>NC_069400.1:74390993-74440993 GCF_026875155.1 Cherax quadricarinatus | reverse complement strand
CTTTGCCCTTCCCCAATCTTCATGACTTTGCACTTGGTGGGATTGAACTCCAGGAGCCAATTGCTGGACCAGGTCTGCAGCCTGTCCAGATCCCTTTGTAATTCTGCCTGCTCTTCGATCGAATGAATTCTTCTGATCAACTTCACGTCATCTGCAAACAGTTACACCTCAGAGTTTATTCCTTCTGTCATGTCGTTCACAAATACCAGAAACAGCACTGGTCCTAGGACTGACCCCTGTGGAACCCCGCTGGTCACAGGTGCCCACTCTGACACCTCACCACGTACCATGACTCGCTGCTGTCTTCCTGACAAGTATTCCCTGATCCATTGTAGTGCCTTCCCTGTTATCCCTGCTTGGTCCTCCAGTTTTTGCACTAATCTCTTGTGTGGTACTGTGTCAAACGCCTTCTTGCAGTCCAAGAAAATGCAATCCACCCACCCCTCTCTCTCTTGTCTTACTGCTGTCACCTTGTCATAGAACTCCAGTAGGTTTGTGACACAGGATTTCCCGTCCCTGAAACCATGTTGGGTGCTGTTGATGAGATCATTCCTTTCTAGGTGTTCCACCACTCTTCTCCTGACAATCTTCTCCCTGACTTTGCATACTATACATGTCAGTGACACTGGTCTGTAGTTTAGTGCTTCATGTCTGTCTCCTTTTTTAAAGACTGGGACTACATTTGCTGTCTTCCATGCCTCAGGCAATCTCACTGTTTCGATAGATGTATTGAATATTGTTGTTAGGGGTACACAAAGCGCCTCTGCTCCCTCTCTCAGGACCCATGGAGAGTTGTTATCTGGCCCCATTGTCTTGTGTGTGTGTGTGTGTGTGTGTGAAAGTGAGAGAGAGAGAGAGAGAGAGAGAGAGAGAGAGAGAGAGAGAGAGAGAGAGAGAGAGAGAGAGAGAGAAGAGAGAGAGAAAGTGAAAGTGAGAGAAAGAGAGAGAGAGAAAGTGAAAGTGAGAGAGAGAAAGAGAGAGAGAACGAGAGAGAGAGAGAGAGAGAGAGAGAGAGGAGAGAGAGAGAGAGAAAGAGAAAAGAGAGAGAGAGAGAGAGAGAGAGAGAGAGAGAGAGAGAGAGAGAGAGAGGGGAGAAAGTGAAAGTGAAAGTGAGAGAGAGAAAGAGAGAGAGAGAGAGAGAAGAGAGAGAGAGAGAGAGAGAGAGAGAGAGAGAGAAAGAGAGAGAGAGAGAGAGCAAATTAATGTCTGCATAAATAACTCACTACGATTGTGACCAGACATAAACATGTAAATACGTAGTTCATTACCACAGTAACTTGCTCAGGCATCAAAACTTTGTGGTCCGGTCCCTGGACCCATTATGTACCTCTGTAAGCTTTAACTACCGCCCACAGGCTGGGTATGGGGTGACTACCGCCCACAGGCTGGGTATGGGGTGACTACCGCCCACAGGCTGGGTATGGGATGACTACCGCCCACAGGCTGGGTATGGGGTGCATAATGAAGATGTTGAAGTAATGCCGAAAAATAATCTTCATACAGTTGGAGGTATGGTGGTGCTAGAAGCCATGGTAGTGCTAGGAGCCATGGTAGTGCTAGGAGCCATGGTAGTGCTAGGAGCCATGGTAGTGCTAGGAGCCATGGTAGTGCTAGGAGCCATGGTAGTGCTAGGAGCCATGGTGGTGCTAGGAGCCATGGTAGTGCTAGGAGCCATGGTGGTGCTAGGAGGCATGGCAGTGCTAGGAGCCATGGTGGTGCTAGGAGGCATGGTGGTGCTAGGAGGCATGGTAGTGCTAGGACGCATGGTAGTGCTAGGAGGCATGGTGGCAGAGTATTGGCATTGTTTTGGGTGTATTATTGGCTCTCACTGCATCAGGTGTTGGCTCTCGCTGTCTATAAATACACTGGTGGACCCTTCTAAAAGTTATTCACCAAACACCTGCCCCAAACCCCCTTTGACCAACCCCTACCAACACTTTTTCCAAGATCTATCATGCCCCAGAACCTTTACCACCAAACCTACACTAACAACAGTCCCAAATACCATCACCCACATGCACCGTATAAAACCCCTGCAAAAACACGTGCCAACCCCAACACATGTCCCAGATCAAATCTGCACAAAAAAAAGTATCAACACCACCAATCCATCACCAACACGAAAAACTGACAACAATACCAACACGCACCCGCACCAACACCTGCAAAACAACAGTACCCAAAAAAGAGTCCCAACATGCAATAAACACGACCAACACCAAACCATCCCAACACAAAACTGCAAATTTAAAAACGTACCAAGCCAGCTCCAAAAACTGTACCCCTTAAACACCTTTCCAACTCCTACACTAAATTCCAAACCCTGTACCAGCATCCCTAAAGTAACATCTAAAAATAACTGAGTAACTAAAAAAAACTTTTTCATTTCTAAGTCACTTTTTTAAGTAAAAAACATAAATAACTAAAGTAACCATAAAGTGTAAATTAGCCAAAGTTACTTTAAAGTTACTTTGAATATTAGAACGCCATTGAACAATTTTTTTTAAGTTGCAAAAGTGTATTCATGATGCTCGTTAAGTGCTCTTGATCTGAGGAGATGGAGAGACCCTCCTCCTTCCTCAGATCACTCTTAATTCCCTTCCATTTCCCTGGAGATGGGCGACTCCTACAGGTTTAGTGCTTCCCCTTACATAAGTGTTATATAAGGCACATTTCTTTGACCTTTACTTTACCTTTGATGGGTCTCGAGAGCTTTCCTCTGGTGCTTGCCTGGTCAACCCGACTGTTGCTGCTGGCAGGTCACTGGCGCAGCAACAGCCTGGTTGATCTGGCACTCTCCTCATATTTAAAACATGCAAGCTCCCTGTAAATTAAATGCTTTATTGGCATTTAAATTATACCTGCAGCTGTTCCATAATGATATCTGTCCTGCCCTAAACTGAGCCGTCAACCCTGAACAATACTCTAAGCGAGAGAGCACAAGTAATTTTAATCGTGTCACCACTGGCACTATTTAACCTGGTTTAAAAATTCTCATTATCCAGCCGGTCATTTTTTTTGAAAGAAAATCCATTCGACCTTATTATTACGTCCAAGTACTTCATTTGTTACTTTCGTTTGACTTGATCATCCACTTGAGTTTTGTATAGTGTCCATTCTGAGTTCGTTTTTTTTCCATATCTCAGTAGCTGAAACTTGTCACCACTGAACATCAAGTTATCCTCCACTGCCCACTAAAAGACTGCTTATATGTGTCAGAAAGTTTAGTTATCAGTTTGTCTACTTTTCTTCACTAAACCTGTGGCCTTCCTTTTTCTCGCGCAGTCACCCATGATCGTATTTGTCAAATGTCTTTAAGATGTGTATAAGACATCTGCATCTTGGCTTTTCTTCCAAGTCAACCGTCAGTGCCACAGCTGGTTTGGGTTGTACAGGTTGTACTGTTTCATAAAATCTTATAATTTGGCGTCTCGTCACCCTTTCATAGACTTTTACGGTGCGTGATGTTGTGGCTACTAGTTTCTAATTTTGGGCAGGTGATCTACTGCCTCCCTTATATAAAGGAGCTATGTCTGTACTCTAAGGCCTCTGGTATTTCACCTACGTCTAAGTTTTTTCTCCTAAGAATACTGATGCTCATGTTAGTAATATATTGCACCTCTCTATAAATATGGAATTACAGGAATTTGGTTCAGGTGCTGCCTTAATGGGAGCGTTTCCAATTTTTTTTCTAATTGACGGGATTAGTTTTTATGTTAGTTATATGATCTGTATGATATTAACTTGAAAAGAAAAAATCTGCATTCTCCACCTTGCTTTTCGTCAGTGACTGACCCTCCTGTGATGAATGATCCAGTTCTACAGGCAGTTCTTACCTTGGATTTTGCCTATGTATAGAAATGCTTGGGATTTCTTGCAGTATCATGGCAGCTTTTTGCTCCCTTTGTAAATCTTCTGTCTAATACGATAGTGTTATTTCTCTGCTAAGATTCGGTAATTCTTTGCCTGTGTTCTTCTACGTTCTCTTTCTGCATTTGATCTTTTTAGTTTTCTTAATGGCACATATTTAACGCAGACCTTGCATGCTTCAGTTATTAGAAGCGCTGGTGAGGGTTTGGGGAGTTCATGACTGTTTCACAGAGTATGTCTGATAGTTCTGTGCTAATTTTGTCCCGGTCAATTCTCTATATATATTCCTCACAAAACTGTTTATGAGGAAGGAAGAATTCACTTTCCCCTTCCGAGAAGGCTGAAGGGGGACTGAGAGGGCTGAGAGATACCCCTCTTTACTGGAGAAATTTCTCCACACTCTCACTTTTGAAGATAACTTTATTAAGCATCCTCCTCGTACTTTGTTACTGGTGTTCTCTCACTTTCCTAAATTTATACCTGTTTGTATTTCTGTGATGAAGTGATTAGAGTATATTGTTTGTGATTGTTGTTTCTGATTAGGTAGTTCTTGTTCGTAAAGACCAGTCCAACGTATTATCATTTCTAGTGAGTTCTGTTATATCCGTCGATTCAAAGCAAACCTTTTACAAAGTCCAGTTAACTCTCTTGTCATGTACCTGTAAATCTATGGACCATCCGAGAACTATTTCTGGCTCGAAGCTGTGATTTACCATGAAATCTCCTTGGAGGATAATACTTGGAGTGGGGCTAGCAAGATTTTCAAGGTTACGGCCTGTCTTCCTCATCTGACCCTTTAGATACAATCCTTTTACACTTCAATATCTACAATTTCTACTGACTCATTTGATGTATATAACAGTTGTGTACGACATAATGTATCTTTCTCATAGAGTCCCTGTGACCTGTTTCCTCTGTCACATCTACGTATGTAAATTTTGATAAACTAAGGCTTAAGAAGTTCTCGAAGAGTAAAGAGCTCATGCAACTCTTCAGGAGAGGCGGGAAGACAAAGAGCTCGGAGTAGCTCTTTAAGTGGATGAGAGGGGCTGTGCTGGTGGGCGCCTCAGATACACTGGTAAACAAACTTGGACTTTATTGCCGGTACTAAAAGGGGCTACAAATCAGGCCGGACACGACGTAAGTCTGCCATTATCACCTCGGTCTCTTGTTTCCTCCCCGCCCTGCTTGTTGAAGACTTCAACTCAGGATTGAAACCTTCTTAAGTGCCCCTCTCTCTCTCTCTCTCTCTCTCTCTCTCTCTCTCTCTCTCTGTCACACATACAGACACACACACACACACACACACACACACACACACACACACACACACACACACACACACACACACACACACACAGGTTAAGGGAAATCGGACTGACGACACTGGAGGACAGAAGGGTCAGGGGAGACTTGATAACGACATACAAGATACTGCGGAGAATAGACAAGGTGGACAGAGATAGGATGTTCCAGAGAGGGGACACAGGGACAAGGGGTCACAACTGGAAGCTGAAGACTCAGACGAGTCACAGGGACGTTAGGAAGTATTTCTTCAGTCATAGAGTTGTCAGCAAGTGGAATAGCCTAGCAAGTGAAGTAGTGGAGGCAGGAACCATACATAGTTTTAAGAAGAGGTATGACAAATCTCAGGAAGCAGAGAGAGAGAGGACCCAGTAGCGATCAGTGAAGAGGCGGGGCCAGGAGCTGAGTCTCGACCCCTGCAACCACAATTAGGTGAGTACAATTAGGTGAGTACACACACACACACACACACACACACACACACACACACACATGCACACGTATGCACGCGCACGCATGCACGCACACGCACGCACACGCACACACACACACACACACACACACACACACACACATGCACACGCATGCACGCACACGCATGCACGCACACGCACACACACACACACACACACACACACACACACACACACACACACACACACACAACAGGCCTAGTGTCTAATCGACATGTGCCTAGGACAAAATGGTAACTAACACTCATTCCTTTCTAGAGCACCTAAAAATGAATGAACTAATCGGCGACAATCAGCACTGTTTCAGGGACGGGAATTCCTGTGTCACAAACCTACTGGAGTTCTATGACAGGGTGAGAGCAGTAAGAAAAGAGAGGAGTGGGTAGAATGCGTTTTCCTGGACTGTAAGAAGGCGTTTGACACAGTTCCAGACAAGAGATTAATGTAAAAGCTGGAGGACCAGGCAGGGATAACAGGGAAGGCACTGCAATGGATCAGGGAATACTTGTCAGGAAGACCGCAGCGAGTCATGGTACGTGGCGAGGTGTCAGAGTGGGCGACTGTGACCAGCGGCGTCCCACAGGGGTCAGACCTAGGACCAGCCCTGTTTCCGGTATTTGTGAACGACATGACGGAAGGAATAGACTCAGAAGTGTCCCTGTTTGCAAATGATGTGAAATTGGCTCTTGCAGTTCAGCCCCACCAAGTGCAAGGTCATGAAGATTGGGAAGGGCAAAGAAGACCGCAAACGGAGTACAGACTACAAACCTCACTCAAGGAAAAGGATCTTGGGGTGAGTATAACACCGGGCACATCTCCTGAGGCGCACATCAACTAAATAACTGTTGCAGCATAAGGGCGCCTAGCAAACCTCAGAACAGCATTCCGACATCTCAATTAGGAACTGTTCAGGACCCTGTACACTGTGTACATTAGGCCTATATTGGAGTATGCAGCACCAGTTTCGAACCCACACCTAGCCAAGCACGTAAGGAAATTAGAGAAAGTGCAGAGGTTTGCAGCAAGACTAGTCCCGAAGGTTAAGAGAAATCGACCTGACGACACTGGAGGACAGGAAAGATAGGGGGGGGGATACGATAACGACATATAAAATACTGAGAGGAATCGAGGTGGACAGACACAGGATGCTTTAGACATGGGACACAGCAACAAGGGGTCACGGTTTGAAGTCGAAGACTCGGATGAATCACAGGGATGTTAGGAAGTATTTCTTCAGTCACAGAGTTGTCAGGAAGTGGAATATTCTGGGAAGTGATGTAGTGGAGGCAGGGTCAATACGAAGAGGTATGATAAACCTCATGGAGCAGGAAGAGTGACCTAGTAGCGGCTAGTGAAGAGGCGGGGCCAGGAGCTGTGAATCGACCATCGCAACAATAACTAGGTGAGTACACACACACACACACACACACACACACACACACCGCTTGGTGTTCTGCGAATGCATGTTCTAAATGTGTTATTTCAATAATATGCAGGTTTGTTCCGTTGAACTCTGTTCATTACAAAAGGCTCTAGAACACACTTCAGTGAGACAATAATAAATCATATACTGTCAATGAAGGAAATTAAGTGTATACATAATATATATATATTATTATCACACTGGCCGATTCCCACCAAGGCAGGGTGGCCTGAAAAAGAAAAACTTTCACCATCATTCACTCCACTGTCTTGCCAGAAGAGAGCTTTACATTACAGTTTTTAAACTGCATCATTAACACCCCTCCTTCAGAGTGCAGGCACTGTACTTCCCATCTCCAGGACTCAAGTCCGGTCTGCCGGTTTCCCTGAATCCCTTCATAAGTGTTACTTTGCTCACACTCCAACAGCACGTCAAGTATTAAAAAACCATTTGTCTCCATTCACTCCTATCAAACACGCTCACGCATGCCCGCTGGAAGTCCAAGCCCCTCGCACACAAAACCTCCTTTACCCCCTCCCTCCAACCTTTCCTAGGCCGACCCCTACCCCGCCTTCCTTCCACTACAGACTGACACTCTTGAAGTCATTCTGTTTTGTGTATATATATATATATATATATATATATATATATATATATATATATATATATATATATATATTTATATATATATATGCAAAACAACCACTCTGAAAGAATAGAGAAATTCCAAGCGCTTTCGTGACTACTCACCTTATCCAGGAACTATGAAAGTAAAGCATCCAAGGAAGGTATATAAGGGGTCTGGCCAGCACCTCACTATCAGATCCCACAACGGTTAAACACCTGACGCGCGCCGACCCGACTGGACAGGTCCTTTGCACAACCCACCAACAAACTATTCTACCCAAGAAAATTATAAAAATTATTATTTGTCCAGTGTATTATTAAATTCTTCCCAAATTCTATTAATTATAAATGGATCTAATTTATATAAACCAAAGGAAATATTCATATTATTGTCAAAACTGCTTTTTATGAAACAAGATTCAATTATATTCCTGTCGACCATGGACTTGCTTGATACTACTTTCTCAACTTTTTGAAAATCAATTGGATGGTTAAAATCTGTTACATGAATAAATAGAGCATTGGAATCTTGTCCAGTTCTAATGCTATATTTATGTTGTTTTAATCTTAGTTCGGGATTTTTACCAGTTTGACCGTAATAAACTTTATCGCAAATTTTACAAGGAATCTTATAGACACATCCATCAGCATTTTGGGGGGAATTCTTTATCAAAAGTTTTTTTACTGTATTAAGATTTTTGAATACAACTTTAATATTAAAAGTCTTAAGAAGAGAAGGCATATCTACCAAGTTTTCATGGTAAGGGAGAACCAACATATTTTTAGTTGAATAAGGCTGGTTTTCCTTTTTTGGATTGTAAAAAGTATTTCTAGCAACTTTAAAAGATTTATCAATTACATTTCATGGGTATTTTAAATCATTACCTATTTCATAAATTTTGGATATTTCCTCATCTATGAACTCAGGACTACAAATTCGTAAAGCTCTCAAAAATATTGATGAGAAAACAGACAGTTTGGCCAGACCCCTTATATACCTTCCTTGGATGCTTTACTTTCATAGTTCCTTGATAATGTGAGTAGTCACGAAAGCGCTTGGAATTTCTCTATTCTTTCAGAGTGGTTGTTTTACATATTCTGAAATCACCTGTTTACTGTGATCTTATTGCATATATATATATATTATATATATATATATATATATATATATATATATATATATATATATATATATATATATATACATTATATATATATATATATATATTATATATATATATATATATATATATATATATATATATATATATATATATATATATATATATATATATATATATATATATATATAATATTTAATAACCCTGATACGCGCACTTAACATATTTTTGTTTGGCAGTCACTGTCTGCTTAGCAACGGGCTGTCTTGTTTGACAACAAGGTTGTTTTGTCTGGCAGGAGGCTCGTTGGCGACGAGACTCTGCCAACAGTAATGCCTGTCGACGCGGATCTATTAAAAAACTAACACGTATCTTTTTTTTTTTTCAAATTCCTAAATCACATTTACTTAGTTGATTTTATCATCTGGTGTGGATACCTGTCTATCAGCTGTTGTATATACCAATCTATCGCGACATATTGCTTAACTCAGTTGAAAATGCATCTCACTACCAGACGCAACACTTGCTGGAGCCTACAATTTATTTCCTAAAATTCAGAAAAGGAATACAGGGAACTTATTATTCGGTGGTTCAATGTGTCTCTGACTTTCAAAGATGAATGTGTAATGTAATTTTTTTAATGAAAATTAAGAACGACTAGACGATGCTATGAAACGTGAATAAAGATGGCTAGGTAATGTTAGAAGACATAAGTAACGATGGCTTGGTAATGTTAGAAGACGTAAGTAACGATGGCTTGGTAATGTTAGAAGACGTAAGTAACGATGGCTTGGTAATGCTACAAGAAACAGGTAATGATGGCTATGTAATGCTAGGAGTCATAGGTAATGATGGCTATGAGACACTATGAGACACTGAGACATGAGATGGCTATGAGATACTGAGACATAAGATGACTATGAGACACTGAGTCATAAGATGACTATGAGACACCATGAGACATAAGATGACTATGAGACACCATGAGACATAAGATGGCTATGAGACACTGAGACATAAGATGACTATGAGACACTGAGACATAAGATGACTATGAGACACTGAGACATGACTATGAGACACCATGAGACATAAGATGACTATGAGACACTGAGACATAAGATGACTATGAGACACTGAGACATAAGATGACTATGAGACATAAGATGACTATGAGACACTGAGACATAAGATGACTATGAGACACTGAGACATGACTATGAGACACCATGAGACATAAGATGACTATGAGACACTGAGACATAAGATGACTATGAGACACTGAGACATAAGATGACTATGAGACATAAGATGACTATGAGACACTGAGACATAAGATGACTATGAGACACTATGAGACATAAGATGACTATGAGACACCATGAGACATAAGATGACTATGAGACACTGAGACATAAGATGACTATGAGACACTGAGACATAAGATGACTATGAGACACTGAGACATAAGATGACTATGAGACATAAGATGACTATGAGATACTGAGACATAAGATGACTATGAGACATAAGATGACTATGAGACACTGAGACATAAGATGACTATGAGACACTGAGACATAAGATGACTATGAGACACTGAGACATAAGATGACTATGAGACACTGAGACATAAGATGACTATGAGACACTATGAGACATAAGATGACTATGAAACATAAGATGACTATGAGACACTGAGACATAAGATGACTATGAGACACTATGAGACATAAGATGACTATGAGACACTGAGACATAAGATGACTATGAGACACTGAGACATAAGATGACTATGAGACACTGAGACATAAGATGGTTATGAGATATAAGATGACTATGAGACATAAGATGACTATGAGACATAACATGACTATGAGACACTGAGACATAAGATGACTATGAGACACTGAGACATAAGATGACTATGAGACACTGAGACATAAGATGACTATGAGACACTATGAGACATAAGATAACTATGAGACACTGAGACATAAGATGACTATGAGACACTATGAGACAAAAGATGACTATGAGACACTGAGACATAAGATGACTATGAGACACTGAGAAATAAGATGACTATGAGACATAAGATGACTATGAGACATAAGATGACTATGAGACATAAGATAACTATGAGACATAAGATGACTATGAGACACTGAGACATAAGATGACTATGAGACACTGAGACATAAGATGACTATGAGACACTGAGAGATAAGATGACTATGAGACACTATGAGACATAAGATGATTATGAGACACTGAGACATAAGATGACTATGAGACACTGAGACATAAGATGACTATGAGACACTATGAGACATAAGATGACTATGAAACACTGAGACATAAGATGACTATGAGACACTGAGACATAAGATGGCTATGAGACACTGAGACATGAGATGACTATGAGACACTGAGACATAAGATGACTATGAGACACTGAGACATAAGATGACTATGAGACACTATGAGACATAAGATGACTATGAGACACTGAGACATAAGATGACTATGAGACACTGAGACATAAGATGACTATGAGACACTGAGACATAAGATGACTATGAGACACCATGAGACATAAGATGACTATGAGACACTATGAGACATAAGATGACTATGAGACACTGAGACATAAGATGACTATGAGACACTGAGACATAAGATGACTATGAGACATAAGATGACTATGAGACATAAGATGACTATGTGACACTGAGACATAAGATGACTATGAGACACCATGAGACATAAGATGACTATGAGACACTGAGACATAAGATGACTATGAGACACCATGAGACATATATAATATACTTGTGGTTGGTGACTCTCAGGTAAGATATGTTGACCGTGCTTTTTGTAATAGGAATAAGAAGATGAGAGATAGAGTGTGCTTCCCTGGAGCTGGTGTTGGGGACATTGTCAAACAGACTGGATAATATCATGTCAGGTAATGGGAACAAGCCCATTATCTGTCTCAGTGCTGGTGGAAATGATATTGGGAAGGGTAGGAGAGAAGAGCTGCTAGATAAGTACAGGTCAGCTATAGATTTCATTAAGTCTAAGGGAGGGATCCAATCATATGTAGCATCTTGCCTAGAAGGGGAGTAGGAAATGAATGGTTGTCTAGAGCAATTGGTGTAAATTGCTGGCTAGACAGATACTGCAAGGAACTTGCAATCCCATTCATTGACAACTGGAACAACTTTTATGGCAAACATGATATGTATGCAAGGGATGGGGTTCATCTTCTGGGGCAGGGGTGGTAGCACTTGCAGATCGATTGAGAAGGCCATTGGTGAAATGCCTATGATTTTAAACTGATGGAAGATAGAGGTATGGGTGTGTGTGGGAAACAAGCAGGTTGCAACATGGGGTTTGGGAAAAACATTTAATGTTAAAAGGCATTCAGCATGAAGTTATAAATAAAGAAAGAAACAGGTCAGAAAAACAAAGGGGGAAGCAGAGGGCAGCAAGGGACTAGCTCCTTAAGGTTTACTATACTAATAGAAAGGATGTTAGAAATAAGATAGATGAGCTAAGATTAATTGCAAGTGCAGGAAAATAGATATTATTGCTATAACAGAGACCTGGCTAAATCTGAAAGATAGAGAGATGCCATCTGAATGTCACTTTACAAGGCTATAATTATTAAACACTGACAGGGTCAACAGGAAAGGTGGTGGAGTAGCGATGTATGTCAGAGACAATTTAAATTGTTGTGTTAGACAAGATATTAAATTAGAAGCGTCAGCCACTGAATCTGTTTGGTTACAGCTTCTCGGGGGGCCGAGAAAAACTAATTTTGGGTGTGATTTACGGGCCCCAAATCTTGATAGGGAGTGCATAAACTTCTATGGGACGAAATTCGTAAGGCATCAATTACGAAAATGTTGTGCTAATGGGAGACTTCAACTATGAAGATTGACTGGAGCAATTTGACAGGAAATTTAGAGTGGGGGTGACTTTCTTGATACGATCCAGGATTGTTTTTTAAAACAGTTTGTGACAGAGCCAATTTGGGGAAAAATAACCCCCTTGACTTGGTTCTTGCCAGTAGGGAAACACTAATTAATAATCTTGAGGTTAATGATGAGCTTGGGGAGAGTGATCACAAATCACTCAGTTTTAACATATCATGGAATTCCCCTAATAATTTGGCAATCAAGTCTCCGTCCCTGACTTTTCGCTTGGCTGATTTCATAGGACTGAAAAATTACTTAGGTGGGCTGAACTGGAAGACCTGACTAGGGGTCAGGTTGGTGGTGATGGTTGCCGATATGATGCTTTCCGGGCATGTTCTAGCTGCTCAGTCAAATTATGTTCCAAATAGGGAAATCAGATCAAAAGAAATGATCCTAAATGGATGAACAATAGATTAAAAAATCTGATTGGTCAAAGAGAGGCATATATAGGCAAATCAAAAGAGGAGAGGGGCAATTAAGAATCGATTTATTCAGTTAAAGAGAGAAATAAAAAAGGGAATTAGAAAAGCAAAAAAAGGATTATGAGGGTTAAAGTTGCAAGAGAATCGAAGACTAACCCAAAAAGGGTTCTTTCAGGTATTTCAGAAGTAAGATCAGGGACAAGATGGCCCCCTCAAAAGTTCCTCGGGTCAGCTCAATGACAGTGATAAGGAAATGTGTAGAAATTTTTAACACTTACTTCCTCTCAGTTTTTACACAGGAGGATACCCAGTGATATTCCAGTAATGATAATTATGTAGAAAAAGGACGATAAAAAACTGTGCACTATTAGGGTCACAAGTGACTGGTCCTTAGGCAAATAGATAAATTAAAACCTAACAAATCCAGGCCTGATGAACTGTATGCAAGGGTTCTAAAGGAATGTAAAGAGGAGCTTAGCACACCCTTTTGGGTAATCTTTTCAAATATCACTACAAACTGCATTGGTGCCAGATAAGTGGAAAATGGCAAAAGTGATACCTATTTTCAAAACAGGTGACAGGTCCTTAGCTTCGAATATAGACCAATAAGCCTAACCTCCATAGTGGGAAAATTTATGGAATCAATAATTGCGAGGCAGTTCGTAGCCACCTTGAAAAAAAATAAATTTTTAAAGAATTTCAGCATGGTTTTTCAAAAGGGGCGTTCCGCCTTTAAAATTTTTTAACTTTTTTTTACTAAGGTATTTGAGGGGTAGATCATGGTAAAAGATATGATTTGTGTATATGGACTTCAGTAAGGTTTTGACAGGGTCCCACATCAGAGATATTGAGGAAAATTAAAGAAAATGGGAAAAAAAAGGGAAATTTTTTCCTGGATGAGGAGGTTGACAAAAAGGCAGCGAGAGTTTGCATAAATGGGGAGAAATCAGAGTGGGGAAGGGGGCACGAGCGGTGTTTTCCCCAGGGGGCAGGTTGGGCCCCCCGCGTTCACAAACTCAAAACGACTAGATGAGGGCATAAAGAGCGAAACGGCAAAATTTGCCCATGACACCAAAATGGCGTCGAATTTTTCTGAGAGGACATTGAGCAATAGGGATTTTAAAAGTGATGCGTGGTCGGAGAAGTGGGAGATGCGTTTAATATAGACAAAATGAAAGTTCTAAAGTTGGGGCAGGCAATAACCCTGCCATATAACTAAAAAAATGTAGATCTTAATATTCGGATTGCGAAAGATTTAGGAGTTCTGGTTAGCAGTAATCTGAAACCAAGACAACAGTGCATAAGTGTTCGCAATAAAGCTAATAGAATCCTTGGCTTCATATCAAGAAGCATAAATTTAATTTGGAGTCCTAGGTTGTTCTTCAACTCTATACATCCTTGGTTAGGCCTCATTTAGATTATGCTGCACAGTTTTGGTCACGTATTACAGAATGGATATAAATTCTCTGGAAAATGTACAAAGGAGGATGACAAGATGATCCCATGTATCAGAAACCTTCCTATGAGGATAGACTAAGGGCCTGAAACTGCACTCTCTAGAAAGACGTAGAATTAGGGGGGATATGATTGAGGTTTATAAGTGGAAAGACAGGAATAAATAAAGGGGATGTAAATAGTGTGCTGAAAATATCTAGCCTAGACAGGACTCGCAGCAATGGTTTTAAGTTGGAAAAAATTCAGATTCAGGAGGGATATAGGAAAGTACTGGTTTGGTAATAGAGTTGTGGATGAGTGGAACAAACTCCCAAGTACCGTTATAGAGGCCAGAACGTTGTGTAGCTTTAAAAATAGGTTGGATAAATACATGAGTAGATGTGGGTGGGTGTGAGTTAGACCTGATAGCTTGTGCTAACAGGTCGGTTGCCGTGTTCCTCCCTTAAGTCAGTGTGACCTGACCTGACTAGGTTGGGTGCATTGGCTTAAGCCGGTAGGGACTTGGACCTGCCTCGCATGGGCCAGTGGGCCTTCTGCAGTGTTCCTTCGTTCTTATGTTCTTATGTTCTTATAAGATGATTATGAGACACTGAGACATAAGATGACTATGAGACACTGAGACATAAGATGACTATGAGACACTGAGACATAAGATGACTATGAGACACATGAGAAAAGACTGATGCCGTGGTCGGAGAAGTGGAAAATGCGTTTTAAAATAGACCAAAAGCAAAGTTCTAAATGTTGGACAGGCAATAACCATGCCAATATAAAATAAAAAAATGTTTGTCTAATTTTTCGGATTTCGAAAAGATTTTGGGTTTTGGGTTTGCCGTAATCTGGAAAACCAAAACAACAGTGATAAGTGGGTTTGCAATAAAGTAATAGAATCCTTGGCTTATATCAGAAGCATAATATGGTCCTCAGGTTGTTCTTCACTTTACATCTTGGTTAGGCCTCATTTAGATTATGCTGCACATTTTGGTCACGTATTAAGATGGATATAAATTCTGGAAAAGTACAAGGAGGATGACAAAGATGATCCATGTATCGAAACTTCCTATGAGGTAGACTAAGGGCCTGAACGCACTCCTAGAAGACGTAGAATTAGGGGGGATTGATTGAGGTTATAAGTGGAGCAGAATAATAAGGGGATGTAAATAGTTGCTGAAAATATCTGGGCTTTTTTTTTTTTTTTTTTTTTTTTTTTTTTTTTTTGGGGGGGGGGGGGGGGGGGGGGGGGGGGGGGGGGGGTTTCCGTGTTCCTCCTTAAGTCAGTGTGACCTGACCTGACTAGTTGGGTGCATTGCTTAAGCGGTAGGGACTTGGCGCTCGCATGGGCCGGGGCTTCTGCGTGTCTTCGTTTTATGTTCTATGTCTTATAAGATGATTATGAGAATGTGACATAAGATGACTATGAGACACTGAGACATAAGATGACTATGAGACACTGAGACATAAGATGACTAGAGACACCATGAGACCATAAGATGATACTGTGACTCTTGAAGTCATAAGTTGACTATGAGACACCATGAGACGTAAGATTGACTAGGAGGACGCACGAGACATAAGATGACTATGAGACATGAGACATAAGATGACTATGAGGACACCATGTGACGTCAAGTTGCTATGTGACTCTGAGGACATAAACAATGACTATGAAGACACCATGAGACATAAGATGACTATGAGACACCATGAGACATAGATGACTATGCGACATGGACATAAGATGACTATGAGACTACTGAGTGACCATAAGATGACTATGATGACACTGAGACATAAGATGACTATGAGACACCTGGAGACATAAGATGGCCTATGGAGACACTCGAGTACATAAGATGACGTTATGAGTCATGAGACATAGATGCTATGAGACATGAGACATGACTATGAGACACCATTGAGGACATAAGATGACCTATGAGAACTGAGAAATAGATTACTATGAGACATGAGACTCATAAGATGACTATTGAGACATAAGATGACTATGAGACAATGAGACATAAGTGATATGAGGACTCTGAGACATGACTATGGAGACACCATGAGACTCAAGATGACTATGAGACACTGCGACAAAAGATGCACTATGAGACACTGAGAATAAGATGCTCTGAGACATAAGATGACTATGAGACACTGCGACAACTCGTGTTGTGGGGGGGGGGGGAATTGGGGGGAGACATAAGTTGACTATGAGACACTATGAGACATGAAGATGACTATGAGGTCCCAATGAGACTAGATGATATGAGACACTGAGACAAGATGACTATGAGACAACTAGGAGAAATTAAGATGACCATTGCGGGACACTGAGACATAAGATGACTATGAGAATAAGTGGAATATGAGATTCTGAGAAATAAGATGACTATGAGACATAATATGACTATGAGCAATGATACATAAGATGACTATGTGACAATGATGGCGACATAAGCTTGACTATGAGACACTGAGACATAATGATGACTATGAGACACTGAGACATAAGGACTTTGAGACACTATGAGACATAAGATGACTATGAAAAACATTATGATGACTATGAGACACTGAGACGCAAATGAGACTATGGGTCACTATGAGACATAAGATGTCTAAGAGACACTGAGAAATAAGATGCTATGAGACAAGGACGACATTAAGTATGAACTATGAGTCACTGAGATCAATAAGATGGTTATGGAGATATTAGATGACTATGAGACATAAGATGACTATGAGACGATAACATGATCTATGAGACACTGAGGAATAAGGCATGACTTATGAGACACTGAGATCATAAAGATGACTATGAGGAAATGAGACATAAGATGACTGGAGGACACTAATTGAGACATAAGATAACTATGAGAGCAATGAGACTTCAAGATGACAATGATGACACTTTGAGACAAAAAGGATGACTATGGTGACACTGAGACATAAGATGAATATGAGACAATGAGAAATAAGATGACTATGAGGACATTAAGATGACTTATGAGTACATAAGATGACTATGAGACATAAGATAACTATGAGACATTGAAAAGATGCTATGAGTCACTGAAGAGCATAGATGACTATGAGACACTGAGACATAAGATGACTATGAGACACTGTAGAGATTAAGATGACTATGAGGACACTATGTACATAGATGATTATGAGCACACGGCAGACTTGAAGATGAATATGAGAAACTGAGACATAAGATGACTTATGAGTACACTATGGACATAAGAACGGATATGAAACTCTGCAGACATAAAGATGACTATGAGACACTGTGACCATAAGTTGGCTATGAGACACTGTGAACTTGAGATGACTATGTGACACTGAGACCATAGTTCGACTATGAGACACGGAGACATAAGCTGACTATGAGACACTATGAGGACATTAAGATGACTATGAGACACTGTTGACATAAGATGATATGCAGACACGAGAATTAGATGACTATCGAGACACAGAGACAATAAGTATGGAATAGAGAATACCATGAGACATAGAGACTATGTAGACACTATGAGAAATTAAGTTGACTTTGAGACACTGAGACGCTAGTTGACTATGAGCATGGGATCCATAAGAGGACTATGAGGTCATAAGAATGACTATGCGAGAATAAGATGATATGTGACACTGAGTCATTAGATGACTAGCAGACACCATGAGTCATAAGATGATTTGAGTCCCCTGAGACATAAGATGACTACTGAGACACATGAGACTAAGATTGATTAATGACGACACTGACAGAACATAAGCTATGACTATGAGACACTGAGAGACTTAAGATGGACTATGAGACACTGAGACATAAGATGACTATGAGACACCATGAGACATAAGATGACTTATGAGACTCTGAGAATAAGATGTACTATGTGACACTCATGAGTACGTAAGATGACTATGAGACACTGAGAATAAGTTGACTATGAGACCACTGAGACATAGATGATATGAGACACCATGAGACGTAAGATGACTTGTGACTCACTGAGACATAACATGACTATGAGACAAAATGAGAATAAGTTGTCTATGAGAATCACCTCATGAGACGTAAGGATGACTATGGGCACTGAGGACATAAGATGATATTGAGACACTGGAGCACATAAGATGACTAGATGAGACACTCTGAGACATAAGATTTTTTTCTTTTTTTTTATTTAATTTGAGCACACAATGTGAATAAGATGACTGTGAGACAACTGAGACATAAGATGATTTGTGACACCTTGAGGGACGTAAAGAGACCTATGACGACAATGAGACACATAAGATAGTGACTGAGACACTGAGAATAAGATGGGACTAGAGACACCATGAGACGTAAGAATGACTTGAGGACTCTGAGACATAAGATGACATGAGCACCATGAGTCAAATATGATGACTATAGACAACATGAGCACATAAGATGATATGATACATTGAGACATAAGATGGACTTGAGACACTGAGACATAGATGGAAAGTATGGACACCATGGAGACTATTAAGATGATATGTGACCACCATGAGACATAAGATGACTTGAGACACATGAGACATAAGATGACTATGAGACAACCATAGACATAAGATGACATGAGACACTGAGACATAAGATGATATGAGACACCATGAGAATAAGTATGACTATGAAGACACTGAGACATAAGTATGATATGAGACACCATGAGACATAAGATGACTATGAAGAAATGAAGACATAAGAGACTATGTAGACACCATAGTTGTAATAAGATGACTATGAGACACCTGCGACATTAGATGACTATGGAACCATGTGACATAAGATTGGAATATGAGACTCTGAGACATGACTAGACAGACACCCCATGAGACATAAGCATGACTATGAGAGACACTGAGGACATAAGATGACTGTGAGACACTGTGACAGAAGAGGCTATGAGACATAAGTTGGATCTATGAGAACCATGAGACATAAGCTATGACTATGAAGACACTGAGACATAGATGACTATGAGAACCATGGAATAAGATGAATATGCAGACACTGAGACATAGATGACTTGAGACACAAAGATAGACATTAGATGACTATGAGCACTGTGACGTAAGATGAACTATGAGACACTCCATGAGACATAAGATGATAGAGACACTGAGAACCATGACTATGAGACACCATGAGACATAATGATGACTCTATGAGACATGAGACATAAGTATGACTGTGAGACACTGAGACATAGAAGTTGGCTATGAGTACATAAGCATGACTTATGAGACACCATGAGACATTAAGATCACTATGAGACACTCGAGAAAATAAGGATGACTATGAGTACACCATGAGACATAAGATGACTATGTGACACCATGGAGGGGGGGGGGGTGACCATAAGTTGAATTGTGAGGGGAACAAACATTTTGAGACATAGATGACTATGAGTCACATGAGACATAAGAGTGACTATGAGACACTGAGACATAAGATGACTATGAGAAACCACTGAAGACATAAGATGATTATTGAGGCACACTGCAGACAAAGATGAATATGAGGAACACCTGTGAGACTTAAGATGACTATGAGACCACTGAGTCATAAGATGCTTCTACTGAGACACCAGGAGGTCATAAGATAGACTATGAGAACTGAGCAAATAAGATGACTATGAAGTCATAATGACGAAATAAGATGGCTTTGAGACATAAGATGACTATGAGACACCATGAGACATCGTAGAAAAAAAGAGACAAGTGTGTATATCTCGAGTATTATATTATTTACTGCAAGTACATTTAGTAATTTCGACATTTAAAATCTTTTAATCATTGATTTACTTACACAAGAATTGAAATTTTATTGCATATGAAATATTGATGTTAAATAGTCATTTTTAATATTCTCTCATTTAATATTCTAATTTATTTTTATATTCACTTTGTTACTAATATAGCTCAGACATATGAGGTTATTAATTCACTGTAAAATATTAATGTATTCAGATTATTATTAATGTTTAATCCAGATATACATTCTTAATGGGGTCATATTAACAATGACATATGGTGTTAATATTATCATTTATATGTTGTTATTATTAACTTTCATATTGTGTTAATATTAACAGTCACATGTGTTCTATATTAACAGTCATATGTGTTCATAGTAACAGTCATATGTGTTCATATTAACTAGTCATATGGGTTCATATTGAAACAGTATTATGTGTTAATATTATCAGTCATATGTGTTCATAATTAACTGTCATATGTGTTCATATAAACCAGTTCACATGTGTTGCATTATAATCTGTCATATGTGTACATATTAACACTCATTTTGTGTTATATTAACGTCACAAGATGTGTGCATTATTATAACTGTATATTGTGTTCATATTATCACTCATATGTGTTCATTATTAAACAGTCACATGTGTTCATGTTAGACTGTCATATGTGTTTCATATTAACAGTCCTTGTGTTCATATAACTGGGTCATATGTGTGTTGAGCTTAATTGTGTTCATATTAACAGTCACATGTGTTCATATTAACTTTCATATTGTTGTTCATATAACATACATATGGGTTCATATAACAGTCACATGTTGTTATATTAACAGTCATACGTGTTCTCCATTATTAACACTCAATATGTATTTATAATTAAAATTCATATGAGTTTTATATAACATCTATACATGGTTATATTAAAACTTACTTTATATATTCATATTACATTCATTGAGTTTATATTAAATAACATTCATATGTGTTCTGTATTAACATTCATTGTTGTTCCTATTACACTCGTGTTATTACATTGTTCTTGAATCTTCCGTTTCACTAGGTGTGTGTTCACACAATTATTACAATGAGGAGTGTGTATTGTCAGTGTATACTGTGTTACACTGACAGTGTTATACATACAGTATAACACTGTATCCTCAGTATACACAGTTTACATGACATACATAGTTAAACAACTGGAGTAATTGTTTCCTGTGTATATACATGCCATTAAAACTGATACATTCCTGGACAGTCCGGTAGTCGCAAGAAATGTGATCTCGCTGGATCTAATTAACTTCCAGGATCAAGCAAATTGAAGTCAGGTGTTGTCTTTAGTGTGTTAAAGGGTATTTTTCATGGAGGTTTCAGGTCATGGTCTGTGTCAATTTTACAGTCTCCTCTTACCTACAGAAGAGGTCAAGTGTCACGGCCCTACTAATTACTGCAATTAACTAAGTACACGACTTCGGATATTAACTAGTCACATCGGATCATTAACTTACTGTCACAGTTGGTTCATTCAAAACTAGTCACATCAGTCTCGGCATCATTAATAGTCACAGTTGTGTCATTAACTAGTTCTCAGTTTGGTTCAATTAACTAGTCACAGTCGGATCTTTACTAGTCACCAGTCGGTCATTAACTAGTCACAGTCGGATCATTAACTAGTCACAGTCGGATCATTAACTAGTCACAGTCGGATCATTAACTAGTCACAGTCGGATCATTAACTAGTCACAGTTGGATCATTAACTAGTCACAGTTGGATCATTAACTAGTCACAGTCGGATCATTAACTAGTCACAGTTGGTTCATTAACTAGTCACAGATCGGATCATTAAAACTAGTCACAGTCGGATCTTTCAATAGTCATACAGTCGGATCATTAACTAGTCACAGTCGGATCATTAAATGTCATCGCTCGGATCATTAACTAGTCACAGTCGGGATCTCTCTTAGAACTAGTACAGTCTGGAATCATTACCATAGTCACAGTTGGATCATTAACTCAGTCACAGTTAGGATCATTAACTGTCACAGTCGGATCATTAAAATAGTCACAGTCTGGATCATTAACTAGTGCTCAGTTGGATCATATAAATGTCACAGTTGGATCATTAACTAGTCACAGTCGGATCATTAACTAGTCACAGTTGGATCATTAACTAGTCACAGTTGGATCATTAACTAGTCACAGTTGGATCATTAACTAGTCACGTACGGATCATTAAATAGTCACTGTTGGATCATTAAACTAGTTCACAGTCGGATCATGAGATAGTCCACAGTCTGGATCATTAAATAGTCACAGTTGGATCATTAACTAGTCACACAGGGATCATTAACTAGTCATGGTTGGATCATTAACTAGTCACGTGGATCTTAAACTAGTCACAGTAGGGATCATTAAATAGTCACAAGTAGGATCATTACTAAGTTCACAAGTTTGGATTCATTAACTAGTCACGTCGCGATCAATTAATAGTCACAGTTGTTCTGATCATTAACTAGTCACAGTAGGATCAATTAAACTAGTCACAGTTGGATCATTAACTAGTAATCAGTGGGTTCTATTAACTAGTTCACTGTTGGATCATTAAACTTGTCCACTGTCCGCGATCATAAACTAGTCACTGTTGTATCAGTAACTAGCCACAGTCGTTCATTAAACTAGTCACTACCGTGGGTAACTAGTTCTTAGTGATCAACTTCGGACGAAGCGGCGTTTATAAAAATTTCCCTTTTCTGCCATGAAGGGTTTATATTTGTGTTGTCCAAGTTATCGAGTGTTGCAATGTTTATTCTCGGGTTATAATTGTTTTGCTCCAGTTATGGTGTTGCAACTGTTTATATCTCGGGTTATATTTGTGTTGCTCCGGTTATCGTGTGGCAAACCGTTTATTCCATCGGGTTATATTTGTGTTGGCCTCCAGTATGGTGTTGCAACTGTTTATTCTCGGGTTTTACTTTGTGCTTGCCTCCATTTTAATGGTGTTGCAACTGTTTATTCTCGGGTTATATTTGTGTTGCTCCAGTTATGGTGTTGCAACTGTTTATTCTCGGGTTATATTTGTGTTGCTCCAGTTATGGTGTTGCAACTGTTTATTCTCGGGTTATATTTGTGTTGCTCCAGTTATGGTGTTGCAACTGTTTATTCTCGGGTTTTATTAGTGTTGCCTCCAGTTATGGTGTTGCAACTGTTTATTCTCGGGTTATATTTGTGTTGCTCCAGTTATGGTGTTGCAACTGTTTATTCTCGGGTTATATTTGTGGTGCTCCCAAGTTATGGTAGTTGAAACTGTTTTTATTCTTGGTTATATTTGTGTGTTGTCCGTTATGGTGTTGCAACTGTTTATTCTCGGGTTATATTTGTGTTGCTCCAGTTATGGTGTTGGAACTGTTTATTCTCGGGTTATATTTGTGTTGATCACAGTTAATGGTGTTGGCAATGTTTATTATCGGGTTATAATTTGTGTTGCTCCAGTTATGGTGTTGCAATGTTTATTCTCGGGTTATATTTGTGTTGCTCAGTTATGGTGTTGAATGTTTATTATCGCGGTTATATTTGTGTTGCTCTGTTATTGGTGTTGGCAACTGTTTATTCTCGGGTTACTCTTTGTGTTGCTCCAGTTATGGTGGTTGCAACTGTTTATTCTCGGGTTTATTGTGTGTTGCCTCCAGTTTATGCGTGTAGAATGTTTATTCTCGGGGTTATATTTGTGTTGCTCCAGTTATGGTGTTGAAACTGTTTATTCTCGGGTTATATTTGGTTGCATCCAGTTATGGTGTTGAACATGTTTTTTATCGGGTTACTTATTTGTGCTTGCTCAGTTATGGTGTTGCAAAATGATTATTCTCGGGTTATTTTGTGGTTGCTCCAGTTATGGTGTTGCAACTGTTTATTCTCGGGTTATATTTGTGTTGCTCCAGTTATGGTGTTGCAACTGTTTATTCTCGGGTTATATTTGTGTTACATCTGTCATGGTAGTTGCGCCTGTTCTATTCTATCGTTATATGTGTGTGCTTCCAGTTATTGGTATTGCGCAACCCTGTTTTATTCTCTGGTTATATTTGTGTTGCTCCAGTTATGGTATTGCGCCTGTTTATTCTCTGGTTATATTTGTGTTGCTCCAGTTATGGTATTGCACCTGTTTATTCTCTGGTTATATTTGTGTTGCTCCTGTTGTGGTATTGCACCTGTTTATTCTCTGGTTATATTTGTGTTGCTCCAGTTATGGCATTGCACCTGTTTATTCTCTGGTTATATTTGTGTTGCTCCAGTTATGGTATTGCGCCTGTTTATTCTCTGGTTATATTTGTGTTGACTCCAGTTATGGTTATTGCCATCTTGTTTTTTCTTTGGTTATATTTGTGTTACTCAAGTTATGGTATTGGACGATCCTGTTTATTCTCCTGGGGGGTTTTTATTTGTGTTTGCTCCTGTTATGGCTATTGCGCTGTTTATTCTCTGGTTATATTTGTGTTGCTCCAGTTATGATATTGCGCCTGTTTATTCTCTGGTTATATTTGTGTTGCTCCAGTTATGATATTGCGCATGTTTATTCTCTGGTTATATTTGTGTTGCTCCAGTTATGATATTGCGCCTGTTTATTCTCTGGTTATATTTGTGTTGCTCCAGTTATGGTATTGCACCTGTTTATTCTTGGTTATTATTTGTGTTGCCTCCAGTTATGAATTGCGCGCCCCCTGTTTATTCTCATGGCTTATATGGTGTTGCTCCTGTTATGGTATTGCGCAAGTTTATTTCTGGTTACTATTTGTGTTGCTCCAGTTATGGTATTGCCGCACCTGTTTTATTCTCCTCGGTTATATTTGTAGTTGCCTCCAGTTTGGTATTGAGCCTGTTTATTACTCTGGTTACATTTGTGTTGCCCTCCAGTTTACGGTATTGCGCCTGTTTATTCTCTGGTTATATTTGTGTTGCTCCAGTTATGGTATTGCGCCTGTTTATTCTCTGGTTATATTTGTGTTGCTCCAGTTATGGATTGCACCTGTTTTTTCTTCTCTCGGTTAGATATTTGTGTTCCTCCAGTATGGTATTGACCTGTTTATCTCTGGTTATATTGTGTTGCTCCGTTATGGTTTACTGACCTGTTTCATTCCTCTGGTTATTTTGTGTCGCCTCCAGTTATTGATGATTGTGCCGTTTTTACATCTGGTTATATTTGTGTTGCTCCAGTTATGTATTTTGCGCTGTTTATTCTCTGGTTTTATTTGTGTTGCCCACCTAGTTATGGTATTGCGCCTGTTTACTTTATGGTTATATTTGTGTTGCTCCAGTTATGGTATTGAGCCTGTTTATTCTCTGGTTTATTTGTGTTGACTACAGTTTATGGCTATTGCCGCTCTGTTTATTCTCTGGTTATATTTGTGTTGCTCCATGTTATCGTATGCGCCTGTTTATTACTCTGCGTTATATTTGTGTTGCTCTCAGTTATGTATAGCGCCTGTTTATTCTCTGGTTATGTTTGATCGTTGCTCCAGTTCATGTATTGCGCCTGTTATATCTCTGAGTTATATTTGTGTTGCTCTCAAGTTATCGTGATTGCGTGTTGTTTACTCTGGTTTTTTTGTGTTATTGCCCTCCATTATATTGGTATTGCGACCCCACCTCGTTTATTCTCTGGTTATATTTGTCGTTGCTTCAGTCACGGTATTGCGCCTGTTTATTCTCTGGTTATATTTGTGTTGCTCCAGTTATGGTATTGGCCCTGTTTTATCTCTGGTTTATTTGTGTGTCTCCCAGCTATGGTGATTGCGCCTGTTATTCTCGGGTTATTTTCTGTGTTGCTCCAGTTATGGTATTGCACCTGTTTATTCTCCTATTTATTCTCTGGTTATAGCTGTGTTGCTTCAGTCGCTCGGTATTGCGCCTGTTTATTCTTGGTTATATTTGTGTTTGTCTCTAAGTTTATCGTATTGCGACCTGTTTATTCTGGGTTTTTATTTGTGTTGACTAGCAGTTGTGGTATTGCGCCTGTTTATTCTCTGGTTATATTTGTGTTGCTCCAGTTATGGTATTGCGCCTGTTTATTCTCTGGTTATATTTGTGTTGCTCCAGTTATGGTATTGCGCCTGTTTATTGCTCGTGGTTTTATAGGTGTTGCTTCAGTCACGGTATTGCGCCTGTTTATTCTCTGGTTATTTTGTTAGATCCAGTTATGGTGATTGCGCCTGTTTTATTACTCTGGTTATTATTTGTGTTCCTCCAGTGTAAAGGTATTGCTGCCTGTTTATTCTCTGGTTATACTTTGTTTGCTCTCATAGTTATGGTATTGCGAAATGTTTATTCTCTGGTTATATTTGTGGTGCTCCACGTTTGGTACTTGTCGCCGGTATATTCTCTTGTTATATATGTGTTGACTTCAGTCACGGTATTGCGGCTGTTTATTCTTGGTTCATATTTGTGTTGCTCCCAGTTCTGGTTATTGCGGCCTGTTTATTATACGGGTTATATTTGTGTGACTCCAGTATGGTATTGCACCTGTTTATCTGGGTTATAATTTGTGTTGCTCATAGTATGGTATTGCGCTTGTTTATTCTCTGGTTATATTTGTGTTGCTCCAGTTATGGTATTGCACCTGTTTATTCTCGGGTTATATTTGTGTTGCTCCAGTTATGGTATTGCGCTTGTTTATTCTCTGGTTATATTTGTGTTGCTCCAGTCACGGTATTGTGCCTGTTTATTCTCTAGTTATGTTTGTGTTGCTCCAGTTATGGTATTGCGCCTGTTTATTCTCCGGTTATATTTGTGTTGCTCCAGTCACGGTATTGTGCCTGTTTATTCTCTGGTTATGTTTGTGTTGCCTCCAGTTATGGTATGCGCCTGTTTCATTATCCGGTTATATTTGGGTATGATCCAGTAACCCGGTATCTGTGCCTGTTTCTTATTCGGCTTATGTTTTGTGTTGCATCAGTCACGGTATTGTGCTGTTTATTCATCGGGGAGTCTATGTTTGTGTTGCTCCAGTTATGGTATTGTGCTCTCTTTATTCTCGGGTTATGTTTGTGTGGCTACCAGTTTTTTTTTTTTTGCTGGTATTGTGCCTGTTTATTCTCTACCGAAATTGGTTTCCGGTCTATGTTAAACAGTGACTTTCTATATTTTACAAAAACCTTTGCAGTCTGAAACCGAAGATCATTTGTCAAGTACCAATGACTTAAAACTGAAGATAGAGCCCGAAACAAAATCAGAGGGTCTATTTAATCGCGTATTGCGCTTCAATAGTTGATAAATTAGACGTATGTAATCAGTGCATCAATCTTGAAAAGATTGATTACATCAACTCCAGGTAGTGCGACAGATTACCTCAAACTCCTTCTGATCTTCGCCATTCTCCTTTGCATGGACTGATGAAGCCACTGTGTGGCGAAACGTTTCCTCAATAAAGATACCCAAGAGTTGCACATGTGTCTAATTTATCAACTTGTCGGTTCTCTGAACCATTCATCTACATTTCGCTAGTACCATCGTTAGTATCACGTTAGTACCCACGTTAGTACCTTTCTTAATACGCACGTTAGTACCATCGTTAATACCCACGTTAGTACCATGGTTAGTACCCACTTTAGTACCATCGTTAGTACCCACGTTAGTACCACGTTAGTACCATCGTTAGTACCACGTTAGTACCACGTTAGTACCCACGTTAGTACCACGTTAGTACCACGTTAGTACCACATTAGTACCCACGTACCATCGTTAGAACCCACGTTAGTACCACGTTAGTACCCACGTTAATGGCATCGTTAGTACCCACGTTAGTACCATCGTTAGTACCATCGTTAGTACCCACGTTAGTACCATCGTTAGTACCCACGTTAGTACCATCGTTAGTACCCACGTTAGTACCCTTCCTAGAGTACCACTCGTTTGCTACATCTCCGGGTCCTGAAGACGGTGACTGTTTTCTCGGAACGTTGATAAATCTGTGTGTATTATGACTGGAAGTGTCTCTACTCTTACCTCCTGATCCGAGGAATTAGAGACACATTTCCTTTCACTTATTGCCTCTTATTTCACAGTCTCTGTTTGACCCTTACAGGTTAAGAGCTTCTCTTCGAGTGTAGTGTTGGCGAGACGAGTCAGAGGAGGGAGACTCTCTCTCTCTCTCTCTCTCTCTCTCTCTCTCTCTCTCTCTCTCTCTCTCTCTCTCTCTCTCTCTCTCTCTCTCTGGAAACTGATATTCCGATTTTAGCAAAACAACGATAGTGAAGATCGGAGAGTGGCCGGCCATGTTAGGAGGTGGAGTGATGGAGGGAGAAGGAGGGAGGGAGGTTGGGAGGGAGGGAGGGAGGGAAGGGGAGAGTGAGGGAGATAGGGAGGGAGGGCGGAACTGTGCGCGGGATATTTCATTTCATTTGCATAGTGGAATACATGTTTTTAAACTCCTCTGTGCTAACTTCCCGCTGGAGTTTGATGTTTGCTGACACGACCAGTGCTTGGTGAGGAAGTGAGGGGAATAGGTAAATGTTAGGTGTACGGATGGAGGGGAGACAATAAGAGGGGAAAGAGTTGTTGTGGGTGGCGAGAAGGGGAAGCTGGCAGTGGGAGGAGTCTTGCTGTTGAATATTCATAGTGGCACACTGCCTGGCTCCACCACCCCTAGTATTAAAATTAGCTCCCCGCCACACTACTGCCACTACTTGGCACTCCCCTCACTCTTACCTTTCCCCTCCCCTCCCCTGCACCGTCACCCCCTTCCTCTCCCCTCCTACCTTATTTTTTATTCCTCTTCCTCCTCCTCCATCAACCGCCCTTTCCATTTTCTTCCCGTGTCTCTACTATATTATATTTTCTCTATCCTCTCTCATTTCCTCTTTCTTCCTTTCTCTTCTCTTTCCTTTCTCCCCTCAGCCTCTTTCCTTCTCTTGTGTTTCCTGGGGTTTGGGTTACAACACCCTGGCTCCCCCAGCCTCTCCGCCTGCCCAAGTGTTGCCAGGGATACTACCGACACAACACTTTAGCTCCTCCTGCCTCTCCCACACCCCAGTCTACCTGGAGTCTACCTGGAGGGTGTTCCGGGGGTCAACGCCCCCGCGGCTCAGTCCTCGACCAGACCTCCGAGTGGATCAGGGCCTCATCAACCAGCGTGTTTGTAGATGAATGGTTCAGAGAACCGACATGTTGATAAATTAGACACATGTGCAACTCTTGAGTATCTTTATTGAGGAAACGTTTCGCCACACAGTGGCTTCATCAGTCCATACAAAGGAGAATCTTGAAGAACAGGAGGAGAATGAGGTAATCAGTCCCTCAACCTTGAGTCGATGTGGTCAGTCCATCAATCTTGAATAGAATTCTATTCAAGAATTCTATTCAAGATTGATGGACTGACCACATCGACTCAAGGTTGAGGGACTGATTACCTCATTCTCCTCCTGTTCTTCAAGCTTCTCCTTTGTATGGACTGATGAAGCCACTGTGTGGCGAAACGTTTCCTCAATAAAGATACCCAAGAGTTGCACATGTGTCTAATTTATCAACCAGCGTGTTACAGCTCGCCGCAAGTAGTCCAACGTACGAATTACAGCCCGGCTAATCGGGTACTTAGTTAATATATCTCTCCAGTAGCCTGGGGTCTATTGGTAATTCCCCATATGGAAATATAAAAGCATGTGTGATCCTTTATTCACAACGTTTCGCCCACACAGTGGGCTTTATCAAGCCACAAACAGATCGACCTGGGTGGCAGGTACGTGAGTATTTATAGGATGAAGTCAGGTTGAGAATGCTGGGTCAGTAATACACAGGACAAGCTTCAATCTTCTGCAGGGGTATACACAATCCCGTGTAATGACTGCATCAGACTATACGTGGGCGAAACATCCAGACACCTACAACACGTATTTCAGAACACCAGTACGCAAGGCAGCTCTGACGATTCAAGGAATGCCTGTGTTCAACACCGAAAATTCATACAACCAACATAATCAACTACAGAAACGCAAGACTCATCACCACAGAAGACAACCTCAATACCGAAGAATCCTGGAATCATCATTATTTCTATATCCAACAACTTCAACCAGAACAACGGCTTCTATAACATAGCTGAACCACTTGCCAAGAAACTTCTTCATCGCTATCCCACATAAGAACATAAGAACGGAACACTGCAGAAGGTCTACTCATATACTTATCCAATCTCTCTACAAAGCTACCCAAGGTGTGATGAATGGTTTTGACCTTACTCAGTAGATTGTTACATGCAGCATTCTCCACCTGTCCCAGCAATCTCAACCTGACTTCATCCTATATATACTCACGTACCTTCCACCAGGTAGATCGGTTTGTAACTTTGATACCTGGTTACCTGGAGGTTACCTGGAGGTTATTCCGGGGATCAACGCCCCCGCGGCCCGGTCCACGACCAGGCCTCCCGATGGATCAGGGCCTGATCAACTAGGCTGTTACTGCTGGCCGCACGCAGTCCGACGTACGAGCCACCCGGCTGATCCGGCACCGACTTTAGGTATCTGTCCAGCTCTCTCTTGAAGGCAGCCAGGGGTTTATTGGCAATTCCCCTAATGCTTGATGGGAGGCTGTTGAACAGTTTTGGGCCCCGGACACTTATGGTGTTTTCTCTTAGTGTACCAATGGCGCCCCTACTTTTTATTGGCGGCATTTTGCATCGCCTGCCCAGTCTTTTACTTTCGTAGGGAGTGATTTCTGAGTGCAGATTTGGGACCATTCCTTCCAAGATTTTCCAAGTGTAGATTATGATATATCTCTCCCTCCTGCGTTCCAACGAGTACAAGTCAAGTGCTTCCAAGCGCCCAGTGGTTAAGGTGCTTGACAGAACTTATACGTGCAGTAAAGGATCTCTGTACACTCTCTAGATCTGCGATTTCACCTGCTTTGAATGGAGATGTTAATGTACAGCAGTATTCCAGCCTAGAGAGAACAAGTGATTTGAAAAGGATCATCATGGGCTTGGCATCTCTCGTTTTGAAAGTTCTCATTATCCATCCTATCAATTTCTTTGCACGTGCGATCGTGGCACTGTTGTGATCCTTGAAAGTGAGATCCTCAGACATTACTACTCCCAGGTCCCTTACATTATTTTTCCGCTCTATTGTATGGCCGGAGTCAGTAGTATACTCTGTTCTAGTTATTATCTCCTCCAGTTTTCCATAACGGAGTAGTTGGAATTTGTCCTCATTGAACATCATATTGTTTACCGTTGCCCACTGGAAAACTTTGTTTATATCTTCTTGGAAGTTAACCGCGTCCTCAGCAGATGACAGCCTCATGCAGATCCTAGTATCATCCGCAAAGGATGATACGGTGCTGTGGTGTATATCTCTGTTTATGTCTGATATGAGGATAAGGAATAAGATGGGGGCGAGTACTGTGCCTTGTGGAACAGAGCTCTTCACTATGGCAGCCTCCGATTTAACTCTGTTGACAAAGCTCACTATGTGGGCGAAACGTTGTCAATAAAGAATCACATTATACTGCATATTTGCTTATATTTCCATTGTGTCGGTATTTTATACCATTTATTTCCACTTCCACATATGCCTGGTGAGAGGCTGTTGAACAGTCATGGGCCCTGGACACTTACTGTGTTTTCTCTTAGTGTACTAATGGCTTCCCTACTTTCCATTGGGGTATATTTCACCGCATGCCAAGTCTTTTGCTGTCATACGGAGTGATTTCTGTGTGCAGATTTGGGACCAATCCCTCTAGGATTTTCCAGGTGTATATTATGATGTGTCTCTCTCGCCTGCACTCCCGTGAGTACAGGTCAAGTGATATCAAACGTTCCCAGTAATTAAAATGTTTGACGAAATTTACATGTGCAGTTCATTCTCTAGGTTTGCGATTTCACCTGCCTTGAATGGTGGTGTTAATGTACAGAAGTATTCCAGCCTAGAGAGAACAAGTAATTTAAAAACGATAATCATTGGCTTGGCATCCCTTATTTTGAAGGTTCTCATTATCCATCCTATTATTTCAGTGTTGCCTGGGGTAGTGCCAGCACAACACCGTGCCTCCCCCTCCCCAGTGTTGCCTTTGGTTGTGCCGGCACAACACCGTGCCTCCCCCACCCTAACGTTGCCTGGGGTAGTGCCAGCACAACACCGTGGCTCCCCCTGCCTCTACCCCCACCCTAGTGTTGCCTGGGGTAGTGCCAGCACAACACCGTGGCTGCCAACGCTACCTTCCCTACCTCAACACCTCGCCAAAAATAGCACAGCATATAAACAAGGGTTTAAGGCACTTGTGTGGCACTGGTCCTGCCACTTAAAGAGCAGTTGCCACCTTTTAAGTGATAACTAAATAGGTTATCACTAACGGCACTCCCTGGCACCTCTCACATCCTCCCCCGTCTCACCCCCACTTGGTATGCTGTTATTGGTGCCTCGTTTGCATATCCCCCTTCACCCCCATGGCCTCCCACCTCTCCCCTACCCCTAACATGTACCTACGCCCCTCCCCCTGGCTCAGGTATCAAGCATGTCGGAGGTACCATACCCCTTTACACACACTCACCCATTCTTGCACATTTCTTCCCTTTAATAAGCCTAAATGTTTTGACTACTCGCCCCACACTACCTCCCCACCACACCGCCACCCACCTGGTTTCTCTTCCCTACCTCTCCTTCCCTCCCCATCTCTTTTATCTCCCCATCTCCCTCTCACTGGAACAAAGATGGAGAATATGGTTTCAGCAGAGGTGTAACAGAAACTCTCAAGTTACGGTCGTGGCTCGTGTTGGATATCGTCTTCATCATTTACCTAAAGCTATCGCAGCCTCTCTGTATTGCAACGTTCATTTAGCGTGCTTCATTAAGGCTGTGTTCAACGCTTGTTTCATTACGCAAAAAATATTATACAACACTTACCAGGTATTTTTGGGTTGGCTTAGGTAAGGTTAGGTAAGGTTAGGTTAGGTTAGGTTAGGTTAGGTAAGGTTAGATAAGGTTAGGTTAGGTTAGGTTAGGTTAGGTAAGGATAGGTTAGTTTCAGCTAAGTCAGGAAAAGATATCTTAGTTTCGCTTAGGCTAGCTTAGATTAAGCTTGTTTCAGCCAGCCTACATTAACTTACGTTTTGTTAGCGTCAGTTACGATAGTTTTGGTTAAATTAGGTTAAACTAGTTTGTGATGAGAGAGTTTATGCTTATAGGTTTAGATAATAGCAGCTTAGAACAGGTTAGTTTAAATTAGATTAGCTTAGAACAGTTCATCAACTATATTGTCGTGTATCTAAGAAGCTGCAATACATCTCAATCTGCAACCTGTTACCCGCTGGTAAATATTTCTCTTTATTCGTATAAGTGAACACAAACGCTGCTAATTTTACGGTAACTTAATCTAACCTGGAATGAAAAGCATCAGTCTTTCTGGTGGCTTAGTTCGGGCAGAAATTTACGAACTGTTAAATAAGCGAGAACGCCCGATATTGCTTGTAGACGTGTGAGTGTAGAGTTGTGAGTGTAGATGTTGTGAGTGTAAACGTGTGAGTGTAGAGTTGTGAGTGTAGATGTTTGAATGTAGATGTTTAATTGTAGATGTGTGAGTGTAGATGTGTGAGTGTAGATGTGTGAGTGTAGATGTGTGAGTGTAGAGGTGTGAGTGTTGAGTTGTCAGTGTAGATGTTATGAATGTAAACTTGTGAGTGTAGAGTTGTGAGTGTAGATGTTGTGAGTGTAAACGTGTGAGTGTAGAGTTGTGAGTGTAGGTGTTATGAATGTAAACGTGTGAGTGTAGAGTTGTGAGTGTAGATGTTTGAGTGTAGATGTGTGAGTATAGATGTGTGAGTGTAGAAAATGCGAGTGTAGATGTGTGAGTGTAGATGTGTGAGTGTAGATGTGTGAGTGTAGATGCGTGAGTGTAGATGTGTGAGTGTAGATGTGTGAGTGTAACGTGTGAGTGTAGAGTTGTGAGTGTAGATGTTGTGAGTGTAAAACGTGTGAGTGTAGAGTTGTGAGTGTAGATGTTGTGAGTGTAAACGTGTGAGTGTAGAGTTGTGAGTGTTGATGTTGTGAGTGTAGATGTGTGAGTGTAGATGTGTGTGTGTAGAAAATGCGAGTGTAGATGTGTGAGTGTAGATGCGTGAGTGTAGATGTGTGAGTGAAATGAGTGAGTGTAGAAAATGCGAGTGTAGATGTGTGAGTGTAGATGTGTGAGTGTAGATGTGTGAGTGTAGATGTTTGAGTGTAGATGTTTGAGTGTAGATGTGTGAGTGTAGATGTTTGAGTGTAGATGTGTGAGTGTAGATGTTTGAGTGTAGATGTGTGAGTGTAGATGTGCGAGTGTAGATGTGCGAGTGTAGATGTGTGAGTGTAGATGTGTGAGTGTAGATGTGTGAGTGTAGATGTGTGAGTTGTTAGGTAAGACACATATGCAACAGTTAGGCAACTTTATTCCGAAACGTTTCGCCTACACAGTAGGCTTCTTCAGTTGAATACAGAAAGTAGGCAGGAACAGTAGAGATGTGAAGACGATGTAATCAGTCCATCACCCTTGAAGCCGTAGAATTTGAGGTTGTCAGTCCCTCAGCCTGGAGAAGTTCAGTTCCATAGTCAGGAACTATCTGAAGATCAAGCGACAGTGCGGAGACTTAAATACTACTCTGCACCTCTCCCCAAACGTCCCCCAATGATTGCCTGGGAAAAAGATAGCTCGCTGAAGGACGACTTGATGAAGGCAGAATTTCCTATGAAAAGCAAGACCAGGTCTCCACCAGACGACGTTTCAGCACAAGAAACAAGAGAAAACCTAACCTAACCTGAAAAATCGCCACAAGAGCGGGACTAGGAGATTGCTTTTCAACCAAGACACATGGGGATAGAGGACTGGATGATGGACAACACACCACCATGACTGGCTGAGGATCTGGCACACAAACTGAGAAAGGACATGAACTCTCAGTGGCTACATTCTCACTACTACTACTACTCTGCACCTCTCCTTCCGACAGTATTTAAGTCTCTGCACTGTCGCTTGATCTTCAGATAGTTCCTGACTATGGAACTGAACTTCTCCAGGCTGAGGGACTGACAACCTCAAATTCTACGGCTTCAAGGGTGATGGACTGATTACATCGTCTTCACATCTCTACTGTTCCTGCCTACTTTCTGTATTCGACTGAAGAAGCCTACTGTGTAGGCGAAACGTTTCGGAATAAAGTTGCCTGACTGTTGCATATGTGTCTTACCTAACAACCTGTCGGTATTGTATACCATTTTGATGTTCAGATGTGTGAGTGTAGATGTGTGAGTGTAGATGTGTGAGTGTAGATGTGTGAGTGTAGATGTGTGAGTGTAGATGCGTGAGTGTAGATGTGTGAGTGAAGATGTGTGAGTGTAGATGTGTGAGTGTAGATGTGTGAGTGTAGATGTGTGAGTGTAGATGCGTGAGTGTAGATGTGTGAGTGTAGATGTGTGAGTGTAGATGCGTGAGTGTAGATGTGTGAGTGAAGATGTGTGAGTGTAGATGTGTGAGTGTAGATGTGTGAGTGTAGATGTGTGAGTGTAGATGCGTGAGTGTAGATTGGTGAGTGTAGATGCGTGAGTGTAGATGTGTGAGTGTAGATGTGTTAGTGTAGATGCGTGAGTGTAGATGTGTGAGTGAAGATGTGTGAGTGTAGATGTGTGAGTGTAGATGCGTGAGTGTAGATGTGTGAGTGAAGATGTGTGAGTGTAGATGTGTGAGTGTAGATGTGTTTAGTGTAGATGCGTGAGTGTAGATGTGTTAGTGTAGATGTGTGAGTGTAGATGTGTGAGTGTAGATGTGTGAGTGTAGATGTGTGAGTGTAGATGCGTGAGTGTAGATGTGTGAGTGTAGATGTGTGAGTGTAGATGTGTGAGTGTAGATGTGTGAGTGTAGATGTGTGAGTGTAGATGTGTGAGTGTAGATGTGTGAGTGTAGATGTGTGAGTGTAGATGTGTGAGTGTAGATGTGTGAGTGTAGATGTGTGAGTGTAGATGCGTGAGTGTAGATGTGTGAGTGTAGATGCGTGAGTGTAGATGTGTGAGTGTAGATGTGTTAGTGTAGATGCGTGAGTGTAGATGTGTGAGTGAAGATGTGTGAGTGTAGATGTGTGAGTGTAGATGTGTGAGTGTAGATGTGTGAGTGTAGATGTGTGAGTGTAGATGTGTGAGTGTAGATGTGTGAGTGTAGATGTGTGAGTGTAGATGTGTGAGTGTAGATGTGTGAGTGTAGATGTGTGAGTGTAGATGTGTGAGTGTAGATGTGTGAGTGTAGATGCGTGAGTGTAGATGTGTGAGTGTAGATGCGTGAGTGTAGATGTGTGAGTGTAGATGTGTTATGTGTAGATGCGTGAGTGTAGATGTGTGAGTGAAGATGTGTGAGTGTAGATGTGTGAGTGTAGATGTGTGAGTGTAGATGTGTGAGTGTAGATGTGTGAGTGTAGATGTGTGAGTGTAGATGTGTGAGTGTAGATGTGTGAGTGTAGATGCGTGAGTGTAGATGTGTGAGTGTAGATGCGTGAGTGTAGATGTGTGAGTGTAGATGTGTTAGTGTAGATGCGTGAGTGTAGATGTGTGAGTGAAGATGTGTGAGTGTAGATGTGTGAGTGTAGATGTGTGAGTGTAGATGTGTGAGTGTAGATGTGTGAGTGTAGATGTGTGAGTGTAGATGCGTGAGTGTAGATGTGTGAGTGTAGATGTGTTAGTGTAGATGCGTGAGTGTAGATGTGTGAGTGAAGATGTGTGAGTGTAGATGTGTGAGTGTAGATGCGTGAGTGTAGATGTGTGAGTGAAGATGTGTGAGTGTAGATGTGTGAGTGTAGATGTGTTAGTGTAGATGCGTGAGTGTAGATGTGTGAGTGAAGATGTGTGAGTGTAGATGTGTGAGTGTAGATGCGTGAGTGTAGATGTGTGAGTGAAGATGTGTGAGTGTAGATGTGTGAGTGTAGATGCGTGAGTGTAGATGCGTGAGTGAAGATGTGAATGTTGTTGTTGTTGTTGTTGTTGTTGTGTTGATGAATATTTTTGTCAACATAGTGAAGGTGAGAGAAGTGAAGACATCAAAAATTAAGAGAGAAAGAGAGACTAATATTTAATAATTCAAAAGATTGTTTTTCTTGGTATATCCAGTAAAAAATTCTCTCAGTTGTTACTTCCCTGTATCTTTACATTTATCATTAAGGATATCTACAAAATACTATATAACAGTATTCTCCATCCCGATTATTCAGAATTCTATTATAATATATAATATAAGTATAATTGTAGTAGCTGTGTGAGACAGTACAGATATATGCATATATGTCAGTGACACAGTGGTTGATAATGTGTATTGTACGACTGCTGGGGAAATTGTGTTCATATTGTAGTGTTACCAGAAAATAAGTGTGTGTGTGTGTGTGTGTGTGTGTGTGTGTGTGTGTGGTGTGTGTGTGTGTGTGTGTGTGTGTGTGTGTGTGTGTGTGTACTTGTGTACTTTCGTATTTACTTGTGGACGTTTCAGTGTCTTGCATATAAAAAAATGTCGACTTTCAACAAAAAAGAAAGCTGATAACTTTTTTGTTGGTGGGAAGACATAGAATCGCACAGACACGCATCTATACAAGATAAAACGATCGCACAAACATTAATAAAGTGGAATGAGTGAAAACAAAACAAAAATTAACTTGAATACATAATGAAACATAAATAGAAGTCCGAGATTTTATTAAGTAACCTCAGCTTGGTAGCCGAGTTGGGAGGCAGCTTGGTAGTGTTTAGCTGGTCTGCTGTTCCAGGCTGTCTTGGTGGGTGTAATTACAGGACGCAGATTTCTGTGTGTCCCCTCCTGTAACTCCACCCACCTGGACAGTCTCGGCAGTAGACCAGCTAGACAAGACCAAGTTACCATCCAACATGGTTACTGGGGAGGGGCCAACACGTACACAACACACACACACACATAACCACCCACCTGACCAACCGCCCACCCAACCACCCATAACGGCCATCCAACCACCCACAACACCCACCTGCCCACCCAAAACACCCACCCAACCACCCAAAACACCCACCCGCCCACCTGGGGAAGTGAGAAAGGGAGTTCATCTGAGGGGACACAAATTTACTTCTGGACACACGGAACTAGGGAAAGCACCAAAACAATCGGAAGTGGGAAGTGTGGAAGGGTTGACATCCGGGGGCCCACGGGTGGAGACCTGGAAACATAAACCACACCTGACTATGACCACAATACGCCATGACCAGACCTCACATCACTACGACCAGACATCACTATGACCAAAATTCACCATGACCTCACCTCATAAAGACCACATCTCACCATGATCCACACCTAGGAGTTCATCTGAGGGGACACAGATGGACTTCTGGACACACGGAACTAGGGAAAGCACCAAAACAACCGGGAGTGGCAAGTGTGGAATGGTTGACATCCGGGGGCCCACGGATGGAGACCTGGAAACAAACCACACCTGACTATGACCACAATTCACTATGACCAAAATTCACCATGACCTCACCTACCTATGACCACAATACACCATGACCAGACCTCACATCACAACGACCAGACCTCACTATGACCAAAATTCACCATGACCTTACCACACCATGATCCACACCTGGGAGTTCATCTGAGGGGACACAGATGGACTTCTGGACACACGGAACTAGGGAAAGCACCAAAACAATCGGAAGTGGGAAGTGTGGAAGGGTTGACATCCGGAGGCCCACGGATGGAGACTTGGAAACATAAACCACACCTGACTGTGACCACAATTCACTATGACCAAAATTCACCATGACCTCAACTTCCTATGACCACAATACACCATGACCAGACCTCACATCACAACGACCAGACCTCACTATGACCAAAATTCACAATGACCTCACCTCACTAAGACCACACCATGATCCACACCTGGGAGTTCATCTGAGGGGACACAGATGGACTTCTGGACACACGGAACTAGGGAAAGCACCAAAACAATCGGAAGTGGGAAGTGTGGAAGGGTTGACATCCGGGGGCCCACGGATGAAGACCTGGAAACATAAACCACACCTGACTATGGCCAAAATTCACCATGACCACACCTCACTATGACCACACTTCACTACGACCACACCTCACTATGACCACAATTCACCATGATCTCACCTCACTATGACCTCACCTCACTAAGACCACACCTCACCATGATCCACACTTGGCAGTTCATCTGAGAGGATACACGGAACTAAGAAAAGCACCGAAATAACCGGGAGTGGGAAGTGTAGAAGGGTTGACATCCGGGGGCCCACGGATAGAGACCTCACCTATGATCACACCTCACAATGACCGTATCTATGACCACAGCTTACTATGACCTCACCTAACTATGACCACCCCTCGTCTATGACCACAGCCACTAACCTATAACCACAATTCACCAGGATTCACACCTGAAAGTTCATCTCAGGGGACACAGATGGACTTCTGGACACGCGTGGCTAAGAAAAGCACCAAAACATCCGGGGGTCCACGAATGGAGACCTGGGAACATAAACCACACCTGAATATGACCACAGATATGACAAAATTCACCATGACCTCACCTCACCATGATCAACACCTCACCATGATCCACACCTGGGAGTTCATCTGAGGGGACACAGATGGACTTCTGGACACACGGAACTAGGGAAAGCAGCAGAATAACCGGAAGTGGGAAGTGTGGAAGGGTTGACATCCGGAGGCCCTCGGATGGAGATCTGGAAACATGAGCCACACCTCACTACGACCACACCTCACTACGACCACACCCCACTACGACCACACCTCACTATGACCACAATTCATCATGACCTCACAACACTATGACCACACCACATCATAATCCACAACTGGAAGATCATCTGCGAGGACACACATGGACTTCTGGACACATGGAACTAAGGAAAGCACCAAAATAACCGAAGTGTGGAAGGGTTGACATCCGGGAGCCCAAGGATGAAGACCTGGAAACACCTCACTATGAGAACACCTAACTATGACCACACCTGTCTATGACCTCAACAAACTATGATCACTCCTCAATATGACCTCACTTATGACCACACCTCACTATAATCTCATCTATGACCACAGCTCACTATGATCTCACCTAACTATGACCACCCCTCATCTATGTCCACATCGACGACAATACCTCGCTATGACCTCACCTCACTATGACCACACCTCACTATGATCCACACCTGAGAGTTCAGAGATTGACTTCTGGTTAACGGATGGAGACCTGTAAACACCTGACTATGACCACAGATATGGCCACAGTTCACACCCACTTATACAGCTGCATGAAGGAAAACAATACAAAAAAACTAACTTGAAAATATGATGAAACATAAATATAAGTCCGAGATTTTCACTGAGTTGGCCATGTTGGGTGGCAGCTTGGACTTGTTCGCGGCTGTCTTGGTGGGTGTAATTACAGGACTCAGTTTTCTGTGTGTCCCTTCCTGTAATTCCACCCACCTGGACAATGTCGGCAGTAGACCAGCTAGACAAGACCAAGTTACCATCCAACAAGGTTACTGGGGAGGGGCCAACACGTACACAAAACACACACACACACACACACACACACACACACACACACACACACACACACACACACACACACACACACGCACTCACCCACCCGCCCACCTGGGAAAGTGAGGGAGTGAGTTTATCTGAGGGGACACAGAGTAAATTGTGTGAGGTGGAAGGCATGGGTCATAAAGGACATTTCCTTCATTGGTTCAATGAAGTGTTTGCCACACTTGACTATGACCTCACCTATGACCACAGCTCACTATGAACTCACCTATAACCATAGTTCACTAAGACCGCACCTAACTATGATCATACCTGTCTATGACCTCACCTGAATATGACCATAACCTCACCTATGACCACAGCTCTCTATGTCTTCACCTATGAACACACCTCACCTGTGACCGCATCCACGACCACACCTCGCTATGACCTCACCTCACTATGACCACACCTCACCATGATCCACACCTGTCAGTTCATCTGAGGGGTTGACATCTGGGGGCCCACGGATGAAAACCTGGATTATGACGACACCTGGCTATCACCTCACCTATGATCACCTCACCTATGACCTCTGCTAGCTATGACCATACCTCACTATGACCACACCCCTATGACCTCACCTAACCATGACCACCATTCACCTATGACCACATCCACGATCACATCTCACCATAATCCACACCTGGGAGTTCATCTGAGGGGACACAGATGAACTTCTGGACACAAGGAGCTAGGGTAAGGACCAAAATAACCGGAAGTAGGAAGTAGGGCCCACGGATGGAGACCTGGAAACATGAACCACACCTGACTATGACCATAGATATGACCATAATTCACAATGACCACACCTGACCTAACCTAACTATGACCAAACCTCACTCTGACTTCACCTAACCATGACCATCATTTACTTATGACATTTCGGTATGACCTCACATCACTATGACTACACTTCACCATTATCCACGCCAGGGAGTTCATAACCGTAGATATGGTCATAACGAGGTGAGGTCATTGAACTGTGATCACAGGTCATAGATATGTGGAGACCTGGAAACATAAACCACACCTGACTATGACCACAATTTACTATGACCAAAATTTACCATGACCTCACCTACCCATGCCCACAATACACCATGACCAGACCTCACATTACTACGACCAAAATTCACCATGACCTCACCTCACTAAGACCACACCTCACCATGATCCACACCTGGGAGTTCATCTGAGGGGACGCAGATGGACTTCTGGATACACGGAACTAGGGAAAGCACCAAAATAACCGCAAGTGGGAAGTGTGGAAGGGTTGACCTGGAAACATGAACCACACCTGACTATGACTTCACCTAAGTTACTACGACCTCCCCTATGCTGATTATACCAAGTAATGAATATATGAAAATTGTGATTGATCGAGTAATGGAAAAGATAAAATATAAGCAATGAAGACCTGACTTCAAAAGTACCTTATAATAACAATAGAACAACACAAAACAGTACAGTAACATAAAAGAACAATACTGTAAAACACAAGAAAAGAACAATAACATACGGCAGAACAGTACAGGATTCAGTAAACAACTTAATCTAAAGAATTTCTATATTTCTAGTTTATTTACTGTGCAAATTATTTTAGTTTTAAGAAAAGTGAGACAAAAAATGCAGACATGTGTGTGAACATGTGCGTGTATGTGCGAGGGAATCAGATGTTAGAGAGGGACGAGGGAAATACATGTGTTGAGGTTATTGTGTGCACGTGTGTGTCTAAGTGAATGTTCTTGTGTACTTTCATATTTACTAGTGGACGTTTCAGTTCCTTGAAAACGACGAATTAGAACAAAAAAGAAAGCTGATAACATTTTCGTAACAGATTTCCTGGTGGGAAGACAGTCACACAAGGACTCACTTCTATACACAGTAAAACTTTCAAAAATACACATATACAGCTGCATGAGTGAAAGCAAAACACAAATTAACTTGAATACATAATGAAACATAAATAGAAGTCCGAGATTTAATTAAGTAACCTCAGCTTGGTGGCCGAGTTGGGAGGCAGCTTGGTAGTGTTTAGCTGGTCTGCTGTTCCAGGCTGTCTTGGTGGGTGTAATTACAGGACGCAGATTTCTGTGTGTCCCCTCCTGTAATTCCACCCACCTGGACAGTCTCGGCAGTAGACCAGCTAGACAAGACCAAGTTACCATCCAACATGGTTACTGGGGAGGGGCCAACACGTACACAACACACACACACACATAACCACCCACCTGACCAACCGCCCACCCAACCACCCATAACGGCCATCCAACCACCCACAACACCCACCTGCCCACCCAACCACCCACCCAACCACCCAAAACACCCACCCACCCACCTGGGGAAGTGAGAAAGGGAGTTCATCTGAGGGGACACAGATGAACTTCTGGACACACGGAACTAGGGAAAGCACCAAAACAATCGGAAGTGGGAAGTGTGGAAGGGTTGACATCCGGGGGCCCACGGATGGAGACCTGGAAACATAAACCACACCTGACTATGACCACAATACACCATGACCAGACCTCACATCACTACGACCAGACCTCACTATGACCAAAATTCACCATGACCTCACCTCACAAAGACCACATCTCACCATGATCCACACCTAGGAGTTCATCTGAGGGGACACAGATGGACTTCTGGACACACGGAACTAGGGAAAGCACCAAAACAACCGGGAGTGGCAAGTGTGGAAGGGTTGACATCCCACGGATGGAGACCTGGAAACATAAACAACACCTGACTATGGCCACAATTCACCATGATGTCACCTCACTATGACCTCACCTCACTATGTCACCTCACCATGATCCACACCTGGCAGTTCATCTGAGAGGATACAGATGGACTTCTGGACACACGGAACTAAGAAAAGGAAAGAAATAACCGAGAGTGGGAAGTGTAGAAGGGTTGACATCCGGGGGCCCACGGATAGAGACCTGGAAACATAAACCACACCTGACTATGACCTCACCTATGATCACACCTCACGGTGACCGTACCTATGACCACAGCTTACTATGACCTCACCTAACTATGACCAGCCCTTGTCATGACCACAGCCACGAACCCACCTCACTATAACCACAATTCACCATGAAAGTTCATCTGAGGGGACACAGATGGACTTCTGGACACGCGTGGCTAAGAAAAGCACCAAAACATCCGGGGGTCCACGGATGGAGACCTGGAAACATAAACCACACCTGGGTGTGGTGGGTGTAATTACAGGACGCAGATTTCTGTGTGTCCCCTCCTGTAATTCCACCCACCTGGACAGTCTCGGCAGTAGACAAGCTAGACAAGACCAAGTTACCATCCAACAAGGTCACTGCGGAGGGGCCAACACATACACAACACACACACACACACATAAAACATAAAACACGCATAACTATAACCACAATTCACTATGACCAAAATTCACCATGACGTCACCTACCTATGACCGCAATACACCATGACAAGACCTCACATCACTATGACCACACCTATAACCAAATTTCACCATGACCTCACCTCACTAAGACCACACCTGACCATGATCCACACCTGGGAGTTCATCTGAGGGGACACAGATGGACTTCTGGACACACGGAACTAGGGAAAGCACCAAAACAATCGGAAGTGGGAAGTGTGGAAGGGTTGACATCCGGGGGCCCACGGATGGAGACCTGGAAACATAAACCACACCTGACTATGACCACACCTCACTATAACCTCACCTAACTATGACCAGAGCTCACTATGACCTCACCTAACTATGTCCACCCCTCACTATGATCCTCACCTGGGAGTTCATCTGAGGGGACACAGATGGACTTCTGGATATACGGAACTAGGGGAAGTAGACATCCCGGGGCCCACGGATGATGACCTGGAAACATAAACCACACCTGACATGACCACACTTCATTATGACCACACATATGACCACAGTACACCATGACCACACCTCACTACGACCACACCTCGGTATAACCACAATTCACCATGACGACATCACTATGACGACGCCTCACCATGATCCATACCTGGAAGTTCATCTGAGGGGACACAGATGGACTTTTAGCCACACTGGTTTGCTAATTCCAGTTACTTATGTAATGTTTGATATGTAGATTTGGTGATTTGCTTCAGACTTTAAAGATTATGCAAGAAATTTATGTACGTATTAGGGTAAATAGTGTAAATATTTATGAGTGCTGGTGTGTGGGTGTAAGTGTGAAATATCTATCTCGGGTAAGCCAGGGGACCAAAAATCTCCAATTGCGTCAGGAAACACTCGTCCTGTTTACTGACGAATTATACCTAACCTAAGATATAAGTGGGGTGTAAGTGTGGGTGCAGTGAACAAGAGTCGGCAGTGTGGTAGGGGTGAATGGTAGTCACCGTGTAGTGTGTGTGTGTGTGTGTGTGTGTGTGTGTGTGTGTGGTGTTATAATGATAGTCTGCCCTGTTGCACAGGTGTATGTGAGATGCAAACACACACACACACACACACACACACACACACACACACACACACACACACACACACACACACAAATGAATCACAGGGATGTTAGGAAGTATTTCTTCAGTCACAGAGTTGTCAGGAAGTGAATAGTCTGGGAAGTGATGTAGTGGAGGTAGGATCAATACATAGCTTGAAGAATAGGTATGATAAAGCTCATGGAGCAAGAAGAGCGAACAGTGAAGAGGCAGGGCCAGGAGCTGTGATTCGACCTCTACAACCACAACTAGGCTAGCGTGCACACACACACACACACACACACACGGAGAGAGTGGACCTAGTAGCAACCAGTGAAGAGGCGGGGCCAGGAGCTATGAATCAACCCCTGTAACCACACTTGAGTACACACACACATACACACACACACACACACACACACACAACCACAACTAGACGAGCGTGCACACACACACACGGAGAGGGTGGACCTAGTAGCAACCAGTGAAGAGGCAGGGCCAGAAGCTGAATCTCGAACCCTGCAACCACAATTAGGTGAATTAGGCGAGTACACACACACACACACACACACACACACACACACCACACACACACACAACACACACAATGCGAACAGTGCGAAACGACAATTCTGCAAGAGAAACCACGGCTGAAGAAATCGTCAGCATACAAGAGAGTGTTCCTAGACCGAGACAGAACAAAAACAGAACGACAGCAGCTGAGGGAATGAACAAAAAAGTGGAAGGAGCTGGTAAGAGAGACAAGGACAGAAACAGCAGAAAACAACCAGAGCAGGGTAGAGCAACAAGACCCATGTCCAGAGTACCATAACCAACACAGACCACAAGCACACACAGAACCATCTCCAGAGCACCATAACCAACACAGACCACAAGCACACACAGACCCATCTCCAGAGCACCATAACCAACACAGACCACAAGCACACACAGACCCATCTCCAGAGCACGATAACCAACACAGACCACAAGCACAAACAGACCCATCTCCAGAGCACCATAACCAACACAGACCACAAGCACACACAGACCCATCTCCAGAGCACCATAACTAACACAGACCACAAGCACACACAGACCCATCTCCAGAGCACCATAACTAACACAGACCACACCTTTGATATACCTTTGAAGAATTTCGAGAGTATATCTACTCTCTGAGCCCGGCCATGGGCCAGGCTCGTCTGATGCTCGCCTGGTCAACCAGGCTGTTGCTGCTGGAGGCCCGCTGCCCCACATATCCATCACAGCCTGGTTGATTTGGCACCTGGTGAAGATACTTGTCTAGTTTCCTCTTGAAGGCTTCAACACTTGTTCCAGCAGTGTTTCTGATATCTTCTGGTAAGATGTTGAAAAATCTGGGACCCCGGATGTTGATACAGTGTTCCCTTATTGTCCCCACCGCACCCCTGCTCCTCACTGGGTTTATTTTACACTTCCTCCCATATCTCTCACTCCAGTATGTTGTTATGGCAGTGTGCAGATTTGGGACCAAGCCCTCGAGTACCTTCCAGGTATATATTATCATGTACCTCTCTCTCCTCCGCTCCAGTGAGTACATGTTCAAGACTTGCAGGCGTTCCCAGTAGTTTAGGTGCTTTACTGGCTCAATGTGAGCCGTAAACGATCTTTGTATTTGTTCCAGCGCCGATATTTCTCGTGCCCTGAACGGAGCCGTCAGTACTGAGCAATATTCTAAGTGAGGGAGCACTAGCGATTTGAAGAGTGTCACCATTAGCATTGTTTCCCTTGTTTTGAAAGCTCTCAATACCCACCCTGTCATCTTCCTGGCTGTCGTGATCTTTGTCTTTTGATCTTTAAAAGAAAGGTCTGCTGATAATTATTCCCAGGCCTTTTACGTGTTCCTTACGTTCTATTTGGTGACCCTCTTCAGTTTTGTATATAGTGCTCCCTTTGAGTTCTTCATTCTTTCCATACCTAAGCAGCTGGAACTTATTTTAGTGTCATCTGCAAATGATGATACAAAAGTGTGCCGGGTGTTTTTGTCTGTCTGCTATGAGGATAAGGAACAGCAGAAGTGCCAGGACAGTGCCTTGGGGCACTGCCCCCACCCCACACTACGCTATAGAATCCCGCAGCACACTGCCAGGTCCCCCACTCCCACAGACCCCTAAAAACACAGTGTTTGAGAGGAAACTGAAGGTATGGTACACCATCGCTGATGGAATAACGATTAAGTGGGAGGAGTGGCACGAAAGAGTCAAAGAGGCATCACCGGACATCACAGCCCTTATTGAAACCAAGCTCACAGGGACATTACCACACCCAGGTCCTTCACATTACTTTTCCCCTCTATTGTGTGATTAGAGTTTGTAGTATATACATGGGCATACTGCCAGTGTTCCCACTACTGGTGTTTCATGTGGTTGTTTCATTACTTCCCCACTAGGAAGGAATTACTTTTCAGTGTGGTAGCGGTGCAAAAAAAAATATAAGTTTTAATTAAAACTTGAATTGTATTTTATGCTAATAGGTTTAGATGAGAAGTCAAGGTGAGATTGAGTGTCCATCACGGCAGCCACTAAAATTACTTCGCCACGTTTGATGAAGTAAAACTTGGCACAGTTTGTATGTTGGCTAGTGTGTACACACATAGTATACAATAGATCCTCTGCCCACGCCACTATATTCCATTCCACACACTCAGACATCCGCTTCTCGTCTGAAGAGACGAGAAGTGTGTGGAATGTATATACACAAATTTTCGCTTGCCTTATTCGGCAAGCGAAAATTTGTGTATGCAATAATTTCGCAAAAATCATTCTAAACCTAACAAAAAATATATATTACATTGTGTTTAATATTAAATTATTGTAAACTTATTTAAAATATATTTAGTTGTATTAGGCTAAATTAAATTGCGCTTATTATAAGGTTAGGTAAGTTTTCTAAAGTTCTTTTGGTACAAAATTATTAATTTTTATATTAACATAAATTAAAAAATATATATCCTTAAACGTACAAGAAAAATGTTTAAAAAGGGTGCACTATGATACTGCTCTTTACTATTAACTTTGTCAACCCATTGCTACCTGTTTTTAATTCTGGGGGTCATGACCCCCGTAGCCCCGGTCCCGAGTGATGTTCTGATCAAATAGGCTGCTAATGCTAGCAGCACGCACTCCGTCGTAAGCACCACAGCGCGGTGGCTGATCCCGAAAGCCCTTCAATTATCCACCTGACAACGCTGACAACACTGGAGGACAGGAGAGATAGGGGGGACATGATAACGACATATAAAATACTGAGAGGAATTGACGAGGTGGACAGAGACAGAATGTTCCAGAGATGGGACAGCAACAAGGGGACACAGTTGGAAGCTGAAGACTCAGATGAATCACAGGGATGTTAGGAAGTATTTCTTCAGTCACAGGGTAGTCAGGAAGTGGAATAGTTTGGGAAGCGATGTAGTGGAGGCAGGTTCCATTCATAGCTTTAAGCAGAGGTATGATAAAGCTCATGATGCAGGGAGAGTAACCCAATAGCGGCCAGTGAAGAGGCGGGGCCAGGATCTATGACTCGACCCCTGCAACCACACCTAGGCGAGTACAGGTGCACACGCGCACTCAATCTAATAAGAACCATGGGAATCCATGAAGCTCAGAGGGAGATAACCAGGTCTGATCCAAGGAAGCAGAGAGGCAGCTTCAGCACCTTGGCTCAAGATCCCTTGACAAGCATTAAGGCAGGGAAGGGTGAGGAAGGGAAGGCAGGAGAGAAGTGTCAACAGCCACAACTCAGCGCAGAACGTGACAACACGTGGCATGTGTCAAGTATTTTGGGCTTGTACTCTCTCTCTCTCTCTCTCTCTCTCTCCTCTCTCTCTCTCTCTCCCCTCTCTCTCTCTCCTCTCTCTCTTTCCCTCTCTTCTCTCTCACTCCTTCTCTCTCTCTCTCTCTCTCTCTCTCTCTCCTCTCTCTCTTTTTCCCCCCTCTCTCTCTCTCTCTCTCTCTCTCTCTCTCCTCTCTCTCTCTCTCTCTCTCTTTCTCCTTCTCTCTCTCTCTTCTCTCTCTCTCTCTCTCTCTCTCTCTCTCTCTCTCTTATCTCTCTCTCTCTTCCCTCCTTTGCTCTCTCTCCCTCCTTTTCTCTCTCTCCCTTTTTCATTTTTCACACACAGTTTGACAAGGTTAAGGATCCCTATCTTCATTGACAAGCTATTTACAAGTTGTAAAGTAAAAGGACACAAGTGCAACTAATGCGACATTTTATTGTGGCAACGTTTCGCTCTTCAGGAGCTTTGTCAAGCCGATTGGCTTGACAAAGCTCCTGGAGAGCGAAACGTTGCCACAATAAAATGTCACATTAGTTGCACTTGTGTCCTTTTACTTTACATATTGTCGGTAATTCTACCAACATTATTACAATTTACAGGTTAAGGATCTCTAACTTTATTGGCAAGC
>NC_069400.1:74270993-74383493 GCF_026875155.1 Cherax quadricarinatus | reverse complement strand
ACAATATTTCTACTGAGTGTTCATACTCATCCTAGTGACTCTCCTTGTCCTCTTCTCCGTTTACTATTCCTTATTTTATTATTCCTCCAGGTCATATATGTACGTCAGGAAAGTAGAGATTCAACTACCGTAATGTAACTCCACTCTTCACTCCTGAATATTCTGACATCACCTCTCTTACTGTCCTCCTCTGCATTCTCTTTTCCAGGAATTCTTGCATCCAACTGACCAATTTTCCTATTACATCGATCTGATCTTCCAGGTGTTGTAACAGCCTCCCTTATGGTAGTGTATCGGAACACTTTTTCACAAAGATAATGCAGTCTTTTTATTACCGTCTGACTTATTTTATTTCTGTTACTCTGCCACAGTACTATAGGAGATTTTACATGACGCTTTATTTTTTTTACTGAATTCCATTCTGGTACCATCACATCTCGGAGTAAGTACTTCTCTAGTTTGGTTTTCTTTTATTCCGTTGCTCTCGCTCCTCTCATTTCTCACCCTCACCATGAAGTATTAGACACCTGTGCAACATCTGGATATCTTTACTTGTAGATGCTTCGGCATCGAGTGGCTTAATCAATACATGGACATAAACTGGTAAAACTTAAGACTTTGTAGATAAAGGCTTCTACTGACCACACAGTAACAGGTCTTAGGGTAAGCATTACTTTTTAACCTAGTTATGGTTTTAGGGAGTGTCTGGGGAAGTTAAGGTTTGACAACCCATGACTCACTACATACAGTCTCAGTTCTTTCTTCCTTTACTCACTCCGGTGGAATCTGCTGGTCTAGGTTCCACTGGGGAATAGTATAGAAACGCAGACACAAAGGTCCCTCCCTAAATACGAGTATCAGTTGTATTATGCGTGTGTCTGTGTATAAATGAATCCTGGTAGTATTGGTCAAATATCGAGACGCTTTGTGCAACATTTGGATATCTTTATTCTGGAAAAGTTTCACCAGCCAGTGGCTTCTTCAGTCCAGTGCAGAGAAACATCCGAAGATGAGGAGGAGTTTGAGGTGATCAGTCCCTCAACCTAGAGTGAATGTGTTCAGTTCATCAAGAGTGACAGACTGAACATATCGACTCCAGGCTGAGGGACTGATTAATTCAAAATCATCATCTTCCACATTTATCTGCATTGGACTGAAGAAGTCACTGGCTGGCGAAACGTTTCCAGAATAAAGACACCCAAATGTTACACATATCTCTCATTTACCCACGTGTGGATAGTTGCTTTTAACACATCTGTCACCAAGGAACATTCAGTATTACATGCCACTTCTGTTGTCCGTCTGTTATTTCGGTACCTGAGTAGACAATGGACAGCTGTTGTCTGCACACCTGCTGTTCACGATATCAGAATTGTCCGTCTGTTATTTCGGTACCTGAGTAGACAATGGACAGCTGTTGTCTGCACACCTGCTGTTCACGGTATCAGAATTGTCCGTCTCTTATTTCGGTACCTGAGTAGACAATGGACAGCTGTTGTCTGCACACCTGCTGTTCACGATATCAGAAGAAAAATTATTCTTTTCCGTCATAAGTAGAGCTGTCATGTTTAAGAATATACTGCACGAGAATTATGTGTAGCGTTGGTAAACATGTGTCGGAGATCCAGCCGTCTGAGGAAGATGTTTAAGCAGCACCTGTAAAGTGCTATATTTTGCATATATTAATTTAGAATGAAAATTTAAAACAATCTTTCATATTTCAAAAGTTAATGATGACGTTTAAGAATGCTTCAGCCAGAGTGCACACACAAGCTAAGAATGCTTCAGCCAGAGTGCACACACAAGCTAAGAATGCTTCAGCCAGAGTGCACACACAAGCTAAGAATGCTTCAGCCAGAGTGCACACACAAGCTAAGAATGCTTCAGCCAGAGTGCACACACAAGCTAAGAATGCTTCAGCCAGAGTGCACACACAAGCTAAGAATGCTTCAGCCAGAGTGCACACACAAGCTAAGAATGCTTCAGCCAGAGTGCACAACAAGCTAAGAATGCTTCAGCCAGAGTGCACACACAAGCTAAGAATGCTTCAGCCAGAGTGCACACACAAGCTAAGAATGCTTCAGCCAGAGTGCACACACAAGCTAAGAATGCTTCAGCCAGAGTGCACACACAAGCTAAGAATGCTTCAGCCAGAGTGCACACACAAGCTAAGAATGCATCAGACAGAGTGCACACACAAGCTAAGAATGCTTCAGCCAGAGTCCCACACACAAACTAAGAATGCTTCAGCCAGAGTGCACACACAGCTAAGAATGCTTCAGACAGAGTGCACACACAAGCTAAGAATGCTTCAGCCAGAGTGCACACACAAACTAAGAATGCTTCAGCCAGAGTGCACACACAAGCTAAGAATGCTTCAGCCAGAGTGCACACACAAGCTAAGAATGCTTCAGCCAGAGTGCACACACAAGCTAAGAATGCTTCAGCCAGAGTGCACACACAAGCTAAGAATGCTTCAGCCAGAGTGCACACACAAGCTAAGAATGCTTCAGCCAGAGTGCACACACAAGCTAAGAATGCTTCAGCCAGAGTGCACACACAAGCTAAGAATGCTTCAGCCAGAGTGCACACACAAGCTAAGAATGCTTCAGACAGAGTGCACACACAAGCTAAGAATGCTTCAGACAGAGTGCACACACAAGCTAAGAATGCTTCAGACAGAGGTGCACACACAAACTAAGAATGCTTCAGCCAGAGTGCACACACAAGCTAAGAATGTTTTCAGACAGAGTGCACACACAAGCTAAGAATGCTTCAGCCAGAGTGCACACACAAGCTAAGAATGCTTCAGCCAGAGTGCACACACAAACTAAGAATGCTTCAGCCAGAGTGCACACACAAGCTAAGAATGCTTCAGCCAGAGTGCACACACAAACTAAGAATGCTTCAGCCAGAGTGCACACACAAGCTAAGAATGCTTCAGCCAGAGTGCACACACAAACTAAGAATGCTTCAGACAGAGTGCACACACAAGCTAAGAATGCTTCAGCCAGAGTGCACACACAAACTAAGAATGTTTCAGACAGAGTGCACACACAAGCTAAGAACGCTTCAGCCAGAGTGCACACACAAGCTAAGAATGCTTCAGCCAGAGTGCACACACAAGCTAAGAATGCTTCAGCCAGAGTGCACACAAGCTAAGAATGCTTCAGACAGAGTGCACACACAAACTAAGAATGCTTCAGCCAGAGTGCACACACAAACTAAGAATGCTTCAGCCAGAGTGCACACACAAGCTAAGAATGCTTCAGCCAGAGTGCACACACAAACTAAGAATGCTTCAGACAGAGTGCACACACAAGCTAAGAATGCTTCAGCCAGAGTGCACACACAAACTAAGAATGCTTCAGCCAGAGTGCACACACAAGCTAAGAATGCTTCAGCCAGAGTGCACACACAAACTAAGAATGCTTCAGCCAGAGTGCACACACAAGCTAAGAATGCTTCAGACAGAGTGCACACACAAGCTAAGAATGCTTCAGCCAGAGTGCACACACAAGCTAAGAATGCTTCAGCCAGAGTGCACACACAAGCTAAGAATGCTTCAGCCAGAGTGCACACACAAACTAAGAATGCTTCAGCCAGAGTGCACACACAAACTAAGAATGCTTCAGCCAGAGTGCACACACAAGCTAAGAATGCTTCAGACAGAGTGCACACACAAGCTAAGAATGCTTCAGCCAGAGTGCACACACAAGCTAAGAATGCTTCAGCCAGAGTGCACACACAAGCTAAGAATGCTTCAGCCAGAGTGCACACACAAGCTAAGAATGCTTCAGCCAGAGTGCACACACACAACTAAGAATGCTTCAGCCAGAGTGCACACACAAGCTAAGAATGCTTCAGCCAGAGTGCACACACAAACTAAGAATGCTTCAGCCAGAGTGCACACACAAAGCTAAGAATGCTTCAGCCAGAGTGCACACACAATAAGAATGCTTCAGCCAGAGTGCACACACAAGCTAAGAATGCTTCAGACAGAGTGCACACACAAGCTAAGAATGCTTCAGCCAGAGTGCACACACAAGCTAAGAATGCTTCAGCCAGAGTGCACACACAAGCTAAGAATGCTTCAGCCAGAGTGCACACACAAAGCTAAGAATGCTTCAGCCAGAGTGCCACACACAAAACTAAGAATGCTTCAGCCAGAGTGCACACACAAGCTAAGAATGCTTCAGACAGAGTGCACACACAAGCTAAGAATGCTTCAGACAGAGTGCACACACAAGCTAAGAATGCTTCAGCCAGAGTGCACACACAAGCTAAGAATGCTTCAGCCAGAGTGCACACACAAGCTAAGAATGCTTCAGCCAGAGTGCACACACAAGCTAAGAATGCTTCAGCCAGAGTGCACACACAAGCTAAGAATGCTTCAGAGTGCACACACAAGCTAAGAATGCTTCAGCCAGAGTGCACACACAAGCTAAGAATGCTTCAGCCAGAGTGCACACACAAGCTAAGAATGCTTCAAGAGTGCACACACAAGCTAAGAATGCTTCAGCCAGAGTGCACACACAAGCTAAGAATGCTTCAGCCAGAGTGCACACACAAGCTAAGAATGCTTCAGAGTGCACACACAAGCTAAGAATGCTTCAGCCAGAGTGCACACACAAGCTAAGAATGCTTCAGCCAGAGTGCACACACAACTAAGAATGCTTCAGCCAGAGTGCACACACAAGCTAAGAATGCTTCAGCCAGAGTGCACACACAAGCTAAGAATGCTTCAGAGTGCACACACAAGCTAAGAATGCTTCAGCCAGAGTGCACACACAAGCTAAGAATGCTTCAGCCAGAGTGCACACACAAGCTAAGAATGCTTCAGAGTGCACACACAAGCTAAGAATGCTTCAGCCAGAGTGCACACACAAGCTAAGAATGCTTCAGCCAGAGTGCACACACAAGCTAAGAATGCTTCAGAGTGCACACACAAGCTAAGAATGCTTCAGCCAGAGTGCACACACAAGCTAAGAATGCTTCAGCCAGAGTGCACACACAAACTAAGAATGCTTCAGCCAGAGTGCACACACAAGCTAAGAATGCTTCAGCCAGAGTGCACACACAAGCTAAGAATGCTTCAGAGTGCACACACAAGCTAAGAATGCTTCAGCCAGAGTGCACACACAAGCTAAGAATGCTTCAGCCAGAGTGCACACACAAGCTAAGAATGCTTCAGCCAGAGTGCACACACAAGCTAAGAATGCTTCAGCCAGAGTGCACACATAAGCTAAGAATGCTTCAGCCAGAGTGCACACACAAGCTAAGAATGCTTCAGCCAGAGTGCACACACAAGCTAAGAATGCTTCAGCCAGAGTGCACAACACAAGCTAAGAATGCTTCAGAGTGCACACACAAGCTAAGAATGCTTCAGCCAGAGTGCACACACAAGCTAAGAATGCTTCAGCCAGAGTGCACACACAAGCTAAGAATGCTTCAGCCAGAGTGCACACACAAGCTAAGAATGCTTCAGCAGAGTGCACACATAAGCTAAGAATGCTTCAGCCAGAGTGCACACACAAGCTAAGAATGCTTCAGCCAGAGTGCACACACAAGCTAAGAATGCTTCAGCCAGAGTGCACACACAAGCTAAGAATGCTTCAGAGTGCACACACAAGCTAAGAATGCTTCAGCCAGAGTGCACACACAAGCTAAGAATGCTTCAGCCAGAGTGCACACACAAGCTAAGAATGCTTCAGCCAGAGTGCACACACAAGCTAAGAATGCTTCAGCCAGAGTGCACACACAAGCTAAGAATGCTTCAGACAGAGTGCACACACAAGCTAAGAATGCTTCAGAGTGCACACACAAGCTAAGAATGCTTCAGACAGAGTGCACACACAAGCTAAGAATGCTTCAGAGTGCACACACAAGCTAAGAATGCTTCAGAGTGCACACACAAGCTAAGAATGCTTCAGACAGAGTGCACACACAAGCTAAGAATGCTTCAGAGTGCACACACAAGCTAAGAATGCTTCAGACAGAGTGCACACACAAGCTAAGAATGCTTCAGCCAGAGTGCACACACAAGTTAAGAATGCTTTAGCCAGAGTGAGTGCACACACAAGTTAAGAATGCTTCAGACAGAGTGCACGCACAAGCTAAGAATGCTTCAGAGTGCACACACAAGTTAAGAATGCTTCAGCCAGAGTGTACACCCAAGTTAAGAATACTTCAGCCAGAGTGCACACACAAGAATGCTTCAGCCAGAGTGCACACAAAAAATTGATAGAATGGAATTTACACAATGATTTCCCTTTTCCTTGTGTGTATTCCTTCATGGTTGTGAGGGGCTGCTGATCCAGGGAAGTGGAACTGCTGCTCATTTCCTTGAATCAACTCTAAGCCACCTCTCATTCCGCCTGACGGTTTTATCGCTTCCCATGAATCTAACGGTACTGTAGTGATGGATCTAGCATAGCATGGAAGGTCTAATAAGTGGAATGATAGGTGTGAGTGTGAGTGCTTTAAGAGGACATCTAAGAGGATTTTCTGAAGTTAAAGGTGTTTAAATGGTGTTTGAGGCGCTAATGGGTCTCTAAAGCTAATTAATGAGGCACTTTCTGTCTCCTCTATTTCGACTTTTTTTTTTCTTTTGTCACACTGAGACATCTTTCTCACTGTTTTCTCACTCTTCTTCCCTGTCTCGCTCACATTTTCATCCTTATCTTCTATTTTCCTTTTAGTTTTATCCAATAGCTTTTCCTGCTTTGTCTTTTGCATCCTTTCTACAGATCTTCCCTTTTTCTCTGTCTTTCTGATTCTCTCCCCGAGCTTCTCATTTTGCTTTGTTCCATTTTTACCTTCTTTTATCATATTTCGAATTTGAGCCTTTGTTTTGACATTCATTGCCTTTTCATTCTCTTTATCCTCCTTCTCATCCTATTGGTTCTTTCTGAGCGCGGGTTCAAGCCCTACCCGTCGTATGGTTTGCTTTACAATCATGTTATTACGATTTCGTGAGTCAATAATAATAATAATAATAATAATAATAATAATAATAATAATAATAATAATAATAATAATACCACTACTACTGCTTCTGTTACAACTACTGTTACTACTTCTACTTTTACTACTTCTACTGTTACTACTACTTTTGTTACTGCTTTCTACTGTTGCTACTACTGTTGTTAAATGCTTTCTACTGTTACTACTACTTTTGTTACTGCTTCTACTGTTGCTACTACTGTTACTACTTCTACTGTTACTACTACTTTTGTTACTGCTTCTACTGTTGCTACTACTGTTGTTACTACTTCTACTGTTACTACTACTTTTGTTGCTGCTTCTACTGTTGCTACTACTGTTGTTACTACTTCTACTGTTACTACTACTTTTGTTACTGCTTCTACTGTTGCTACTACTATTGTTACTACTTCTACTGTTACTACTACTTTTGTTACTGCTTCTACTGTTGCTACTACTGTTGTTAATACTTCTACTGTTACTACTACTTTTGTTGCTGCTTCTACTGTTGCTACTACTGTTGTTACTACTTCTACTGTTACTACTACTTTTGTTGCTGCTTCTACTGTTACTACTACTGTTGTTACTACTTCTACTGTTACTACTACTTTTGTTACTGCTTCTACTGTTACTACTACTTTTGTTACTGCTTCTACTGTTGCTACTACTATTGTTACTACTTCTACTGTAACTACTACTTTTGTTACTGCTTCTACTGTTGCTACTACTGTTGTTACTACTTCTATTGTTACTACTACTTTTGTTACTGCTTCTACTGTTGCTACTACTGTTGTTACTACTTCTACTGTTACTACTACTTTTGTTACTGCTTCTACTGTTGCTACTACTGTTGTTACTGCTTCTACTGTTACTACTACTTTTGTTACTGCTTCTACTGTTGCTACTACTGTTGTTACTACTTCTACTGTTACTACTACTGTTGTTACTGCTTTTACTGTTACTACTACTGTTGTTACTGCTTCTTTTACTACTACTGTTGTTCTTCTACTGTTACTACTGTTACTACTTCTGTTACTATTACTGTTGTTACTGTTTCTGTTACTACTGTTGTTACTATTACTACTACTGTTTCTACTGTTGCCATTATTACTATAACTATTACTACTATTAGTAATACTGATTATACTACTACTACTACTAGTATTTTTCTTCTCTCTCTCTCTCTTCCTGTTCTTCATTCTCTTGTTAATTTTCTCCTGTTCTCAAATCCCCTTTCACCATTTCTCTCTTCCTCCTCTTCCTTCCTTTTCCTTAGAGGACACTTGGCTTGCCCCTTTCCTCTTCAACACTCTTCTCTCTCTCTCTCTCCTCTCCCCTCTCTCTCTCTCTCTCTTACACACACACACACACACACCACTCACCCGTCACACACCCTCAAGCATCTCACACACTCATACACACCCTCACGCAACCCATTCACACTCCCACTCACCCCTCATACGTCCCACTCACCTCTCACACTCCCCACTCACCCCTCACACACCCCACTCACCTCATGAGGGCGGTAGGGTGGTAGTAGACAGAAAAGGCAAACTAGCATGTCAAGTCTGACTATATTTAAGACTCGTTAAGAAATATCATCAGTGAGGTTCTGGCTGACAAGGCCCATTGGCACCCTGGAGGAAGAGGGGAAACAGGGAGAGAGTGAGGGAAGAGAGGGGAGGCGGAGAGGATGCGAGGAGTTTGTGGAAGAGAGTAAGATTAAGTGGGTGAGGGAGTTAATTGCCAAGGAAGAGAGTGGAAGAAAATGAAATAAGAGGATGGAAAAGAAAGAGAAAGGAGGGGTAAAGCGAGTTATATTTTGGTTACTGTGTTATTGTTATTTGATGTTATTATCGTTTTTGTTATTGTTGTTGTTGTCATTGTTGCTGCTGCTGCTGTTTTTATCAGTTGTTGTTGCTACAGCTGTTGTTGTTTCAGTGTTGTTATTGATCTTGTTGCTGTTGTTGTTTTATTAGCAACGAAGATGAGACGATACCAAAATTTCGGCTGATATCGATACTTTACCAACATTTCCTTTTAAATTATAATGACTATGTTCAGTATATAAGGGAAAGTTTATCTTACAATTGTTATTAAATAACACAGAATTGTTATTAAATAACACAGAATTATTAAATAACAGGTATTTTTATTAAATAACACAAATATTATTGTATAACACATTAAATAACACAGAATTGTTACTAAATAACTTAATTTCTCTGAGGTGACGTCTTTACTCATTACTCATCTAATTGTGGTTCCAGGGGTCGAGTCACAGCTCCTGGCCCCACCTCTTCATAGGTCACGTCGCTACTAGGTCCACTCTCTTCCTGTTCCATGAGTTTCATCATACCTCTTCTTAAAGCTATGTATGGATCCTGCCTCCACTCTCCAGACTGTTTCACTTCCTGACAACTCTATGACTGAAGAAATATTTCCTAATATCCTTGTGATTTATCTGAGTCTTCAACTTCCAGTTGTGACCCCCTTGCTGCTGTGCCAAGTTGTGACCCCTTACTGTTGTGCCAAGTTGTGACCCCTTACTGTTGTGCCAAGTTGTGACCCCTTACTGTTGTGCCAAGTTGTGACCCCTTACTGTTGTGCCAAGTTGTGACCCCCTTGCTGCTGTGCCAAGTTGTGACCCCTTGCTGCTGTGCCAAGTTGTGACCCCTTACTGTTGTGCCAAGTTGTGACCCCTTACTGTTGTGCCAAGTTGTGACCCCTTGCTGCTGTGCCAAGTTGTGACCCCTTACTGTTGTGCCAAGTTGTGACCCCTTGCTGCTGTGCCAAGTTGTGACCCCTTACTGTTGTGCCAAGTTGTGACCCCTTACTGTTGTGCCAAGTTGTGACCCCTTGCTGCTGTGCCAAGTTGTGACCCCTTACTGTTGTGCCAAGTTGTGACCCCTTACTGTTGTGCCAAGTTGTGACCCCTTGCTGCTGTGCCAAGTTGTGACCCCTTACTGTTGTGCCAAGTTGTGACCCCTTACTGTTGTGCCAAGTTGTGACCCCTTGCTGCTGTGCCAAGTTGTGACCCCTTACTGTTGTGCCAAGTTGTGACTTCTTGCTGCTGTGCCAAGCTGTGACCCCTTACTGTTGTGCCAAGTTGTGACCCCTTACTGTGTGTGCCAAGTTGTGACCCCTTACTGTTGTGCCAAGTTGTGACCCCTTACTGTTGTGCCAAGTTGTGACCCCTTACTGTGTGTGCCAAGTTGTGACCCCTTACTGTTGTGCCAAGTTGTGACCCCTTACTGTTGTGCCAAGTTGTGACCCCTTACTGTGTGTGCCAAGTTGTGACCCCTTACTGTTTTGCCAAGTTGTGACCCTTTACTGTTGTGCCAAGTTGTGACCCCTTGCTGCTGTGCCAAGTTGTGACCCCTTGCTGCTGTGCCAAGTTGTGACCCCTTACTGTTGTGCCAGGTTGTGACTTCTTGCTGCTGTGCCAAGTTGTGACCCCTTATTGTTGTGCCAAGTTGTGACCCCTTGCTGCTGTGCCAAGTTGTGACCCCTTACTGTTGTGCCAAGTTGTGACCCCTTGCTGCTGTGCCAAGTTGTGACCCCTTACTGTTTACCTGGAGTTTACCTGGAGAGAGTTCCGGGGGTCAACGCCCCCGCGGCCCGGTCTGTGACCAGGCCTCCTGGTGGATCAGAGCCTGATCAACCAGGCTGTTGCTGCTGGCTGCACGCAAACCAACGTACGAGCCACAGCCCGGCTGATCCGGAACTGACTTTAGGTGCTTGTCCAGTGCCAGCTTGAAGACTGCCAGGGGTCTGTTGGTAATCCCCCTTATGTGTGCTGGGAGGCAGTTGAACAGTCTCGGGCCCCTGACACTTATTGTATGGTCTCTTAACGTGCTAGTGACACCCCTGCTTTTCATTGGGGGGATGGTGCATCGTCTGCCTGTTGTGCCAAGTTGTGACTTCTTGCTGCTGTGCCAAGCTGCGACCCCTTACTGTTGTGCCAAGTTGTGACCCCTTGCTGCTGTATTCACCTAGTTGTGGTTGCAAAGGTCGATTCACAGCTGGTGGCCCTGACTCTTCACTGGTCACCACTAGGTAATACTCCCTGTTCCATGAGCTTTATCATACCTCTTCTTGAAGCTAGGTATGGATCCTGCTTCCACTACATTACTTTCCAGACTATTCCAATTCCTGGCAACTCTGTGACTGAAGAAATACTTCCTAACATCCCTGTGATTAATCTGAGTCTTCAACTTCCAACTGTGACCCCTTGTTTCTGTGTCCCATCTCTGGAACATCCTCTCTCTGTCCACCTTGTCGATTCCTCTCAGTATCTTGTACGTCGTTATCATATTCCCCTATCTCTCCTGCCCTCAGTGTCGTCCAGACGATTTCCCTTAACCCCTCCTCGTAGGACATTCCCTTTAGCCGGGGAAAAATCTCGTTGCAAACCTGTGTGTGAGTTCCAAACTGATGCTGCATACTCCAATATGAGCCTAACGTAGACAGTGTACAGGGTCCTGAACGATTCCTTATTGACATGTCGGAATGCTATTATTAGGTTTGCTAGGGGCCCGTATGTTGCAGCAGTTATTTGGTTGATGGGCGCCTCAGGAGATGTGTTCGGCGCCATACCCACCCTAAGATCCTTTTCCTGTACTCCGTCTGCGGTATTCTTTGCTCTTCCCAAATCTTCATGACTTTGCACTTCGTGGGGTTGATCTCCAGGAGCCAGTTTCTGAACCAGGCCTGCAGCCTGTCCAGATCCCTCAGTAGTCCTGCCTGGTCCTCCTTCGACTGAATTCTTATCATTAATTTCATATCGTCTGCAAACAGGGACACTTCTGAGTCTATTCCTTCCGTCATGCCGTTCACATATACCACAAACAGCACCGGTCCTAGGGCTGGCCACTGTGGAACCTCGGTCGTCACAGGCGCCCACTCTGACACCTCGTCACGTACCATGACTCGCTGATGTCTTCCCGTCAGGTATTCCCTGTTATCCCTGCCTCGTCCTCCAGTTTTTGCACTAATCTCTTCTGTTGAACTGTGTCAAAAGCCTTCTTACAGTCCAAGAAAACGCAATCTACACATCCCACTCTCTCTTTTCTTACTGCTGTCACCATGTCATAGAACTGCTGTAGGTTTGTGACAGGATTTTCCGTCCCTGAAACCGTGGTGGTTGTCGTTGATAAGCTCATTCCTTTCTAGGTGAAAGCATGTGTGGAGCCCGCTAATAGCAGGTCAGTTACGTAAGGGAGGAAAAACATCCACCACTGGAGTTGAGAATGTTGTGGAATGACGTAGTAGTTGAAGACATGGTCACATGTGGGCGGGGCCTACTAATTGAACTAGATCAGGACCATAAGCTTGGCCAGGGATTTTTCAATGAAGTTCTACGAGATATCTTCCTCATAAAGCTTCCACGGTATACCTGGAGTATATCTGGAAAGGGTTTCGGAGGTCAACGCCCCCGAGGCCCGGTCTGTGACCAGACCTCGCGGTGGATCAGGACCTGATCAACCAGGCTTTTACTGCTGGTACCGTTACAGCAACATCTTGTGGACTTTGTGTAATTATGTATATATGACTACTTTAACTTTGAAAGGGATAAATACAAACAGGAGTCTGGACTAGTCATGGGCTCGGTCCTTTAAGACGATCTTTGTCCATTTGTATATAGGAGACCTAGAAGCCAGAGAGATCCTAAATACTATTACCGGATCAATTACTTGGATGAGCTGTGTGGATGACGTATTAGACATGGTACGAAAAGTTTTAAAGCATGCATCAGCATCATCAACAGTATCAGCATCAACAGCATCAGCATCAACAGCATCAACAGCATCAGCATCAACAGCATCAGCATCAACAGCATCATCAACAGTATCAGCATCAACAGCATCAGCATCAACAGGATCAGCATCAACAGCATCAAAACTCAGGGACTTTAAGTTCACTCTGGAGGTTTAAAACCCAATGTCACTTCGAAATAAACTGCACATCAACATACAAGAAAGATTTGTTGCAATTATTCTCCCACTATGACAAAACGGCTCATTTTTTTTTATTATTTATACTTCTACATGTACATGTATAATGTATACAAACCTAGATGATATCACTGACATACTACATAGAAAACCCCTGTTTATGCAGAGGATTTCGTTCAAATCAGGTTAATTTTGTCCCCAGGATGTCACTGTTACAGTGGTGGTACAGTAGTCCTAGACTGTTTTGACATTCATTGCCTTTTCATTCTCTTTATCCTCTTTCCCATCCTGTTGGTTCTCTTCCGAGCGCGGGTTCAAGCCCCGCCCGTCGTATGGTTTGTTTTGCAATCATGTTATTGCCTGTCTCTATACAGACAGTAGGATCATTTGTTATCTGACCTTTCTGTGTACTTCTATATTATATACTCAGTTTCTCTTCCTCCTCCACCTCTTCATCTTCCTCCTTCCACTCCTCTCCTCATCTTTCTCTTCCTCTACATCCTCTTACTTCCCTAGCCTCATTCTCTTCCAAAGAAAATGTGAAGAATAAAGATTCGCTCACAGAGTCACAATATTGTCAGCGGAGGAAGAGGAAGCAAAGAAGGAAGAAAGGGGGCTTGAGAAGGGCCAGGAGCTGGAGCAGGAGAGGGAGGTTGTTAGGAGGTGAACTCAGCTTTGATCTCAAACAGATTGCCAATTAATTCTCAGCTGAAGAAAAATATAACAGATGGAGATTTGACGTTTTCTCTTCCTTTCTCTCCTTCCCTACCTCTCGTGTGTGTGAACTCACCTATATATGCTCACAAGGGTCGATTCACAGCTCCTGGGCCCGCTTCGTCGCTGGTCGCTACAAGGTCCATTCTCTCCCTGCTGTGTATGTGGTTGTACTCACCTATTTGTACTCGTTTATTTGTGGTAGAAGAGGTCGTGTCTCAGCTTCCGGCCCTTCCTTTTAACTACCTATTACTGGGTTCACTCTTTCCTGGCTTCATGAACTGTATCATATTAATTCCTAAAGCTGCGTATAGATACTCTGTCACATCTATATTAAGGTCATTCAACTTCTTAACCATTCTGAGTCTGGCGAAATACTTCCTGACATCCTTATAACCCATCTATGCTTTTAACTTCCAACTCTGCCCTCATGTACCTATTTCTCATCCTCGAAGAACCTGTCTGTCTTCCCTATAAACTCCTCCTAAGTAATATGTACGTTGTCATGTCTTCCTTGGTTCTTCTGTCCTCTAGTTATGCCAGTTTCAACCTAGTCTAAGTATAGCTCACATCACTTAGATCCAGTATTAGTCTTGTTGCAAACCCTTACACTTTTCCAGTTTCCTGATATGCTTAGTCAGATGTGAATTTTATGGTGATGCTGCTGCATACTTCAGTAGTAGACTGATGTATGTCACATATATATAATGTCAAGAATTACTGCGCTGAGATTTCAATATGTTAACGTTAGTCTTGGCTGTTATACATATGTAACTTGGTGTTCGCTTCAGGCGATATGCTCAGTACTGAAGTACTTCTCTTTGAATATGGTTTCCAGGTATTGTTTCCCCGAGTCTGTACTCCGTTTCTGGTCTTTTCAGCTTTTCTCCTATTTTCAGTATCCTGCACTTTGTTGAGATTAAATTCTAACAACCTTCGACAGAATCTTGCAACTTGTCCAGAACTGTTTTATAGCTTTTCCTTATCTTCCCCTGTATTTATTTTCCTCATTAGTTTCACATCAACTGCGAGCAGGGATACATCATATCTCTCCGGCATGTCATTCACGCACACCTGCAACAGTAGCTGTCCCAACAATGAGCCTTTTGGAACCTGCTTGTCACTCTTGCCCACTCTGATAACTCTTTCATGTTGGACCAGTAGACCTGCTGCAGTGTTCCTAAATTATTATGTTCTTATGTTAATTATTTTTTGTTCCGCTATATTGCTTTCACCGTTATTCTTTTAGTCCCAGTTTCTCCTATGGTACTGTTTCCATTTCCTTTCTTCAGTCCAAGAATCTGCAATCCACTCTTTCCTCTCTGTCTCTGTCTCACTTCTCTAACTTTTTCATAGTTCAGTACTTCCTGTCTGTCTCCTCTCTTATATTTGGACTATATTTCCTGTCTTTCAGAGTCCTGGCAACTGTTTCATACCTTTGACTTGCAGAGTTTAGCTAGCCGTTCGGTCAGTGCTTCAGCTTCCTCTCGCAGACTCCACTGTGACAATTTGCCAGGTTGCAGTACCTTTTAGGTATCCAACTCACTCAAGCTTCTTCACCTCTTTTTCCTTGTGTGTATGGTATGTCCCATACCCGCTGGTGCACTCTTTCTCCTTGACTCTCTAGTGTGATGGCCTCTGTTCGCACTGAAGATACCTCCTACATCATTTGTTCAGTTCCATGTAGAGCTAATTGAATTTGTGATATGTCCTTTCTTCTTCTGATGTGCCTGTGCGTCATGACTAATTCAGAGTTGTCTAACACTGCTGCGTCATTCACAAACTTGCCCAACTTCTCACCCTTGCGTATTTATTTCAGGCTCTGTTGCCCACTTCTCCCCTGACTCCTGTCCTTCGCTTTCAATAGTTTATCATGCACTTGTAGTTCTCGTCTCTTTGCGTCTTTGGTACAACCACGGCCTCTCTCTTTTTTTCCTGACCCTTGCTTCCGTGTCATTTCTCCTGTGTTAAATAAAGGATGGAGTAACTCTCTATGTCAACACTGAAGTACACGCAAATGAAATCCAGAATCATGACTATTCTACCAAGAGTGTGTTTACATTGTGGAATCCACCGAAAATCTGGTTCTTGTCCTAATGTTTCAAGACGAAGAAAATTTAGTCATTTTTCGTTCCTCCAGAACTGGTCTTGCAGGAATACCTCGGAATTTTCTCTACATTGTCTGCGTGTGTGATCACAGGAGAGCGCTATGCTGGTACTACGTACTCCATGGTGGCACTACGTACTCCATGCTGGCACTACGTACTCCATGCTGGCACTACGTACTCCATGCTGACACTACGTACTCCATGCTGGCACTACCTACTCCATGCTGGCACCACGTACTCCATGCTGGCACTACGTACTCCATGCTGGCACCACGTACTCCATGTTGGTACTACGTACTCCATGCTGGCACTACGTACTCCATGCTGGCACCACGTACTCCATGCTGGCACTACGTACTCCATGCTGATACAATGTATTCCATGCTGGCACTACGTACTCCATGCTGGTACAGTGTATTCCATGCTGGCACCACGTACTCCATGCTGGCACTACGTACTCCATGCTGGCACTACGTACTCCATGCTGGCACTACGTACTCCATGCTGGTACCACGTACTCCATGCTGGTACTACGTACTCCATGCTGGCACTACGTACTCCATGCTGGCACTACGTACTCCATGCTGGCACCACGTACTCCATGCTGGTACTACGTACTCCATGCTGGCACTACGTACTCCATGCTGGCACTACGTACTCCATGCTGATACAATGTATTCCATGCTGGCACTACGTACTCCATGCTGGTACAGTGTATTCCATGCTGGCACCACGTACTCCATGCTGGCACTACGTACTCCATGCTGGCACTACGTACTCCATGCTGGTACCACGTACTCCATGCTGGCACTACGTACTCCATGCTGACACTACGTACTCCATGCTGGCACAACGTATTCCATGCTGGCACTACATACTCCATGCTGGCACTACGTACTCCATGCTGGCAATACATACTCCATGCTGATACAATGTATTCCATGCTGGCACTACGTACTCCATGCTGGCACTACGTACTCCATGCTGGTACAGTGTATTCCATGCTGGTACCACGTACTCCATGCTGGCACTACATACTCCATGCTGGTACTACGTACTCCATGCTGGCACTACCTACTCCATGCTGGCACCACGTACTCCATGCTGGCACTACGTACTCCATGCTGATACAATGTATTCCATGCTGGCACTACGTACTCCATGCTGGCACTACGTACTCCATGCTGGCACTACGTACTCCATGCTGGCACCACGTACTCCATGCTGGTACTACGTACTCCATACTGGCACTACGTACTCCATGCTGGCACCACGTACTCCATGCTGGTACTACGTACTCCATGCTGGCACTACCTACTCCATGCTGGCACTACCTACTCCATGCTGGCACTACCTACTCCATGCTGGCACTACCTACTCCATGCTGGCACTACCTACTCCATGTTGGCACTACGTACTCCATGCTGGCACTACGTACTCCATGCTGGCACTACGTACTCCATGCTGGCACTACGTACTCCATGCTGGCACCACGTACTCCATGCTGGCACTACGTACTCCATGCTGGCACTACGTATTCCATGCTGGCACTACGTACTCCATGCTGGCACTACGTACTTCATGCTGGTAGTGTATTCCATGCTGGCCCCACGTACTCCATGCTGGCACTACGTACTCCATGCTGGTACTGCGTACTCCATGCTGGCACTACGTACTCCATGCTGGCACCACGTACTCCATGCTGGCACCACGTACTCCATGCTGGTACTATGTACTCCATGCTGGCACTACCTACTCCATGCTGGCACTACATACTCTATGCTGGCACTACGTACTCCATGCTGGCACTACGTATTCCATGCTGGCACTACGTACTCCATGCTGGCACTACGTACTTCATGCTGGTACAGTGTATTCCATGCTGGCCCCACGTACTCCTTGCTGGCACTACGTACTCCATGCTGGTACTACGTACTCCATGCTGGCACTACGTACTCCATGCTGGCACTACGTACTCCATGCTGGCACCACGTACTCCATGCTGGCCACCCACGTACTCCATGCTGGTACTATGTACTCCATGCTGGCACTACCTACTCCATGCTGGCACTACCTACTCTATGCTGGCACTACCTACTCCATGCTGGCACTACCTACTCCATGCTGCACTACCTACTCCATGCTGGCACTACATACTCCATGCTGGCACTACATACTCCATGCTGGCACTACATACTCCATGCTGGCACCACGTACTCCATGCTGGCACCACGTACTCCATGCTGGCACCACGTACTCCATGCTGGTACTATGTACTCCATGCTGGCACTACCTACTCCATGCTGGCACTACCTACTCTATGCTGGCACTACCTACTCCATGCTGGCACTACGTATTCCATGCTGGCACTACGTACTCCATGCTGGCACTACGTACTTCATGCTGGTACAGTGTATTCCATGCTGGCCCCACGTACTCCTTGCTGGCACTACGTACTCCATGCTGGTACTACGTACTCCATGCTGGCACTACGTACTCCATGCTGGCACTACGTACTCCATGCTGGCACCACGTACTCCATGCTGGCACCACGTACTCCATGCTGGCACCACGTACTCCATGCTGGCACCACGTACTCCATGCTGGCACTACCTACTCTATGCTGGCACTACCTACTCCATGCTGGCACTACCTACTCCATGCTGCACTACCTACTCCATGCTGGCACTACATACTCCATGCTGGCACTACATACTCCATGCTGGCACTACATACTCCATGCTGGCACTACGTACTCCATGCTGGCACCACGTACTCCATGCTGGCACCACGTACTCCATGCTGATACTACGTACTCCATGCTGGCACTACGTATTCCATGCTGGCACTACGTACTCCATGCTGGTACTATGTATTCTATGCTGGCACTACCACCACCGACAGCAGCACCACCACCACCGGCAGCAGTACCACCACCACCTGCAGCAGTACCACCACCGACAGCAGCAGCACCACCGACAGCAGCAGCACCACCACCGACAGCAGCAGCACCACCATCACCGGCAGCAGCACCACCACCGACAGCAGCAGCACCACCACCGGCAGCAGTACCACCACCACCGGCAGCAGCACCACCACCGACAGCATCAGCAGCGGCAGCAGGAGCAATACTAGCAAGAACAGCACCACTACCACCGGCAGCAGCACCACCACCGACAGCAGCAGCAGCGGCAGCAGGAGCAATACTAGCAAGAACAGCACCACTACCACCGACAGCAGCAGCACCACCGACAGCAGCAGCAGCGGCAGCAGGAGCAATACTAGCAAGAACAGCACCACTACCACCGACAGCAGCAGCACCACCACCACCGACAGCAGCAGCAGCGGCAGCAGGAGCAATACTAGCAAGAACAGCACCACTACCACCGGCAGCAGCAGCACCACCGACAGCAGCAGCAGCGGCAGCAGGAGCAATACTAGCAAGAACAGCACCACTACCACGGCAGCAGCACCACCACCGACAGCAGCAGCAGCGGCAGCAGGAGCAATACTAGCAAGAACAGCACCACTACCACCGGCAGCAGCAGCACCACCGACAGCAGCAGCAGCGGCAGCAGGAGCAATACTAGCAAGAACAGCACCACTACCACCGGCAGCAGCACCACCACCGACAGCAGCAGCACCACCACCATCACAACCACCACCACAACCACCACCACCACCAGTGGTGGTGGTGGTGGTTGTGGTATCGTCTCAGCCCATTGTCAAAACCCATCACGACCTATGCAACATAATTCTTGGGCGGTTATTAGATTACTCTGCCTCTCCTGGCCTCCTCCAGGCTCCCCCCCCCCTCCCCAGGTTAAACTTTCATAGAGGCCACTCGCACCCTCGGGAACCTCCCCAACCTCAAATTTTACGAGGCCGGGGAGCGGCGCCCCTTGAATTTCCAAGATTATTTTCTCGACACATTAAAACATAATAAAACCCGGCTCAGGTGTGACGCTCCCCTCCCTTCCCCTCCCCTCCCTTCCCCTCCCCTCCCCTCCCCTCCCTTCCCCCTCCCCTCTCGCTCACCTGGGAAGGAAGTTTTTCATCATTTTTTTCTTTATCACCCATTCCTTCATTCCGAAATACATTCTTACAAAAATCATTAATTTCTTCCTAGCTTCATGGACTCGTCCAGGTGTTTCCTTCTCTCTGGAGCGGAGGACAAGAGCTGCATCATGACACACACACATACAACATTATAATAACGATATACAACACCCACGGGTGTATGATCAATACACGGGTGCGATACACTGCGATATCCGACTGTACATCTAGTTGTGACTTGATAAACCCAATGTGTGGGCGAAACGTGGTAAGTCAAGTATCGACTGAAGAAGCAAACTGTGTAGGCGAAACGTTCGGGAAATATGTACCAAAGCACTGCGCAGATGTTTTGCTTATCAACAAAGAAGATACCTGAGAGATAGGTACCAAACCTACACACAGTTATAATATATTGGAGTGAGAGATGCTGGAGTGAGAGATGTTCGAGTGAGGCATGTTGGAGTGAGATATATTGGAGTGAGAGATATTGGAGTGAGAGATATTGGAGTGAGAAATATTGGAGTAAAAGATATTGAAGTGAGAGATATTGAAGTGAGAGATATTGGAGAGAGAGATATTGGAGTGAGAGATATTGAGTGAGAGATATTGAAGTGAGAGATATTGAAGTGAGAGATATTGGAGTGAGAGATATTGGAGAGAGAGATATTGGAGTGAGAGATATTGAAGTGAGAGATATTGAAGTGAGAGATATTGGAGAGAGAGATATTGGAGTGAGAGATATTGAAGTGAGAGATATTGAAGTGAGAGACATTGGAGTGAGAGATGTTGGAGTGAGAGATGTTGGAGTGAGAGATATTGGAGTGAGAGATATTGAAAGAGATGTTGGAGTGAGAGATGTTGGAGTGAGATATTGGAGGAAGTGTAAAATATACCCATAAATAACAGACACGAAGAGTATGTGATTATGGAATACAATACCGTTGAAGTACCTTCTTCAGGTACAAGGAGGCAGCAGAAGCAGTAGAGATGCAAAGACGATGTGATCAGTCCATCATATTCGAAGTTGCAGGTCTGAGGTGGTCAGTCCCACAGCCTGGAGGAGAGTTCAGCTCCATAGTCTGGAAGAATGTGAAGCATTCTGTGCACTCACCTAATTGTGGTTGCAGGGGTCGATTCAAAGCTCTCGGCCCCGCCTCTTCACTAGTTGCCACTAGGTCCATTCTCTCTCCCTGCTCCAAGAGCGTCCATTAGTGTGTGTGTGTGTGTGTGTGTGTGTGTGTGTGTGTGTGTGTGTGTGTGTGTGGTGTGTGTGTGTGTGTGTGTGTGTGTGTGTGTGTGTGCTCACCTATTTGTACTCACCTATTTGTGGTTGCAGGAGTCGAGTGACAACTAGCTCTGCCTCTTCACTAGTCGTTACTACGACCACTTTCTCCCTTCTCCCCGAGCTTTATGGGTCCTGCCTACACTACTTCACTCTCCAAGTTTTTCCACTTCCTGACAGCTCTATGACTGAAGAAAGACTTCCTAACATCCCTATGACTCGTCTGAGTTTTCAACATCCAGTTTTGTTACTGTGTCCAGTCTGAAACATTCTGTCCATGTCTACCTTGTCAATTCCTCTCATCATTTTAAACGTCGTTATCATGTATTTCCTATCCCTCCTGTCCTCCAATGTCGTCAGGTTGAGTTCCCCTTAACTCCGGGACTAGTCTTGTTATAAACCTTTGCAATTTCTCCCATTTCTTGACGTGTTTGACCAGGTGTGGATTCCATACTGGTACTGTATACTCCAGTATGAGCCTGACGTACACGGTGTACAGTGTAGTGAATGGCTCCTACTTAGATGTCGAAACGCTATTCTTAGGTTTGCCAGGCGCCCGTATGCTGATAGGCGCCTCAGATGTGCTTGGAATGATGCTCACCCCAAGATCCCTTTCCTTGAGCGAGTTTTGCAGCTTTGACCTAAGCTGTACTCCGTCTGCGGTCTTCTTTGTCCTTCCCCAAGTTTCATGACTTTGCACTTGGTGGTGTTAAATTCCAGAAGCCATTTGTTTGACCAAGCTTGCAGCCTGTCCAGATCCTTTTGTAGTCTTTCTTGATCCTCGTCTGATTGTATTCTTCTCATTAACTTCACATCGTGTGCGAACAGCGACCTAGGACTGACCCTTGTGGAACCCCACTCGACACATGCACCCACTGTGACCCCTCATCACGTACCAACACACGTTGTTTCCGTCCTGTCAGGTATTCCCTGATCCATTGTAGTACTTTCCCTGCTATTTCTGCTTGCTTATCTAGCTTTTTAACCAATCTTTTGTGTGGTACCGTGTTGAAAGCCTTCTTACAGTCCAAGAATATACAGACTGTACAGATCCCCCCCTCCCCTCTCTCTCTCTCTCCTGTCTTACCTCTGTTACCTTGACCTAGAGCTCCAGTAGGTTTGTGACACAGGATTTCTCTTCTATGAAGCCGTGCTGGTTGTCATGTATGAGCCCTTTCTAGGTGCTCCACCACTCTCCTCTTGATAATCTTCTCCATAACTTTACATACTGTACATGTCAGAGACACTGGTCTATAGTTTAATGATGCCTGTCTGTCTCCTAAAAAAATCGGGACTAAATCTTCTGTCTTCCACACCTCAGGCTGTTTCCCTGTTTCGAGAGATTTATTGAAGATTGTTATTAGTGGCACACATAATGCATCTGCTCCCTCTCTCAGGATCCATAGAGAGATGTTATCTGAACCCACCGCCTTCGGGTATTTAGTTCACCTAGTAGATTCATCACTTCGTTCTCGGTTGCGTGTAGCACTTGCTGGGGCACCCTATGACCTCGGTTTGCTGGAGGCCTATCTGTCTTCACAGTGAATACCTTCCTGAATCTTGAGCTGAACTCCTCACATACTTCCTGGTCCATCCCTGTAAGCTGCCCTCCTTCCTTGCTCAACCTGACTCCCTGCTGTTGTTTAACTCGTGATGTGGCTGTACAACGACTTTGGGTCAGATTTGGCTTTTAATGCCATTTTTGTATTGTAGCTAGGGTATCTCTACTTGTCCACGCATATTTATTTCTGGCTCTTTGGCTCAACTCCCTGTTTTCCTGAGCTCTTTGTTTAATATAGTTTTTCCATGCTCAAGCACGCTGGCTATCTCGCTGTTGTTGAAATCCCCTATGATGAGTAATTGTGTGTGTGTGTGTGTGTGTGTGTGTGTGTGTGTGTGTGTGTGTGTGTGTGTGTGTGTGTGTGTGTGTGTGTGTGAGTGTGTAGTTTATAGCAAACCACAACTTGGTCAACTAATTATTGCACATAGTTTATTACATCACAAGTTAATCAACTTAAGTGCATTAAACCACTAGCTGGTCAACTCACTCCTATACCCAGTGTTTTAAACGCAAGTTAGTTAACTCATCACTACTACTTGTGTCGACACTTGTACATTTTCGGGGCAATGTGCTTAGAGTATATCTGTTCTCTTAATTTCTCACTTCTTTTTTTTCGAAATGTGTAGAAGAGATTCAAGAACACTGACTGTCTGACGTACGTCTGCAAGAATACTGGCTGCCAGACGTACGTCTGCAAGAATACTGGCTGCCAGACGTACGTCTGCAAGAATACGGCTGCCAGACGTACGTCTGCAAGAATACTGGCTGCCAGACGTACGTCTGCAAGAATACTGGCTGCCAGACGTACGTCTGAAGAGTATGACTCAACTAGCTGAGAAACTGGCTCCAGACGTACGTCTGCAAGAATACTGGCTGCCAGACGTACGTCTGCAAGAATACTGGCTGCCAGACGTACGTCTGCAAGAATACTGGCTGCCAGACGTACGTCTGCAAGAATACTGGCTGCCAGACGTACGTCTGCAAGAATACTGGCTGCCAGACGTACGTCTGCAAGAATACTGGCTGCCAGACGTACGTCTGCAAGAATACTGGCTGCCAGACGTACGTCTGCAAGAATACTGGCTGCCAGACGTACGTCTGCAAGAATACTGGCTGCCAGACGTACGTCTGCAAGAATACTGGCTGCCAGACGTACGTCTGCAAGAATACTGGCTGCCAGACGTACGTCTGCAAGAATACTGGCTGCCAGACGTACGTCTGCAAGAATACCGGTTGCCAGACGTACGTCTGCAAGAATACTAGCTGCCAGACGTACGTCTGCAAGAATACTGGCTGCCAGACGTACGTCTGCAAGAATACTGGCTGCCAGACGTACGTCTGCAAGAATACTAGCTGCCAGACGTACGTCTGCAAGAATACCGGCTGCCAGACGTACGTCTGCAAGAATACTGGCTGCCAGACGTACGTCTGCATGAATACTGGCTGCCAGATGTACGTCTGCAAGAATACTAGCTGCCAGACGTACGTCTGAAAGTACAAGACCTACACCATGAAAAGATGGGTGAGAATGTCGAGGATGGGTGTGTCAGCGCTGTCAGCTAGTGAGGGAATGATGGTGAATATTTCTGAATGTTTAACTCACGCTGCTTGGTGACTTATGGTGGTTATTGTGACTTAATAATAGCTGCTGTGAATGAATAATGGCTGCAGTGACTTAATAATGGCTGCAGTGACTTAATAATGGCTGCAGTGACTTAAAAGTGGACCAGGGTGGACCGAATCTTCATCTGAAGCTTCGTGTCAAAGTACGAGTTACTTGGTAGTAGTTCTAGTCATCGTTTTATGGCTAAATTTTCTTAATAGAGACGTTCAAATGTTTAGGTCACTCTGCATGGTAGTAAGCAGAGGGAAAATGATCATAGAAATGTACAAATGTTAATCTTGTGTTGCTTCGTAAATTTCGATCATAATCACACAGTACATTCCCTTGACGCTTCCTGGGCCAAAACAACTTGTTAAAATGCTTATTAAGCAATTCAGGATATTACAGTGACCAGAGATATGACAAGGACTAATTTGTTGATGCCTATCTCCTAGCGGAAGTTTGCGTTGTGTGTGTGTGTGTGTGTGTGTGTGTGTGTGTGTGTGTGTGTGTGTGTGTGTGTGTACTTACCTATATGTGGTTTCAGGGGTCGATTCATAGCTCTTGGTCCGCCTCTTCACTGGTCACTACTAGGTCCACTCTCTCCCTACTCCATGAGATTTATCGTATCTCTATTTAATGCTGTGTATGGATTCTACCTCCACTACTTTACTCAACAGACCGTTCCACTTCCTGACACTCTAAGGTTGAAGAAATAGTTCTCAATATCTCTGCGATTCATCTGAGTTTTCAACTTCTAGTTGTGACCCATTGTTCCTGTGTCCCATCTCTGAAACATTCTGTCCCTATCTACCTTGTCTACGTCGTTATTACGTCCCCTCTATCCCTCCTGTCCTTCATTGTCGTCAAGCTGAGTTCTCTTAACCTCTCCTCAGTGGACATACCCAATAGCACCGGGACTAGTCTTGGTGCAAACCTTTGCACTTTCTCGAATTTCTTGACGTACTTGACCAGGTGGGGGTTCCATACTGGGGCTGCATACTCCAATATGGGCCTGACGTACACAGTGTACAGTGTCGTGAATGAGTCATTACTTAGATGTCGAAATACTATTCTTAGATTTGCCATGCGCCTATATGTTGCGGCGGTTATTAGGTTGATGTGCGCTTCCGTAGAAGTGCTTGGTTTGATGCTCACCCCAGGATCCTTTTCCTTGAATGAGGTTTACAGTCTGACCCCCGAGCATGTACTCCGTCTGCGGTCTTCTTTGTCTTTCCTCAAACTTCATGACTTTGCACTTGGTAGGGTTAAACTCCAGGAGCCGTTTATCAGACCTGGTTTGCAGCCTGTCCGCTTGAATTCTCATCATTAGCTTTACGTCGTCTGCAAAAACGGACACTTCTGAATCTATGCAAGAAACAACACCGACCCTAAGACTGACCCCTGTGGAACAATCACTCGACACATGCAGCCCTTCTGACACCTCGTCACGTACCAACTAACGTTGTTTCCTTCCTGTCAAGTATTCCCTGAGATTGCAGTGCTTCTTTTGCTGTTACTGCCTGCTCTAACTTTTGCTCTAATCCATTGTGCGTAACTGTGTCGAAAACCTCTTACAGACCAAGAAAATGCAGTTTACCCACCCAGTCTCCTTTCGCTCTCTCTCTTCTGTTCCTCCTATTTTACTTCTGTTACCTTGCCGCAGAACTCCAGTAGGTTTGTGACACGGGATTTCCCATCTCTGAAACCGTGGTGGATGTGCATGATCTGATCCCATTCTTTTCTAGGTGCTCCTTCACTCTCCTCCTGATTATGTTCATGATTTTACATACTATACATGCCAGTGAAACTGATCTGTAGTTTAATGCTGTGTGTGAGAGAGAGATTCCATTTCTGACTGTAGTGCACAGATGCACAAGGATCAAGGGACGAGAGAGAGAGAGAGAGAGAGAGAGAGAGAGAAGAGAGAGAGAGAGAGAGAGAGAGAGAGAGAGAGAGAGAGAGAGAAAGAGCAGAGAGAGCAGAGAATGCTTGGAGAAATAGCATTATATGTGCTTAGTGTTCGTAGTTTTTGTTTTCATCATTAGATGAGATTGAAGTATTGCCCCAGGCGTCGCTACTTTAATAACTGCACTGTTTTGAACTTGCAACTACAGTGGGAAAACTAAGCAAGTGATCTATAATTCTGCAAACTTCGCTTACCTACTTCTGTATTGCATCTCTTACCTCGAAGTTTCATCTCATGTTTTTTGGGGGTTATTTATTCACTTTTCTCTGTAAATAATTTTTCAGTCATAAAGGTCTGAATATATATCTCCTTAAAGTCACCGTTTCTTTAAGGAGGACTTAAGTTTTCCTTGAGTCTTTGTTAGGTTTTCCCCCCGTAAGAAGGTGAAGGATGCTGTTCTCTCCCCAGCATCCTCTTCGATTTCTGAGTAATTTGGAGGCAAACTGTTCTTTTTTTAAGTGAGGTCTGGCAAGTACTCCACATAAAATTAATGTTCTTTTTTGTGTGTGCTGGTGAAAAGTCTCTCGGTAATTATACCTAGGTGTTTCACCTGTGTCTTATTTATCAGTTCGTCGGTTGTATACCTTTCATCTAAAGATTCATCGCACTAACGTTGGTCTTAAACCTTCAGTTCTACCTTCAAGTTTATAACTCACGCACCGGTCTTATCAACCCTCACGTTCGTATATCTCTGTTCTTTAACCTTCCGTTCGTGATATCTCAAGTTTGTCAACCTTCACGTTCGTGATTCTCGTAACCTCTTTCGATCATCCCCAAGTTTGTATTTGTAGTTGGCACATTCACGTTGGATATCTCAGTCTTGTCAACCTTACTTTTCTGATATTAAAGTCATTGTCAACTTCACGTTCGTGATATCTCAAGCTTTTTCTAACCTTCAGTTGTGGTCATCGACGCCCAAAGTTTGTTCATGAGTTGGCAGAATTATACAATTGTGACTTAATTTTTTTAATATACTTTAAAGTCGGTATATTTGTGGTCAGCGTTTTAGCTTTTTCTCCCTTGCTGAATTGATGATTGTACATGCCCATGGTCAAACCAGAGTGAAAATTATTATTACAATTATTGACAGTGCAGTTCCTTTAAGATGCTACCTTCCATACCATGGTAGGTACTGCTGCATTCGTTAGGACGTTGCCTTGACATCGTTCCAGTTTATATGCATTGTGATTCGCCTGTTATTATACATCCCTTTCCTTATTAATATTGTTGCTCCATTAGCCCCTTCTGTCTCACTGGAAACGGTGGATGTCAAGCCTTTAATTTCGTTAATACTTTGCAGACGGAGACTTGAGCTAGTGCCGCCAGCACAGTCGTTCGTTAACACATTTGTCTGTAAAGATTCCATTACCTGGCCAGTTAACTTCAAACTTGACCCTCTGTTGCCTGTTCTCTGGATGCCAGTCTCGTCCAACTTGGTGTCGATTCCTACAGTATTTTTAATCGTTATCCATACTCCCCTATTTCTTTGTCCTCCAGTCTATCAGTTCGTATTTCCTAGCCCCAACTCCCGTAGGATTTGCCTTACTCCGGATAGTCTCGTTGCAACATTCATTTCCCTAAATTCTTCTGACGGTTTGGCCGGTGTGTATTCCAAACTGGTGCTACAATATAGGCCTGACGTACACGCTGTACAGTCCTGAACGATTCCTTACTGAGATGTCTGAATATTATTCTTAGGTTTGCTAGGCGCCCATATGCTGCAACAGTTATTTGGTTGATTTGTGCCTCAGGAGATGTGCTCGGTATTATACACACCCCAAGATACTTTTCCTTCAGTGAGGTTTGTAGTCTTTGAGTTCTCTAGATTGTACTCTGTCTGCGGTCTTCTTAGCACTTCCTCAATTTTCATGACTTTGCGCTTGGTGGGGTTGAACAGAAGCCAGTTCCTGGACCGGGCCTGCAGCCCGTCCAGATCCCTTTGTAGTCCCGTCTGGTCCTCCTCCGATTCAATTCTCATTAACTTCACATCGTCTGCAAACAGGGACACTTCTGAATCTATTCCTTCCATCACGTCATTCACATGTATCAGAAACAGCAAGGTCCTAGGACTGACCCCTATGGAACCCCGCTCGTCACAGGCACTCAGCGTGACACCTCGTCACATACCATGACTTGTTGATGCCTTCCTGTCAAGTATTATCTGCCTGTTCTTCTAGCTCTTGCAGTAATCTCTTGTGTGGAACTGTGTCAAAAGCTTTCTTGCAGTCCAAGAAAATGCTCTCTTGTCTTACTAATGTCACCTTGTCACAGAGCTCCAGTAGGTTTGTGACACAGGATTTTCCGTCCCTGAATCCGTGCTGATTGTTGATAAGCTCATTCCTTTCTAGGTGGTCTACCACTCCTCTGATAATCTTTTCCATGACTTTGCATACTATACAAATCAATGACACTGATCTGTAGTTTAATGCTGCTTGTCTGTCTCCTTTTTTAAAAATTGGGACTACATTTGTCTTCCATACCTCGGGTAGTCGCCCTGTTTCAATAGATGTGTTGAAGATTGTAGTTAGTGGTATACAAAGTGCCTCTACTCCCTCTCTCGCCTCTACTCCCTCTCTCAGGACCCATGGAGAGACATTGTCTGGCCCCATCACCTTTGAGGTATCTAGTTTGCTTAGTAGCCTCTTCACCTCCTCCTCGGCTGTATGTATTGTGTCTCGCACTTGACGTTGTACTCCACCACTCCGTCTTTCTGGAATCTTTTCTGTCTCCTCTGTGAATACTTTGTTGTATCTCATGTTGGGCTCCTCACATTCTTCTCGTTCATTCTTGTAATCTCCCCTCCTTCCTTCCTCAGCCTGATTACCTGGTTCTTGACTGTTGCTTTCCTCTTGATGATGATGATGATGCGATGTCATTTTTGTATTGCCGTTGGGCCTCCCTGCTTACCTGAGCATATTCATTTCTGGCTCTTCGACTTATTTTCTTGGGTCCTTTGCCTTCTATACTTCTTCCATTCTCTAGCACACTTGGTTTTGGCCTCTCTACACCTTTGGGTAAACCAAGGGCTTGTCCTAGCCTTCTCATTATTTCTGTTGCCCTTGAGTACCTCTCCTCTGCTTCCTTTCATAGTGTTGTCACACATTCCATCGTCTCAGTTATTGATCTCCTGCCAGTTCTCTGTCCCACTGAACCTCGTGCAGAAAATTACTCATGCATGTATAGTCCCCTTTCTTGTAGTTTGGCTTCATTCGTCCTGTCCTTCATGCTTCCCTCTCCACTTGTAACTCTACTATGTATTCGAATCTCAGAACCACATGATCACTAGCCCCGAAGGATCTTTCATATGTGATGTCCTCAATATCACTACTCGAAGTGAATAATACAAAGTCCAGTCTTGCTGGTTCGTCCTCTCCTCTCTCTCTGTTAGTGTCCCTTACGTGTTGATGCATGAGGTTTTCCAGTACCACCTCCATCATCTTGGCCCTCCACGTTTCTGATCTCCCATGTGACTCCAGGTTTACCCAATTTCTTTGTGATTGAAATCACCCTTAATCAGTAGCTTTACTCTGCCCACATCGTGGGCACTTCTGGCCACTTAGCTAGTGCGTCAACTACTCTCATCATATTGACTTGGCCTCCTGCTATCCTCCTTGGGACTTCCAGTATGAAGTGTTCCTATTATGTAGTCCCTTCGCCTCTGTCTTCTCTCCAGCTCCTCAAAATCCCATTGGTTTTTGATGAGCAGTGCCACTCCTCCACCCCCTCTGGTCCCTCTGTCTTTCCTCAGGATCTGATATCCAGTCGGAAATATGGCATCTGTTATTCCCATGAGCTTGGTTTCTGTGAGAGCTATGATGTCTGGTGATACCTCAGTGATTCTTTCATGTCACTCTCATACATTCGATATTCCATCATCGTTGGTGTACCGTACCTCCAGTTTCCTCTCCAACACTGTATTCTGGGAGGTTTGTGGGGGCTCTTGGAGAGGGGGACCTGGCAGGGTGCTATGGGATTCTACAGGATAGTGTGAGGAGGGGGCTGTGGGTGTGGAGTGTAGTTTGCGTTGGGATAGTATGTTTGGCTGTGGGGCTTTGAGGGTGGTTCTGTGGGTGCTTGTGCATGTTGCTCCACTCAACTCTGGTTGTCTTCTACTGACACTAGCCTTCTCTCTCTCTCTCTCTCTCTCTCTCTCTCTCTCTCTCTCTCTCTCTCTCTCTCTCTCTCTCTCTCTCTCTCTTGCCCCTTCCGTCTCTGTGTCGTCTCAGCTGCTGTCGCTGTGTTCTCGTTCTGTCACGGTCCAGGAACACCCTCCGGTATTTCATTCTTTTAGTCGTTGTTTCTCCTGCAGGATCCTGTTTCTCACCATTTCTCTCTTGAAAATCAGTTTGACTAGCTGATTTCTCTCCTTCGAGTATTCCACTTTTCTCTGACAATTCATTAGCTCATTCATATCTTCCCATATCTTCCTCTCTCGTTTGTTTGATATTTTCAGTCGTTTTTCTTTCTGCCGTGTTTCATTGTATGTTCTCCCTTTGCTCTCTTGAAGTCCATGTGTGTTTGTGTACTCTCCTAGTTGTACTCACCTAGTTGTGGTTGCAGGTTTCGAGTCACAGATCCTGGCCCCACCTCTTCACTGGTCACTACTACGTCACTCTTCCTACTCCATGAGCTTTATCATACTTCTTCTTAAAGCTATGTATTTGTGTGTGTGTGTGTCACCACCCCAATGAGTGTGTCACACACACACACACACACACACACACACACACACACACCACACACACACACACACAATGGGACCGGACAACATCTCTCCGTGGGTCCTTAGAGAGGGAGCAGATATGTTGTGCGTACCACTTACCACAATCTTCAACACATCCCTGGAAACTGGGCAACTACCTGAGGTATGGAAGACGGCAAATGTAGTTCCCATTTTCAAAAAAGGAGACAGAAAAGAGGCACTAAACTATAGACCTGTGTCATTGACGTGTATAGTATGCAAAATTATGGAGAAGATTATCAGGAGGAGAGTGGTGGAGCACCTGGAACGGAACAGGAGTATAAATGCCAACCAGCACGGATTCACGGAAGGCAAATCCTGTGTCACAAACCTTCTGGAGTTTTATGATAAAATAACAGAAGTAAGACAAGAGAGGAGGGGTGTGGGTTGATTGCATCTTCTTGGACTGTAAGAAGGCCTTTGACACAGTTCCTCACAAGAGATTAGTGCAGAAGCTAGAGCATCAGGCGCATATAACAGGAAGGGCACTGCAATGGATCAGAGAATACCTGACAGGGAGGCAACAACGAGTCATGGTACGTAATGATGTATCACAGTGGGCACCTGTGACGAGCGGGGTCCCACAGGGGTCGGTCCTAGGACCAGTGCTATTTTTGGTATATGTGAACGACATGACGGAAGGGTTAGACTCAGAAGTGTCCCTGTTTGCAGATGATGTGAAGTTAATGAGGAGAATTAAATCTGATGAGGACCAGGCAGGACTTCAAAGAGACCTGGACAGACTGGACACCTGGTCCAGCAAATGGCTTCTCGAATTTAATCCTGCCAAATGCAAAGTCATGAAGATAGGGGAAGGGCACAGAAGACCACAGACAGAGTATAGGCTAGGTGGCCAAAGACTGCAAACCTCACTCAAGGAGAAAGATCTTGGGGTGAGTATAACACCGAGCATGTCTCCGGAAGCACACATCAATCAGATAACTGCTGCAGCATATGGGCGCCTGGCAAACCTGAGAACAGCATTCCGATACCTTAGTAAGGAATCATTCAAGACACTGTACACCGTGTATGTCAGGCCCATACTGGAGTATGCAGCACCTGTTTGGAACCCGCACTTGATAAAGCACGTCAAGAAACTAGAGAAAGTACAAAGGTTTGCAACAAGGTTAGTTCCAGAGCTAAGGGGAATGTCCTATGAAGAAAGATTAAGGGAAATCGGCCTGACGACACTGGAGGACAGGAGGGTCAGGGGAGACATGATAACGACATATAAAATACTGCGTGGAATAGACAAGGTGGACAAGGACAGGATGTTCCAGGGAGGGGACACAGAAACAAGAGGCCACAATTGGAAGTTGAAGACACAAATGAGTCAGAGAGATAGTAGGAAGTATTTCTTCAGTCATAGAGTTGTAAGGCAGTGGAATAGCCTAGAAAATGACGTAGTGGAGGCAGGAACCATACACAGTTTTAAGACGAGGTTTGATAAAGCTCATGGAGCGGGGAGAGAGAGAGGGCCTAGTAGCAACCGGTGAAGAGGCGGGGCCAAGAGCTAGGACTCGACCCCTGCAACCACAAATAGGTGAGTACAAATAGGTGAGTACACACACACACACACACACACACACACACACACACACACACACACACACTTTACACTTCCGGTTAATAATTCTTTCTCTCGTTTACGTTGTTATAACAGATTTTCACATTTTGCTACTTAGTGTTATTTCATATATCAGTAATACTGTTTTTTTTATCTTGGGTGTTCTCCCAAGCTCTACAGACCGGATGTTATATTGGAAATGTGATTGATGGCAAAAATATCTGCGTACCTTAATGTATCCTTCAAACTTTTTATGTATACTGTCAAACCTTTTAGTTAGTGTCAGCAGCTTATAAAATTATTTCCTAATGAGAGTTATTAGAGCTTTTGGTCACCTGACCGAGCCTTATCACTGGCTTACCAGTCCACCAGCTGAAAAGTTCACGTCGTAATATGTTATGGAAGATTTTCCATTCCGCATAACCACAGAAATGTGGCTTTTCTCTCTTATTATTGACTTGGTAATGGTTCTGGATAAATCGAAACCTCATCTGAAGTTAAACACTGAAGGTGGGCTGTTTGTGAATGTGTTGGGATAACTTAATGTAACGTAACGTAACCTAACTTAATCTAACCTAACGTAATATAACCTAACCTAACTTAATCTAACCTAACGAAGCCTAACTTAACCTAATCTAACTTAATCTAACCTAACGTAACCTAACGTAACCTAACTTAACCTAATCTAATTTAATCTAACCTAACCTAACCTAACCTAACCTAACCTAATCTAATCTAATCTAATCTAATCTTCACAATATTAAAGAGGCTGACTATTTGAGCTGAGATCTAATTCATTTTCTTTCTTCCCTCACAGGTGATGATGAGTGCCACTGAAGGTGTGAGTCGTGCCCTGGCCGGGGGGCAGCAGCCCCTCCTCACACCCCCAGCCGTCACCCCACCCCGCCCGGGGCCCCCCTCGCCTGCCTTCCCCAGCCCCCCTTCCTCCACATTCTCGCCCTTCTCCAGCCCCTTCAGCGTAGCCAGCATGATCCCCAGTGGGCGTGGGCTGACGGTCAGGCCCCTACTCCACTCCCACACTGATTCACCCCCGCCCATGGACATGCTGGAACTGGGCCACCCACACCATCCACCTCTAGACTGGGGAGCAGAGATTAAGCCAGTGGAAACATGCAGAGACGAACAACAGGAGCAGCAACAACAGGAGCAGCAACAACAGGAGCAACAGGAGCGCCACCACCAGCAGCAACATGAACAGCAGCATCAGGAGCAGCAACAGGAGCAGCAGCAGCAGCAGCAGAACGCCCATGCCAGCCCACGGGAGGAAGACCCCCCTAGCAGTGCCCCAGGAGGGGTCAGCGCCCCCCACCAAGAGGAGAGCAGCGTGCCGCTGGAGAACCACAAACACACAGTCTTCCACGAGGCTACTAAGAGCAACGCCTTTGACACACTACTAGAGTTCGGTGGTGGAGAGAGACGCACCTCAGGCTTCGCTGGAGGTTACAGCGTGGGTGTGGGCGTGGGCGGGGGTACGGGGCTGTGGCAGCGCGGGCTGGAAGGCCTGTCATCGGAAAGATGCCGGGCGTGGGCGCGCTACCTAGCCCACCTAGCACCCACACACTCCCCCCCACCTGAGTCCCCCCACCTGACCAAGGAGCGCTTCAGACCCTTCCCCACCCACCACGTAACCATTACGCCCACTTTCACGCCCACCACCCCGCCAATCACCACGCCCACTACCTCACCAGACACGCCCAGTCCGCACGCCCACGACGACGGGAGCCCGCGGCCGCTGCCCCAGCCCACCTGGGCCAAGCGGCGCCCATCCTTCAGCTGTGACGCCCATGCTAACAAGCTACTGAGAGCTGATGGCCCTCAGGGCGGGGCAGCCATGCTGGGGGACCTAGGGCTAGACCTCAGCCTCAGGGCTCACCATGACGCCTTCATACACCGCCTCCCACTACCTCCAGGTAAGCTTCACTGCTTTCTTAGGGGAGAGGGATATTGTGGGGAGGGACATTGTGGGGGAGGGACATTGTGGGGGAGGGACATTGTGGGGGAGGGACATAGAGAGATAGTCGGGGTAAGGAGGCGGGATTGAAGGGTAAGACCCCCAACAAATCAGCACAACCTCAGCAAGACAGCAAGACCCCAGCAAGACAGCAAGACCCCAGCAAGACAGCAAGACCCCAGCAAGATAGTAAGAGCCCAGCAAGACATAGTAAGACGGGAGTATCCAATTTTCCTTCATTAGACTGATTGTTGAACGGCATTCGTCCCATTCATAACAGGTCGTAGAGCCTCGAATCATGCCATTTTGTGCATGATTATTACCCTTATGCCAAGATAAATTACTTATTTCAAGCCTTTCTTAATTACCCTCCTCTCCCACATATCGTCTTACCACCACATTCTCTGCTAAACATTTCAGCACCGAGCGATTAGTCACCTGACAACATTCAACATTTCTTGGGTGGATGACCAGTGATGCAGATGGAAGGACTAGAGAATCTGCTTCATCTCCGGCAGTAACATCCTCCACAATCTCATTACGAGAGTCTCTCACAGAGACATCCTCGCAGAAGCTGCCGAGATGCTTTCACTCAACCAACTGAATGCGAAACTTGTGCAACGTTTGGGTATCTTTGTTCTGGTAACGTTTCGCCAGCCAGTGGCTTCTTCAATGCAGAAAAACACTGGAAGATGAGGAGGAGTTTCCAGAATAATGATACCTAAATGTTGCACAAGTGTCTCATTTACCAACTTGTCGTTTTTCTAAATCATTTATTCGTACTAAATCAACTAACCCGTGGAATCCCTCAAGGTGGTAAACGATCAACTTCGCAGGTTTTTAATCTCCCTCAGCTGAGGAAATGATGGAACGTAATTCTAATATACACGACACACACATTCCTCTATAGATTTTGGTTCCCTCTAGCGGCTCAGGCAGCTGAGGGATTCTCCCAGGAACCTGCCCATCAGATAAGCAGTATTAAAGCTACACTTCAATAATGACTTTAATCTAATTAAGAGAGACGTTATTTTGAGAGCCATTCAAGATTAACCATTGAACTCAGAGTTCAGTTTGTGGATAACAGCACTTGTGTAGGTGCAGAAGAATGACTGGGGGGGGGGGGTAAGACTTATTATTATTATTAAAGATTAGCCGGTATTCTCCCGGCCCGGGCCTTTTCCAAGTGGTGGCCCGGCCTTGGCTCCCTCTTTAGGGAGTGTCTGAGACCTAAGTCTCCCATGGGAGGAGGCACAAGGACCTCCTCATCTTTGGGACCAACTGTCCCCAGGCCTAGCCACAAGCTAGGCCTCTCTGGTCTGCCATCCCCGCCCCAAGGAGGCTAATGGGAATGACAGTCTTGTGAGCTGCAAGCTCGGGCTCAGGCACCTACCCTACCCTAGAAGGGTCAGGCATGGTGTCGATGATCTAGGGGGTAAGACTAAGGACTCAGTTTTAATCTATCTGAATGTGAAATAATCTTCAACAACTAGTCAACCATTACTGTAGCTGTAACCGGTTACGTTCGTTAGTAGAGTTTATAGATTAATGATTAAGTGAGTTTCCATAAGACAACTCGCAAATTTTTCACCACCCGTCAAGGATTTCGAGAATTTACTTCGTTACTTAATAATATGAATTAAAGTAAACTTATAATGTATATAAACTCAAATATGTATCTGCTAGTGTCTCCATCCAATCTCAGGTTCCCAGAATGCCAGCACAGTGGTATATAATGTCGACAACATGATGAATTAGACACATGTTCAACATCTGGGCATCTTTATTCTGTAGATATTTCGCCATCAATACAACACACAAGACTTGAGAGGTGGAAGATATATATAAACCCACGTCTTGCTGCCAGTGCTTCAGATTCATCAGGACTACGGTAGTGAACATCTGCTCCTAGAGTCACTAAACTGAGGGACTGATTACTTCATTTTCTACCTCTTCGGTCTTTTGTATTGCATTGATATTAGCACAGTCCCTGAAGAACCCTGAATGAACTACAGAGGTTGAAAAATGCAACAGGTGATCTACATGGCCACGATGATATTTCATTTCTCACAATCTGTTTCTTGAGAATCACTCTCCTTTGACAGGTGAAAATCAGGTGAACAGCACGAACTCCTTGTATGAGTCAGCAGGCCTCCTGCAGTGTTCCTCCATTCTCATGTTCTCAAGCACTCACTAGATCGCCAATGGGATCAAGCAACACTGCAAATTAAGACTTGATTGTTTACCTGTATATAAACCCGAGTGGTTCCCATCGTCCCTGAAATTATAACAAACTTCTACGGAATCTTCGTATTTTATACTCCCATTCCACACACACACACACACACACACACACACACACACCCACACACACCCACACACACACACACACCACACCACACACACACACACACACCCACACACGCACACACCCACCCACACACACACACATACACACACACACACACACACACACACACACACACACACACACACACACACACACACCCACACACACAACACACACACACACACATGGTGGGTGCAGACGTGGGTACACAAGGCTCCGAGAACCTTCGTGTTTTTGAGGCATGCAATAACAGCTAGCAGTAATCAGTGGTAGTGACAAAGTCAGTGAACAAACCTGCGAGTGATAACTATAGTTATTAGTTGAAAAAATTCGAGGGGAAACCTAAATTCAGTATTTTCTTTTAAAGTGCCAAACCGTTGTGGATCTACTAGGCACTGTTGCCACACAGATACAAACAAAAAGATCAAAGTGAGTGTGGAAACGGGTGATCAAGAATTACAAGCGTTTGGTTAACAAGTGAAATGTGGGGCACCATAATGTGAGAGTGAAAAAGTTAATAAGCAAAAGGAGAAAGAAAAAATAAAATATACAACAAGGGAAGGTGGCAGTAGGCCTGCTGAAGCAGTGACGTCACAACAGTTTGTATGCCATTATACATATAAAGTGTAACACCGAATGTGAAGTGTATTCTGTAATAAGTGAAAAGTGAAATCACTTGAGGAACACGGGATGCATGAGCATATATGGTTATAAACATCATGGGTGAAGGAGTTACAAAATAGTAATAGAAGGCCTATGTACGACGACTACGTCATCAGCTTCTGGCAACTTGTCATCACACCGCTGTCAGCGCAAGTATTGCTCACCTGTTGAGGTTGCATTTTGCAAGACTGAGTTCTGGTCCTGCATAGAGGAGAGTGCAAGGAGTAAAGCGGTAGTGAGGGATAACGTCAGACACTTAAGCTGAGACAAGCTAAATTTTACAACCTAGCTACTTTCTGAATTTTAGAAGTAGAATCGATAAGTGTTACAAGTATTGGTAAGCTTAGAATTACTGGTATCTACTGGTATTTATTAGCAGTATGAATACTTAGAAGTGGGCGCACACACACACACACACACATACACACACACACATACACACACATACACACACACACACATACACACACATACACACACACACACACACACACATACACACATACACACATACACATACCACACACACACACACACACACACACACACACACACACACACACACACACAGGAACAAGCACTTGTAAGCTGTAGTACACACTCAAACACACACACAGGATTTCACACCGTCCTGTGAACTGACCATCTGAACCTTGCTCCTTCTCTCTCCCTCTCTTCCCTCTCCCATCTCTCCCCTCTAACATCTCTTACCTCTAACACCTCCCCCCCTCTAACATCTCTCCCCCTCTAACATCTCTCCCTCCCATTATCTCTCCCCTCTCCCTTTCCCCATCTCTCTCCCCTCCCTCTCCCCCTAGCCTCTCTCTCCCCCTCTCGCTCTTCCATCTCCCCCTCTTTCCCATTCTCCCCTCTCTCCCCCCTCTCTCTCCCCATCTCTTTGCCTTCTCTCTCTCTCTCTCTCTCCCTCCGTCTCTCTCTCCCTCCCTCTCTCCCTCTCTCCCTCTGTCCCTCTCCCTCTCTCTCTTCCCCATTTTCCCTTCTAACTCTCCCCCTCTCCTACCCTTCCCTTCACTCTCTCTCCCCTCTCTCTCTCACTCTCCCTCTCTCTCCCTCTCTCCCTTTCTCTCTCTCTCTCTCTCTCTCTCTCTCTTGCTCTCTCTTCTTCCCCATTTTCCCTTCTAACTCTCCTCCTCTCCTACCCTTCCCTTCACTCTCTCTCCCCTCTCTCTCTCACTCTCACTCTCTCTTCCCCTTTTTCCTTCTCACTATCCCCCTCTCTCTACCTTCCCTTCCCTCTCTCTCTCTCTCTCTCTCTCTCTCTCTCTCTCTCTCTCTCTCTCTCTCTCTCTCCATCTCTTCTCCATTTTTCCCTTCTCACTCTCTCCCTCTCCTTCCCTTCCCTTCTCTCTCTTTCCCCCTCTCACACTCTCTCTCCCCCTTTCCCTTCTCATTCTTCCCCTCTCTCCTTCTACCTTTCCCTTCTCTCTTCTCTCACAAAAAAAAATGGTGGGGACTCGCAGGAACCAAGGATCAAATGAGAATGGTTCTGGTAGGGAGGAGTGGATGGAGGAGCAGTGGAAAAGGATGGAACAAGAGTGGGAGAGAAAATTAGGAGAGCTTTCTGAAAAAATGGAGAAAGAGCTCTCTGTGAAATTGGAAAAGAGGTTGGAGAAGGAGACAAAGAATTGGGAGGCACAAGTCGAAACTGCAGTAGCCAAGATAAGGGTCCTAGAAGTTGAGATAAATAGGCTGAAGCGAGTTACAGGGGCAGTGACCAGAGAAGACACAGCATGTGAAGCTGCGAGGCCGAACAGGAAGGAAGGAATTATGAATTATGCTAAGGTCATATCAGCCTGCCAAGGAGGACCAAGGAGTGAAAGGGAAGATCAGCTGGTTGCAGATGGAGAGGGTGATAGGTCGAATGCTGAGGCACAACCATGCTATCAAGAGCCACTGGAAAAATCAAGGGAGAAACTGACCACATACAGGCAGGATCCAGAGTCACAGAGGGTGAGGCAATGGGAAGAGGAAAGGGCAAAATCAGTGTTTATCCATGGGCTTCAGGAGAGAGAGGAAAGGACACACACTGAAAGGCAGCAGGAAGAAAGAAAGGAGATTGAGAAAATCATCATGGAAATAGGTGAAGAGATGGACGAGATTGTAAATTTTCAGAGAATAGGGGGGTACTCGAAGGGGAGAAATCGACCAATCAAGCTGATTCTCAGGACGGAAACAGTGCGGAACAGGATCCTCCAAGAGAAACCACGATTGAAATACTCGGAAGAGTACAAGAGGGTGTTCCTAGACAGAGACAGAACAAAATCAGAACGACAACAGCTGAGGGAGAGGACAAAAAAGCGAAAGGAGCTAGGAAAAGAGACAAGGATGGAACCACCAGAGGTCAGTCAGAGCAGAACAGAACAGCAAGGGCAAGCACACACACAACTATTCTCAGAACCATACAACCTATCACACCATCCCAACACACACTACAGTCCATACCCACAGCCTCCACCCAACACCGAGCTATAGAATCCCACAGTATGCCACCAGGTCTCCCACCCTCACAGGCCCCCCAAACCACAGTGTTGGAAAGGAAACTGAAGGTATGGTACACAAACTCTGATGGAATAACAAATAAGTGGGAGTGGCATGAAAGAGTCAAAGAAGCATCACCGGACATCATAGCTCTCACAGAAACCAAGCTTACAGGTATGATAACAGATGCCATCTTTCCAACGGGATACCAAATCCTGAGGAAAGACAGAGGGAACAGGGGGGATGGAGGAGTGGCATTGCTGATCAAAAATCGCTGGAATTTTGATGAGCTGGAGAGAGGAGACAGCGGAGAAGAAAGTGATTACATAGCGGGAACGCTTCACTCTGGAGGTCCCAAGCAGTTAATAGCAGTGATGTATAACCCACCGCAGAACAGCAGGAGGCCAAGGCAAGAGTACGACGAGAGCAATAGAGCGATGGTTGACACACTGGCTAGAGTGGCCAGAAGAGCTCATGCATGCAGGGCAAAGCTCCTGATCATGGGTGACTTTAACCACAAGGAGATCGATTGGGAGAACTTGGACCCACATGGGGGCCAAGATACATGGAGGGCTAAGATGATGGAGGTGGTACTGGAAAACTTCATGTGCCAACACGTAAGGGACACTACAAGAGAGAGAGGAGAGGATGAACCAGCAAGGCTAGACTTAGTATTCACCTTGAGTAGTGCAGATATCGAGGACATCACATATGAAAGACCCCTTGGGGCCAGTGACCATGTGATTTTAAGCTTTGAATACACAGTAGAGCTACAAGTGGAGGGAGAAGCAGGAAGGCCAGGATGAATGAAGCCAAACTACAAGAAAGGGGACTACATAGGAATGAGGAACTTCCTGAACGGGGTTCAGTGGGACAGAGAACTGGCAGGGAAGCCAGTTAATGAGATGATGGAATATGTAGCAACAAAATGCAAGGAGGCTGAGGAGAGGTTTGTACCCAAGGGTAACAGGGATAATGAAAAAGCCAGGATGAGCCCATGGTTTACCCAAAGGTGCAGGGAGGCAAAAACCAAGTGTGCTAGGGAATGGAAGAAATATAGAAGGCAAAGGACCCAGGAGAATAAGGAGAGCAGTTGTAGAGCCAGAAACGAATATGCACAGATAAGAAGGGAGGCCCAAAGACAATATGAAAACGACATAGCAGCGAAAGCCAAATCTGACCCGAAACTGTGGTACAGACACATCAGGAGGAAAACAACAGTCAAGGACCAGGTAATCAGGCTAAGGAAGGAAGGAGGAGAGACAAGAAATGACCATGAAGTATGTGAGGAACTCAACAAGAGATTCAAAGAAGTGTTCACAGAGGAGACAGAAGGGGCTCCAGAAAGACGGAGAGGTGGGGCACACCACCATGTGCTGGACACAGTGCACACAACCGAGGAAGAAGTGAAGAGGCTTCTGAGTGAGCTAGATACCTCAAAGGCAATGGGGCCAGATAACATCTCCCCATGGATAGTGAGAGAGGGAGCAGAGGCGCTATGTGTACCCCTAACAACAATAGTCAATGCATCTATCGAAACAGGGAGATTGCCTGAGGCATGGAAGACAGCAAATGTAGTCCCAATCTTTAAAAAAGGAGACAGACATGAAGCATTAAACTACAGACCAGTGTCACTGACATGTATAGTATGCAAAATCATGGAGAAGATTATCAGGAGAAGAGTGGTGGAACACCTAGAAAGCAACGATCTCATCAACAGCAGCCAACATGGTTTCAGGGACGGGAAATCCTGTGTCACAAACCTACTGGAGTTCTATGCCATGGTGACAGCAGTAAGACAAGAGAGAGAGGGGTGGGTGGATTGCATTTTCTTGGACTGCAAGAAGGCGTTTGCCCACAGTTCCACACAAGAGATTGGTGCAAAAACTGGAGGACCAAGCAGGGATAACAGGGAAGGCACTACAATGGATCAGCGAATACTTGTCAGGAAGACAGCAGCGAGTCATGGTACGTGGCGAGGTGTCAGAGTGGGCACCTGTGACCAGCGGGGTCCCCCAGGGGTCAGTCTAGGACCAGTGCTGTTTCTGGTATTTGTGAACGACATGACGGAAGGAATAGACTCTGAGGTGTCCTTGTTTGCAGATGACGTGAAGTTGATGAGAAGAATTCACTCGATCAAAGACCAGGCAGAACTACAAAGGGATCTGGACAGGCTGCAGACCTGGTCAGCATTGGCTCCTGGAGTTCAATCCACCAAGTGCAAAGTCATGAAGATTGGGGAAGGGCAAAGAAGACCGCAGACGGAGTACAGTCTAGGGGGCCAGAGACTACAAACCTCACTCAAGGAAAAAGATCTTGGGGTGAGTATAACACCAGGCACATCTCCTGAAGCGCATATCAAGCAAATAACTGCTGCAGCATATGGGCGCCTAGCAAACCTCAGAACAGCATTCCGACATCTTAATAAGGAATCATTCAGGACCTGTACACCGTGTACGTTAGGCCCATATTGGAGTATGCGGGACCAGTTTGGAACCCACACCTAGCCAAGACGTAAGAAACTAGAGAAAGTGCAAAGGTTTGCAACAAGACTAGTCCCAGAGCTAAGAGGTATGTCCTACGAGGAGAGGTTAAGGGAAATCAACCTGACGACACTGGAGGACAGGAGAGATAGGGGGGACCCTGATAACGACATACAAAATACTGAGAGGAATTGATAGGTGGACAAAGACAGGATGTTCCAGAGATTGGACACAGTAACAAGGGGACACAGTTGGAAGCTGAAGACACAGATGAATCACAGGGATGTTAGGAAGTATTTCTTCAGCCACAGAGTAGTCAGTAAGTGGAATAGTTTGGGAAGCGATGTAGTGGAGGCAGGATCCATACATAGCTTTAAGCAGAGGTATGATAAAGCTCACGGCTCAGGGAGAGTGACCTAGTAGCGATCAGTGAAGAGGCGGGGCCAGGAGCTCGGACTCGACCCCCGCAACCTCAACTAGGTGAGTACAACTAGGTGAGTACACACACACACACACACACACACACACACACACACACACACACACACATAGTTCGTAGAAGAATAATTTAGCCAACAGAGTTGGGTTGGATGACACTGTTAGTCGACATCATTAACTTTTTTCTGCTCTCATACCTTCAAAGGTTTCTCTTCTAATTGTTCATATGAGTTATTCTTTATCATCACAATCTTGTCTTTAAAAACATTTTTCGTAGATCAAATTTCAAAGAGAGAGAGAGAGAGAGAGAGAGAGAGAGAGAGAGAGACAGTCTATCTCTCTCTCTCTCTCTCTCTCTCTCTCTGATGGGACACAAGGGATACTTTCCTTAATTACTTAACAAGCTCTGGGCCTGCTACGTTCCAGCACCATGGCTCGACCCCATGTCCATTCTTTTGTTTACGAACACTAATATATATATATATATATATATTTATATATATATATAAATATATATATATATATATTTATATATATATATATATATATATATATATATATATATATATATATATATATATATATATTATATGTATGTCGTGCCGAATATGTAAAACTGGTCAATTAGCAAGAACTCATTTAAAATTAATTCCTTTCTGAAATTTTCTCTTATACGTTTAAAGATATATTTTTTTCATTAATGTTAATGTAAAAATTTATAATTTTGCACCAAAAGAATCTTAGAAAACTTACCTAACCTTATTATAACAAAAACAATTTATTTTAGCCTAACCCAACTAAATATATTTTAGATTTGTTTACAATAATTTAATACTAAACAAACACAGTGAAATATATTTTTTTCGTTAGGTTCAGAATGATTTTGGCGAAATTATTGCATACACAAATTTTCACTTGTCCTATATGGCAAGATGAGCGTTGCTATTTAAGCCAAGATCGCAAGTTCTGCTTATTCGGCACGACATATATATCTATATATATATAAATATATATATATATATATATATATAATATATATATATATATATATATATATATATATATAATATATATATATATATATATATATATACCCTGAAACTAGCACCTCTGCCAGAGAGAGGCTGTGGACATCCTGCTCTGTGTTTTGGCACAATATCGTCTAATTAAGAGCACCTACCAGGATTATCATCAATAGGCTGGTGTGTGAATATCTGCAGCTCGTGTTGGAAAGGGCCAGAAGACAATGCATTTCCTCTCTTCCTTCAGAATCAAGATAAGGGTTGTGTGTGTGAAGTTAGTGAGCAAACATAACGGTCACCTATGGGTAGGCGATGTCGGTGAGGGGAGGCCTCATGGAGGGGGTGGAGGCAGAGGTTGAGAGGTAAAACTGTGTCCCCTCTTCCCCTTCCCCAAACAGGCGTGCATACGCCATTTGCTCTTGTTACGATAATGGAGTGTTTGTTCACCGTGTGTATAGTGCATGTAGTGTATAGTGCATAGCATGTTATTAGCATGCGCAAGGTATGCGCATAGCATGTGTAGTTCATAGTGGGGGGGCTGTGCAAAGAGCATAATGGTGCATAGTGACGTGTCGTGGGAGGTAGTGAGAGCACTACTCCGTCAGGCCTGCCTCATCACACACCCTCCACACCTCCCTCTCCTCCACTGCCCACCACAGAAACGGGAGACCCCTCTACTACCCCACCACCATGAACAACATACAGTATGTGCCATGTGCCATTTTCCCTTCAGCCTGGGCTTACCACACAGTTTGAGGTATGACAGATGACTCAACCAGCCAGCCACAAAACCAGGGAAACAGTGCACCCAAAAATGAAAGAGGCACATGTTAGGTGTGTGGAGAGTTTCGAGCACGCAACAGGGATGGCCTTATTCGTGCACACAATGGGTGTGCGGGATCACATAGGCCCCCAGCAGAGAGCAGCCCACAGCCTCCACAGGCAGATGACAATTCCAATGGTAACCTCCTCACTTGCAAAAACCTTCTGCTGGCATTCAAATCCACTGCTAGCAGTACCCTATCTCACATTCCTAAAGTGGCTCGCCCATATGCAGCAGAGAAATTCACAGACCTTCTTAAGCAGGTGAATGGAGATTCCACCAACTTAGAAACCCGAGGCACCATTAAACCATGGCGTAACCTACTCCTGTTCGGCAATGTCTGTCTTGCAGTTCCTGAAAGACGAGGCAAACTGCCAACCACATCAGTCATCAAGGCAGTGCGCAACTACCCAAGAAGGGATAATTATGTCCCTCTGCCCCATCATCGCAGGAATCACAGAGGCAGACCCAAGAAAAATTCCACTGAAAACGAGAAAATTTGCGCATAGGTTAGCAAAATATCGAAGGAGGTAACACAGTGGGAGTAATCAGAAAAATTACAAGTGACGACACTGTGGCCCCGGATGATGAGACCACAGCCCAAGCACTAAGAGACAAGCATCCAACAAAGGACACCATAGCCATCAACAACAACCCTGAGGGAGACGCCATCACTGAACAATTAATTTTGCCAGAATCAGAAATCTATAAGTCGACAGTGTCATTTCCAACAGGATCTGCAGAAGGTTACACTGGAATTCGACCACACCTCAAAGAGATGGTAAATCCAGTACTCGGTGCATCTGCATCAATTCTTCTCACCAAGTTAACAACTTTCGTCAACATCTGCCTGGCTGGGCGAATCCCAGAAGAAATTAAACCTTTCTTTTTTGGAGCCTCACTATGCGCTTTGAAGAAGAAGGATGGGGGAATCAGACCCATTGCTGTTGGTAACACTCTTCGCCGTCTCGTTGCCAAAGCAGCAGTAAGAAACATTCGCCTAGAAGCTGCCAGTTTACTCCAGCCACACCAACTGGGCTTTGGGGTCTCTCAAGGCAGTGAAGCCACAGCTCATATGCGGCAAGGGCCTACATCAGGGACCTACCAGAAGACGAGGCCGTGGTCAAACTTGATTTGAGAAATGCCTTTAATATGGTGAAGAGAGATGTGGTCTTGCCTGCCGTTCGGGATCAGTTCCCCGGTCTTTTTACCTTCATTTCAGCTGGCTACAGCAAACCCTCAATTCTTTTGTTTGGCGAGCATGCAATTCCTTCATCAGAGGGTGTTCAGCAGGGTCAGCCACTCGCTCCACTTCTCTTCTGCATGGCAGTAAGAGAACTAACTTCCAGCCTATACAACGAGCTCAACATCTGGTACCTGGATGACAGCACTCTGGCAGGTACTGAAGAGTCCCTGTTACAGGACCTACAACTGGTGAAGACACAGAGAGAAGTCTTGGGACTCATCCTCAATCCTTCCAAGTGTGAAATCATCACAATGAACTAGGAAATCAGTGCTGTGCGAACAATCCTCCTGGAAGTCTCTACTATCACTCCATCCAACAGTAGCCTCTTGGGAGCACCTCTGGGTCACCAGGCCATCGACAAGGTCCTCTAGGACAAACTGAATGACCTGAAGAGAATGGAGGAGAGAATAAGCAATCTTGATGCCCATGATGCCCTGTATCTCCTCACAAGGTGTCTTACTATGCCATGACTCACTCACTCCCTGAGGTGTGCACCCTCTTTTGACAACCCAACACTCGACGAATATGATGCACACCTGAGATTAACCTTTAAGAAGGCACTGAATCTGTCACTAGAGGATCAACAATGGGATCAGGCAACCCTCACAGTGTGACTGGGAGGTATAGGGGAGCGCTAAGCAATGTGGGTAGCTTTACCTGCATTTCTGTATTTATGGTTGGCTTCCAGTGGATTAGTCACGAAGATTGTCCATGAACGCTTGATAGACGCAGTAGGAGCTCAAGACCCAAGGTTCACTGAAGTAGCCATGCAGTGGGACGCCCGTGCAGACTCCTCCAGTAGACCAGCTCCTTCCAAAGAGCACAAACACTCCCACTGGGACAAACCTATCATGGAAAAAATTGCCAGCGTAATGCTCACCAACGCTTCAGGAAAGGATAAAGCTCGTCTCCTAGCGGTGAAGGCACCACACTCAGAAGATTTCCTTCTAGCTGTTCCAGATTCCTCCCTGGGAACTCGACTCGACCCACAGGCCATTCGGATTGGTGTTGCACTTCGCCTAGCCGCCCTCCATCCTCACTGAATGCAGGTGTATTTGCGGCAGGGCTACGGCTGATCAATTGGGACTTCATGTCTCGTGTGTCACACATCAGAAGGGAAGTATGCCAGACATGAGGTCAACATCATAAAGAGAAGCCTCGCCACAGTCCGTTGCCCAGCCCAACGGGAACCCCAAATACAGAGGTCTGACAGAAGTCAAAAGCGTCATGATGGAGCCACTATGCTACCCTGGAAGGATGGAAAGCAGATTGCCTGGGACTACACCTATGCCGCCACATTGGCAGACACCTACTTGCCATACTCCATAGCTAAAGGGGGTAGAGTTGCCAGCCACAGGGAGACCCAGAAGACCTGTAAAAATGAAGCCCTTCCCCCTTGTTATAACTTCATCCCAGTAGGGTCGGAGACCCTTGGAGCATGGGACATGTGTGCTCTAAAGTTCTTCAAAGAGCTGGGTGAAAAACTCAGCATAGAAACCAAGGACCACAGGGCGGCTAACTTCCTCTTTCAGAGACTCAGTGTTGTGATCCAGAGGGTAAATGCCTGCAGCATTCTGGGCATGCGGCCCAACACCAGGGAGCTGGACAAAGTATTCGGGATGTAGCTCTCAATTATCTATGTTGTTTTACTCTCTATTGTATATTGTATTTTTGTCAATATATATGTAAATATATTATATATATATATATATATATATATATTATATATATATATATATATATTATATATATATATATATATATATATATATATATTATATATATATATATATATAAACACTGATCTCTGGCTGAAGGAGACTCGAACCTACGAACCTTAGGACAAGGTACGCAGTGCTTTACCAATCTACCCACACTGGACCAATACCTTGGCGTGTAGCATGAGCTACACGTTTGATCCAAGGCAGCCAGCTTTCAGGGAGAAGGCTTACAGCTTTTCATCTCATCCCCTGCATGCATCAGCCTTACTAGAGATTTGCCCCTCAAGGAAGGTTCCTTGATGTTGGTGAGGGGCTCTTGATTTAGGGAATTGGATCTGTGCTCCAGTTCCCCGAATTAAGCCTGAATGCCTTCCACATCCCCCCCCAGGCGCTGTATAATCCTCCGGGTTTAGCGCTTCCCCCTTGATTATAATAATAATACTAGAGATTTGAACAATGCAAGGAATTCGCGAGAGCATGCGAAATATACACAAACACTGATCTCTGGCTGAAGGAGACTCGAACCTACGAACCTTAGGACAAGGTACGCAGTGCTTTACCAATCTACCCACACTGGACCAATAAACCCTTTTCCCTGAAAGCTGGCTGCCTTGGATCAAACGTGTAGCTCATGCTACACGCCAAGGTATTGGTCCAGTGTGGGTAGATTGGTAAAGCACTGCGTACCTTGTCCTAAGGTTCGTAGGTTCGAGTCTCCTTCAGCCAGAGATCAGTGTTTGTGTATATTTCGCATGCTCTCGCGAATTCCTTGCATTGTTCAAATCTCTAGTAAGGCTGATGCATGCAGGGGATGAGATGAAAAGCTGTAAGCCTTCTCCCTGAAAGCTGGCTGCCTTGGATCAAACGTGTAGCTCATGCTACACGCCAAGGTATTGGTCCAGTGTGGGTAGATTGGTAAAGCACTGCGTACCTTGTCCTAAGGTTCGTAGGTTCGAGTCTCCTTCAGCCAGAGATCAGTGTTTGTGTATATTTCGCATGCTCTCGCGAATTCCTTGCATTGTTCAAATCTCTAGTAAGGCTGATGCATGCAGGGGATGAGATGAAAAGCTGTAAGCCTTCTCCCTGAAAGCTGGCGCTGCCTTGGATCAAACGTGTAGCGCATGCTACACGCCAAGGTATTGGTCCAGTGTGGGTAGATTGGTAAAGCCTGCGTACCTTGTCCTAAGGTTCGTAGGTTCGAGTCTCCTTCAGCCAGAGATCAGTGTTTGTGTTTATTTCGCATGCTCTCGCGAATTCCTTGCATATATATATATATATATTTATATTATATATATATATATATATATAATATATATATATATATATATATATATATAATGTGTGTGTGTGTACATGTACTCACCTATTTGTGGTTGCAGGGGTCGAGACATAGTTCCTGGCCCCGCCTCTTCACTGATCGTTACTAGGTCCTCTCTCTCCCTGCTCCATGAGCTTCATCATACCTCGTCTTAAAACTATGTATGGTTCCTGCCTCCACTACATCACTTGTCAGACTATTCCACTTCCTGACAACTCTGTGACTGAAGAAATACTTCCTAACATCTCTCTGACTCATTTAAGTCTTCAATTTCCAATTGTGACCCCTTGTTTATGTATCCCATCTCTGGAACATCCTGTCTCTGTCGACCTTGTCAATTCCTCGCCGTATTTTGTACGTCGTTATCATGTCTCCTCTAACCCTCCTGTCCTCCATTGTCGTCAGGCCGATTTCCTTTAACCTCTCTTCGTAGGACATTCCCCTGAGCTCTGGAACTAACCTTGTTGAAAATCTTTGCACTTTCTCTAATTTCTTGACTTGCTTGGCCAGGTGTGGGTTCCAAACTGGTGCTTTATACTACCGTATAGCCCTGACGTACACGGTGTACAGTGTCTTGGACGATTCCTTACTGAGGTATCGGATGTGTGTGTGTGTGTGTGTGTGTGTGTGTGTGTGTGTGTGTGTTGTGTGTGTGTGTGTCCGTAAATCTTTGTGTAACCGGAGGTACCAATATTACCCATGAATTAGTATCCTTCACACAGAAGCAGACATTATCCATGAAGTACTATCATTCACACGGGGATAAATATAGTCCATGAAGCACTATTCCTCACACGGGGATAAATATCGCCAGCTTCTGATTGCCTAATAACGTATTAATGGCCAGGTCCAGTTTTATACGGTGATATGTACACGTTATTATTCTTGCAATATAAACAGGTATATCTCGCTGTTATAACATAGATGAGTATATCTTGCAGTTTTATTGGTGTAAATGTTGCAGGTTTATTGGTGTTAAAATTTGGATGAGCCCTGGCGTGTTTATACACCATTAAGATTAGTATATTGTGTGTTAACTAAACGTCAACATTCCTTTGACAGTGTCACTTTCGTTATAAGGACTGCAAGTTGCTAATACCCGGTTATCACAAAATTTAAGTTCATTCTTTTCAGCCCTCATGGTACGGGTTGGGTTAGAACCCGTGGCAAGTGAGTCGTAGAACTCTAGGCCAGCCTTAAGCTACTGGGTCAGTGGCTTATGCGCTGGCCTGATTTGTTTTGGAGTAGTACCCAAATCAAGCCAGTGTGTAAACCACTGGGCCAGTGGTTTACCCGCTGTCCTGATTTGGGTACTACCCCAAAACAAATTTGTGTACAGCGTAATTCTCCACTAGACTTGAATCCTAACGCGTTGTACATTATTGCCAACTTAAGAAATGGTCCCTACAAATTAGATTTTTCCTTCATTATGAATAATTATAAAATGGTTATAATCATAACAATGATTTTTAAAGAGGTGGACGGGTAAGCCAGTGGAAGGCCTCGGTCAGATGACCAAAAGCTCCAGCTGTGGGTCATCATATGACTAAGACCCTCGTCAGGAAACACTTGTTTAATGACAAACATTATACCTACCTTCACTACCCCCGAGATTTTCATTTCCATCCCGTACTTAAGTACGTAGGTACTTCGAATTTACGTGTTCCTACTGTAGCAATGTAAACACCTGAAACACCTTCCACAAATTAAAAAAAATACGAAGCATGAAATTACAAACATTAAAAACATAAGAAGATTTATAAGCACCACACCAATAGGCCTATAAATACAAATTTAATATGATCTCTAAAACATAAGAATTCGCTGAAGATCTCGTATGAGCCTTACTCGTCTAAAGATAATAATGATAATAACAATGTCTTTACTTCTACAAGTACATATACAAGGTATACAGTCCTAGGTAACATCAGTGGCAGAACACTTCGGGAAAATTAGGTCAGTTTTGTCCCAGGATGCGACCCACAACAGTCCACTAACACCCAGGTACCCATTTTACTGATGGATAAACATGGACAGCAGGTGTAAGGAAACAACCCCAATGTTTCTACCCTCGCCAGAAATCGAACCCGGGACCTCGCCGTGTGAGGCGAGAGCTTTAGCTCCCAGGCCACGGGGCACCGTGGTAAGTAAAGAGCCGGAGCTATCCTTAGTTCTATGTCTGAGGGGCAGCTGCCCAGGGCACGGATGTTTCACCCACTCAGTGGTCTCGCTCATCCTCTAGAATAACAGAAAACCAGGTTTTAACCTATCGGTTGTCTTGTTCTGAATGGTTTTTATCTAGCAGTTGTCCTGTTCTGAATGGTTTTAACCTAGCAGTTGTCCTGTTCTGAATGGTTTTAACCTAGCAGTTGTCCTGTTCTGAATGGTTTTAACCTAGCAGTTGTCCTGTTCTGAATGGTTTACCTAGCAGTTGTCCTGTTCTGAATGGTTTTAACCTAGCAGTTGTCCTGTTCTGAATGGTTTTAACCTAGCAGTTGTCCTGTTCTGAATGGTTTACCTAGCAGTTGTCCTGTTCTGTATGGTTTACCTAGCAGTTGTCCTGTTCTGAATGGTTTTAACCTAGCAGTTGTCCTGTTCTGAATGGTTTACCTAGCAGTTCTCCTGTTCTGAATGGTTTTAACCTAGCAGTTGTCCTGTTCTGAATGGTTTACCTAGCAGTTCTCCTGTTCTGAATGGTTTTAACCTAGCAGTTGTCCTGTTCTGAATGGTTTACCTAGCAGTTGTCCTGTTCTGAATGGTTTACCTAGCAGTTGTCCTGTTCTGAATGGTTTTAACCTAGCAGCTGTCCTGAATGGTTTTAACCTAGCAGTTGTCCTGTTCTGAATGGTTTACCTAGCAGTTGTCCTGTTCTGAATGGTTTACCTAGCAGTTGTCCTGTTCTGAACGGTTTTAACCTTGCAGCTGTCCTGTTCTGAATGGTTTTAACCTAGCAGCTGTCCTGTTCTGAATGGTTTTAACCTAGCAGCTGTCCTGTTCTGAATGGTTTTAACCTAGCAGCTGTCCTGTTCTGAATGGTTTTAACCTAGCAGCTGTCCTGTTCTGAATGGTTTTAACCTAGCAGCTGTCCTGTTCTGAATGGTTTTAACCTAGCAGTTGTCCTGTTCTGAATGGTTTTAACCTAGCAGCTGTCCTGTTCTGAATGGATTTAACTAGCAGTTGTCCTGTTCTGAATGGTTTTAACCTAGCAGTTGTCCTGTTCTGAATGGTTTTAACCTAGCAGTTGTCCTGTTCTGAATAGTTTTAACCTAGCAGCTGTCCTGTTCTGAATGGTTTTAACCTTGCAGCTGCCCTGTTCTGAACGGTTTTAACCTAGCAGTTGTCCTGTTCTGAATGGTTTTAACCTAGCAGTTGTCCTGTTCTGAATGGTTTTAACCTAGCAGTTGTCCTGTTCTGAATGGTTTTAACCTAGCAGTTGTCCTGTTCTGAATGGTTTTAACCTAGCAGTTGTCCTGTTCTGAATGGTTTTAACCTAGCAGTTGTCCTGTTCTGAATGGTTTTAACCTAGCAGCTGTCCTGTTCTGAATGGTTTTAACCTTGCAGCTGCCCTGTTCTGAATGGTTTTAACCTTGCAGCTGTCCTGTTCTGAACGGTTTTAGCCTAGCAGTTGTCCTGTTCTGAATGGTTTTAACCTTGCAGCTGTCCTGTTCTGAACGGTTTTAGCCTAGCAGTTGTCCTGTTCTGAATGGTTTTAACCTAGCAGCTGTCTTGATCTGAATGGTTTTTATTTAGCAGTTGTCCTGTTCTGAATGGTTTTAACCTTGCAGCTGTCCTGTTCTGAACGGTTTTAACCTAGCAGTTGTCCTGTTCTGAATGGTATTAACCTAGCAGCTGTCTTGATCTGAATGGTTTTTATTTAGCAGTTGTCCTGTTCTGAATGGTTTTAACCTAGCAGCTGTCCTGTTGTGAACGGTTTTAACCTAGCAGCTGTCCTGTTCTGAACGGTTTTAACCTAGCAGTTGTCCTGTTCTGAACGGTTTTAACCTAGCAGTTGTCCTGTTCTGAATGGTTTACCTAGCAGTTGTCCTGTTCTGAATGGTTTACCTAGCAGTTCTCCTGTTCTGAATGGTTTTAACCTAGCAGTTGTCCTGTTCTGAACGGTTTTAACCTAGCAGTTGTCCTGTTCTGAATGGTTTACCTAGCAGTTGTCCTGTTCTGAATGGTTTACCTAGCAGTTCTCCTGTTCTGAACGGTTTTAACCTAGCAGTTGTCCTGTTCTGAATGGTTTACCTAGCAGTTGTCCTGTTCTGAATGGTTTTAACCTAGCAGTTGTCCTGTTCTGAATGGTTTTAACCTAGCAGTTGTCCTGTTCTGAATGGTTTACCTAGTAGTTGTCCTGTTCTGAATGGTTTTAACCTAGCAGTTGTCCTGTTCTGAATGGTTTTAACCTAGCAGCTGTCCTGTTCTGAGTGGTTTTAGCCTAGCAGTTGTCCTGTTCTGAATGGTTTTAACCTAGCAGTTGTCCTGTTTTGAATGGTTTTAACCTAGCAGTTGTCCTGTTCTGAGTGGTTTTAACCTAGCAGTTGTTCTGTTCTGAATGGTTTTAACCTAGCAGTTGTCCTGTTCTGAATGGTTTTAACCTAGCAGCTGTCCTGTTCTGAGTGGTTTTAACCTAGCAGTTGTCCTGTTCTGAGTGGTTCACCCAGCAGTTGGACAACCTGAGTACCAAGTTCTCCTGGTGGTCTCACCAATGTACTGAGTCTTACATCTAATAATTACACTTGACATATATTCCTCAGTAAAGTCAGACCTCGAATATTCGATCTTCAGAAATGTTCACAGTGTAAACTTATTTGTCATTATAAGTGACAGAATACTAACAAAATACTTTGAGTAACTTATTAAATCTATTTATAATATGGTCATTGTATGCGAAACAACCACTGACGGGGGAGCTAAATGTAGCTCTAGGCCTTTTGTGTTGCAATCAACTCAGGAGTTTGCAATGTTGCAGAAAATAGGTCGAGGTTCAAGCAAACACGTTCAGAGGAAACGTTTTTTGTTCAAGCAAACATGTTCCTCTGAACGTGTTTGCTTGGACTTCATTCTCTTCTATTTGCAACACTGCATGCTCGTCATGTGTTGATTGCAACACGAAAGCCTAGAGCTATCATTCAACCCCCCCCTTCCGTGGCTGTTTTGCGTAGTGTATCACTTTTTCGCGATTTTTTTCGCGATTGTATATTATATACACAAAATACACACTGTACACACCATATAAACACTACGGTCATCTGTGACCGCAACATTATAATCATAGAGGCTGCCAGAACTTCTCTTTCTTATTTACTCACACAAGTATCGACAGAATTACCTGGAAACCCATTTCTCTTCTTACACAGCCCCGATAATTCATGATTTTATCTCATAACCTGACGTGATCCTAACATGTCTGGTAAACACTAGCTGCTAGAGTTGTTACACACACACACACACACACACACACACACACACACCTGGGCCAGGAGCCGTGAATCGACCCCTGCAACCACACCTAGATGAGAACACACACAAATAAGGATAGTCTAACTGTATTTCGTTAGATATAAGAATGAGAAATATAAAATTCTCCACGGTACAAGAGAGGGCGTCTCTCCTCTACTATATTACACTTCTTCTTGTTACTGTTTTCCCAAAATGCAGTTTTTTTTCTACAGTAATAATAACATAACTTACAAGAACTTAATTTTAAATCAGTTCTTACTAATTGATCAATTTTACCTATTCGGCACGACATTATATATATATATATATATATATATATATATAATATATATATATATATATATATATATATATATATATATATATATATATATTACATATAACCTACACAAACTGCGTCTATCTAAATGTATGGAATTCATCATCATTTACTCCGTCTCAAATGGGTTATACGCCAGCCAGCAAGGAGGGCCAGAGGCACCCTACCCTCACCACCCTTGACAGGTGGATATTCCACTCTGCGTCTTCCTGTCTTAAGGGCCAGAATGCCCTAAGAGTCTACCCCGAGCTTGCGCCCCTGGTGTAGGGTTGCCAGGCCGTGTTATATCGTCTCCCAAAGCTCCCTGACCATCTCATATTCGAAAAATTCTTATTTTCTGGAGGAAGGATCCATAATTTACTCCTTTTGGAAGGAGGGCTACCCCCCCACCAATGGCCCCGCCCCCCCGCCTCCCCCCCGCAGCCCCCCGCCAGCCCCCCGCCCCCATTTCTCAAGTGGTCATTATAGAGAGGCTTTACAGAGCGTTACTTGCTTCTTACAGGGGGGGGGTTACGCTTGGCTCTGGTAACACTGTTATTGTTGCAGCCAGGCTCTGGTAACACTGTTGTTGTTGCAGCCAGTCTCTGGTAACACTGCTGTTGTGGCAGCCAGGCTCTGTTAACACTGCTGTGGTTGCTGCATCCAGGCTCTGGTAACACCGTTGTTGTTGTTGTTGCATCCAGGCTCTGGTAACACTGTTGTTGTTGCAGCCAGGCTCTGGTAACAACGTTGTTGTTGTTGTTGTTGCATCCAGGCTCTGCTAACACTGTTGTTGTTGTTGTTGTTGCATCCAGGCTCTGCTAACACTGTTGTTGTTGTTGTTGCATCCAGGCTCTGGTAACACTGTTGCTGTTGTTGCAGCCAGGCTCTGGTAACACTGTTGTTGTTGCTGCATCCAAGCTCTGGTAACACCGTTGTTGTTGTTGCATCCAGGCTCTGGTAACACTGTTGTTGTTGTTGCATCCAGGCTCTGGTAACACTGTTGTTGTTGTTGCATCCAGGCTCTGGTAACACTGTTGTTGTTGTTGCATCCAGGCCCTGGTAACACTGTTGTTGTTGTTGCATCCAGGCTCTGGTAACATTGTTGTTGTTGTTGCAGCCAGGCTCTGGTAACACTGTTGTTGTTGTTGCAGCCAGGCTCTGGTAACACTGTTGTTGTTGTTGCAGCCAGGCTCTGGTAACACTGTTGTTGTTGTTGTTGCATCCAGGCTCTGGTAACACTGTTGTTGTTGTTGTTGCATCCAGGCTCTGGTAACACTGTTGTTGTTGTTGCATCCAGGCTCTGGTAACACTGTTGTTGTTGTTGCATCCAGGCTCTGGTAACACTGTTGTTGTTGCAGCCAGTCTCTGGTAACACTGTTGTTGTTGTTATTGTAGTTAGGCTCTGGTAGCACTGTTGTTGCATCCAGGCTCTGGTAACACTGTTGTTGTTGTTGCATCCAGGCTCTGGTAACACTGTTGTTGTTGTTTCAGCCAAGCTCTGGTAACACTATTGTTGTTGTAGCCAGGCTCTGGTAACACTGTTGTTGTTGTTATTGTAGTTAGGCTCTGGTAACACTGTTGTTGTTGTGCACCAGGCTCTGGTAACACTGTTGTTGTTGTTGCATCCAGGCTCTGGTAACACTGTTGTTGTTGCATCCAGGCTCTGGTAACACTGTTGTTGTTGTTGCATCCAGGCTCTGGTAACACTGTTGTTGTTGCATCCAGGCTCTGGTAACACTATTGTTGTTGTTGCATCCAAGCTCTGGTAACATTGTTGTTGTTGCAGCCAGGCTCTGGTAACACTGTTGTTGTTGCAGCCAGGCTCTGGTAACACTGTTGTTGTTGTTGCAGCCAGGCTCTGGTAACACCGTTGTTGTTGTTGTTGTTGTTGCATCCAGGCTCTGGTAACACTGTTGTTGTTGCAGCCAGGCTCTGGTAACACTGTTGTTGTTGTTGCAGCCAGGCTCTGGTAAACATTGTTGTTGTTGTTGCAGCCAGGCTCTGGTGAACACTGTTGTTGTTGTTGCATCCAGGTCTGGTAATACTGTTGTTGTTGTTGCATCCAGGCTCTGGTAACATTGTTGTTGTTGTTGCAGCCAGGCTCTGGTAACACTGTTGTTGTTGTTGCAGCCAGGCTCTGGTAACACTGTTGTTGTTGTTGTTGCATCCAGGCTCTGGTAACACTGTTTGTTGTTGTTTCAGCCAGGCTCTGGTAACACTGTTGTTTGTTGCACCAGGCTCTGGTAACACTGTTGTTGTTGTTAAGCTTGGTAAATGGTTAGGCTTGGTACACTGTGTTGTTTGCAGCCAGGCTCTGGTAACACTGTGTTGTTGCTGCATCCAGGCTCTGGTAACACTGTTGTTGTTGTAGCAGGCTCTGGTAACACTGTGGTGAGCGGCTGGTAACACTGTTCTTTTATTGTATTCACAGGCTCTGGTACACTCGTAGCGAGGCAGTTGGAATTTATAGGGGGTTGTACATGCGTGTTGGTAACAGATACGCATGTTTACTAGTCTGGTATCACTGGTACACTTCTAGTATTTGTTTCACTGTTTTGAAGAGTATGTCCCCGTGGAGAGTTATCTGCACGCCCTGTTTGTGAAGCATATCACCTGCTCTGTTTGAGTCAGAAGACAGCTTCTGTACCACAAGATGGGCAGCAAACAGCAGCTACACTCTGACTATACCCTTCTCAAGAGGGGTACCCCCTGACTGTACCCTTCTCAAGAGGGGTACCCCCTGACTGTACCCTTCTCAAGAGGGGTACCCCCTGACTGTACCCTTCTCAAGAGGGGCTCACCCAGAGGGCATCACCTCCATCTGAGGTTATTCATTCCTGGAACGGCTCGAGTCTGGAACATGTTCGTACAGCATGATATCATTCATGAAATAAAAACAGTTGACCAAATGAAATCTCTGACCCACAGATAGCCCCAACTTCATCCTGCTCCTTGGTTCCCTGTTTCAGCAACTGTTCAAGAAATTTCTCGCCTAGCTGGTAGTAATAAGTTAAACTAAACAGGAGTCTCCTGCAGGGCTGCATCTGCTCTTGTTGCCACCTCCCTCGTTAAAAACAATAATACATTTGTTCAGTTAGGTATAAGAATTAACAACTGGGCGTCTACACTGCAAACTGAATTTTTTGCGATCCTAATGGCGCTAAAGCTAACTTATGACACTGAACTTGACTATCACCATTACTGATTCTGTGTCATTATTGAAGGCTCCTGACTCATATAATAACTCCAACAACATGCTCATTGGAGAAGCCAGGTACAAATACTAAAAAATCCGGGAAAGGGAATTAACGTACAACTGCTATGGATCCCATCACACATTGGATTACTCCTTCATGATAAAGTTGATATGTTAGCCAAGAAGAGTACCCAGAAGGAGAATGTAGAATATAACTTTGGAATATCTGTGTCTAGCATTAGGAATAATATTAGGAGAGAAGTAAATAATGAAAATGAATGTTAAAGGAATGCAATTAGAAGCCTGAGTAGATCTATAACCCATTATAACATAAACTTAGATAAGTATCTTTTTTGGAGCAACTTGCAATGTGAACAGACTGACAGATGTTGTAGTGGTCAGGCGATTAGGACTTGGCTCGCATGGGCCAGTAGGCCTGCTGCAGTGATCTTTCATTCATATATTCTTGTGTTCTTATATGGTCACTGTCTTGAGTACTATGTGCTTAATTGTTCACTTATTGAGGAATATATAGACAGTATAATAACCTATGTGACATGTCATGATTTCTTATTAATGAAAATAAGATACCAGATATACTAAGCAAATTTCCTAAATTTGCTTGTAACAGATAAGTGAACTGTAGATATAAATTCAAATGTACACCTGTCAACCCTTTTGGGGCCTAGTTCCTTGGCCTTTTGTGTATCAATATACTCTAGCGCTACCGTCCACAGGATGGATATGGGGTGCACAATAAACTAGCCACTTCGGTGGCAAAATCTAAAATCTAATCTGTTTCACAAATATAAATAATCAAAGTAGTGCTAGTTAAGACTTTGAAATGAGTTTAGTTTTTAAAGCGAGAGAGAGAGAGCTCCAACTTCATCCTGTTTCCTATTTGTATGTTACAAAACAATAAAAGGCTTTCAAATGAGCTGACGTATGTAACAGCTCTTAGCTTGTAAATAAGTTAGGAACCTTAACCTAATCTTGTAAAACCCTGTGTAAAAAAATGAGAGAGAGAGAGAGAGAGAGAGAGAGAGAGAGAGAGAGAGAGAGAGAGAGAGAGAGATAGAGAAAATAGTGGTTTTGGAAATTGAAGCATTAGGTTGAGAGTGTTCTGAAATTCCAGTGGAGGCTGGCACAATACGTCAGGCTGCAGGCCGGTGCTAGCGCTGCTCCTCTGGAATGCCTGAAGATCTTTCCTCTCCCCCCGTGCTTCAATATAACCACCGCAGCTCCTGGCAACATTTTGTCTTCCTGATGTCTCGCTTTTTCTCTTTGGCTTCGTTATTATCCTGGAAATTGTCTAGTCTAATCTTGTCTTCCATTATACGTCCTCTTCACACCTCCCTGAAACACTGATGATGACACCTCTTGTGGTCCTTTACGTCTTCCATACCTCCCTGGAACACTTATGCTAACAACTCTTGTGTTCCTTTACGTCCTCCACACCTCCCTGGAGCAACTGATGGTGACACCTCTTGTGTTCCTTTACGTCTTCCACACTTTCCTAAAACACTGATGCTGGCACATCTAGTGTTTCTTTACGCCCTCCACACCCCTCCCCCTGACACCAGTTAAATTTTAAATGCACGTCTTTATACACGTAGTACATTTCTTGAGGTCTAAAATCTACTGATTGTGTATATATCATTAATGCTTATTTCCTGGAGTGCCGTACACCTGTTGTACACCACAACTAGTAAAGTTCTGTACTTGTGACTGCTGCAGCTCTTACAGTACTGTGCTCAACATGACCCGTAGTAGCCCTTAGTTTTGTACTCAACATATTTGCCGCAGTTCCACCCGTCCTGCACTCAACATATCTTACTCAGCTAGCAGTCTCGCCGCAGCAGATATTTAGAGCTGAGTGTTTGTTGTGTTGCGGGTGTTAAGGTGTTTTAATGGCTGGTATAAACTAGCAGGCTGAGGCCACTTTATGAAGTAATTGTTATTAATCCGCTTTATAGCGGCTGCTGGAACCTCTCTTCCAGGCCAGACCAACTTCCAGAAGCCCGTGGTGCTGCCCTCTTAACGTGTACCTCTAACATGGTGTTCTTAACACTTGCAGTTATATATATATATATATATATATATATATATATATATATATAATATATATATATATATATATATATATATATATATATGCAATAAGATCACAGTAAACAGGTGATTTCAGAATATGCAAAACAACCACTGTGAAAGAACAGAGAAATTCCAAGCGCTTTCGTGACTACTCACATTATCAACAATATATATATATATAATATAATATATATATATATATATATATATATATAATATATATATATATATATATATATATATATATATATATATATATATATATAAATCAAAGTTATCGTATTTCAAAGTTATCCTAACACATACCCCAAAATACTCGGATTTATGTTAATTCGTTCCAAACCCCGGAAGTGTAACTTTTACTGTACCTTGGACTTGAAGAATTGGTGGTGGTGGTGGTGGTGGAGAGGTTACTGGTTGGAAGGTGAAACTCTTTCCCACTGCTGCATCTTGAAAAATCCGTCCAGGATTCGTTGCTTCTGTTGTTTTCTTCTGAGACTCTTAAAGTAAATTACATAAAATATTGTCTTCAAAAAACAGGAGAAAAGTTCAGTTTTTTTCTATGTCTTGGTGCTTTCTTATTCATTTTACAATTTCCCAATGAGTAAACAAATCTTCATTTCTTCCTCCCTACTGTCCTTGTCATTCATCTTCCCTAATTACAAGAGGTCCTCTGTTGTCAGCTTCTGCCTCTTTCACCAACATCCTCTTCATCAACCTCCAGCTCCATTATCTCACCAAGAGCAACAATCTCCCGGTTTACATCATCCTTAAAGGCATAAAAGTCATAAATGACTGCAGGCCACAAGCTCCTCCAGGCAACTTTGAGGCACCGAGTGGAAACTTCATTCCAGGAATTCACTATGAGCCTCACACAATCTAAAATATTAAATTTAGTCTTCCAGAATTCCTTTAGGCTGATGACTCCGTCTCCTGAAGTCTCTCTAGAGCACATGGCAGACATCTGATTGTAAATCTTTTAGAAATTCACAATCACGTGCTGGTCCAAAGGCTGAAGCAGAGGAATGGTGTTAGGAGGAATTTAACTGTAACAAAGTTAAATTCTGCATCCAGACATTGGGAAAGTTCTGGATTATATACTGGTGCATTATTCGACAATAAACAGTGTCTTTAGAGGAAGTTTGTTAACCTGCAGATAGCTCCTGACTGACGGATCAGTCACTGAAGAATTGTCACCCAGACCTTGTTGCTACGTCAACACTCAACCTGCCTTTGGATATTTTTTGTTGATTAAACACTCTGGGGTTTTCTGGGTGGTAAACAAGCATAGGTGGTAAACAAGCAACAGAGTAAGCCTATCTTTTGTAGGTTTATGCGTAGACAAGTCTCCACCTTTTTGACGAATGTTCGCCTGGGCATTCTATGCTAAAAGATGCCTGTTCGTTCATATTAAGCACCTGTTAAGCAAGAAAACTCCATCGTAACAAACTCTTCGAATTGAAGCTGAAAAAGCTTCAGCAGCTTCCTTATCAGCACAGGAAGCCTCATCATGTCTCACAACACTTGTAATATCGGCTCTTTTCGTAAAACCCCTCGAGCCACTCATCATATGAGCCAGTATCACTGTTTGAAGGTAAATGGTATTTCTAATCGTTAATTTCTCTTGCTCAGTCACAGATATAGAGATATTTTTTTTGTCAAATTGTTGTAGTACTAGAAGCTAGTTAATATTAATTGCGCATGCAAGAAACGTCGATATTATTGTAATAACCGAGACACAATTGAATTTCAAGAATCGGAATGTCACATTCATAAGTCTAAATTATTCCCCACTGACTACAATAACAAGGCAGGTGAGATGGCACTGTACATCAGATAAAAACCTTAATTGTTGGATAAAAATTGATATATATGCTAAAGGAGCAGACACGGAGTCTGTCTAGGTTGATTTCATCAAATAACGAGAAAAACTAATTAGAGGTACGTTAAACTGACCCTTAACTGAGAAAGTAGCCGAGAGAGGCTGCTTTGGAAAGTAATAGTTAAGGCTTCAAAATAAGATAATGTAATAGCCCTATATGGTTCTAATGTTAATCAAACTGATTGGAACTCTGTGACTGGGAATCTAAGAGTCCAGTGACTTCCTTAAGTTGTCTATGATTACTCTCTAAAGCGGTTTATGATAGAATCGACATAAGGTTATAATCTGCTTGACGGTTCTGACACAAGTGATCACAAATATATAACCTCAAATATATCACACGGAAGTATAATGCATTGAAGGTCCCATAGTTTTACTCGCCAGATTGTACTGATAAACAGACACGTCAATAACGAGACGTGACGCTACATTTCAGTCACCACGAGCTGTGCTAGGCTAGTACAAGCAGTACAATGTATGGACAGTTGGACACAGTGATACAGAAAGGTGAAGTTAAGGTTCCCAGAAGGTGAGTCATTCATGAAGGTAGTAGTAGTAGTAGTAGTAGTAGTAGTAGTAGTAGTAGTAGCAATAGTAGTAGTAGCAATAGTAGTAGTAGCAATAGTATAGTAGCAATAGTAGTAGTAGCAATAGTAGTAGTAGCAATAGTAGTAGCAACAGTAGTAATAGCAGCAATAGTAGTAGTTGCACCAATAGTAGTAGTAATAGTAGTGGTAATAGCAGTAATAGTAGTAGTAGTAATAGTAGTAGTAGTAATAGTAGTAGTAATAGTAGTAGTAGTAACAGTAGTAGTAGTAGTAGTAGTAGTAGCTACAGTAGTAGCAGCAGCAGCAGGAGTAAAAATGGGTGAGCCAGCAATAGTAATCTCAATATACGATGACCTCAAGTGATGGTTTAGTGAAGTGTTGCAAGGTGGATCCATGTTAATATCTCTGAGATAGCGAAGCTGCCATTGTTTGTGTTCCTTTGATTGATGTGGAAATTAAAATAACCTTTAGGTGTTTATATTCGTAAGAATCTGGTTAAAGTAGCCTTCAGACATTACCGTTTGCAGGCATCCATCGCCATTTCATCTACTATCCACGACGTTTCGGTCCGACTTGGCCCATTTACAAAGTCACACTAACGAAAAGGAGAGAAGGAGGGGGTGTATATATAGGCCAGAAGGTGGTAGTGATAGTAGTGGAGGTTGAAGGTAGTAGTGGGGGAGGTAGTATGGTGGAGGTGGAGCCAGTCAAATACTTAGAAAGAGGAGCACTGGAAGGGAGCTAGGTGCCCACAGAGGGTAGGAGCAAGAACACAGAGGAAGGAAAAATAAATAATGAATGGACAAATACCCAAGGCAGAAGAAAGACAACGCAAAGGGGAAAGAGGAAGGGGGAAGAGAGAGAATAAGAAAAAGGAATCAGGTTAAGTCACGGGTGTTCTGAAGTTTGGAGCATTTTACAATGTAGTGGGAGAGGAAGGCATCTACGGAGACGAAACCAGGACTAAGATTCATACAAGGAAAGTTGTGTATTAGGAAGGATTCAACCAGACGGCGACTGTTGAAGTTGGAAGTAGGGAAGACAGTTTTAGCAGAAGACCAGTCAATAGGATGACTGTGATCTCTGACATGACAGAAAAGATCATCCTTTTTCTTCTCTCTCTTCCCCTTTCCTCTTTCTCCTTTGAGTTGTCTTTCTTCTGCCTTGGGTATATGTTCCTTCATTATTTATTTTTCCCTCCTCTGTGTTTCTTGCTCCTACCCTCTGTGGGCACCTAGCTCCCTTCCAGTGCTCCTCTTTCTAAGTATTTGACTGTTTTCCACCTCCACCATACAACCTCCCCCACTACTCCTCACCTCACACTACTATCACACCACCTCCTGCCTATAAATACCCCCTCCTTCTCTCCTTTATCGTTAGAAACTTTAAAAGGTCCAAGTCGGATTATTGTGTATAGTCCAGTCACTGATGGCCATTTTTGTTATTTACTATTTCTGACCCCTTCCATCCCATCACAACACTCACCCATTACTCCTCCATCACAACACTCACCCATTCCTCCTCCATCACAACACTCACCCATTACTCCTCCATCACAACACTCACCCATTCCTCCTCCATCACAACACTCACCCATTACTCCTCCATCACAACACTCACCCATTTCCCCTCCATCACAACACTCACCCATTCCCGCTCCATCACAAGGCAATCCCATTTTCATCACTGGTCCCACTTCAACCCCCTTCAATTCTGCCATCAACCATCCCACCCATTTCAATTCCCTCATTCACCCACCTATTATTCCCACTCATTCACCCAACGTCATCCACCTATTATATTTTTCCCCTCACTCAACCTCTCCCTATTCTCCCACACATTCCATCCTCTCTTACTCCAACGACTGCCACTTCCCTCCCTTCCTCCTTCCCCCCCTTTCCCTCCTTCCCTCCTTTAACCTCCCTTCCTCCTTACCTCCCTTCCTCCTTACCTCCCTTCCTCCTTACCTCCCTTCCCCCTTCCCTCCCTTCCTTTTTCCCTCCCTTCCTTTTTCCCTCCCTTCCTTTTTCCCTCCCTTCCTTTTTCCCTCCCTCCCTCCCTCCTTCCTTCCCTCCCTCTCCCCCTCCCCAAATCCAAGAGTCCCCCTCTCCATCATGTACATCCTGGGGACAATATTCTAGTCGCTGGTGGTGATCGGAAGACCAAGTGCCACAACTATTTCCTTGTAGTGACGACAACCATTTTCCTGTGCCAGTGCCACTCCCACCCCTCACACCATACAACACCCCCTCATCCCTCACATCATGCAACACCCCCCAACCCTCACACCGTGCAACCCTCTCACCCCTTACACCCTGCAACCCCCCTCAACCTTCACATTATGCAACCCCCTCACCTCTCACACACAGCACCCCTCACGCACAGCCTCACCTCTCACACACAGCCTCAACCCTCACGCACAGCCTCACCTCTCACACACACCCTCATCCCTCTCACTCAGCCTCACCCCTCACACACAGCCTCACCCCCACACACAGCCTCACCCCTCACACACAGCCTCACCCCTCACACACAGCCTCACCCCTCACACCAGCCTCACCCCTCACACACACCCTTTACCCTCACACACAGCCTCACCCCTCACACACGGGCCTCACCCCTCACACACAGCCTCACCCCTCACACAAGCCTCACCCCTCACACACAGCCTCACCCTCACACACAGCCTCACCCCTCCACACAGCCCACCCCTCACACACAGCCTCACCCCTCACACACAGCCTCACCCTCACACACAGCCTCACCCCTCACACACAGCCTCACCCCTCACAAAAGGGCCTCCCCCCTCACAAAAGCCTCACCCCTCACCACACCCCTCACCCCTCACACACAGCCTCACCCCTCACACACAGCCTCCCCCCACACAGCCCACCCCCACACACACCCCTCACCCCTCACACACAGCCACCCCTCACACAACAGTCACCCCTCACAACAGCCTCACCCCTCACACACAGCCTCACCCCTCACACACAGCCTCACCCCTCCCCCCTCGTTTTAAAACTCCCTCAAACAGACCCTTTTAAAATACTCTCCACCCCCTCTATTTCCCTCGCTTACTCTCCCGTTTCCCTCCTTTTTATTGCTTATAGGGTTACCCTCCCTGCGTTACCCTCCCTGCTTTTACCTCCCTGCGTTACCCTCCCTGCGTTCCCTCTCCTGCTTTTACTCCCCCCTGCTTTACCCTCCCTGCGTTACCCTCCCCCCGCGTTACTCCCCCTGCGTTACCTCCCTGCGTTACCCTCCCTGCGTTACCCTCCCTGCGTTACCCTCCCTGCGTTACCCTCCCTGCGTTACCCTCCCTGCGTTACCCTCCCTGCGTTACCCTCCCTGCGTTACTTTCCCTGCGTTCCCTCCCTGCGTTACCCCCCCAGCGTTACCCCCCTGCGTTCCCTCCCTGCGTTCCCTCCCTGCGTTCCCTCCCGCGTTACCTCCCTGCGTACCCTCCCTGCGTTACCCTCCTGCGTTCCCTCCCTGCGTTCCCTCCCTGTTACTCTCCCTGCGTTTCCCTCCCTGCTTACCCTCCATCCTCCTGCTTTACCCCCCCTGCGTTACCTCCCTGCTTTTCCCTCCCTGCGTTACCCTCCGCGTTCCCCTTTCCTGCGTTACCCCCCCTGCTTTTACCTCTCCCCTGCGTTACCCTCCCTGCGTTTACCTCCCTGCTTTACCCTCCCTGCTTTTCCCTCCCTGCGTAACCCTCCCGCGAAACCCCCCTCTTCCCTGCTTTAAACCCTCCCTCGTTCCCTCCCAGCGTTACCCTCCCTGCGTTACCCTCCCTGCGTTACCCTCCCTTTGCTTTACCCTCCCTGCGTTTCCCTCCCTGCGTTTCCCTCCCTGCGTTACGCCTCCCTGCGTTACCCTCCCTGCGTTACCCCCAGCGTTACCTCCTGCGTTACCTCCCTGCGTTACCCTCCCGCGTTACCTCCCCGTTACCCTCCCTGCGTTACCCCCTTCCCTGCGTTACCCTCCCTGCTACCCTCCCGCGTTACCTCCCTGCTTTTACCCCCTGCGTTAAACCCTCCCACTTTTACCCTCCCTGCGTTACCCCCCCAGCGTTACCCCCCTTCCCCCCCTGCGTTCCCTCCCTGCGTTACCCTCTTCCCTGCGTTACCCCCTTTCCCTCCCGCCTGCGTTACCCCATCCTTGCGTTACCCTCCCTGCGTTACCCTCCCTGCGTTACCCTCCCAGCGTTACCCTCCCTGCGTTACCCTCCCTGCGTTACCCTCCCTGCGTTACCCTCCCTACGTTACCCAACCACATATTCTGAGTTTCCTTGCCTTACACTCCCTAATACTCAACTTGCCTAAGGTAACTTTGTTTTTATAAGCTAGATAGACACTTTAGCAACATTTGGCAGTCTTTATTCTGGAAACGTTTCATCAGCCTCTGCCTGCTGTACAATGCAGAGAAGAACGGTGGGAAATTGTATTCCCTTAATTGTTGTACGCTTTTGTTTACCTCTCTCTCTCTCTCTCTCTCTCTCTTCTCTCTCTCTCTCTCTCTCTCTCTCTCTCTCTGTGTGTTTTGATTCTCGTTTGTTGTTTACGTTATGCAGTGCCCTTTCCTTTGCATTGATATATTAGCTTCCTACGCTGTCGTGTGCTAGGTTCGTGCGCCTCTCAAAATTTCTGGTAGCTTAGCATTGAATGATCACTGATGGAGTGATGTCCTTGAGTGAAGCTGCCAATAGCTGCCCGTCTTGAGGTATAACGATTGTCTTCTCTGTCTTCTGGCTGTCGACAGACAGACACCTGCCTTGTACACAAGAGTAAGGTCTTCAAACTTCACATCGCTCTTAAAAACTCTGCTGTAGTAACAGTTATAAGTCTGTTCGAGGCAGTTTGGTGAAATATTCATCTTTCCTAAATTCAGAATACATAAATAACCGACAGTTAGGAGACTGAAGCTTATTACGACATTTCAGTCCGAACTGGATCATTAAGTAGTCCCACACGTTTCGATCCAAGTCAAACTATACGTTCCTATAAAATTTTATTTTCCTAAGTGCGGTGATTAGATTGTTCCCGTCACGGTATGATGCCTCTCTATTTATTATGAAATTCAGATATAAAAGTGTTAACCAGTCCTCGTATTGTGTCAACTTCAGGTGAGTGTGTGCCTTCAGTACACCTTCACGGCCACCACTCCCCTTTAATTATTAAATTAATGAGGAAAAGCTACACTCCTCAGGGTTATGAAATCCCTCAGGAACTGGAGTTTTGAGGCTAATCAGGTGCACATCGGATGAGAGGAACGGTACCTATTTTTCCCTGGATCAAGATTCCTTTCAAAAGTATCGAGACACCTTTCTAGAAAAGTGGAAAAAAACAAGCTTCTTGGGTAACTTGTTTGTAAGGTTCACCTTAATCTCTCGTTCTAGATCAAACAGGCTGTGCCTGTTTGTAAAGGAATCGTAAATTAACTTATAACCACCTATAACAACAACTACAAGTGACTGTTATTGGTAGTACCCGACTACAAGTGACTATCACTGGTAGTTCCCGACTACAAGTGACTATCACACTGGTAGTACCCGACCTCAAGCCACTATCACTGGTGGGTTCCTAACCTCAAGCCACTATCACTGGTGGGTTCCCAACCTCAAGCTACTATGACTGGAGGGTTCCTAACCTCAAGCCACTATCACTGGTGGGTTCCCGACCTCAAGGCACTATCACTGGTGGGTTCCCGACCTCAATCTACTATTACTGGTGGGTTCCCAACCTCAAGCTACTATCACTGGTGGGTTCCAAACCTCAAGCTACTATTACTGGTGGGTTCCCAACCTCAAGCTACTATCACTGGTGGGTTCCCAACCTCAAGCTACTATCACTGGTGGGTTCCCGACCTCAAGCTACTATCACTGGTGGGTTCCCGACCTCAAGCTACTATTAATGGTGGGTTCCCAACCTCAAGCTACTATCACTGGTGGGTTCCCGGCCTCAAGCTACTATCACTGGTGGGTTCCCGGCCTCAAGCTACTATCATTGGCGGGTTCCCGACCTCAAGCTACTATTACTGGTGGGTTCCCAACCTCAAGCTACTATCACTGGTGGGTTCACGACCTCAAGCTACTATCACTAGTTGGTTCCCAACCTCAAACTACTATCACTGGTGTGGTTCCCAACCTCAAGCTACTATTACTGGTGGGTTCCCAACCTCCAGCAACTATCACTGGTGTGGTTCCCAACCTCAAGCAACTATCACTGGTGTGGTTCCCAACCTCAAGCTACTATCACTGGTGGGTTCCCAACCTGAAGCTACTATCACTGGTGGGTTCCCGACCTCAAGCTACTATCACTGGTGGGTTCCCAACCTGAAGCTACTATCACTCGTGGGTTCCAAACCTCAAGCTACTATTACTGGTGGGTTCTTGACCTCAAGCTACTATCACTGGTGGGTTCCCAACCTCAAGCTACTATCACTGGTGGGTTCCCGACCTCAAGCTACTATCACTGGTGGGTTCCCGACCTCAAGCTACTATTACTGGTGGGTTCCCAACCTCAAGCTACTATCACTGGTGGGTTCCAGGCCTCAAGCTACTATCACTGGTGGGTTCCCGGCCTCAAGCTACTATCATTGGCGGGTTCCCGACCTCAAGCTACTATTACTGGTGGGTTCCCAACCTCAAGCTACTATCACTGGTGGGTTCACGACCTCAAGCTACTATCACTAGTTGGTTCCCAACCTCAAACTACTATCACTGGTGTGGTTTCCCAACCTCAAGCTACTATTACTGGTGGGTTCCCAACCTCAAGCAACTATCACTGGTGTGGTTCCCAACCTCAAGCAACTATCACTGGTGTGGTTCCCAACCTCAAGCTACTATCACTGGTGGGTTCCCAACCTGAAGCTACTATCACTGGTGGGTTCCCGACCTCAAGCTACTATCACTGGTGGGTTCCCAACCTGAAGCTACTATCACTGGTGGGTTCTCATCTCAAGCTACTATCACTGGTGGGTTCCCAACCTCAAGCTACTATTACTGGTGGGTTCCCGATCTCAAGCTACTATCACTGGTGGGTTCCCGACCTCAAGTTACTATTACTGGTGTGGTTCCCGACCTCAAGGCACTATCACTGGTGTGGTTCCCGACCTCCAGCTACTATCACTGGTGTGGTTCCCGACCTCCAGCTACTATCACTGGTGTGGTTCCCGACCTCCTGCTACTATCACTGGTGTGGTTCCCGACCTAAAGCTATTATCACTGGTGGGTTCCCAACCTCAAGGTACTATCACTGGTGTGGTTCCCGACCTCAAGCTATTATCACTGGTGGGTTCCCAACCTCAAGCTACTATCACTGGTGTGGTTCCCGACCTCCAGCTACTATCACTGGTGTGGTTCCCGACCTCAAGCTACTATCACTGGTGGGTTCCCGACCTCAAGCTACTATCACTGGTAGTTCCCGACTACAAGTGACTATCACACTGGTAGTACCCGACCTCAAGCCACTATCACTGGTGGGTTCCTAACCTCAAGCCACTATCACTGGTGGGTTCCCAACCTCAAGCTACTATGACTGGAGGGTTCCTAACCTCAAGCCACTATCACTGGTGGGTTCCCGACCTCAAGGCACTATCACTGGTGGGTTCCCGACCTCAAGCCACTATCACTGGTGGGTTCCCGACCTCAAGCCACTATCACTGGTGGGTTCCTAACCTCAAGCCACTATCACTGGTGGGTTCCCGACCTCAAGCTACTATTACTGGTGGGTTCCCAACCTCAAGCCACTACCACTGGTGGGTTCCCAACCTCAAGCTACTATCACTGATGGGTTCCCAACCTCAAGCTACTATCACTGGTGGGTCCCCGACCTCAAGCTACTATCACTGGTGGGTTCCCGACCTCAATCTACTATTACTGGTGGGTTCCCAACCTCAAGCTACTATCACTGGTGGGTTCCAAACCTCAAGCTACTATTACTGGTGGGTTCCCAACCTCAAGCTACTATCACTGGTGGGTTCCCAACCTCGAGCTACTATCACTGGTGGGTTCCCGACCTCAAGCTACTATCACTGGTGGGTTCCCGACCTCAAGCTACTATTACTGGTGGGTTCCCAACCTCAAGCTACTATCACTGGTGGGTTCACGACCTCAAGCTACTATCACTAGTTGGTTCCCAACCTCAAACTACTATCACTGGTGTGGTTCCCAACCTCAAGCTACTATTACTGGTGGGTTCCCAACCTCAAGCAACTATCACTGGTGTGGTTCCCAACCTCAAGCAACTATCACTGGTGTGGTTCCCAACCTCAAGCTACTATCACTGGTGGGTTCCCAACCTGAAGCTACTATCACTGGTGGGTTCCCGACCTCAAGCTACTATCACTGGTGGGTTCCCAACCTGAAGCTACTATCACTGGTGGGTTCCAAACCTCAAGCTACTATTACTGGTGGGTTCCTGACCTCAAGCTACTATCACTGGTGGGTTCCCAACCTCAAGCTACTATCACTGGTGGGTTCCCGACCTCAAGCTACTATCACTGGTGGGTTCCCGACCTCAAGCTACTATTACTGGTGGGTTCCCAACCTCAAGCTACTATCACTGGTGGGTTCCAGGCCTCAAGCTACTATCACTGGTGGGTTCCCGGCCTCAAGCTACTATCATTGGCGGGTTCCCGACCTCAAGCTACTATTACTGGTGGGTTCCCAACCTCAAGCTACTATCACTGTGGGTTCACGACCTCAAGCTACTATCACTAGTTGGTTCCCAACCTCAAACTACTATCACTGGTGTGGTTCCCAACCTCAAGCTACTATTACTGGTGGGTTCCCAACCTCAAGCAACTATCACTGGTGTGGTTCCCAACCTCAAGCAACTATCACTGGTGTGGTTCCCAACCTCAAGCTATTATCACTGGTGGGTTCCCAACCTGAAGCTACTATCACTGGTGGGTTCCCGACCTCAAGCTACTATCACTGGTGGGTTCCCAACCTGAAGCTACTATCACTGGTGGGTTCTCATCTCAAGCTACTATCACTGGTGGGTTCCCAACCTCAAGCTACTATTACTGGTGGGTTCCCGATCTCAAGCTACTATCACTGGTGGGTTCCCGACCTCAAGTTACTATTACTGGTGTGGTTCCCGACCTCAAGGCACTATCACTGTGTGGTTTCCCGACCTCCAGCTACTATCACTGGTGTGGTTCCCGACCTCCAGCTACTATCACTGGTGTGGTTCCCGACCTCCTGCTACTATCACTGGTGTGGTTCCCGACCTAAAGCTATTATCACTGGTGGGTTCCCAACCTCAAGGTACTATCACTGGTGTGGTTCCCGACCTCAAGCTATTATCACTGGTGGGTTCCCAACCTCAAGCTACTATCACTGGTGTGGTTCCCGACCTCCAGCTACTATCACTGGTGTGGTTCCCGACCTCAAGCTACTATCACTGGTGGGTTCCCGACCTCAAGCTACTATCACTGGTGGGTTCCCGACCTCAAGCTACTATAACTGGTGTGGTTCCCAACCTCAAGCTATCACTGGTGGGTTCCCAACCTCAAGCTACTATTACTAGTAGGTTCCCGACCTCAAGCTACTATTACTGGTGGGTTACCGACCTCAAGCTACTATGACTGGTGGGTTCCCGACCTCAAGCTATTATCACTGGTGGATTCCCGACCTCAAGCTACTATCACTGGTGTGGTTCCCGACCTCAAGCTACTGTCACTGGTGGGTTCCCGACCTCAAGCTACTATCACTGGCGTAGTGCCCGACCTCAAGCTACTATTACTGGTGTGGTTTCCGACCTCAAGCTACTATTACTGGTGTGGATCCCGACCTCAAGCTAATATTACTGGTGTGGTTCCCGACCTCAAGCTACTATCACTATTGTGGTTCTCAACCTCAAGCTGCTATCACTGGTGTGGTTCCCGACCTCAACCTACTATCACTGGTGTGGCTCCCGACCTCAAGCTACTATTACTGGTGGGTTCCCGACCTCAAGCTGCTATCACTGGTGTGGTTCCCGACCTCAAGCTACTATTACTGGTGGGTTCCCGACCTCAAGCTACTATCACTGGTGTGGTTCTCGGCCTCAAGCTACTATTACTGGTGGGTTCCCGACCTCAAGCTACTATCACTGGTGTGGTTCTCGACCTCAAGCTACTATTACTGGTGGGTTCCCGACCTCAAGCTACTATGACTGGTGGGTTCCCGACCTCAAGCTACTATCACTGGTGGGTTCCCGACCTCAAGCTACTATCACTGGTGTGGTTCCCGACCTCAAGCTACTATCACTGGTGTGGTTCCCGACCTCAAGCTACTATCACTGGTGTGGTTCCCGACCTCAAGCTACTATTACTGGTTGGTTCCCGACCTCAAGCTATCACTGGTGTGGTTCCCGACCTCAAGCTACTATTACTGGTGGGTTCCCGACCTCAAGCTACTATCACTGGTGTGGTTCTCGGCCTCAATCTACTATTACTGGTGGGTTCCCGTCCTCAAGCTACTATCACTGGTGTGGTTCTCGACCTCAAGCTACTATTACTGGTGGGTTCCCGACCTCAAGCTACTATGACTGGTGGGTTCCCGACCTCAAGCTACTATCACTGGTGGGTTCCCGACCTCAAGCTATCACTGGTGTGGTTCCCGACCTCATGCTACTATCACTGGTGGGTTCCCAACCTCAAGCTACTATCACTGGCGTGGTTCCCGACCTCAAGCTACTATTACTGATGTGGTTCCCGACCTTAAGCTACTATTACAGGTGTGGTTCCCGACCTCAAGCTACTATTACAGGTGTGGTTCCCGACCTCAAGCTACTATTACTGGTGTGGTTCCCGACCTCAAGCTACTATTACTGGTGGGTTCCCAACCTCAAGCCACTATCACTGATGGGTTCCCAACCTCAAGCTACTATCACTGATGGGTTCCCAACCTCAAGCTATCACTGGTGGGTTCCCGACCTCAAGCTACTATCACTGGTGGGCTCCCGACCTCAAGCTACTATTACTGGTGGGTTCCCACCCTCAAGCTACTATCACTGGTGGGTTCCCAACCTCAAGCTACTATTACTGGCGGGTTCCCGACCTCAAGCTACTATTACTGGTGGGTTCCCAACCTCAAGCTACTATCACTGGTGGGTTCCCGACCTCAAGCTATTATCACTGGTTGGTTCCCAACCTCAAGCTACTATCACTGGTGTGGTTCCCAACCTCAAGCTACTATTACACGTGGGTTCCCAACCTCAAGCAACTATCACTGGTGTGGTTCCCAACCTCAAGGAACTATCACTGGTGTGGTTCCCAACCTCAACCTACTATCCCTGGTGCGTTCCCAACCTGAAGCTACTATCACTGGTGGGTTCCCGAGCTCAAGCTACTATCACTGGTGGGTTCCCAACCTCAAGCTACTATCACTGGTGGGTTCTCATCTCAAGCTACTATCACTGGTGGGTTCCCAACCTCAAGCTACTATTACTGTTGGGTTCCCGACCTCAAGCTACTATCACTGGTGGGTTCCCGACCTCAAGCTACTATCACTGGTGGGTTCCCGACGTCAAGCTACTATTTCTGGTGTGGTTCCCGACCTCAAGGTACTATCACTGGTGTGGTTCCCGACCTCCAGCTACTATCACTGGTGTGCTTCCCGACCTTCAGCTACTATCACTGGTGTGGTTCCCGACCTCCAGCTACTATCACTGGTGTGGTTCCCGACCTAAAGCTATTACCACTGGTGGGTTCCCAACCTCAAGCTACTATCACTGGTGTGGTTCCTGACGTCAAGCTATTATCACTAGTGGGTTCTCAACCTCAAGCTACTATCACTGGTGTGGTTCCCGACCTCCAGCTACTATCACTGGTGTGGTTCCCAACCTCTAGTTACTATCACTGGTGTGGTTCTCAACCTCAAGCTTTCACTTGTGTGGTTCCCGACCTCAAGCTAGTATCACTGGTGGGTTCCCGACCTCAAGCTACTATCACTGGTGGGTTCCCGACCTCAAGCTACTATCACTGGTGTGGTTCCCAACCTTAAGCAATCACTGGTGGGTTCCCAACCTCAAGCTACTATTACTGGTGGGTTCCCGACCTCAAGCTACTATTACTGGTGGGTTCCCGACCTCAAGCTACTATGACTGGTGGGTTCCCGACCTCAAGCTATTATCACTGGTGGATTCCCGACCTCAAGCTACTTTCACTGGTGTGGTTCCCGACCTCAAGCTACTGTCACTGGTGGGTTCCCGACCTCAAGCTACTATGACTGGTGGGTTCCCGACCTCAAGCTACTATGACTGGTGGGTTACCGACCTCAAGCTATTATCACTGGTGGATTCCCGACCTCAAGCTACTATCACTGGTGTGGTTCCCGACCTCAAGCTACTATTACTGGTGGGTTCCCGACCTCAAGCTACTATGACTGGTGGGTTCCCGACCTCAAGCTATTATCACTGGTGGATTCCCGACCTCAAGCTACTATCACTGGTGTGGTTCCCGACCTCAAGCTACTGTCACTGGTGGGTTCCCGACCTCATGCTACTATCACTGGCGTAGTTCCCGACCTCAAGGTACTATTACTGGTGTGGTTTCCGACCTCAAGCTACTATTTCTGGTGTGGTTCCCGACCTCAAGCTACTATTACTGGTGTGGTTCCCGACCTCAAGCTACTATCACTATTGTGGTTCTCAACCTCAAGCTGCTATCACTGGTGTGGTTCCCGACCTCAAGCTACTATCACTGGTGTGGTTCCCGACCTCAAGCTACTATTACTGGTGGGTTCCCGACCTCAAGCTGCTATCACTGGTGTGGTTCCCGACCTCAAGCTACTATTACTGGTGGGTTCCCGACCTCAAGCTACTATCACTGGTGTGGTTCTCGGCCTCAAGCTACTATTACTGGTGGGTTCCCGACCTCAAGCTTCTATCACTTGTGTGGTTCAGTAGCTCCTGATTGAGTTGGTTGAGTAGCTCCTGATTGAGTTGGCTTTTGCGCAGTGGTGACGTGTACTTATCTCTGTGAAGACCTGTTTGCGCGCTCTCTACGCATTGAAGCAAGATGCCCTCCATCGAGCAACTTTACCAAGAGCTTAAAGAAGAATTGAGGATGGCGAAGTTGGAGATTCGGCGACTGACCGAGGAAAACAAGAAGATTCGTAGTAGTCCTCCTGTTTTGAGTCCTCAGGTCAAGAAGGGAAACTGGTCAGTGGCTGGACAGCAGGGTACGAAGTTGACGATCAAGAAGACGAATAGAAAGGTAGAAACGATGAAGAAGAAAGAGACTGCCGTGGAAACTTTTGTGGAAACATCTAATACATTCTCAGTGCTACCCGACGAATGTGAGTCGACTACTGGGAACATCACGACGAACGACACCGAGGAAGGTAAGAATATTGTTGTTGTTGGGGATAGCCAAGTTAGGTATATGGATTGGGCGTTCTGCTTGAAGGACAGGAGTAGGAGACAGAGAGTTTGCTTTCCTGGGGCTGGGATGGAGGATATTGTTAGCCGTCTGGATGACATCATGAGAGGTAATGGGAACAATCCTATTATCTGTCTCAGTGCTGGAGGCAACGATGTTGGCAGACGTAGGAGTGAAGACCTGATTAGCAGGTATAGGTCAGCAATAGAAATAATTAGGAGTAAGGGTGGGAACCCTGTCATATGTGGTATTTTGCCAAGGAGAGGAGTTGGAAATGAATGGTTGTCCAGGGCAATTGGTGTCAATTGCTGGCTGGACAAATACTGTAAAGAAAATGCGGTAACATTCATTGACAACTGGGACCTCTTCTATGGCAGAAATGACATGTATGCCAGGGATGGGTTCACTTATCTAGGTCTGGGGTGGTAGCACTGGCAACTGCAGTGGAGGGAGCAGTTAGGACTTTAAACTAGGAATAGTTAGTGGTATGGGTTTTGGCAGGAAAACAGTGAAGTCCCAGTGTAGTAATATTACGAGTTCTAGGGGAACTAGTAATAAGCAGAACGAGGTAGATATTGAAAAGCCAAGGACTTTGGGTGATAAGGACAGTAATAGGTTTAGTAGAAAAACAGAAATGAGCAGGAAGGGTAAAGAGAAAGGAGAGTCTTTCAATGTTTATTATGCTAATTGCCGTAGTGCTAGGAATAAGATGGACGAGTTGAGATTAGTTGCTAGTGCAGGTAACATTGATGTATTTGCCTTAACTGAGACGTGGTTCAATTCAAAAAGTCGGGACATGCCTGCGGAATGTCATATTCAGGGTTTTAAATTGTTCCAAGTAGATAGAAGTGTCGGGAAGGGGGGTGGGGTGGCATTGTATGTCCGAGATCGCTTGAACTGTTGCATAAAAACGGGTATTAAGTCTGAAGTAACACATACAGAGTCTGTTTGGATAGAATTTTCAGAGGGGCATGAAAAACTGAGTTTAGGAGTGATATACCGTCCCCCAAACTTAGATAGGGACCAAGGGAGACTACTATGGGAGGAAATTGTTAAGGCCACAAGGCACGATAATGTAGTAATTCTAGGAGACTTTAGCTTTAGTCATATTGATTGGAATTTCTTGACTGGGAATTTAGAATCATACGACTTCTTAGAGATGCAGTTCAATGTAGATAAATGCAAGGTTCTGAAGCTTGGGAGTGCCCATAACCCTAGTACTTATAAGTTAAATGATATAGAACTTAGCCATACAGATTGCGAAAAGGACTTGGGGGTTATGGTGAGCAGCAACCTTAAACCAAGACAGCAATGCCTAAGCGTACGTAATAAGGCAAATAGATTACTGGGATTTATATCAAGAAGTGTAAGCAACAGAAGTCCAGAGGTCATACTGCAGCTTTATACATCATTAGTAAGGCCTCACCTAGATTATGCAGCTCAGTTCTGGTCTCCATATTACAGAATGGACATAAATTCGTTAGAAAACATTCAGCGTAGGATGACTAAATTAATACATAGCATTAGAAATCTTCCTTATGAAGAAAGATTGAAGACTCTTAAGTTACATTCACTTGTTAGACGAAGAATGAGGGAGACCTGATCGAAGTGTATAAGTGGAAGATAGGTATTAATAAAGGGGATATTAATAAGGTCTTGAGGATGTCTCTCTCAAGCTACTATCACTGGTGTGGTTCCCGACCTCCAGCTACTATCACTGGTGTGGTTCCCGACCTCAAGCTACTATTACTGGTGGGTTCCCGATCTCAAGCTACTATCACTGGTGTGGTTCTCGGCCTCAAGCTACTGTTACTGGTGGGTTCCCGACCTCAAGCTATTATCACTGGTGTGGTTCCCGACCTCAAGCTACTATCACTGGTGGGTTCCCGACCTCAAGCTATTATCACTGGTGGGTTCCCAACCTCAAGCTACTATCACTGGTGTGGTTCCCGACCTCCAGCTACTATCACTGGTGTGGTTCCCGACCTCAAGCTACTATCACTGGTGTGGTTCCCAACCTCAAGTTACTATCACTGGTGTGGTTCCCAACTTAAAGCTATGTCTGGTGTGGTTCCCGACCTCAAGCTACTAACACTGGTGGGTTCCCGACCTCAAGCTACTATGACTGGTGGGTTCCTGACCTCAAGCTACTATCACCGGTGGGTTCCCGATCTCAAGCTACTATTACTGGTGGGTTCCCGACCTCAAGCTACTATCACTGGTGGGTTCCCGACCTCAAGCTACTATCACTGGTGTGGTTCCCAACCTCAAGCTATCACTGGTGGGTTCCCAACCTCAAGCTACTATTACTGGTGGGTTCCAAACCTCAAGCTACTGTTACTGGTGGGTTCCCGACCTCAAGCTACTGTCACTGGTGGGTTCCCCTCCTCAAGCTACTATTACTGGTGGGTTCCCGACCTCAAGCTACTATTCCTGGTGGGTTACCGACCTCAAGCTACTATCACTGGTGGGTTCCCGACCTCAAGCTACTATCACTGGCGTGGTTCCCGACCTCAAGCTACTATTACTGGTGTGGTTCCTGACCTCAAGCTACTATTGCTGGTGTGGTTCCCGACCTCAAGCTACTATCACTGGTGTGGTTCCCGACCTCAAGCTACTATCACTGGTGTGGTTCCCGACCTCAAGCTACTATCACTGGTGTTGTTCCCGACCTCAAGCTATTACTGGTGTGGTTCCCGACCTCAAGCTTCTGTCACTGTTGTGGTTCTCAACCTCAAGCTGCTATCACTGGTGTGGTTCCCGACCTCAAGCTATCACTGGTGTGGTTCCCGACCTCAAGCTACTATTACTGGCGGGTTCCCGACCTCAAGCTGCTATCACTGGTGTGGTTCCCGACCTCAAGCTACTATTACTGGTGGGTTCCCGACCTCAAGCTACTATCACTGGTGTGGTTCTCGGCCTCAGGCTACTATTACTGGTGGGTTCCCGACCTCAAGCTACTATCACGGGTGTGGGTTCTCGACCTCAAGCTACTATTACTGGTGGGTTCCCGACCTCAAGCTATCACCGGTGTGGTTCCCGACCTCAAGCTACTATCACTGGTGGGTTCCCGACCTCAAGCTATTATCACTGGTGGGTTCCCAACCTCAAGCTACTATCACTGGTGTGGTTCCCGACCTCCAGCTACTATCACTGGTGTGGTTCCCGACCTCAAGCTACTATTACTGGTGGGTTCCCGACCTCAAGCTGCTTTCACTCGTGTGGTTCCCGAAATCAAACTACTGTTACTGGTGGGTTCCCGATCTCAAGCTATCACTGGTGTGGTTCTCGGCCTCAAGCTACTGTTACTGGTGGGTTCCCGACCTCAAGCTACTATCACTTGTGTGGTTCTCGACCTCAAGCTACTATCACTGGTGTGGTTCCCGACCTCCAGCTACTATCACTGGTGTGGTTCCCGACCTCAAGCTACTATCACTGGTGTGGTTCCCAACCTCAAGTTACTATCACTGGTGTGGTTCCCAACTTAAAGCTATGTCTGGTGTGATTCCCGACCTCAAGCTACTAACACTGGTGGGTTCCCGACCTCAAGCTACTATGACTGGTGGGTTCCTGACCTCAAGCTACTATCACCGGTGGGTTCCCGATCTCAAGCTACTATTACTGGTGGGTTCCCGACCTCAAGCTACTATCACTGGTGGGTTCCCGACCTCAAGCTACTATCACTGGTGTGGTTCCCAACCTCAAGCTATCACTGGTGGGTTCCCAACCTCAAGCTACTATTACTGGTGGGTTCCAAACCTCAAGCTACTGTTACTGGTGGGTTCCCGACCTCAAGCTACTGTCACTGGTGGGTTCCCCTCCTCAAGCTACTATAACTGGTGGGTTCCCGACCTCAAGCTACTATTCCTGGTGGGTTACCGACCTCAAGCTACTCTCACTGGTGGGTTCCCGACCTCAAGCTACTATCACTGGCGTGGTTCCCGACCTCAAGCTACTGTTACTGGTGGGTTCCCGATCTCAAGCTACTATCACTGGTGTGGTTCTCGGCCTCAAGCTACTGTTACTGGTGGGTTCCCGACCTCAAGCTACTATCACTTGTGTGGTTCTCGACCTCAAGCTACTATTACTGGTGGGTTCCCGACCTCAAGCTATTATCACTGGTGTGGTTCCCGACCTCAAGCTACTATCACTGGTGGGTTCCCGACCTCAAGCTATTATCACTGGTGGGTTCCCAATCTCAAGCTACTATCACTGGTGTGGTTCCCGACCTCCAGCTACTATCACTGGTGTGGTTCCCGACCTCAAGCTACTATCACTGGTGTGGTTCCCAACCTCAAGTTACTATCACTGGTGTGATTCCCAACTTAAAGCTATGTCTGGTGTGGTTCCCGACCTCAAGCTGCTATCACTGGTGTGGTTCCCAACCTCAAGTTACTATCACTGGCGTGGTTCCCAACTTAAAGCTATGTCTGGTGTGGTTCCCGACCTCAAGCTACTAACACTGGTGGGTTCCCGACCTCAAGCTACTATGACTGGTGGGTTCCTGACCTCAAGCTACTATCACCGGTGGGTTCCCGATCTCAAGCTTCTATTACTGGTGGGTTCCCGCCCTCAAGCTACTATCACTGGTGGGTTCCCGACCTCAAGCTACTATCACTGGTGTGGTTCCCGACCTCAAGCTACTGTCGCTGGTGGGTTCCCCTCCTCAAGCTACTATTACTGGTGGGTTCCCGACCTCAAGCTACTATTCCTGGTGGGTTACCGACCTCAAGCTACTATCACTGGTGGGTTCCCGACCTCAAGCTACTATCACTGGCGTGGTTCCCGACCTCAAGCTACTATTACTGGTGTGGTTCCTGACCTCAAGCTACTATTGCTGGTATGGTTCCCGACCTCAAGCTACTATCACTGGTGTGGTTCCCGACCTCAAGCTACTATCACTGGTGTGGTTCCCAATCTCAAGCTGCTATCACTGGTGTGGTTCCCGACCTCAAGCTACTATCACTGGTGTGGTTCTCGACCTCAAGCTACTATCACTGGTGTGGTTCCCGACCTCATGCTATCACTGGTGTTGTTCCCGACCTCAAGCTATTACTGGTGTGGTTCCCGACCTCAAGCTTCTGTCACTGTTGTGGTTCTCAACCTCAAGCTGCTATCACTGGTGTGGTTCCCGACCTCAAGCTATCACTGGTGTGGTTCCCGACCTCAAGCTACTATTACTGGTGGGTTCCCGACCTCAAGCTGCTATCACTGGTGTGGTTCCCGACCTCAAGCTACTATTACTGGTGGGTTCCCGACCTCAAGCTACTATCACTGGTGTGATTCTCGGCCTCAGGCTACTATTACTGGTGGGTTCCCGACCTCAAGCTACTATCACTTGTGTGGTTCTCGACCTCAAGCTACTATTACTGGTGGGTTCCCGACCTCAAGCTATCACCGGTGTGGTTCCCGACCTCAAGCTACTATCACTGGTTGGTTCCCGACCTCAAGCTATTATCACTGGTGAGTTCCCAACCTCAAGCTACTATCACTGGTGTGGTTCCCGACCTCCAGCTACTATCACTGGTGTGGTTCCCGACCTCAAGCTACTATTACTGGTGGGTTCCCGACCTCAAGCTGCTTTCACTCGTGTGGTTCCCGACCTCAAGCTACTGTTACTGGTGGGTTCCCGATTTCAAGCTACTATCACTGGTGTGGTTCTCGGCCTCAAGCTACTGTTACTGGTGGGTTCCCGACCTCAAGCTACTATCACTTGTGTGGTTCTCGACCTCAAGCTACTATTACTGGTGGGTTCCCGACCTCAAGCTATTATCACTGGTGTGGTTCCCGACCTCAAGCTACTATCACTGGTGGGTTCCCGACCTCAAGCTATTATCACTGGTGGGTTCCCAACCTCAAGCTACTATCACTGGTGTGGTTCCCGACCTCCAGCTACTATCACTGGTGTGGTTCCCGACCTCAAGCTACTATCACTGGTGTGGTTCCCAACCTCAAGTTACTATCACTGGTGTGGTTCCCAACTTAAAGCTATGTCTGGTGTGGTTCCCGACCTCAAGCTGCTATCTCTGGTGTGGTTCCCGACCTCAAGCTACTATTACTGGTGGGTTCCCGACCTCAAGCTACTATCACTGGTGTGGTTCTCGGCCTCAGGCTACTATTACTGGTGGGTTCCCGACCTCAAGCTACTATCACTGGTGTGGTTCTCGACCTCAAGCTACTATTACTGGTGGGTTCCCGACCTCAAGCTATCACCGGTGTGGTTCCCGACCTCAAGCTACTATCACTGGTGGGTTCCCGACCTCAAGCTATTATCACTTGTGGGTTCCCAACCTCAAGCTACTATCACTGGTGTGGTTCCCGACCTCAAGCTACTATCACTGGTGTGGTTCCCGACCTCAAGCTACTATCACTGGCGTGGTTCCCAATCTCAAGCTGCTATCACTGGTGTGGTTCCCGACCTCAAGCTACTATCACTGGTGTGGTTCCCGACCTCAAGCTACTATCACTGGTGTGGTTCCCGACCTCAAGCTATCACTGGTGTGGTTCCCGACCTCAAGCTATTACTGGTGTGGTTCCCGACCTCAAGCTTCTGTCACTGTTGTGGTTCTCAACCTCAAGCTGCTATCACTGGTGTGGTTCCCGACCTCAAGCTATCACTGGTGTGGTTCCCGACCTCAAGCTACTATTACTGGTGGGTTCCCGACCTCAAGCTGCTATCACTGGTGTGGTTCCCGACCTCAAGCTACTATTACTGGTGGGTTCCCGACCTCAAGCTACTATCACTGGTGTGGTTCTCGGCCTCAGGCTACTATTACTGGTGGGTTCCCGACCTCAAGCTACTATCACTGGTGTGGTTCTCGACCTCAAGCTACTATTACTGGTGGGTTCCCGACCTCAAGCTATCACCGGTGTGGTTCCCGACCTCAAGCTACTATCACTGGTGGGTTCCCGACCTGAAGCTATTATCACTTGTGGGTTCCCAACCTCAAGCTACTATCACTGGTGTGGTTCCCGACCTCAAGCTACTATCACTGGTGTGGTTCCCGACTTCAAGCTACTATCACTGGTGTGGTTCCCGACTTCAAGCTACTATCACTGGTGAGGTTCCCAACCTCAAGTTACTATCACTGGTGTGGTTCCCAACCTCAAGCTATCACTGGTGTGGTTCCCGACCTCAAGCTACTATCACTGGTGTGGTTCCCGACCTGAAGCTACTATCACTGGTGTTGTTCTCGACCTCAAGCTACTATTACTGGTGGGTTCCCGACCTCAAGCTACTATCACTGGTGTGGTTCTCGACCTCAAGCTACTATTACTGGTGGGTTCCCCACCTCAAGCTACTATTACTGGTGTGGTTCCTGACCTCAAGGTACTATCACTGGTGGGTTCCCGACCTCAAGCTACTATCACTGGTGTGGTTCCCGACCTCAAGCTACTATCACTGGTGTGGTTCCCGACCTCAACCTACTATCACTGGTGGGTTCCCGACCTCAAGCTATCACTGGTGTGGTTCTCGACCTCAAGCTGCTATTACTGGCGTGGTTCCCAACCTCAAGCTACTATTACTGGTGGGTTCCCTACCTCAAGCTAGTATCACTGGTAGGTTCCCGACCTCAAGCGGCTATCACTGGTCTGTTCCCGACCTCAAGCTACTATCACTGGTGGGTTCCCAACCTCAAGCTACTATTACTGGTGGGTTCCCAACCTCAAGCTACTATTACTGGTGGGTTCCCAACGTCAAGCTACTATTACTGGTGGGTTCCCGACCTCAAGCTAGTATCACTGGTGGGTTCCCGACCTCAAGCTACTATCACTGGTGTGGTTCCCAACCTCAAGCTACTATTACTGGTCGGTTCCCAACCTCAAACTACTATTGATGGTTGGTTGCGGACTAAAACCCAACAGATTCTGTATCCCCCTTCCTCATCTCTCAGCACTGCCCTTCATCTATTGGCCGAGTGTGTGCTAGAATTCCTATTTTCGGGTAAACGGAAGCCTTCAGTAACTCTCTAAAACTGTCTTCGACATCAAGTATCTTGTACCAGCGGCAGCCAAGACTGAACTGAAGACTTATTATAGGAGGTAATGCCTCCTTCTCCCTCTCTTTCCATCTACCGACCCATAATCCATCAATCAGCAGTCTTGGCTTGCTTATACAGCGCCTTGGGAACGGGAGGTAATTAGGTTTGATCCGAGGAAAGGGGAAGGTTGGACTACTTCCTTGGATCAAAAGCCCCTGAAACGGTTTGTTGTGCACTACCATCCTATGGACGGTAGTGGCTAATTTAATGTGCCCTTCATATCCATCCTATGGAGGGTACCATACCAACATATGGATACACAAAAGGCCTAAGAACTAGGCCTCACAAAGGTTAACTAAGAACATGTACACTTATATCTTCAACTATCTTATCTGTTGCAAGTAAAGTTAGAATATTTGCCTAATATACCTGGTATCTTATTTTCATTAATAAGATACCTTGACATATCACACTTATACTGTCTCTGTATTCCTCAGTAAGTGGACAGTCAAACAGTTTTCAGAAAAAATGTTCATAACGCTGACTATATACTTTGCATTCAGTTTGATCATCTGTGTGTCTGCCAAATTTCCTAAGCCTGGTTACTGCAACGTCAGTCTAGTTAACTTGCAAGTTGCTCCATAAACATACATATCTACGTTCATGTTATCATTGCAATAGGTCTACTCAGTATTTCCGGTATCTATTTCTATCATATCGTGTCTTATGGCTCGGTTGGTAGAGGACTCAGCTCACAAACTGAGTGTTAGTGGTTCGAACCCCGGCACGGGTGGGAACATTAGGCATATTTCCTTACACCTGCTTACCCTGTTGACCCAGCAGTAAGTACCTGGGTGTTAGTTGACTGCTGTGCGTCGTACCCCGGGGATCAAGATTAAAAGACCACAATGGAAATAAGACTTTCTTGGGAGTCTTCTGGGTGGTTAACCTACCCTACTCAGGGTTCAGAATCACCCACACACACACACACACACACACATATATATAATATATATATATATATATATATTATATATATATATATATATATATATATATATATGCAAAACAGCCACTGTGAAATAGTAGTGAAATTCCAAGCGCTTTCGTGATTATTCACATTGTCACTGTGATCTTATTGCATGATATATATATATATATATATATATATATATATATATATATATATGATATAATATATATATATATATTATATATATATATATATATATATATAATATATATATGTCGTGCCGAATAGGCAGAACTTGCGATCTTGGCTTAAATAGCAACGCTCATCTTGCCATATAGGACAAGTGAAAATTTGTGTATGCAATAATTTCGCCAAAATCATTCTGAACCTAACGAAAAAAATATATTTCATTGTGCTTGTTTAGTATTAAATTATTGTAAACAAATCTAAAATATATTTAGCTGGGTTAGGCTAAAATAAATTGTTCTTTTTATAATAAGGTTAGGTAAGTTTTCTAAGATTCTTTTGGGGCAAAATTATAAATTTTTACATTAACATTAATGAAAAAAATATATCTTTAAACGTATAAGAGAAAAATTTTAGAAAGGACTTAATTTTAAACGAGTTCTTGCTAATTGACCAGTTTTACATATTCGGCACGACATTATATATATATATATATATATATATATATATATATATATATAATATATATATATAATATATTATATATATATATATATATATATATGTCGTGCCGAATATGTAAAACTGGTCAATTAGCAAGAACTCATTTAAAATTAAGTCCGTTCTAAAATTTTCTCTTATACGTTTAAAGATATATTTTTTTTCATTAATGTTAATGTAAAAATTTTTAATTTTGCACTAAAAGAATCTTAGAAAACTTACCTAACCTTATTATAACAAGAACAATTTATTTTAGCCTAACCCAACTAAATATATTTTAGATTTGTTTACAGTAATTTAATACTAAACAAACACAGTGAAATATATTTTTTTCGTTAGGTTCAGAATGATTTGGCGAAATTATTGCATACACAAATTTTCACTTGTCCTATATGGCAAGATGAGCGTTGCTATTTAAGCCAAGATCGCAAGTTCTGCCTATTCGGCACGACATATATATATATAATATATATATATATATATATATATATATATATATATGCAATAAGATCACAGTAAACAGGTGATTTCAGAATATGCAAAACAACCACTCTATTCTTTCAGAGTGGTTGTTTTGCATATACATGTATAATATATATATAAAATATATATATATATATTTATATATATATATATATATATATATATATATATATATATATATATATATATATATACACATGTCGGTGCCGAATATGCAAAACTGGTCAATTAGCAAGAACTCGTTTAAAATTAAGTCCTTTCTAAAATTTTCTCTTATACTTTAAAGATATATTTTTTTCATTAATGTTAATGTAAAAATTTATAATTTTGCACCAAAAGAATCTTCGAAAACTTACCTAACCTTATTATAACAAGAACAATTTATTTTTAGCCTAACCCAACTAAATATATATTAATTTGTTACAATAATTTAATACTAAACACGGGAAAATTTAAATTTTTTCTCGTTAGTTCAAATGATTTTGGCGATATTTTGCATACACAATTTTCACTTGCCATATGGAAAGATGAGCGTTGCTATTTAACCAAGATCGCAATTCTGCCTATTCGGCACGACATTTAAAATATATATATATATATATATATATATATATATATATATATATTTATATTATTTTAATATAATATTATTAAATATAAAAATAAAAAATACTGCGATGGCCGGGGTTTCAAACCCCATTCTTTTTGACCATCCCTGTTGTGAGCAAAATTACATAACCGTCTTAGCCCAAAGACCACAAACCCCTACAAAAACCAAGCCCCAGCCAAGCTAGGTTTTTTACTCTTGTTTACTCTCCCCAAAGGTAACACACCTAGCCGGCGGTTTGTTTGGGTTCTTGTAAGTTTGAGTGGTTCTTTGGCTCGGGCGTTGGTTTTTTGCTCATCACAAAGGCAGGGCCAAACGACGGGGTTTCGAACCCTCCCCCGTCGCAGGGGTTTTATATAATAATATAATAAAAATAATAATATAATATATAAAAATTTATATAATTAATCAAAAAGATCACGTAAAACGGTGTTGGGAATTTTGAATGAGGTCGGGCCCCCCTTATTAGCCCCTTTGGATGCTTTACTTCATAGTTCCGAAAATTTTAGTAGTCACAAAACGTTTGGGAATTTCTCTTTTTTTTCAGAGGGGTTGTTTTGATAAATAATAAAAATTTTAATTATATATATATTATTATATATAAAATAATTTATATATTTATGTAATTTTAAAATTCTTTTTTTTTCTTCTTCCTTTCAACACACCGGGCAGACCCACCGGGCGGGTGACCCAAAAAAAAAAACGAAAGTTTCTCCTTTTACTTTTTAAAAAATATATACGGGAAAAGGGAGAACGCCCCTTGCTTCTGCATTTTAGTCGCCCGAAAAAACAACATGTATAAAAATATAATATAAAATAAATAATATATATTTTATAAAATAATATATATAAAATATATAAAATATATTATATAATAATATTATTATATACTAAAATTATTTTTTTTGGCTAATCACTTCTTTGAAAAAAAATAATAATAAAAATACTATATTACTAAATAATAATTATAATGTAAACCTACTACATCAAATACTAATAATAAAATCTAAATGATATATTTTTGTAAACAAGTGAGCTGCCATTTTGGGTCCTTTCTTTCTGTATCACGCCATCTTGGTATAATTTCACTTTTGTTCCAGATGGCTGGTGGGGCGCCCCCCCCCCACCACCAATTTTTCCCCCCCCCCTACCATTTCCCCCGGTTCCCCCACCACTGGGCTCCATTAATACCCCTTTCCCGGCGGAACAGGTCATTTCCCCTTCCAAATTCCCCACGGGGCTGGGTGGCTCACGCTGTCAGTCATTCGAAAATCGATACATAACGCGGGAAATCGCGCCGTTTTTTAAACCTCGCGCCGTGGGATATCTCGGCTCACCCGGCGCCCCCCCCCTTTTCCCTTTTTTTTTCCCCCGGGGGAAATTTCCCTGCAGTTTTTTTTTTTTTTTTTTTTTAATCCCCTTTTTTTTTTTGGGCCTTTTTTTTTTTTTTGGACGGGAAGGGGGGCGTGGGAAATTTTTTGGGTTTTAACGGGTTTTTTGGGGGGGGGATCTTGTTGTTGGCCAAAAGAAATCTTTAAAAGTGTTTAGGGAAGGGGGCGGCGAGCCCCGCGACGGGGGGGATTGGTGAAAACCCACACTTTTTTCGGTACAAAAAATTCCCCCTTAGTCCCCCAAATCTAACACCTTGAGCCCCCCTCCCCCTTCCCCCCCCCCTCCCCCATAATCCTTTCCCTCCTCCCCCCCCCTCCTCTTCCCTCTTTATATTCCCTCATTTTTTCCCCTCACCTTTTTTGCTCGTCATTCCTTTCCCCCCCTTTACATCATTTTCTTTGTTTTTTCTTACTTCCATTTTTGCCTCCCCCCCCCCCCCATCCTCAGATTTTTCCCTTCCTCATTCTCCCCTCCGGTTATTCGGTTTTTTTCCCATTTTTTCCTTTTTCCCTTCCAAATTTTTTTTCCCTTTCCTCTTAATTTTCCTCTTTTTTCCCCCTCTTCCTCTGTTTTTTTCTAAATATTTTGATTTTTTGTTTTTTAACTTTCATATTAAAACAGAATTTAAAGTTACATTGTGTACAAACAATGTTACCTTCTTCCCCTACCTCTCTCTTCTTCCCCTCTTCCTCTTTTCTTCCTCCCTCCCTCTCTTCTTCCCTCTCTTTCCCCCCTTCTACCTTCTGCCCCAAAAATTTCCTACATTTATTGTTTTGTTAGAAAATGCATTTTTTTTTTTTTATTCTTAATCCTATCCCACTTTTTTTTCTGCTTCCCCACTCCTTTTTCCCCTTTCTTGTTCTCTCCCTTAATCCTCTTTTACTTTTTCTGAAACACCTGTCCCTATCCACCTTTTCAGATCCTCTCAGTATTTTATATGTCGTTATCATGTTCCCTCTATCACTCCTGTCCTCCAGTGTCGTCAGGACGATTTCTCTTAGCCTCTCCTCGTAAGACATACCCATTAGCTCCGGGACTAGTTTTATTGCCTCTAATTTCTTGACGTGCTTGACATGGTGTTGGTTCCAAACTGGTGCTGCATACTCCAATATGAGCCTGATGTACACGGTGTACGTAGTCTTGAACGATTCCTTACTAAGGTGTCGAAACGCTATTGTTAGGTTTGCTAGGCGCCCATATACTGCAGCAGTTATTTGGTTGATATGCGCCTCAGATGCGCTCGGTATTATACTCACCTCAAGATTACTTTCCTTGGGTAAGGTTTGTAGTCTCTGGTTCCCTAGACTGTACACCGTCTGCGGTCTTCTTTACCCTTCCCCAATCTTCATGACTTTGCATTTGGTGGGGTTGAACTCCAGGACCCAGTTGCTGGACCACGCCTGCAGCCTGTCCAGATCCCCTTGTAGTTCTGTGTTTGTGTGTGTGTATGTGTGTACTCACCTAGTTGAGGTTGCGGGGGTCGAGTCCGAGCTCCTGGCCCCGCCTCTTCACTGATCGCTACTAGGTCACTCTCCCTGAACCGTGAGCTTTATCATACCTCTGCTTAAAGCTATGTATGGATCCTGCCTCCACTACATCGCTTCCCAAACTATTCCACTTACTGACTACTCTGTGGCTGAAGAAATACTTCCTAACATCCCTGTGATTCATCTGTGTCTTCAACTTCCAACTGTGTCCCCTTGTTACTGTGTCCAATCTCTGGAACATCCTGTCTTTGTCCACCTTGTCAATTCTCTCAGTATTTTGTATGTCGTTATCATGTCCCCCCTATCTCTCCTGTCCTCCAGTGTCGTCAGGTTGATTTCCTTAACCTCTCCTCGTAGGACATACCTCTTAGCTCTGGACTAGTCTTGTTGCAAACCTTTGCACTTTCTCTAGTTTCTTTACGTGCTTGGCTAGGTGTGGGTTCCAAACTGGTGCCGCATACTCCAATATGGGCTAACGTACACGGTGTACAGGGTCCTGAATGACTCCTTATTAAGATGTCGGAATGCTGTTCTGAGGTTTGCTAGGCGCCCATATGCTGCAGCAGTTATTTGATTGATGTGCGCTTCAGGAGATGTGCCTGGTGTATACTCACCCCAAGATCTTTTTCCTTGAGTGAGGTTTGTAGTCTCTGGCCCCCTAGACTGTACTCCGTCTGCGGTCTTCTTTGCCCTTCCCAATCTTCATGACTTTGCACTTGGTGGAATTGAACTCCGGGAGCCAATTGCTGGACCAGGTCTGCAGCCTGTCCAGATCCCTTTGTAGTTTTGCCTGGTCTTCGATCGAGTGAATTCTTCTCATCAACTTCACGTCATCTGCAAACAGGGACACCTCAGAGTCTATTCCTTCCGTCTTTGTTCACAAATACCAGAAAAGCACTGGTCCTAGGACTGACCCCTGTGGGACCCCGCTGGTCACAGGTGCCCACTCTGACACCTCGCCACGTACCATGACTCGCTGCTGTCTTCCTGACAAGTATTCCCTGATCCATTGTAGTGCCTTCCCTGTTATCCCTGCTTGATCCTCCAGTTTTTGCACCAATCTCTTGTGTGGAACTGTGTCAAACGCCTTCTTGCAGTCCAAGAATATGCAATCCACCCACCCCTCTCTCTCTTGTCTTACTGCTGTCACCATGTCATAGAACTCCAGTAGGTTTGTGACACAGGATTTCCCGTCCCTGAAACCATGTTGGCTGCTGTTGATGAGATCATTCCTTTCTAGGTGTTCCACCACTCTTCTCCTGATAATCTTCTCCACGATTTTGTATACTATACAAGTCAGTGACACTGGTCTGTAGTTTAATGCTTCATGTCTGTCTCTTTTTTTTAAAGATTGGGACTACATTTGCTGTCTTCCATGCCTCAGGCAATCTCCCTGTTTCGTAGATGTATTGAATATTGTTGTTAGGGGTACACATAGCGCCTCTGCTCCCTCTCTCAATACCCATGGGGAGATGTTATCTGGCCCCATTGCCTTTGAGGTATCTAGCTCACTCAGAAGCCTCTTCACTTCTTCCTCGGTTGTGTGCACTGTGTCCAGCACATGGTGGTGTGCCCCACCTCTCCGTCTTTCTGGAGCCCCTTCTGTCTCCTCTGTGAACACTTCTTTGAATCTCTTGTTGAGTTCCTCACATACTTCTCGGTCATTTATTGTTGTCTCTCCTCCTTCCTTCCTTAGCCTGATTACCTGGTCCTTGACTGTTGTTTTCCTCCTGATGTGGCTGTACAACAGTTTCGGGTCAGATTTGGCTTTCGCTGCTATGTCATTTTCATATTGTCTTTGGGCCTCCCTTATCTGTGCAAATTTGTTTCTGGCTCTACGACTGCTCTCCTTATTCTCCTGGGTCCTTTGCCTTCTATATTTCTTCCATTCCCTAGCACACTTGGTTTTTGCCTCCCTGCACCTTTGGGTAAACCATGGGCTCATCCTGGCTTTTTCATTATTCCTGTTACCCTTGGGTACAAACCTCTCCTCAGCCTCCTTGCATTTTGTTGCTACATATTCCATCATCTCATTAACTGGCTTCCCTGCCAGTTCTCTGTCCCACTGAACCCCATTCAGGAAGTTCCTCATTCCTGTGTAGTCCCCTTTCTTGTAGTTTGGCTTCATTCGTCCTGGCCTTCCTGCTTCTCCCTCCACTTGTAGCTCTATTGTGTATTCGAAGCTTAAAACCACATGGTCACTGGGCCCCCAAGGGGTCTTTCATATGTGATGTCCTTGATATCTGCACTACTCAAGGTGAATACTAAGTCTAGCCTTGCTGGCTCATCCTCTCCCTTTTCTCTCTTGTAGTGTCCCTTACGTGTTGGTACATGAAGTTTTCCAGTACCACCTCCCTCATCTTAGCCCTCCATGTATCTTGGCCCCATGCGGGTCCAAGTTCTCCCAATCGATCTCCTTGTGGTCAAAGTCACCCATGATCAGGAGCTTTGCCCTGCATGCATGAGCTCTTCTGGCCACTCTAAGCCAGTGTATCAACCATCGCTCTATTGCTCCTCGTCGTACTCTTGCCTTGGCCTCCTGCTGTTCTGTGGTGGGTTATACATCACTGCTATTACCACCTTGGGACCTCCAGAGTGAAGCGTTCCCGCTATGTAATCACTTTCTTCTCCGCTGTCTCCTCTGTGTGTGTGTGTGTGTACTCACCTATTTGTGGTTGCAGGGGTCGAGTCCTAGCTCCTGGCCCCGCCTCTTCACCGGTTGCTACTAGGCCCTCTCTCTCCCCGCTCCATGAGCTTTAATCAAACCTCGTCTTAAAACTGTGTATGGTTCCTGCCTCCACTACGTCATTTTCTAGGCTATTCCACTGCCTTACAACTCTATGACTGAAGAAATACTTCCTACTATCTCTCTGACTCATTTGTGTCTTCAACTTCCAATTGTGGCCTCTTGTTTCTGTGTCCCCTCCCTGGAACATCCTGTCCTTGTCCACCTTGTCTATTCCACGCAGTATTTTATATGTCGTTATCATGTCTCCCCTGACCCTCCTGTCCTCCAGTGTCGTCAGGCCGATTTCTCTTAATCTTCTTCATAGGACATTCCCTTAGCTCTGGAACTAACCTTGTTGCAAACCTTTGTACTTTCTCTAGTTTCTTGACGTGCTTTATCAAGTGCGGGTTCCAAACAGGTGCTGCATACTCCGTATGGGCCTGACATACACGGGTTTCAGTTCTTTGTTCCTTACTAAGGGATCGGGAAAGCTGTTCTCAGGTTTGCCCCCTTTTTTTTTCCCCCCCAAAAATTTTCCCCCCCCCCCCCCCCTTTTTTTTCCCCCCTTTTTTTTCCCCCCCTTTTTTTTTTTCCCCCCCCCCCCCCCCCCTTTTCCCCCCCCCCCCCAAAAAAACCCTTTTTTAAAACCCCCCCCCTTTTTTCCCCCCCAAAAAAAACCCCATTTTTAACCCTCCCCTCTTCCCCTTTTTTCCCCCCCTTTTTTTTTTAAACCTTTTCCCCCCCCCCAAATTTTCCCTTTTTTTTTCCCTTTTCCCTTCCCCCCCCTTTTTTTTTTTTCCCCCCCCCAAATTTTTTTCCCCCCCCAAACCCCCCCGGCCCCCTTTTAACCCCCCTTTTGGCCCCCCCCCCCCCCCCAACCCTTTTTTTTTTTTTAAAAATTTTTGGCCCCTTTCCCCTTTTAAAAATTTTTTTTTAAAAAAATTTTTTAAAAAAACCCAAAAACCCCCCCCCCTTTTTTTAAAAAACCCTTTTGGGCCCTTTTTTTTTCCCCCCCCCTAAACCCCCCCCCCCTTTTTTTTTCCCCCAAAAAAGGGGGTTTTTTTCCCCGGGCCCCCCTTTAAATTTTCCCCAAACCCTTTAATTTTTTTTTTTTCCCCCAAAAATTAAAAAAACCTTTTAAAACCCCTTTACTTTCTCTAGTTTTTTGACGTGCTTTAAAAATGCGGGTTCCAAACAGGTGCTGCATACCCATTATGGGCCAAAACAACACGGAACATTTTCCCCTTGAATGTTTCCCCTTAAAAAAAGGTATGGGATGCTGTTCCGGGGTTTGCCGGGGCGCCCAAATGTTTGCAGCATTTTAATCTGATTGAGGGTGTGTTTCCCGGGAGACATGCTCGGTTTTAAAAAACCACCCCAAGATCTTTCCCTTGATTAGGTTTTGCGGGTTTTTTGGCCCCAGCCTATAATCTGTCTTTTGGTTTTTCCCTGGGGCCCTTCCCCACCCTTCATGATTTTTTGCTTTGGCAAAATTAAATTCGAGAAGCCATTTGCTGGACCGGGTGTCCCAGCCCTTTTCCAGTCTCTTTGAAGCCTGCCGGTCCTAAATAAATTTTAATTCTCCCATTAACTTCCACCCACCGCAAACAGGGACACTTCTGATTCCTAACCCTTCCGTCATGTCGTTCCCCAAAATACCAAAAATACAGGGGCCCCCTGGGAAACCGACCCCTGTGGGACCCCCGCTCGTCACGGGGTGCCCACTTTGATACATCATTACGTACCATGACTGTTTTTTGCCTCCCTGCCCCCCCCTTGTGTGTGTGGTGTGGGGGGTGTGTGTGTGGTTTGGGGTTTGTGTTTGTGTGTGTGTGTGGGGTACTCACCAATTTTCCCAAACTGTACTCACCTAATTGTGGTTGCGGGGGTCAGACCCGGGCCTCCCTGGCCCCGCCTCTTAAACAGACCGCTACTAGGCCTCTCCCCCCCTTTCCCCAAGTTTTAAATCAAAACCCCGCAAAAACAAAGTAATTAAACCGCCCCACTACATCTTTTGCCAGACATCCCTTCCTAACTCCAAATGACGAAGAAATATTTTCCTAACATCCCTTTGACTCATCTGAGCCCTATCAATTTCCCAAAATTTTTGCCCCGCTTTTTATTGTTCCCATCTCGGGAACACCCCGTCTCTGCCCAAACCTTGCTATTCCACGCGTTTTTTTGTTTTTTCGTTTTCCCATGTCTCCCCTGCCCCCTGTCCCCCCCTTTTTAAAATTTCAGCCCAAAATTTTCCCTTTAAAACCTTTTCTTCATGGGAAAATTTCCCTTACTCGGAACTAGCCCTTGTTGCAAACTTTTGCCCCTTTAAAATTCCCTTGACGGGTTTGACCAGATGTGGTTTCCAAACTGGTGCTGCAAACCCAGTATGGCCAAAACCGAAACACGGGTTTTATAAAGTTTGAACGTTTCCTTAAAGAGGTCCCGGGAAACCCGCTATTTTTTCAGGTTTGCCATGCTCCCATAGCCCACACCCTATCGGGTTAAAGGGTGGAAATTCGGCAAAGTACCGGTTTTTAATACCACCCCTGGGTTCTTTCTCCTTAGTGGGGTTTTGGGCAGCCTTTGGCCCCCTACCCCTTATATTTTTCCCTGGGGCTTTTTTGGCCCTCCTCCAATTTTTCATGATTTTTGAAATTTGGGGGGGTTTAAAAATTCGGGAGCCATTTTAGGACCACCCCTCCACCATCCAATCTTTTTGTAGACCTGTCCGGCCGCTTTTTGTTTTAAAATTTCTCCTCTTTAAAATTTCACGCATCTGCAAACAGGGAAAACTTCTATTCTACCCCTTCCCGGTCTTTTCGTTCACATACCCAAAAATAAAACTGGGCCCCGGGACGACCCCTGGGGGACCCCGCCCCCACTGGCGCCCCCCTGGATACTTCATCACGGACCAAAGACCCCGCTTTTTGCCTCCCTTTTAAAGTATTCTCGATCCATTGCAGTGCCCTTCCTTTTAAAACGGGGCCTGTTCCCCCTAGTTTTTTGTACGGGATCTCTTGTGGGGAAAAATTTGTGTCAAAGGGCCCTTTTTTGCAGTCCAAAAAATTTCAACAACTCACCCCTTTCCCTCTCATTTTTTACTTCATTTACCTTTCATAAAACCTAGTAGGTTTGTGACACAGGATTTCCCTTTCCCCAGAATGCGTGCTGGCTGTAAATTTAAAATCTTTTTCCTCCAGGTGCTCCACCACTCTCCTCCTAAAATCTTTCCAAACTTTGCATACGAACATGTCAGGACACGGCCCTAAAATTTAGTGCTTCTTTTTCTGTCCCCCCCTTTCTTAAAGAGGGGACTAAAATTTGCCTTCTTCCATACTTCAGGTAGTTCCCCATTTTTTAAAGGGGAAAGTGTTGAAAAATTTTGGTTATGGAAACACGTAGGTCCCTCCCTCCCTCTCTAAGGCCCCAGGGAGAGATGCCCGGGCCCCCACGGGCCTTTGAGGAAATCAAGGCACTTAAACTTCTCCACCTCCTACTCAGTTTGTGTGTGTGGTGTGTGTGTGTGTGTGGGGGTGTGTGTGTGTGTGTGTGTGTGTGTGGGGTGTGTGTTTTTCTCTCAGTTTTTAACCTTCCTTTTTCATTTCTTGAAATTTGAAAGCCTCGTTTTTTTGGGGGAAATATAATATCTCCTATTAAATTTAGGGGCGGTGCCCCCCCCCTCCCTCCTGAAATTGCTGCATTTTTTAAAAAAATCTTAAAAATGGTTTAAAAAAATTCCCTTCAGAAACATTATACATGTTTTTTTTTTAAATAAAGTGTTTTTTGACTTTAAAATTTGACACCCCTTGGTTTTTAGATTTTAGAATCAAATTTAAAAAGGGTTTTCAGAAAACACCAACGCAATATTTTTTTTTTTTTTTTTATAAAAACCTGGGTAAAAAAAATTGCGGGGGGGTTAAAAACTCTCCGTTTCCCTTTTCTTTAAATGTAATGCTTTCCCAAGGGTTTGAAATTTTAACGGGGTCCAAAAAGCTTTTTTCCCCGGGCGAAACCCTTATTTCCGACCCCAGCCTCGGGCGGGAGGTGTGCCACCACTCCCAAACACCCCCCCAACCCCCAACCTTACAACTACCACCATCACTCACCCCAAACCCCTAAAACAAACCAAACCACCATCCCCAAACCCTAAACTACCACCATAAATCACCAAAACTACAACTACCACCATCACTCACCAACACTACAACTACCCCCCAACCGTCCCCCAAAACACAAACAACTACCACCATCACCACCAACACTAAAAAACTACCACCACCAGTCACCAACACTCAACACCCCCCATCACTCCCCAAACACTACAACTACCACCATCCCCCCTCACCAACACAAACAACTACCCCCACCAGCCCACCAACACTAAAAACTACCACCATCCCCAAACCAACACTAAAAACTACCACCACCAGTCACCAACACTACAACAACCACCACCACCCACCAAAAACTACAACTACCACCATCACTCACCAACACTACAACCCCACACCAGTCACCAACACTAAAAACTCCACCATCCTCACCAAACTAAAAACTACCACCCCCATTCCCCAAACCCACTACAACAACCACCATCATCACCAACACTAAAAACAAACCCCCCAATCACCCCACCAACATACAACTACCCCCAAATAAAGCCCACCAACACAAACAATTTACCACCATCACTCACCAACACTCCAACTACCCCCCCCCCAAAGTCACCAACACTAAAACCCTACCACCCCAGCCCACCAACACTAACAACTACCCCCAAACCAACTCACCAACCTAAAACCCTAAAAACCCACCAGCCCACCAAAAACTACAACAACCCCCAAACACTCCCCAAAACACTACAACAACCCACCCACCAGTCCCCAAACACTACAACTCCCCACCATCAGCCCACCAACACTACAACTCCCCACCTCCCCAAAACCAACACTAAACAAAACCACCATCATCACCAACCAAACAACTACCACCATCACTCCCCAAACACAAAAAAAAACCAAAAATACCAGTCACCAACACAACAACTAAAAACCCACTCCCAACACTAAAAACCTACCACCACCCATTCACCAACACAACAACACCACCATCACCCACCAAAACCTAAACAACAAACCACCTTTCATCACCAAAATACAACTACCCCCAAACAGTCACCAACACTACAACTACCACCCATCAGTCCCCCAAACCACAAAAAACTACCCCCAAACATCCCCCAAAACACTAAAACCCCTACCCCCATCACTAAACCAACACTAAAAACAAACCACCATCACCCCACCAACCTAAAAACAAACCACCATCACTCACCAACACTACAACTACCCCCCTCCTAAACCAACATTTACAACAAAACCACCATCAGTCACCAACACAAAAAACTACCACCATCCTCACAAAAACCAACAACTACCACCATCACTCCCCAAACACTAAAAAACTACCACCATAAACCCCAAACCCACTAAAAACCTACCACCATCACTCACCAACCAACAACAACCACCATCACTCACCAACCTACAACTACCACCATCACCCCCCAACACTACAACAACCACCACATCACCAACACTACAACTCCCACCACACTCCCCAACATTTAAAATTTACCACCATAAAACTCACCAACACTACAACTTCAAAACCAAAAATCCCCACATCACCAACACTCCCTCCCAACAAAAACCCAACCCCCCAAACCCCCCAAACACTACAACACCCCCACCAGTCCCCAAACCACTAAAACCCTACCACCACCAGTCACCAACACTACAACTACCACCACCACCCACCAACATTTAAAAACCCAACAATCCCCAAACCCCCAAAATCCACCAACCCCCCAAAACTACCACCACCAGAAACCAACACTACAACTACCACCACCAAACCCACCACCACTCAACAACCACCACCAGTCACCAACACTACAACAAACCACCACCAGTCAGCAAAAACACAAACTCCCCACCCCCTTTTTCCCCCAAAACACTCAACTACCACCCCCCCAAAGCCCACCAAAAACTACAAAAACCACCTTTCGTCACCAACACTAAAAACTACCACCACCAGTAAACCAACACAAAAAAACAAACCCCCCACCAGTCCCCAAAACACTCCCAACCCAACCACCATAAGTCCACCAACACTACAACTCCCAAAACCACCAGTAAACCACACTACAACACCCCCAAACCTTTTTCACCAACACAACAACAACCCCCACCCGTCACCAAAAAAAAACAACAAACCACCACGTCCCCAACACACAACCCCCACCACTCCCCAAACAAACAATCCCCCCTAACCCCAAACTAAACCCCCAAACCCAGTCCCCAACCCACAAAAACTACCACCATCAGTAAACCAACACTACAAATTCCCCAACCACCATCCCCCAACACTAAAAAAACTACCCCCACCAGTCCCAAACACTACAACAAACCACCACCAGTCACCAACCCTACAACTACCACCATCATTCACCAACACTAAAACTACCCCCCACCATCCCCCAACAAAACAACTACCCCCACCACCACCAAAATTTACAACTACCCCCCACCATCACCAAACACTACAACTCCCCCCCATCATCCCAACACTAAAACTCCCCACCACCAGGTCCCACCAAACTACAACAAACCACCATCATCCCCCCAACACTACAACTACCATCCCCCCAAACCCACCAACCCCCCTCAAAAAAAAACTACCACCCATCATCACCAACACACACAAACCCCCAAATCATAAACCCAACACTACAACTACCACCATCAGTCACCAAAAACTACAACTCCCCCTTCATCCCCCAACACTACAACTACCCCCAAAATTCCCCAAAACACTCCCAACAAACCACCATCATCACCAAAAACCTACAACTCCCAAACCATCATTTCCCCAACAAAAAACAATACCACCACCCATTCACCAAAACACAAACAACAAACCACCTTCATCACCCCAACACTACAACCCCAAACCATAAATCACCAACCCCAAAACTAACCACCATCAGTCCCCCAACAAATAAAAACTACCCCCATCACTCAAAACACTACAACAAACACCCACCATCCCCAAACCCAACTAAACTAAACCACCACACCCCACCAACACTACAAAAACCCCAAAACCAAATCACTCCCCCAACCCCCTAAAAAAACTACCACCCCCTCCAAATAAACCCAACATTTACAACTACCCCCCTTTGCACTCCCCAACACTACAACTAAACCCCCATCCCCCAAACCAACACTACAACAAAACCAAAAAATCCCCCCTCCCCCAAAAACACTACAACTCCCAAATCACTCACCAACACTACAACTACCACCATAAATCCCCAAACACTACAACAACCACCACCCACTCCCCCAAAAACTACAACAACCATCACTCACCAACCCTACAACTACCCACCAGCCACCAACACTACAACTACCACCCCCTCACCAACACTACAACTACCACCACCATCCCCAAACCACTACAACTACCAAACCAATCACCACCAACACTAACCCCCACCATCCCCCCAAACCCTTTTACAACAAACCACCCCCCTTTCCCCCAACCCCCTACAACTCCCCACCACCGTCACCAAAAATACAACTACCCCCACCAGTAAACCAACACTACAACTACCACCACCAGAAAACCAAACCACTAAACACCACCACCAGTCCCCAACACTCAATAACCCATACCCCACCTTTACCAACACTACAACTACCACCATCATCCCCCAAACACAAAAACCTCCCAACCACCAGTCAACCACCAAAACTCCCAACCCCCCTCCCCAAACCAAAAACCAAAATCACCAAAACACTAAAAACTACCACCCCCCAGTAAACCAACACTACAACCCCAACCACCAGTCCCCAAACAAAACTTAAACCAACATCCCCCAAACCACTCAACTACCACCACCAGCCACCAACACTACAAAACTCCCACCACCAGTCCCCAAACACTACAAAAAACCAAAAACCGGGTCCCACCAAACCAACTACCCCCCACCACCCACCAACCTACAATCCCCACCACCAGTCCCAACACTAAAAACTCCCCACCATCACACCAACACTACAAAAACCCCCCATAGTCCCCAAACACTACAACTACCACCATCCATTTCACCAACACTACAACTACCACCCCAGTAAACCAACACTACCCACCACCACCACCAACACTACACTACCACCAAAAAGTCACCAACCCCACAACTCCCCCAAAAATACCTAAACCAAACCCCAACTACCACCACCAGCCCACCAAACCTAAAAACTACCCCCCACCATCACCAACACTAAAAACCACCACCCCCCGTCACCCAAAAACTACCACCAACCCCCTAAACCAACACTAAAACTAACCCCACCATAAACCAACCAAAAACTAAACTACCACCCATCACCAAAATACAACTCCCACCACCCAGTCCCCAAACACTACAACTACCCCCACCAACCCCAACCCACTACAACAAACCAAACCACCCTCCCCAAACACTACAACTACCACCACCAGTAAAACCAACACTACAACTACCCCCACTTCCCCCAAAAACAACAACAAACCCCATCAGTCACCAAAACTACAACTCCCAAAACCAGTCACCAAACACAAACAAACAAACCACCACCAGCCCCCCAAAAACACTAAAACCCTCCCAAACCATCACCTCCCCAACCAAAACCCAACTACCCAACCACCAAAAAACCACCCCCAACACAAACAACTACCTCCCCATAAATAAAACCAACACACAAAACAAACAAAAACCCACCTTTCATAAAACCAAAAACACTAAAAACAAAAAAATCAGTCCCAACACTAAAACTAAAACCCAACAGTAAACCAAAAACAACAAACTAAAAAATTAAAAATCAGTAAAACCAAACACTAAAACCCCTACCACCACGGGGTAAACCAAACCCATTTACAACAATCCAAAAAACCAAAAGTCACCAACACAAAACAAAAACCACCATAAATCCCCCAACACTAAAAAAATTTTAAAACCCTCCCAAAATCGGGGTAAACCCAAAACCAATTTAACAACCCCCCGATAAATCACCAACACTCCAACTACCCCCAAACCATCCCCAAATTTAAAACCCTTACCACCAACACACCAACACAAACAACTACCCCCCAAAATCCCCAACCCCTTAAAAATTAACCAAAAACCAAATCCATTAAACCAACACACAACTCCCAAACCCCAAAAACACCAAAAACTCCAACTCCCCCCATCATCCACCAATATTCAACAAACCCCAAAATCACCAACACAAAACACCCCACCAATCACCAACTTAAACCTCCCAAAACCATAAACCCCCCAAATTTCAACTACCCACCAATCACCAACATTTCAACCCCAAACCACCAATCACCAATACTTCAACCTCCCAAATCATCAATCACCAACCCAAACAAACCACCCCATCACCAACATTTAAAAAAACTAAAAAACCAAAATCAATCACCAATACAATTTCCCAACCAAACCACCATCAATCCCAACACTAAACTACCCCCACCAATCAACCCAACACTTCAACAAACCACCCCCTAACCAATAAACCCAATACTTTAACACCATCAATCACAAACACTCCCAACTCCAAAAACCCCAAAAATCAAACCAATCCCAATTTCCCCAAAATCACCCCCAATCCCCCAAACAACAAAAAACCACCCCCCAATCACCAAATTTGGAACCCCAAAACCCCACAATCCCCAAAACTTCCAAAAAACTACCCCATCAACCCCCAACACTACAACAACCCAAACCACCAATCCACCAAAAAACTTCAACTATCCCACCCTAAATCCCCAAAACCCCAACTACCCCCAACCAATCACCAACACCCCAACTCCCAAATCAATAAACCCACACAAATCCCAAAAATCAATAAAAACCAAAAACCTACCCACCCCCAACCCACCAAACACCCCCACCCCCCAAACCACCCAACCCCAACCAAAACATAAAAAAAAACCAACCATCAAAAAACCAAAACTACCCACTACACCACCCCAAAAATTTTCCCCAACCCCCTACAAACCAACCCACAAACCCCAAACTAACCCCCCCAATCCCCCCAAAACCACCAAAACCCCAAAACCCAAACCTACCCCCAATAAACCATTACAACCCCCACCCCCAAAAATCCCCAAAAAATTTACCTAACCACCACAATCCCACACTCCCAACCCCCAAAATCCAATCCCCCCAATCAACCCCCCCCCTCCCAAACCCCAAAACCCAAACCACCATAAAATACCAAAACTACCATTTACAATCTAATCCCCAACACACCACAAACCAAAATAAATTACCAAATCTAAAAACCACAACCAAATAAACCAATCCCCAACCCACCTAAATCACCAAAACAACCACTCCCAACCAAATAAACCAAACCAAACCCAAAACCAAAACCCCCCAAAAATAAACCAAACCCCCAACAACCAATCAATCAACACCAAAAACAAACCCACTTAAAAATTACCCCTTAAACCACCAACCGAAAATTTATACCTCAAAAACTCCCAACCACAACCTCAATCACCAACACAAACCCTCAACCTAAAACCCAACCACCTCCACCGTCAATTATCAACCCCTCCCACCCCTTCAAACCCCCAAATAATCCAATTCAAACAAACCACTCCCAACCTTTAAAATCCCCAACACCCCCAATTTACAAACCAAAAACCTAAATCCCCAAACCCACAAACCCCCCAAAAAACCCCCAGAAAATTAATCAAACACCCCCCAAAAAACCAAAACCCCCAAAAAAAACCAAATAAAAAAAACCCAACACAACCCCCCCCGGTAAATTTAATCCATACTACTCCCAAAAAAACCCCCTCAACCCACCACACAAACCTCAAACCCACCCAAAATCAACACAAACCCCTACCATAAATCCCAAACCCCACCACTCCCCCCGGCGCCCAATTAACCAAACCACCTACCCCTAACCCCAACCACAAAACCCAACCCCCGTCAAAACCCGCCAACCCCCTACCAATTCCCACCGACAATAAAACCAACCCCCAAAAACCCACTTAAACCCCCCTCACACCTAACCTCCCTAACTACCAAAACCACCAACACTAAAGGCCTAAAAACCAAAACCCCTACAAATTTAACCCCCCCCAAAAGAAAATTTATAAACCACTAAAACCCTAAAAAAACCACCACCCCCCCGGGTAAATTTAAACCCCCCAAACCAAAAACCCCCTAAACCCCCAAAAACACAAAACCACTACCACCGTCAAATCAACACAAACCCCCAACCCCCGCAATACCAAAAAACCCAAAACCCCTTAACCCCCACATTACCATTTCCCAACCGTAAATCAAAAACACCACCCCACCTCAAACCCCCAACCCCAACCAAACCTCCCACTACCCCCCGGGTCAATTATCAACAAAACCCACAAAACCCACCGCCAATCAACCCAACACCCCACTACTACCGTAAACCCCCAAACACTAACACAAAAACCAAAACCCGTAAATTTTATAAACAATACCACTAAAAAACCAAAAAATCCCAACACAAAAACCCAACTACTCCGTAAAATTCACCAACCCCTACCACTACCACCGAAAATTATCAACTTTAACCACAATTTTAAAACCGAAAAATCAAAACAACTAAAAAATAATCCCCCAAAAATACCCAACACTCTAACCCCCAAACCACCGCCAAAACCCAACAAACCCCAAAACCAAAACCAAACCTCCCTTAAACCCCACCCAAACTCCCCACTCCCACCGTCAAAAAAAATCCCCAAAAAACACACCCCAAAAACCCCCTCCCCCGTAAATAAAACCAACCACAAACCACTAACCGCCCAAATTCCCCAAAAAATTACCACAAAACCCAACCGAAAATCCCAACCAACCACTACCCCAAAAAGTCAATCACCAACACAAACCACAAACCCCCCCGTCAATCCCCACCAACACCCCACTCCCCAAAAACCCTCTTTTTTCACCCACTGCCACAAACCAACCCTTTTTTTCCGGGTCCTTTCCCCCAAAAGCCCTGCTCCCCCAATATGACATTTTAAAAGGGACTGTCAAAAAATTCCAAATAAAAAATCGGTTCAAAAAGGGCCAAAAAAATTATAGGGGGGGAATTTTGGGCCCTTTTTTTTTGGGCAAAAAAATAGAAACAACCCCAAAAAACCCCCTTTTTCCACATAAACAATTAAAAAATTGTGAAATTGCAAAAAATTTTCCCCCCAAAAATAATTCTGAACCAAAACAAAAAAAAAAATTTATTTTCCTTTTTTTTTTTTTTAAAAAAAAAAAAATTAAATTATTTTTAAACGAATTAAAATATATTTTTTGGAAATTAAAGGGCAAAAAAAAAATTTGGGGGGCTTGTTAGGGATAAGGTTAGGAAAAGTTTTTTTTTTACCAAAAAATTCTTTTTGGTTTCAAAAATTAAAAAAAATTTTACTTTAAACAAAAAAATGAAAAAAAAATTTTTTTAAAAAATTCCAAAAAAAAAAAAATTTTTAAAAAGGGAAATTTAAAATTTTAAAAAAAAAACGATTTTTCTTGCTAATTGCCCAAAGTTTTCCCCTATTAGTTCACATAAAAAAAATAAATATATATATATAATATTATATATAAATTATAAAAATAAAAGCTTTGCAAAATAGGCAGAAACCTTAAAAATTTTTTGGGCCAAAATAAAAAAACGCTCACCCTTGGGCCAAAAAAAGGACAAGTGAAAATTTTGTTTAATGCAAAAAATTTTTCGCCCCAAAACCCCATTTTCTTGGAACCTTAAACCTTTCAAAAAAAATATTTTTCCACGCGTTTTTTTAAATTAAAAAAAATTGTAAACAAATCTAAAATAAATTTATTTGGGGAAAGGCTAAAAAAAATTGTTTCTTTAAAAAAGGGTTAGGTAATTTTTTTCAAAAAAATTTTTTTGGTGCAAAATTTAAAAATTTTTAAAATTAACTTTAAAATTAAAAAAATAATCTTAAAAACAAATAAGAGAAAATTTTAGAAAAGGACTTAATTTTAAAATGAGTTTTTGCTAATGACCAGTTTTACTTTAACCTCGGCACAAACCTTTTTATATATAAATTTTTATATATAAAAATAAATAAAATAAATAAAATAAAATATAAAATTTTAAACTAACTTTTTAAATTTTTTTTTCACACGGGGCCCAAATTCCCCCCAAAAGGCAGGGGTGGCCCGAAAAAAAAAACTTTTCCCAAAAAATATTTTAAACCCCCAACACTGTCTTGCCAGAAGGGGTTTTAACACAACATTTTTTTAAAACTGCATAAATTAAAAACCCCCCTTCAGAGTGCAGGGCACGAAATTTTCCCACTCCCAAAGGCCCTCAACCCCGGCCCTGCCCGGTTTCCCCTGTTTTCCCCTTCATAAATGTTATTTTTTCCCTCACACCCCCAACCCGCACGTAAAGTTTTTAAAAAAACCCTTTTTGCCCATTCACTCCTATCAAACCAACGCTCCCCCCGCATTGCCTGCTGGAAGTCCCCCAACCCCCCGCACACAAACCCCCTTTTTCCCCCCCTCCCCCCAAAACCCTTTTCCCGGGGGCCGACCCCTACCCCCCCAAAACCCCCCCCCCCCCCCCCCCTTCCACTAAAAAACTGCCCCACTTTTAAAAAAAGTCACTCTTTTTTCCGCCCCCAAATTCTTCTACATTTTCCGAACCACCTCAAAAAACCCTTCCTAAACACTCTGGAAAAAACATTTTTGGAATTAATTTCCCCCCCCCCTCCCCTAACTTCCCAAACTATACAATTTCCCTCGGGCAATATAACCCACCACACTTTGCCCTCAGACATGAAAATTCTCCATTTGCCTCCAGCCTTCTCCCGCGAAAAACTTTCCCACCCCATGCTTCACCCCCCATTAAAGCTTTGGGTTAAAACTAAAAACTCTCATACTTTCCCCCCTTCCGCCCCCAAAAGACAAAGTTTTTTTTGTCCCCAAATACTCCTAATGAAAACCCCCAAAACCCCTTTTCCGCCCCCCCCCAATCAATTTCAATGATTCACCCTCATCTTTCATAACCCATCCCACTGCCACTTTCCACTCCAAATACCCTGAAAAATTAAATTCACCTCCTCCATACCCCTCCTCCCCCCTCCAATCGTTTTTTTCCAAAAATCTTTTCATCACCAAAACCTTTTTTTTTAAATCCTAAATAACCAAACCTTTTCCCCTTTGGTTTTAACCTTTTTAAAAATTTTCCCTTTTCCCTTTTGGCAAAACCCCTAACCAAAATTAAAATTTCCACCAATCCTTGAAAAACCCCTTCTTCCTCAACCCCAAGACACAGTGTCACCCGCAAAAAACAACTGGACAAAAATCAAAAACCCTTTATTTGGATTTTTTATCTTTTAAAAATTTCCACGCCTTTTGCCAAGACCCCCGCATTTTACTTTTTTTTTTAAAAACCCCATCTATAAATATATTCAAACCCACGGAGACAAAAAACACACCCTTTGTCTAAGGCCCCTTTTCCCGGGGAAATAATTTCCCTTTTTTTTCCAAATACTCAAACCTTGACCTCACAAATCCTCGAAAAACTCTTTTTCACATTTTTTCCAAAAAACCAAACCTCCAACCCCCTAACCTGCAACATCTGCCACATTGCCCCCCCCTAACCCCAACCCGAAACAAAACCCCCTTTTAAAAATCCTAAATGCCACAAAGACTTTTTTAAACCCTTTACCCAAAATACTTTTCCCACTTATATGTTTCACTGTTAAAACCCCCCCCCTTTTTGGCCCCCCAAACCCCAACCCCCTTAACCTTTCCCTTTTAAAAAAGCCCCCTTTTTTTTTTGTTAAAAGTTCCCCCTTTTTTCCCTTTTTTTTAACGGTTCTCTTTTTCCCCCTTTTTCCTTCCCCTTCTTAATTTTTTTTAAAAATATTTCCCAAAAAAAATAACTTTTTTACCCAATAAGGGCCCAACCTTTTAAACCCATTGTAAAAACCCCCAAAACCCAAAGGACTTTAAAATTTTCCCCCCTTTAAAAATTAATTTTTTTAAAAACCTTTCTTTCCTTTTTTTCCCCCTTTTCCCTTTTAAAAAAAACTTTTCCTCTCTCCATTTAATCCCTTCCACCCCTTCCAAACATTTTAAAAAATTTCCCCCCAAAACCCAACCTAAAAAACAAAAACCCCCAAAAACCTTTTTTTAAAATTTTTTTTAACTTTTAACCCCCATAAATCCCCTTTTTTAAACCCCCTTTTTTTAAAACCTACCCCACAATTTCCCCCCCCCCACACTCCAATTGTCTTTTTCCTACATTTCCTTCAAATTTAAACCTTTTCCCCCTTTTTTTTTCCCCAAATAACCTTTTCCCCCTTTGCATAAACCCTTTTTAAAAAATTTCCCTCAAATTATTTTTTAATCTTCCCCAATCTAAAACCCCTTTAAATCCTCCTCTTTCCCCCCAAATTTTTTTTAACCCCGAAAAACCCCCCATTTTTCCCCCTAAAAACCCAAACTTTTTCTCACTCTAAAATTTTTCACTAACAAAATTTTTTTTAAAAAAAAACCCAAATCCCCCTCATTTTTTTCCATTTTTTAATTTGTTTCAACCCCTCTCTTAACCCTCTCCCTTTTTCCCCCTTTAAAACTTTTCCCCTCCTTCATCCCCCTTCCCTTTTTTTAGCCTTCCCCAACCCCTCTTAACCCCCTTTTTCTTCCCCCCTCCTTTCCCCCCCTCCCCTTTTTCCCCTCCCCAAACTCCCCAACCTTAAAAAACCCCCCTTTTTTGAAACCTCCTCTTTTTAAACCCTCCCTCCTTTTTTCAAAACCCCTTTGGGCCCCCTTTTGCCCCTCTTAAAAAGCCCCCATCTACCCTTCCCCAATATTTGTTTATATTTTAAACCCTAACTGCCCTCCTCTTTTTGTTTAAAAAACCTTCAACCTCTCTCTTCCCTGATGTTTCCCTTTTCCCCCCTTTGTACCCCAAACTACCCTTTTCCCTCTCAGTTTACCAAACAACTAGAAAGGATCTAAAAATATCTGGGGCCCCCCCTCAAATAAACATGTAAAATTCCGGAAGTCAACTCAAACAGTCTTTTATCCCCCAATACATAACCCAAAAACAAACAATGTCATTTCGCCCTACACAAAATCTTGTATAAATTTTTTATCCTCTTTTTCTTTAAAAAAAAGTATTACCTATAACTAAACCCCTTTCTATACAAAATTCAATCAAAGGGCTTTCCCCTTACAATTTTCACCTTTGGGAAAAACCCAAAATTACCTACCCCAAAAAACAAAACCCCCTCTCCCAAAAGTTTTTCCTTTTTTCCCCCTTTCTTTTTTCCTTTCCAAATTTTTCCCAATTTACCCCAATTAAACCCTTCTCTCTCCACTTTTTTCAAAGGGCCCCATACATTCACTTTAAAATCTCCCCAAAATTCCCCCTCTCTCCCCCCTCTACATTCCTCTCTTCTCCCGGTGCATTACAAACCCCTTAAAAAGCCCACTTTTTGCATCCAACCCTTTTTTTTTAATCCCACATAATTCTTGAAATTTCCCCATTCAAAATTCTCTTTTCTCCTTCCATAACTGATTTCCCTTTTAAAATTTAAATGCTAAACCCCCCCCCCCCCTTTTTTCCTTTAAATCCCCAGGGTACTCCCCGATTTAAAACCCCCTTTAAAAACCCCCCAGAAAACCACCCCCTCCCCCCTTACCCCCCCCTTTAGCTTTGTTTCGCTTAGGGGGCCCGGAAAATCCAACTTTTTTTTCATTCATAACATCACAATCATCGTTTTCTTGTCAAACCCACTAAAAATCCACGCCATTTAGCATCCCAGTTTTTTAAGATTTTTTCTTCTTTTTTTTTTTTAGTAAAAGTCTAAAAAGAAAAGGGGGTTTCCCCCCAATTTCCCCCCGGGATTTTATCGCCTCTAACGACACTCAAGGGTTTTCGGAGGAAAATTCTTTTTTTCCCCTTCCCCCTTTACAATAAAGAAATAAAAAGAAAAAAAGGAATTTTAGAAAAAGGAGAAAAAACCTAGATGTAAGTTATAATATGCATGTGCCAGCGTTAAAAAGGGAAAAAAAGTTTAAAATAGGGGTACAAAATATTTCCCCGTTTTCTACGTGTTTTTTGAGACAGAAAAAGAAAAACCCCAAATCCTACCCTTCAATTCAAAACAGTTACAGGTTTCTGTTTTCACAGCAACTGGCAGGACGGGATTTCTTCCCCTTTAGTGGTTGCTGTCCCAAACCCAAACCCCTACCTAAATGTTTTAAAAATTAAAACCACTAAGGTTTAAAAATTTTATTTTCCCAAATTTCAAAAAAAAGTCAAAAATTAAATTGGTTTATCAAATATCCAAAACAAAAAAATTGGGGTTTTTTTTAACATGTTGGGTTAGGCCCCCTTTTTTCTGACCGTTTACGACAACAAAACCCTTTCCCCCCCCGGAGGCTCGATCCTCCGTCCCAAACTCTGTCCACGTCGGCCTCTTAGGTTTTTGCAGCTTGACCCAAGAGAAGGGCACCTTAAAAGCCAATTTTCGCTATATTCCCCCTAGTGTTCCCTCCTGTCAGTTTATCACTTTTATCCAAACCCTTTTTCCCTTTTTACAAAGGTACCACACGCGTCTTGGTTTTTTAATGCCTGCAAACGATCAACCGTAAGACCGGGCCCGGGGTAGTTGCAAAAGCAAAAATTTTGCAACTGACAAAAAACTTCTACGTTAACAAGAATTCGTGCCACCCGCTTGATTTTTTAAATTTTAAACATCCGCGTTTCAAATTCAAAGTAAGTTTTAAAGTAAAGTTTTTAACAAACTTTTCTTCTGTACCGAGCCAACTTGTCTACCCAAAACCGCTGATTTTTACCTCCTAAAAATCTATTATTACAACATCACAGCTGATAAAACTGCCAGATATTCAACAAACCCGGGTACCTTTATCCAGTCAACGGGGATATCCAGTTCCCTTTTTTCCTCAAAACCCAAAGGGTGCAAACCAAATTTTAGTTAAAATTTTTAAGAGTCCCCTTTTATCCCCTCATTTTTCACTCACCCCCCCAGGATTTCGACCCACAAAGGGAAACTAATTTACTGCCGGTTTAACAAAGGTAACTGGTGCTTTCGACTTTTCAAAGACTCCCACCTGAGAGTGAACAATTTTTTTCAAAAAAACTTTTTTCACTTTTTTGCTTTTGTTATTTATTTATTTCCCAGCGAGAAAAATAGTGCTGACTTCCTTACTTACAAAAACTCTTTTTTTTAAAAACAGTTTTTAATACTATGTTTCCACAGCCCCCGAGGTAGGGCGACCTTTAAAAAGCAACTCAAGTTCCCGATTAAACTTAAAAAATGTTTTTGGGGGCCGTCCGTGCCTCCCACGATTTGATTCCCGGGTGGGTTTAAAAAAGTGTTTAAAAATTTAACTTTCCCGTTATCGATTTTATTTTGATTTTTGTTAGTTTTATATCCGAAGTCAAAAAATTTTTCGGGCGATGATCTCCGTATTAGATAAATTTTTTTTATCCATTATTTGATGAAGAAATTTTTTTTTTTTAAATATTTTTGGGAGGGAATTTGGGGGCCAAAGAATAAATTCAACAAACAAGCATCCCCCTCGTTAGAATTTGCAAAAAAATTTCTTTATTTTGAAGGACCCAATTCTCATTTTAATTTAAAAAACATAAATCTGTATTTTTTAAAATCGTGAACAAAAAAAAGGGCCTATAATTTTGCTGGACCAAAAACCTCGGGGAAAGGGGGGGATGACCCCCGGAACAATTACCAGGTGTCGCGAAAAATAAAAGTAAACATTTTACCCCTAGGGAATTAAAAAGGGAATCACAACTAGTAAAAATAATGACAGTTTCCCCAAAATTCCCCCTAGCGATAGGTTGCCGTAGCAGCCATCTTTTGAAGGGCTCGAAAGTCCTTAGTGAATCCCACTAGAAACCCCTTGGGTGGGCACATCTGTTAAGAAGGACCGAAATTTACTGTAACCCCTACGGTAAACCACCCCACTGTATGTTGTTTTTTTGGCAGGGGGAGGAAGGGGGAGGAAGAGGAAAAGAAGAGGAAAAACAAAAACAAAAGTAGCCCTGGGGTAATTTCCTTCAGGCTAAACCAAACCCCCTTGTGTGCAATTTTCCCTAGTAGCAAAAATTTGGGAGCAAGGGAGTGTTAGCGGTATTTAAGGCAGTAAAAGCATTTGCAAAACAATTACAATTTACCCCAGAAAAAAAAGGGAAAAAAAACCAAAGAACCCAAATTTTTCCCAGTCTAGCAGGGAAAAAATACACCCTTGAAAAAAGCCAGGTTCTGGGTAAAACCATTGGATTGGGGGGCTCACCCCGTCCAAGCACCGTTTAAGGGCCCTTGATGGGTTTAACCCCATCCAAAGCAGTCGTTTTAAAAGAGTTTCCTTTTCAAGAAGCAAATTTGCGGGGGCCCGAAATTGGAAAAGGGTTTGGCCCCCTGAAGCCCAGCGCTCCCGGAACCAAGTGTTCCACAGGGGAATTTGGGTGAAGGGCCACGTAAAGGGGGGTTTTCCCGTTAAACGATTCAACTGATTCATTTTTGTAGTGTTTCCCGATGAATTTTAGTTGCTGCGTATTTCAGCTGACTCGGCTACATGTTTTACATGAAAACCCCGTAAAAGGGGGTGTTTCAAAAAAATCCATTCATTCACTGCACTACTGAGTAGTAACTGTTTTTTAAAATCCTTCAGTTACTGGGCTGCTTCAACTGACTCAGTTATAACTAATCGGTTGATCTAGTTACTGAAATGTTGTAAATTAATAAAAAAACTGAGTGTCCCAGTTTTTATGTTATTGTTTTGCTTCATCCAGTCACTAAAGTTGCACCTGACCAAATAAACAAATGTTCCAGGTTTAAAACAATAAGGGGATTAAATAGAAACAAGACGGGTTTAACGCTTTACTTTCAAAACCCCCACCGAATGTTTCTTTCATACCCCGTTTACAAGAGTACCTCATTGTAAATATTTTTCCCGTTTAAATTTAGAACAGGAATATTTTACTCCCGAAATCGTAATTACCCGATTGCAAACCAAAAGCCAACCCCGCCGGGATTGAAACCAAGCGGTCAGAGAGCCAAAACTCCAAACTTTGGGAAACTCTG
>NC_069400.1:74207338-74270493 GCF_026875155.1 Cherax quadricarinatus | reverse complement strand
TCCCACTCCGGTTTTGTGCTTTCCCTAGTTCCGTGTGTCCAGAAGTCATCTGTGTCCCCTTCAGATGAACTCCCAGGTGTGGTCATGGTGAGGTGTTGATCTTTGGTGGGTGAGGTCATGGTGATTTTGTCATATCTGTGTGGTCATATTCAGGTGTGGTTTATGTTCCCAGTCGTCTCCATTCGTGGACCCCCGGATGTTTTGGTGCTTTTCTTAGCCACGCGTGTCCAGAAGTCCATCTGTGTCCCCTCAGATGAACTTTCAGGTGTGGATCATGGTGAATTGTGGTTATAGGTTAGTGGCTGTGGTCATAGACGAGGGGTGGTCATAGTTAGGTGAGGTCATAGTAAGCTGTGGTCATAGATACGGTCATTGTGAGGTGTGATCATAGGTGAGGTCTCTATCCGTGGGCCCCCGGATGTCAACCCTTCTACACTTCCCACTCCCGGTTATTTCGGTGCTTTTCTTAGTTCCGTGTATCCTCTCAGATGAACTGCCAGGTGTGGATCATGGTGAGGTGTGGTCTTAGTGAGGTGAGGTCATAGTGAGGTGAGATCATGGTGAATTGTGGTCATAGTGAGGTGTGGTCGTAGTGAAGTGTGGTCATAGTGAGGTGTGGTCATGGTGAATTTTGGCCATAGTCAGGTGTGGTTTATGTTTCCAGGTCTTCATCCGTGGGCCCCCGGATGTCAACCCTTCCACACTTCCCACTTCCGATTGTTTTGGTGCTTTCCCTAGTTCCGTGTGTCCAGAAGTCCATTTGTGTCCCCTCAGATGAACTCCCTTTCTCACTTCCCCAGGTGGGCGGGTGGGTGTTTTGGGTGGTTGGGTGGGTGTTTTGGGTGGGCAGGTGGGTGTTGTGGGTGGTTGGATGGCCGTTATGGGTGGTTGGGTGGGCGGTTGGTCAGGTGGGTGGTTGTGTGTGTGTGTTGTGTACGTGTTGGCCCCTCCCCAGTGACCTTGTTGGATAGTAACTTGGTCTTGTCTAGCTGGTCTACTGCCGAGACTGTCCAGGTGGGTGGAATTACAGGAGGGGACACACAGAAATCTGCGTCCTGTAATTACACCCACCAAGACAGCCTGGAACAGCAGACCAGCTAAACACTACCAAGCTGCCTCCCAACTCGGCCACCAAGCTGAGGTTACTTAATTAAATCTCGGACTTCTATTTATGTTTCATTATGTATTCAAGTTAATTTGTGTTTTGCTTTCACTCATTCCACTTTATTAATGTTTGTGCGATCGTTTTATCTTGTATAGATGCGTGTCTGTGCGATTCTATGTCTTCCCACCAACAAAAAAGTTATCAGCTTTCTTTTTTGTTGAAAGTCGACATTTTTTTATATGCAAGACACTGAAACGTCCACAAGTAAATACGAAAAAAAAAAGTACACAAGTACACACAGAACACACACACACACAACACACACACACACACACACACACACACACACACACACACACCACACACACACACACACACACACACACACACCACACACTTATTTTCTGGTAACACTACAATATAAACACAATTTCCCCAGCAGACGTACAATACATATTATCAACCACTGTGTCACTGACATATATGCATATATCTTCACTGTCTCACACAGCTACTACAATTATACTTTAATTATATTATATATTGTAATAGAATTCTGAATAATCGGGATGGAGAATACTGTTATATAGTATTTTGTAGATATCCTTAATGATAAATGTAAAGATACAGGGAAGTAACAACTGAGAGAATTTTTTACTGGATATACCAAGAAAAACAATCTTTTGAATTATTAAATATTAGTCTCTCTTTCTCTCTTTTAATTTTTGATGTCTTCACTTCTCTCACCTTCACTATGTTGACAAAAATATTCATCAACACAACAACAACAACAACATTCACATCTTCACTCACGCATCTACACTCACGCATCTACACTCACACATCTACACTCACACATCTTCACTCACACATCTACACTCACGCATCTACACTAACACATCTTCACTCACACATCTAACACCACGCATCTACACTCACACATCTTCACTCACACATCTACACTCACGCATCTACACTAACACATCTACACTCACACATCTACACTCACGCATCTACACTCACACATCTACACTCACGCATCTACACTCACACATCTACACTCACACATCTTCACTCACACATCTACACTCACGCATCTACACTCACACATCTTCACTCACACATCTACACTCACGCATCTACACTAACACATCTACACTCACACATCTACACTCACGCATCTACACTCACTCATCTACACTCACACATCTGAACATCAAAATGGTATACAATACCGACAGGTTGTTAGGTAAGACACATATGCAACAGTCAGGCAACTTTATTCCGAAACGTTTCGCCTACACAGTAGGCTTCTTCAGTCGAATACAGAAAGTAGGCAGGAACAGTAGAGATGTGAAGACGATGTAATCAGTCCATCACCCTTGAAGCCGTAGAATTTGAGGTTGTCAGTCCCTCAGCCTGGAGAAGTTCAGTTCCATAGTCAGGAACTATCTGAAGATCAAGCGACAGTGCGGAGACTTAAATACTGTCGGAAGGAGACGTGCAGAGTAGTAGTAGTAGTGAAAATGTAGCCACTGAGAGTTCATGTCCTTTCTCAGTTTGTGTGCCAGATCCTCAGCCAGTCATGGTGATGTGTTGTCCTTCATCCAGTCCTCTATCCCCATGTGTCTTGGTTGAAAAGCAATCTCCTAGTCCCGCTCTTGTGGCGATTTTTCAGGTTAGGTTAGGTTTTCTCTGTTTCTTGTGCTGAAAACGTCGTCTGGTGAGACCTGGTCTTGCTTTTCTTAGGAAATTCTGCCTTCATCAAGTCGTCCTTCAGCGAGCATATCTTTTTTCCCAGGCAATCATTGGGGACGTTTGGGGAGAGGTGCAGAGTAGTATTTAAGTCTCCGCACTGTCGCTTGATCTTCAGATAGTTCCTGACTATGGAACTGAACTTCTCCAGCTGAGGGACTGACAACCTCAAATTCTACGGCTTCAAGGTGATGGACTGATTACAATCGTCTTCACATCTCTACTGTTCCTGCCTACTTTCTGTATTCAACTGAAGAAGCCTACTGTGTAGGCGAAACGTTTCGGAATAAAGTTGCCTAACTGTTGCATATGTGTCTTACCTAACAACTCACACATCTACACTCACACATCTACACTCACACATCTACACTCACACATCTACACTCACACATCTACACTCGCACATCTACACTCACACATCTACACTCAAACATCTACACTCACACATCTACACTCAAACATCTACACTCAAACATCTACACTCACACATCTACACTCACACATCTACACTCACACATCTACACTCACACATCTACCCTCACACATCTACCCTCACACATCTACACTCACACATCTACACTCGCATTTTCTACACTCACTCATTTACACTCACACATCTACACTCACGCATCTACACTCACACATCTACACTCGCATTTTCTACACACACACATCTACACTCACACATCTACACTCACAACATCAACACTCACAACTCTACACTCACAACGTTTACACTCACAACATCTACACTCACAACTCTACACTCACACGTTTACACTCACAACATCTACACTCACAACTCTACACTCACACGTTTACACTCACACATCTACACTCACGCATCTACACTCACACATCTACACTCACACATCTACACTCACACATCTACACTCGCATTTTCTACACTCACACATCTATACTCACACATCTACACTCAAACATCTACACTCACAACTCTACACTCACACGTTTACATTCATAACATCTACACTCACAACTCTACACTCACACGTTTACATTCATAACATCTACACTCACAACTCTACACTCACACCTCTACACTCACACATCTACACTCACACATCTACACTCACACATCTACACTCACACATCTACACTCACACATCTACACTTAAACATCTACACTCAAACATCTACTCTCACAACATCTACACTCACACATCTACACTCACACATCTACACTCACACATCTACACTTAAACATCTACACTCAAACATCTACTCTCACAACATCTACACTCACACATCTACTCTCACAACATCTACACTCACAACTCTACACTCACACGTCTACAAGCAATATCGGGCGTTCTCGCTTATTTAACAGTTCGTAAATTTCTGCCCGAACTAAGCCACCAGAAAGACTGATGCTTTTCATTCCAGGTTAAGTTACCGTAAAATTAGCAGCGTTTATGTTCACTTATACGAATAAAGAGAAATATTTACCAGCGGGTAACAGGTTGCAGATTGAGATGTATTGCAGCTTCTTAGATACACAACAATATAGTAGATGAACTGTTCTAAGCTAATCTGATTTAAACTAACCTGTTCTAAGCTGCTATTATCTAAACCTATAATCATAAACTCTCTCATCACAAACTAGTTTAACCTAATTTAACCAAAACTATCGTAACTGACCCTAACAAAACGTAAGTTAATGTAGGCTGGCTGAATCAAGCTTAATCTAAGCTAGCCTAAGCTAAACTAAGATATCTTTTCCTGACTTAGCTGAAACTAACCTATCCTTACCTAACCTAACCTAACCTAACCTAACCTAACCTTACCTAACCTTACCTAACCTTACCTAAGTCAACCCAAAAATACCTGGTAAGTGTTGTATAATATTTTTTGCGTAATGAAACAAGCGTTGAACACAGCCTTAATGAAGCACGCTAAATGAACGTTGCAATACAGAGAGGCTGCGATAGCTTTAGGTAAATGATAAAGACGATATCCAACACGAGCCACGACCGTAACTTGAGAGTTTCTGTTACACCTCTGCTGAAACCATATTCTCCATCTTTGTCCCAGTGAGAGGGAGATGGGGAGATAAAAGAGATGGGGAGGGAAGGAGAGGTAGGGAAGAGAAACCAGGTGGGTGGCGGTGTGGTGGGGAGGTAGTGTGGGGCGTGTAGTCAAAACATTTAGGCTTATTAAAGGGAAGAAATGTGCAAGAATGGGTGAGTGTGTGTAAAGGGGTATGGTACCTCCCACATGCTTGATACCTGAGCCAGGGGGAGGGGCGTAGGTACATGTTAGGGGTAGGGGAGAGGTGGGAGGCCATGGGGGTGAAGGGGGGATATGCAAACGAGGCACCAATAACAGCATACCAAGTGGGGGTGAGACGGGGGAGGATGTGAGAGGTGCCAGGGAGTGCCGTTAGTGATAACCTATTTAGTTATCACTTAAAAGGTGACAACTGCTCTTTAAGTGGCAGGACCAGTGCCACACAAGTGCCTTAAACCCTTGTTTATATGCTGTGCTATTTTTGGCGAGGTGTTGAGGTAGGGAAGGTAGCGTTGGCAGCCACGGTGTGTTGTGCTGGCACTACCCCAGGCAACACTAGGGTGGGGGTAGAGGCAGGGGACCACGGTGTTGTGCTGGCACTACCCCAGGCAACGTTAGGGTGGGGGAGGCACGGTGTTGTGCAGGCACTACCAAAGGCAACACTGGGGAGGGGGAGGCACGGTGTTGTGCTGGCACTACCCCAGGCAACACTGAAATAATAGGATGGATAATGAGAACCTTCAAAATAAGGGAAGCCAAGCCAATGATTATCGTTTTTAAATTACTTGCTCTCTCTAGGCTGGAATACTTCTGTACATTAACACCACCATTCAAGGCAGGTGAAATCGCAAACATAGAGAATGAACTGCACATGTAAATTTCGTCAAACACTTTAATTACTGGGAACGTTTGATATCACTTGACCTGTACTCACGGGAGTGCAGGCGAGAGAGACACATCATAATATACACCTGGAAAATCCTAGAGGGATTGGTCCCAAATCTGCACACAGAAATCACTCCGTATGACAGCAAAAGACTTGGCATGCGGTGAAATATACCCCAATGGAAAGTAGGGAAGCCATTAGTACACTAAGAGAAAACACAGTAAGTGTCCAGGGCCCATGACTGTTCAACAGCCTCTCACCAGGCATATGTGGAAGTGGAAATAAATGGTATAAAATACCGACACAATGGAAATATAAGCAAATATGCAGTATAATGTGATTCTTTATTGACAACGTTTCGCCCACATAGTGGGCTTTATCAAAGTTGTAAAGTAAAAGGACACAAGTGCAACTAATGTGACATTTATTGTGGCAACGTTTCGCTCTCCAGGAGCTTTATAAAGGAGCTTGATAAAGCTCCTGGAGAGCAAAACGTTGCCACAATAAATGTCACATTAGTTGCACTTGTGTCCTTTTACTTTACATATTGTCGGTAATTCTACCAACTTTATCAAAGTTACAAACCGATCTACCTGGTGGAAGGTACGTGAGTATATATAGGATGAAGTCAGGTTGAGATTGCTGGGACAGGTGGAGAATGCTGCATGTAACAATCTACTGAGTAAGGTCAAAACCATTCATCACACCTTGGGTAGCTTTGTAGAGAGATTGGATAAGTATATGAGTAGACCTTCTGCAGTGTTCCGTTCTTATGTTCTTATGTGGGATAGCGATGAAGAAGTTTCTTGGCAAGTGGTTCAGCTATGTTATAGAAGCCGTTGTTCTGGTTGAAGTTGTTGGATATAGAAATAAGTGATGATTCCAGGATTCTTCGGTATTGAGTGTTGTCTTCTGTGGTGATGAGTCTTGCGTTTCTGTAGTTGATTATGTTGGTTGTATGAATTTCGGTGTTGAACACAGGCATTCCTTGAATCGTCAGAGCTGCCTTGCGTACTGGTGTTCTGAAATACGTGTTGTAGGTGTCTGAATGTTTCGCCCACGTATAGTCTGATGCAGTCATTACACGGGATTGTGTATACCCCTGCAGAAGATTGAAGCTTGTCCTGTGTATTACTGACCCAGCATTCTCAACCTGACTTCATCCTATAAATACTCACGTACCTGCCACCCAGGTCGATCTGTTTGTGGCTTGATAAAGCCCACTGTGTGGGCGAAACGTTGTGAATAAAGGATCACACATGCTTTTATATTTCCATATGGGGAATTACCAATAGACCCCAGGCTACTGGAGAGATATATTAACTAAGTACCCGATTAGCCGGGCTGTAATTCGTACGTTGGACTACTTGCGGTGAGCAGTAACACGCTGGTTGATGAGGCCCTGATCCACTCGGAGGTCTGGTCGAGGACTGAGCCGCGGGGGCGTTGACCCACGGAACACCCTCCAGGTAGACTCCAGGTAGGCTGGGGTGTGGGAGAGGCAGGAGCTACAGTGTTGTGTCGGCAGTATCCCTGGCAACACTGGGACAGGCGGAGAGGCTGGGGGAGCCAGGGTGTTGTAACTCAAACCCCAGGAAACACAAGAGAAGGAAAGAGACTGGGGGGAGAAAGGAAAGAGAAGAGAAAGGAAGAAAGAGGAAATGAGAGAGGATAGAGAAAATATAATATAGTAGAGACACGGGAAGAAAATGGAAAGGGCGGTTGATGGAGGAGGAGGAAGAGGAATAAAAGAAATAAGGTAGGAGGGGAGAGGAAGGGGGTGACGGTGCAGGGGAGGGGAGGGGAAAGGTAAGAGTGAGGGGAGTGCCAAGTAGTGGCAGTAGTGTGGCGGGGAGCTAATTTTAATACTAGGGGTGGTGGAGCCAGGCAGTGTGCCACTATGAATATTCAACAGCAAGACTCCTCCCACTGCCAGCTTCCCCTTCTCGCCACCCACAACAACTCTTTCCCCTCTTATTGTCTCCCCTCCATCCGTACACCTAACATTTACCTACTCCCCTCACTTCCTCACCAAGCACTGGTCGTGTCAGCAAACATCAAACTCCAGCGGGAAGTTAGCACAGAGGAGTTTAAAACATGTATTCCACTATGCAAATGAGATGAAATATCCCGCGCACAGTTCCGCCTCTCCCTCCCTATCTCCCTCACTCTCCCCTTCCCTCCCTCCCTCCCTCCCAACCTCCCTCCCTCCTTCTCCCTCCATCACTCCACCTCCTAACATGGCCGGCCACTCTCCGATCTTCACTATCGTTGTTTTGCTAAAATCGGAATATCAGTTTCCAGAGACAGAGAGAGAGAGAGAGAGAGAGAGAGAGAGAGAGAGAGAGAGAGAGAGAAGAGAGAGAGAGAGAGTCTGCCTCCTCTGACTCGTCTCGCCAACACTACACTCGGAGAAGCTCTTAACCTGTAAGGGTCAAACAGAGGTGTAAATAAGAGGCAATAGGGAAAGGAAATGTGCCTCAAATTTCCCTGGGACGGGAGGAAAGATAGAACATTCCAGTCATAATAAACATGATTTATCACGTTCCGCAAAACATCATGCTTCACGACCGGAATTGCAAACGAGGGGTCTCTAGGGGGTACAAAGTGGTACAAAAGGGTACTAACGGGGGGTACTAACGATGGTATAACATGGTCTAACGTGGGTATAACGATGGTCTGGTACTAATGTGGTACTAACGGGGGTACTAACGTGGTACTAACGGGGGTACAAAACGTGGGTACTACCGGTAAAACGGGGGTAAAACAGGGAAAAACGGGGTTTTAAGAAAGGTACAAGTGGGTACAAAACGATACACAAAGTACGCGAAAGTAGAAAAGGGTTCAAGAACCAAAAAGTTGATAAATTGACAAGTGCAACTCTGGGTATCTTTATTGAGGAACGTCGCCACACAGGGGCTTCTCAGTCCACACAAAGGAGAGGGCGAAGATAGGGGAGTTTGAGGTAACTGTCGCACTCCCAGGATCGATGAAAACAATCTTTCAAGATTGATGCACTGATTAAACGCCCCTAATTATCAACTATAAGCGCAATACGCGATTAAATAGCCCCTCTGATTTTGTTTCGGGCTTATCTTAAATTTTAAGTCATTGGTACTTGACAAATGTCTTGGTTTCAGACTGCAAAGGTTTTTGTAAAATAAGAAAGTCACTGTTTAACATGCCGGGAAACCAATTTCGGTAGAGAATAAACAGGAAATACAAACTGGAGCAACTAAAATATAACCAGAGAAAAAACGGGCACAAACCGTGATGGGCAACCCCAAATATAACCGGAGAAAAAAACAGGCGCATCCCATAACTGGGCAACACAAATATAACCAAGATAAACAGGTGCAATACCAAACTGGACAACACAAATAAAAACCAAGAATAAAAGGGCAATCCCGTGACTAAGCAACAAAAAAAATATAACCGAGAATAAACGGGCCAATACCATAACTGGAGCAACACAAATATAACCAGAGAAAAAACAGGCGCAATACAAACGGAGCAACACAAAAAAAACCAAGAATAAACAGGTGCAATACCATAACTGGAGCAACACAAATATAACCAGAGAATAAACAGGCGCAATACCATAACTGGAGCAACACAAATATAACCAGAGAATAAACAGGCGCAATACGATAACGGAGAAACACAAATTAACCAGAGAATAAACGGCGAAAACCCATAATGGAGAAACACAAAAATAACCAGAGAAAAAAACAGGTGAAAATCCCATAACTGGACAACACAAAATAAAGAATAAACAGGTGCAATACGATAACTGGGCCAAAAAATTTAAAACCAGAGAAAAAAACAGGCGAATACCATAACGGGGGGCAACAAAAATTAAAACCCAGAGAAAAAACGGGCACAATACCATAACTGGACAACAAAAATATAACAGAGAAAAAACAGGCGCAATATCAAAGGGGAGCAACAAAAATTTAAAACCCCGAGAAAAACAGGTGCAATACCAAAACTGGAGCAACACAAATATAACCCGAAAAATAAACAGGCGCAATCCATAACTTGAGCAACACAAATATAACCAAGAAAAAAGGCGCAATATCAAAAACTGGAGCAACACAAAAAAACCCCGAGAATAAACGGGCGAAATATCATAACGGGAGCAAACAATAAACCGAGAATAAAACAGGCGAAATCATAACTGGAGAACACAAACATAACCCGAGAATAAACAGGTGCAATTCTAACGGAGAAACCCAAAAATAAACCAAGAATAAACATGCGCAATATCATAACTGGACAACCAAAATAACCCGAGAATAAACAGGCAATTCCATAACGGGAGCAACAAAATATAACCAAAAAAAAAATAGGTGCAATACCATAACTGGAGCAACCAAAATAACCCGAGAAAAAAAACGGGCGCAATCCCAAAAACTGGGCAACACAAATAAAACCCCCAGAATAACAGGGCAATACAAACGGGAGAAAACACAAATATAACCAGGAAAAAACGGGCGCATATCATACTGGGAAAAACAAAATATAACCAGAGAAAAAACAGGGCAATACCAAACTGAGCAACACAAATATAACCAAGAATAAACAGGTCAATCCAAAAACGGACAACACAAAAAAAACCTAGAATAAAAGGCGCAATACCATAACTGGAGAACACAAAATAACCCAAAAATAAACGGGCGCAATACCAAACGGAGCAACCAAATAAAACCAGAATAAACAGGCGCAATACCAAACTGGACAACACAAATTAAAACCGAGAATAAACATGCCAAACCATAACTGGAGCAACACAAATATCCCCAGAAAAATAAAGCGCAATATCATAATGGAAAACCAAAAATTTAAAACCAAGAATAAACAGGTGCAATATCATAACGGGACAACACAAAATAACCAAGAATAAACATGCGCAATTCATAACGGAGCAACACAAATAAAAACCAGAGAAAAAACATGGGCAATATAAAACTGGAGCAAACAAATATAACAGAGAATAAACATGGCAATTCATAACTGGGCAACACAAAAAAAACCAAGAATAAAAGGCGCAATACCAAAACAGGAAAAACACAAATATAACAAGAAAAAACAGGCGCAATACCAAACTGAAAAACACAAAAAAACCCAGAAAATAAACAGGAATACCATAACTGGACAACCAAATAAACCAGAGAAAACGGGGCGCAATACCATAACTGGAGCAACACAAAATATCCCCAGAATAAACAGGCGCAATGCCATAACTGGGCAAACAAAATTTAACCAGAGAATAAACAGGTGCAATGCCATAACTGGACAACACAAAAAAACCAGAGAATAAAATGCAATCCCAAACAGGAGCAACACAATTAACCAAGAATAAAACGGTGCAATACCATAACTGGAGCAAACCAAAATAAACCCAGAGAATAACAGGGAAATACCAAAAGGAGAAAACACAAATATAACCCAGAATAAACAGGCGCAATAACATAACGGGGCAACACAAAAAACCCAAGAATAAACGGCCAATACCAAACAGGAGAAACACAAATAAACCAGAAAAAAAACAGTTGAAACACCATAACTGGGCAACACAAAAAAACCCGAGAATAAACCCAGTTGCAACACCATAATGGAGAAACACAATATAACCCAGAAAAAACAGTTGCAACACCAAAACGGAGCAACACAAATATAACCAGAGAATAAACATTGCAACACCAAAAACGGAGCAACAAAAATAAAACCCCGAGAATAAACAGTTGAAAACACCAAAAGGGAGCAACACAAATAAAACCCCAAATAAACAGTTGCAAAAACCAAACTGGAGCAACCAAAAAAAAAACCCGAAAAAAAACATTTGCAACACCATAAGGGAGCAACACAAATTAACCCGAAAAATAAACATTGCAACCCCATAAGGGAGCAACAAAAATATAACCCGAGAAATAAACTTGCAACACCTAACGGGACAACACAAATAAACCCTTCATGAAAGAAAAAAAATTTTTATAACGCCCGCTTTCGGTCCAACTTGGATCACTAACTGTTACCGGTGTCTAGTTAATATCCACGTACGTTAATGATCCAACTGTGACTATTAATGATCCAAACTTGACTAGTTAATGATCCAACTGGACTAGTTAATGATCCGACTGTGACTTTAAATACGTATTATGGGGCCGTGACACTTGACCTTTCCGCAGGTAGAGGAGACTGTAATTTTTACCTGACCATACCTGACCTCCGTGATTGACCACGAATGACAAACCTACCTCATTTGGCTTGATCCGGGGAATTTATAAATCCAGGATCCATTCTTGCGCTCGACTGTCCAAAAAGTTCATTTTAAGGCAGTTTTTTAACACGGAACTAACTCCAGTGTGTACTATGTTTGTCTGTATTTTGGGATACTGTGTAAGTGTATACTTTTTAACAATGTGTACTTGTATACACGTCATGTATAACGTATACCTGAGAGAACACACTCTCAGTGTAAAATGTGTGAACACACACTTTGTAACGGAATGTTAAGAAAATGTATACACAAATTTGATATGAACAATAGAATGTTTTTTAAATTTAAAAACTCATAAAGAAAATAGAAAATATAAATTTTAAATAAAAACAGTATAGAGTTAATATAAATCTATGAATGTTAATAAAAAATATGAGTGTTAATATAAAACATAAAAATTTAAAGAACACATATGACTGTTAAATAAAACAATATGAATTTTAAAAATTGAACACAATGACTTAATATTAACACGAATTTTAATTTGACCCCATTGAATGTTTATGGGGATTAACATTAATAAAAATCGAAATACTTAATATTTTTGGGGAATTAATAACTCGTAGTCTAAAAATTTGTAACAAATAAATAAAAAAAAAATGAGAATTTTAATGGAAAATTAAAAAAGTATTAAATCAATATTCATATGCAATAAAATTTAATTCATTGTATTATATCAAAATAAAATGTTTAAATGTTAAAATTAATAAAATATTTCCCTAAATAATATAGTTCGAGATAACCATTGTCTCTTTTTATTACTATGTCTCAGGGGTCCTAGTTCTTATTCCAGTGTCTCATAGTCATCTTTCGTCTCATGGTGTCTCTAAATCCACTTACGTCTCTGGTGTCTCTAGTCATTTAGTTCCCGTGTCTCATAGTCATTTATGTCTCAGTGTCCATTCATTTACGTCTCATGGTGTCTCAAAATCACTTATTCTCATGGTGTCTCATAGTATCTTACTTCCCTGGTGTCTCATAGTCTCTTCGTTCCTGGGTCTCAAGTATCTTTTGTCTCATGTGTCTCATAGTCATTTTTGTCTCAGTGTCTCATGTCATCTTTTGTCTCAGGTTCATACCCCTCTTATTCTCTGGTTTTCATAGTCATTTATGTCTCTGGTGTCTCTAGTCATCTTATGTCCATGTCTCATAGTACTTACTTCATGGTGTCCTTTGTCCTTATTCTCGGTCTCAAGTCATTTTTGTCTCAGGTCCAGTCATCTTATGTTCCCGTGTTATGTCATCTTTGTCTCATGGTGTCTCATATCATCTTAGTTCTGTCTCACTTTATCCTTTTTCTCATGTGTTCAAAAGTATCTTAGTCTAAATGTCTCATAGCATCTTATGTAACAGGTCTCATGTCATCTTATGTCTGTGTCGCTAGTCATTTATGTCTCAGGTGTCTCATAAACATCTTATGCCTGGTTCCTAGTCATGTAGGTCTCAGTGTCTCAAGTCTCTTTTGTCCATGGTGTCTCAAGCACTTTTGTCTCGTGCTCACGTCACTTCGTTCCCCTGGTGTTATATCTCCTTCGTCTCATGGTGCCTATCATGTTGGTCTCTGTCTCTAGTATTATGTCCAGGTCTCAAGTCCTCTTTTGTTCTGCTCAAGTCTCTTTTTCTATGGTGTTCAAGTCATCTTTTGCCAGTTCTCATAGCATCTTTGCTCAGTGTCCATAGTCATCTTTGTCTCAGTGTCCAAGTCATCTTTTGTCTCTAGTATCTTATGCTCATAGTCATCTTAGTTCCCGTGCTCATAGTCATTTTATGTCTCGTTCTCATATCATCTTATGTCTCATAGTATCTTATGTCTCATGTCTCTTATGCTCGTGTCTCTAGTCATTATGTTCAGGTCTCATAGTCATCTTTTGTTCCCGTGTTATAGTCTTTTCCTTGGTGTCTCATAGTCATCTTTTGTCCATGGGCTCATAGTCATTTATTTCAGTGTCTCATAATATCTTATGCTCAGTGCTCACAGTCATCTTCCTTTTGGTGTCTCTAGTCATTTCGTCTCATGGGGTCTCATAGTCATCTTTTGTTCATGTCCATTCATCTTATGTTTAGGTCTCATGCAACTTACGTCTCATGGGGGCTATATCTTTAGTCTCTGGTTCTCAAGTCATCTTTGTCTCGGCTCATAGTCATCTTAGTCCATGTATCATAGCCTTTATGTCTCATGTGTCTCATAGTCATCTTATTCTCATGGGGGTCTCATAGTTTCCCTTTTGCTCAGTGTCTCTGTCATTTACGTCTCATGGTGTTCATAGTCACTTATTCTCTGGTGTCTCATGTCTCTTTTGTTCAGTGTCTCATAGTCATCTTATGTATCATGTCTCAAGTCATCTTGCTCTGGGTTCATAGCATCTTATGTCTCGTGTCTCATATCTCTTCTCTCATGGTTTTCCATATCATCTTTTGTCTCATGGGTTATAGCACTTATTCCAGTGTCTCATAGTATCTTTGTCTCAGTGTATCTAGCCTCTTATTTTCCCTGGTGTCTCATAGTATCTTAGTTCATGGTGTCTCATAGCATCTTTTGTCTCATGTTCATATCATCTTAGTCTCATGGGTTCAAGTTGTTTTTCCAGTGTCTCATAGTCACTTAGTCTCAGGGGTTCTTCATTTATGTCTCAGTGTCTCATAGCTCTTTTGTCTCATGGGTCTCATAGTATCTTTTTCCAGGTTCATAGCATCTTTTGTCTCAGTGTCTCATAAACCCTTTGTTCATGGTGTCTCATATCTCTTTTCTAGTGTCTCATAGTCATCTTATGTCTCGTGTCTCAAGCATTTATTCTCAGTGTCTCATATCATTTAGGAATGGGGTTTCTAGTCATCTTATGTCTCAGTGTCTCATAGTCATCTTATGTCTCATGGTGTCTCATAGTCATCTTATGTCTCAGTGTCTCATAGTCATCTTATGTCTCATGGTGTCTCATAGTCATCTTAGTTCAGTGTTCATATCTCTTACTCTGGTTCTCATTCACTTTTGTCTCGTGTCCCATAGTCATCTTATGTTCTGGTGTCTCATAGTCATTTATTCTCAGGTCAATATCATCTTTTGTCTCGTGCCTCATAATCATCTTATGTCTCATGGGGTTCCCCTAGTCACTTTTTGTTCAGTTCCATAGGGCTCTTATGCTCATGGTGTTCATATCATCTTATTCTCAGTGTCACAATCTCTTAGTCTCATGCCTAGTCATCTTAGTCTCATAGGTCCCTTTTACATTTTATGCTCATATTTTTCTCATAGTCATCTTATGTCCTCATGGGTCTCATAGTCATCTTATCTCCAGGTTCTAACATCTTATGTCCATAGTGTCTCATAGTATCTTTTCTCTCTGTCTCATAGCTTTATGTTCAGTTCATAGTATCTATGTTCCCCTGTCTCATATCTCTTACTTCATGGGGTCTCATAGTATCTTATTCTCATGGTGTCTCATAGTCATCTTATGTCTCAGTTCTCATAGTTCATCTTATGCCAGTGTCCATGTCTTTATGTCTATAGTCATCTTATTCTCAATCTCTTTTGTCTCAGTGTCTCATGTCATTTTTTGCTCTGCTCATAGTCATCTTATGTCTCATAGTCATCTTTGCTCATAGTCATCTTAGTCTCAGTGTTTTCATATCATTTATGTCCAGTGTTCCCTTTTACTTATGTCTCAGTGTCTCAAGTCCTTATTCTCTTGTTTCTAGTCATCTTATGTTCATGGTGTCCTAGTCATCTTGTCCAGTGCTCATAATCTCTTATGTCTCAGTGTCTCACAGTCATCTTACGTCCTGGTGTCTCTAGTCATCTTTCGTCTCATGGTGTCTCATAGTCATCTTTTGTCTCAGTGTTCTAGTCTCTTAGTCTCAGTGTTCATAGTCACTATCTCATGGTTCTCTAGTCTCTTATTCTCTGGGGTTTATAGTCACTTATGTTCAGTGTCCATATCACTATGCTAGTGTATCATAGCCATCTTTTGTTCATGGGGTCTCTAGTCATCTTATTTCTGGTGTTCTAGTATTTATGTCTCAGTGGGGCTCATAGTCATCTTAGTCCATGGTGTTCTAGTCATCTTTTTCTCAGGTTCTCATAGTCACTTATGTCTCAGGTCTCATAGCATCTTATGTATCATGTCCCCTAGTATCTTACGTCTCATGGTGTTCATAGTCATCTTTTGTCTCAGTGTCTCAATCATCTTACGTCCATGGTGCTCATAGTTGTTCATGGTGTTCATGTCATCTTTTGTCTCAGTGTCCAAGCATCTTATGTCTCATGTACATAGCCATCTTATGTCTCAGGTGTTCTAGTCATCTTTTCCATGGTGTTCATAGTCATCTTTTGTCTCAGTGTTTAGTCTTTTATGCTCATGGGTGGGCTCATAGTCAGTTATGTCTCAGTGTCTCATAGTCATCTTAAAAGCTCATGGTTTTTATATCATCTTTTTGCTCAGTGCCATAGTCATCTTATGTCTCATGGGGTTTTTCATATCACTTATGTCCGGTCCTGTCATCTTTTGTCTCGTGTTCAAATCATCTTATGTCTCATGGTGTCTCATAGCCTTATGTTCAGTGTTCAAGTACTTATGTCCAGTGTCCTAGTCATCTTTTTTCATGTCTCTAGTCATCTTTTGTACAGGTGTCTCATAGTCACTTATGTCTCTGTTTCACATAGTATCTTATTCCAGTTCCATATCTCTTTGTCTCATGTCTCATAAAACATCTTATGTCTCATGGGGTTCAAGTAACTTAGTCTCAGTGTCTCATAGTCATCTTATGTTCCCTGGTGTTCATAGTCCTTTGTCTGTGTCTAAAAGTCATCTTATGTTATGGTGTCTCATAGTCATCTTATGTCCAGTTCACATAGTCATCTTATGTCTCAGTGCCTCATAATCTCTTTTGTCTCATGGGTTTTTATCACTTAGTCCAGGGGTCATAGTCATCTTATGTTATGGTGTCTATGTCACTATTCCAGTGTCACATAGTCTCTATGTCTCATGTCTCATAGTCACTTAGTCTCATAGTGTCCATAGTCATCTATGTCCCATATGTTCATGTCATCTTATGTTCCCTGGTCCAAGTCACTTTTTTCTCTCAGTGCTCAAGTCATCTTATGTCTCATAGTGTCTATATCATTTATCTCCAGGTCTATAGCATCTTATTCTCAGTTCATATTCATTTATTCTCAGGGCCATATCATCTTTTGCTCATAGTTTTTTCTTATGTTCTTTGTCATCTTATGTTCATATTATCTTATGTCTCAAAATCATCTTATTTTTCGTGTCCATGTCATCTTTTGTCTCAGTGCTCATAGTCATCTTTTGTCTCATGTGTCCATACATCTTATGTCTCAGGACATAGTATCTTATGTCTCAGTTCTAGTCCCTCTTATGTCTCAGTGTCTCATAGTCATGTTATGTCCGTGTTCATAGTCATCTTTGTCTCATATCATCTTATATTCTAAACCCTCTTATGTTCAGTGTCTCAAAATACATGTCTCAGTTCCATAGCATCTTTTGTCTAGTATTCCTAGTCATCTTTTGTTCCCGTGTCTATTCTCTTTTGCTCAATTCTCTGTCATTTTTGTCTCAGTGTCTCATAGTCATCTTATTTTTCATAGTCTCTTAGTCTCATAGTGTTTAGTCTCTTATGTCTCTAGTGTCTCAAGTATCTTTGTTTAGTGCTCATAGTCATCTTATGTCTCAGTGTCCATAGTCATCTTAGCTCAGTGTCTATAGCATCTTTTGTCTCATGTCTCATGTCATCTTATGTCCAGTTTTTCATAGTCCTTTATGTCCATGGGGTCTCATAGTCTCTTATTCTCAAATCTCTTACTCTCATGTTCAAGTCATTTAGTCTCAGTGTCTCAAAATCACTTATGTCTCAGTGTCTCATAGTATCTTATGTCTCTGGTGGAAGTCATCTTAGTCTCATGGTGTCTCAATCATCTTAGTCTCGTGTTATATCTCTTATGCTCATATCCATAGTCATCTTATGTCTCAGGTCTCATACACTTAGTCTCAGTGTTAAGTCATCTTATGTCTCAGTGGGTTTATATCATCTTTTGCCCCATGCTCATAGTCATTTATGTCCATAGTGTCTCATAGCACGTTTTTTTCAAGTCTTTATTCTCATAGCATCTTTTGACCAGTGTCTCTAGTCTTTATGCCAGTGTTCATATCATCTTATGTCTCAGTGTTCATGTCATCTAAATTCTCAGTGTCTCTGCATCTTAGTCTAAGTCATCTTAGCTAGTACTCAGTCACTTTTTCCCCCAAGTATCTTATGTCCAGTGTCTCTATCTTTATGTCTCAGTGTTCAAATCATCTATGTCTCATGCTCAAGTCATCTTATGTCCATGGTTCTCATAGTCTCTTATGTCTCATATGTTCATAGTCATCTTTTTCTCGGTTCCCTAGTCATCTTAATTCATAGTCATCTTAGCTATAGTCATCTTTTGTCCATTCATCTTTGTCCAGTGTTTATAGTCACTTTTGTCTCAGTGTCTCATAGTACTATGTCCCCATGGGGTCTCAAGTCATGTCTCAGGTCTCATATCATTTATGTCTCAGTTCCCCCCCATAGTCTCTTATGTTCATGTCTCATAGCCATCTTTGTCCATTGTTCTCTGTCTCTTATGTCTCATGGTGTCCATAGTCTCTTATGACTCAGGTCTCATAGTCATCTTTTGTCTCATATCTCATAGCATCTCATGTCTCTGTCTCTAGGTTTTATACCCTCATTACCTAGACTCTTGCATTACATAGCCCCCATTACCTTTTTTTGTAGCATTACCCAAACCATCGTTACTTATGTCCTAACATTACCAAGCCCTCGTTATTATGCTTCTACATTCCTAGCCATTTTATTCACGTTTCATGCTCGTCTAGTCTTTTAATTTTTATTAAAAAAAAATTTCTTAAACATTCATTTGAAAGTCAGAGACACATTTAACACCGAATAAAAAGTTCTCTTATTTTTTTTCTGAATTTTAGGAAATAAATTGTAGGCTGCAGCAAGTGTTGCGTCTGGTAGTGAGATGCATTTTCAACTGAGTTAAGCAATATGTCGCGATAGATTGGTATATACAACAGCTGATAGACAGGTATCCACACCAGATGATAAAAATCAACTAAGTAAATGTGATTTAGGAATTTGAAAAAAAAAAAAAAAAGATACGTGTTAGTTTTTAATAGATCCGCGTCGACAGGCATTACTGTTGGCAGAGTCTCGTTGCCAACGAGCCTCCTGCCAGACAAAACAACCTTGTTGTCAAACAAAAACAGCCCGTGCTAAGCAGACAGTGACTTTGCCAAACAAAAATATGTTAAGTGCACGTATCAGGGTTATTAAATATATTATATATATATATATATATATATATATAAATTTTATATATATATATATATATATATATATATATATATATGCAATAAGATCACAGTAAACAGGTGATTTCAAAATATGCAAAACAACCACTCTGAAAGAATAGAGAAATTCCAAGCGTTTTCGTGACTACTCACATTATCATAGTTCCTTGATAATGTGAGTAGTCACGAAAGCGCTTGGAATTTCTCTATTCTTTCAGAGTGGTTGTTTGCATATATATATATATATATATATATATATATATATATATATTATATATATATATATATATATATATATATATATATATTTATATATATATATTTATTATATATATATTTATATATATATATATGTATATATATATATATATATATATATATATATATATATATATATATATATATATATATATAATGTCGTGCCGAATAGATGAAACTGATGAATTAGCAAGAACTCATTTAAAATTAAGTCCTCTCTAAAAAAATTCTTTTATACATTTAAAGATATATATGTATTGTTTTTTCATTTATGTTTATATAAAAATTAATGATTTTGTTCCAAATGCGCCTTAGAAAACTTACCTAACCTTATTATAACAAGCGCAGTTTAAAGTAATCTAATCCAACTAAACATATTTTATATAAATTTACAGTAATTTAATAATAAACAAACACAATGAAATATATTTTTTTCGTTAGGATCGGAATGATTTTTGTGAAATTATTGCATACACAAATTTTCACTTGACTTATTCAGCAAGAAGTGCGTTGCTATTTAAGCCAAAATCGAAAGTTTTACTTATTCTACAATATATATATATATAATATATATATATATATATATAAAATATATATATATATATATATATATATAAAATATTATATAAAATATATATATAATATATATATATGCAATAAGATCACAGTAAACAGGTGATTTCAGAATATGCAAAACAACCACTCTAAAAGAATAGAGAAATTCCAAGCGCTTTCGTGACTACTCACATTATCAAGGAACTATGAAAGTAAAGCATCCAAGGAAGGTATATAAGGGGTCTGGCCAAACTGTCTGTTTTCTCATCAATATTTTTGAGAGCTTTACGAATTTGTAGTCCTGAGTTCATAGATGAGGAAATATCCAAAATTTATGAAATAGGTAATGATTTAAAATACCCAAGAAATGTAATTGATAAATCTTTTAAAGTTGCTAGAAACACTTTTTATAATCCAAAAAGGGACAACCAGCCATATTCAACTAAAAATATGTTGGTTCTCCCTTACCATGAAATCTTGGTTGATATGCCTTCTCTTCTTAAGACTTTTAATATTAAAGTTGTATTCAAAAATCTTGATACAGTAAAAAAAACTTTTGATAAAGAATTCCCCCCAAAATGCTGATGGATGTGTCTAAGATTCCTTGTAAAATTTGCGATAAAGTTTATTACGGTCAAACTGGTTAAAATCTCGAACTAAGATTAAAACAACATAAATATAGCATTAGAACTGGACAAGATTCCAATGCTCTATTTATTCATGTAAGAGATTTTAACCATCCAATTGATTTTCAAAAAGTTGAGAAAGTAGGAGTAGTATCAAGCAAGTCCATGGTCGACAGGAATATAATTGAATCTTGTTTCATAAAAAGCAGTTTTGAAAATAATATGAATATTTCCTTTGGTTTATATAAATTGGATCCATTTATAATTAATAGAATTTGGGAAGAATTTAATAATACACTGGACAAATAATAATTTTTATAATTTTCTTGGGTAGAATAGTTTGTTGGTGGGTTGTGCAAAGGACCTGTCCAGTCGGGCCGGCGCGCGTCAGGTGTTTAACCGTTGTGGGATCTGATAGTGAGGTGCTGGCCAGACCCCTTATATACCTTCCTTGGATGCTTTACTTTCATAGTTCCTGGATAATGTGAGTAGTCACGAAAGCGCTTGGAATTTCTCTATTCTTTCAGAGTGGTTTTTTGCAAAATAATATTATATATATATATATATAATATATATAATATAAATATATTATAAAAATATATATATAATATACAAAACAAAAATGTTCAAATGTATCATCTGTATGAAAAAGGGCGGGGTAGGGTGGGCCTAGGAAAAGTAGGGGGAGGGGAAAAGGAGGTTTTTGTGCGGGGGGCTTGGACTTCCAGCAGGCATGCGTGAGCGTTTTGATAGGAGTGAAGGGAGACAAATGGTTTTAATACTTGACGTGCTGTTGGAGGTGAGCAAAGTAACATTTATAAGGGGGTTCGGGGAAACCCGGGCAGGCCGGACTTAAGTCCGCCCGAAGGAGGGTGTTAATGTTGCATTAAAAACGTAGTGTAAAGCACCCTTCTGGCAAGAAGTGAGGGAGTGAATGAGGGGAAAGTTTTTCTTTTTCAGGCCACCCGCTTGGGGGGAAGGGCCCAGTGTGATAATAATAATATTTTATGTATACATTTTAATTTCCTTCATTGCAGTATTTGTTTATTATTGTCTCACTGAAGTGTGTTCTAGAGCCTTTTGTAAAGAACAGAGTTCAACTGAACAAACCTGCATATTATTGAAATAACACATTTAGAACATGCATTCGCAGAACACCAAGGGGTTTGTGTGTGGGGTGGCGTGTGTGTGTGTGTGTGTGTGTGTGTGTGTGTGTGTGTGTGTGTGTGTGTGTGTGTGTGTGTGTGTGTACCCCACCTATTTTAATTGTTGCGATGGTCGATTCACAGCTCCTGCCCCGCCTTTTCCCACTAGCCGCTACTAGGTCACTCTTCCTGCTCCATGAGGTTTATCATACCTCTTCTTATAGCTGTGTATTGATCCTGCCTCCACTACATCACTTCCCAGAATATTCCACTTCCTGACAACTCTGTGACTGAAGAAATACTTCCTAACATCCCTGTGATTCATCCGAGTTTTTCGACTTCAAACCGTGACCCCTTGTTGTTGTGTCCCATTCTAAAGCATCCTGTGTCTGCCCACCTCGATTCCTCTCAGTATTTTATATGTCGTTATCGTATCCCCCCCTATCTTTCCTGCCCTCCAGTGTCGTCAGGTCGATTTCTTTTAACCTTCGGGACTAGCCCTTGCTGCAAACCTCTGCACTTTCTCTAATTTCCTTACGTGCTTGGCTAGGTGTGGGTTCGAAACTGGGCTGCATACTCCAATATAGGCCTAATGTACACAGTGTACAGGGTCCTGAACAGTTCCTAATTGAATGTCGGAATGCTTTCTGAGGTTTGCTAGGCGCCCTTATGCTGCAACAGTTATTTAGTTGATGTGCGCCTCAGGAGATGTGCCCGGTGTTTAACCACCCCAAGATCCTTTTCCTTGAGTGAGGTTTGTAGTCTGTACTCCGTTTGCGGTCTTCTTTCCCCTCCCAATCTTCATGACCTTGCACTTGGGGGGGCTGAACTGCAAGAGCCAATTTCACATCATTTGCAAACAGGGACACTTTTGAGTCTATTCCTTCCGTCAAAGTCGTTCACAAATACCGGAAACAGGGCTGGTCCTAGGTCTGACCCCTGTGGGACGCCGCTGGGCACAGTCGCCCACTCTGACACCTCGCCACGTACCATGACTCGCTGCGGTCTTCCTGCAAGTATTCCCTGATCCATTGCAGTGTCTTCCCTGTTATCCCTGCCTGGGCCTCCAGCTTTTACATTAATCTCTTGTCTGGAACTGTGTCAAACGCCTTTTTACAGTCCAGGAAAACGCATTCTACCCACTCCTTTTCTTTTCTTACTGCTCTCACCTGTCATAGAACTCCAGTAGGTTTGTGACACAGGAATTCCCGTCCCTGAAACAGTGCTGATTGTCGCCGATTAGTTCATTCATTTTTAGGTGCTCTAGAAAGGAATGAGTGTTAGTTACCATTTGTCCTAGGCACATGTCGATTAGACAACTAGGCCTGTTGTGTGTGTGTTGTATGTGTGTGTGTGTGTGTGTTTTGTGTGTGTGTGTGTGTGTGTGTGTGTGTGTGTGTGCGTGCATGCGTGTGCGTGTATGCGTGTGCATGTGTGTGTGTGTGTGTGTGTGTGCGTGTGCGGCGTGTTTCGTGCATGCGTGCGCGTGCATACGTGTGCATGTGTGTGTGGTGTGTGTGTGTGTGTGTGTGTGTGTACTCACCTAATTGTACTCACCTAATTGTGGTTGCAGGGGTCGAGACTCAGCTCCTGGCCCCGCCTCTTCACTGATCGTACTGGGGGCCTCTTTTCTCTCTTCTTCCTGAGATTTGTCATACCTCTTCTTAAAACTATGTATGATTCCTGCCTCCTCTACTTCACTTGCTAGGCTATTCCACTTGCTGACAACTTTTTGACTGAAGAAATACTTCCTAACGTCCCTGTGACTCGTCTGAGTCTTCAGCTTCCAGTTTTTGACCCCTTGTCCCTGTGTCCCTCTCTGGAAAATCCTATCTCTGTCCACCTTGTCTATTCCCCCGCAGTATCTTGTAAAGTCGTTATCATGTCTCCCCTGGCCCTTCTGTCCTCCAGTGTCGTCAGTTCCGATTTCCCTTAACCTTGTGGGGTGTGTGTGTGTGTATGTGTGTGTGTGTGGGGTGTGTGTGTGTGTGGTGTGTGGTGTTGTGTGTGTGTGTGTGTGTGTGTGTGTGTGTGTGTCTGTATGTGTGACAGAGAGAGAGAGAGAGAGGGGCACTTAAAAGGTTTCAATCCTGAGTTTTAAGTCTTTAACAAGCAAGGGCGGGGAGGAAACAAGAGACCGAGGTGATAATGGCAGACTTACGTCGTGTCCGGCCTGATTTGTAGCCCCTTTTAGTACCGGCAATAAAGTCCAAGTTTGTTTACCAGTGTATCTGAGGCGCCCACCAGCACAGCCCCTCTCATCCACTTAAAGAGCTACTCCGAGCTCTTTGTCTTCCCGCCTCTCCTGAAAAGTTGCATGAGCTCTTTACTCTTCGAGAACTTCTTAAGCCTTAGTTTATCAAAATTTACATACGTAGATGTGACAGAGGAAACAGGTCACAGGGACTCTATGAGAAAGATACATTATGTCGTACACAACTGTTTTTTTTTTTTTTATTATCACACCGGCCGATTCCCACCAAGGCAGGGTGGCCCGAAAAAGAAAAACTTTCACCATCATTCACTCCATCACTGTCTTGCCAGAAGGGTGCTTTACACTACAGTTTTTAAACTGCAACATTAACACCCCTCCTTCAGAGTGCAGGCACTGTACTTCCCATCTCCAGGACTCAAGTCCGGCCTGCCGGTTTCCCTGAATCCCTTCATAAATGTTACTTTGCTCACACTCCAACAGCACGTCAAGTATTAAAAACCATTTGTCTCCATTCACTCCTATCAAACACGCTCACGCATGCCTGCTGGAAGTCCAAGCCCCTCGCACACAAAACCTCCTTTACCCCCTCCCCCCAAACCCTTCCTAGGCCGACCCCTACCCCGCCTTCCTTCCACTACAGACTGATACACTCTTAAAGTCATTCTGTTTCGCTCCATTCTCTCTACATGTCCGAACCACCTCAACAACCCTTCCTCAGCCCTCTGGACAACAGTTTTGGTAATCCCGCACCTCCTCCTAACTTCCAAACTACGAATTCTCTGCATTATATTCACACCACACATTGCCCTCAGACATGACATCTCCACTGCCTCCAGCCTTCTCCTCGCTGCAACATTCATCACCCACGCTTCACACCCATATAAGAGCGTTGGTAAAACTATACTCTCATACATCCCCTCTTTGCCTCCAAGGACAAAGTTCTTTGTCTCCACAGACTCCTAAGTGCACCACTCACTCTTTTCCCTCATCAATTCTATGATTCACCTCATCTTTCATAGACCCATCCGCTGACACGTCCACTCCCAAATATCTGAATACGTTCACCTCCTCCATACTCTCTCCCTCCAATCTGATATTCAATCTTTCATCACCTAATCTTTTTGTTATCCTCATAACCTTACTCTTTCCTGTATTCACCTTTAATTTTCTTCTTTTGCACACCCTACCAAATTCATCCACCAATCTCTGCAACTTCTCTTCAGAATCTCCCAAGAGCACAGTGTCATCAGCAAAGAGCAGCTGTGACAACTCCCACTTTGTGTGTGATTCTTTATCTTTTAACTCCACGCCTCTTGCCAAGACCCTCGCATTTACTTCTCTTACAACCCCATCTATAAATATATTAAAACAACCACGGTGACATCACACATCCTTGTCTAAGGCCTACTTTTACTGGGAAAAAATTTCCCTCTTTCCTACATACTCTAACTTGAGCCTCACTATCCTCGTAAAAACTCTTCACTGCTTTCAGTAACCTACCTCCTACACCATACACTTGCAACATCTGCCACATTGCCCCCCTATCCACCCTGTCATACGCCTTTTCCAAATCCATAAATGCCACAAAGACCTCTTTAGCCTTATCTAAATACTGTTCACTTATATGTTTCACTGTAAACACCTGGTCCACACACCCCTACCTTTCCCAAAGCCTCCTTGTTCATTGCTATCCTATTCTCCGTCTTACTCTAATTCTTTCAATTATAACTCTACCATACACTTTACCAGGTACACTCAACAGACTTATCCCCCTATAATTTTTGCACTCTCTTTTATCCCCTTTGCCTTTATACAAAGGAACTATGCATGCTCTCTGCCAATCCCCAGGTACCTTACCCTCTTCCATACATTTATTAAATAATTGCACCAACCACTCCAAAACTATATCCCCACCTGCTTTTAACATTTCTATCTTTATCCCATCAATCCCGGCTGCCTTACCCCCTTCATTTTACCTACTGCCTCACGAACTTCCCCCCCACTCACAAACTGGCTCTTCCTCACTCCTACAAGATGTTATTCCTCCTTGCCCTATACACGAAATCACAGCTTCCCTATCTTCATCAACATTTAAAATTCCTCAAAATATTCCTTCCATCTTCCCAATACCTCTAACTCTCCATTTAATAACTCTCCTCTCCTATTTTTAACTGACAAATCCATTTGTTCTCTAGGCTTTCTTAACTTGTTAATCTCACTCCAAAACTTTTTCTTATTTTCAACAAAATTTGTTGATAACATCTCACCCACTCTCTCATTTGCTCTCTTTTTACATTGCTTCCCCCACTCTCTTAACTTCTCTCTTTTTCTCCATATACTCTTCCCCCTTGCATCACTTCTACTTTGTAAAAACTTCTCATATGCTAACTTTTTTCCCTTACTACTCTCTTTACATCATCATTCCACCCATCGCTCCTCTTCCCTCCTGCACCCACTTTCCTGTAACCACAAACTTCTGCTGAACACTCTAACACTACATTTTTAAAAACCTAGCCCATACCTCTTCGACCCATTGCCTATGCTCTCATTAGCCCATCTATCCTCCAATAGCTGTTTATATCTTACCCTAACTGCCTCCTCTTTAGTTTATAAACCTTTACCTCTCTCTTCCCTGATGCTTCTATTCTCCTTGTATCCCATCTACCTTTTACTCTCAGTGTAGCTACAACTAGAAAGTGATCTGATATATCTGTGGCCCCTCTATAAACATGTACATCCTGAAGTCTACTCAACAGTCTTTTATCTACCAATACATAATCCAACAAACTACTGTCATTTCGCCCTACATCATATCGTGTATACTTATTTATCCTCTTTTTCTTAAAATATGTATTACCTATAACTAAACCCCTTTCTATACAAAGTTCAATCAAAGGGCTCCCATTATCATTTACACCTGGCACCCCAAACTTACCTACCACACCCTCTCTAAAAGTTTCTCCTACTTTAGCATTCAAGTCCCCTACCACAATTACTCTCTCACTTGGTTCAAAGGCTCCTATACATTCACTTAACATCTCCCAAAATCTCTCTCTCTCCTCTGCATTCCTCTCTTCTCCAGGTGCATACACGCTTATTATGACCCACTTCTCGCATCCAACCTTTACTTTAATCCACATAATTCTTGAATTTACACATTCATATTCTCTTTTCTCCTTCCATAACTGATCATTTAAACATTACTGCTACCCCTTCCTTTGCTCTAACTCTCTCAGATACTCCAGATTTAATCCCATTTATTTCCCCCCACTGAAACTCTCCTACCCCCTTCAGCTTTGTTTCGCTTAGGGCCAGGACATCCAACTTCTTTTCATTCATAACATCAGCAATCATCTGTTTCTTGTCATCCACACTACATCCACGCACATTTAAGCAACCCAGTTTTATAAAGTTTTTCTTCTTCTCTTTTTTAGTAATTGTATACAGGAGAAGGGGTTACTAGCCATTGCTCCCGGCATTTTAGTCGCCTCATACGACACGCATGGCTTACGGAGGAAAGATTCTTTTCCACTTCCCCATGGACAATAGAAGAAATAAAAAAGAACAAGAGCTATTTAGAAAAAGGAGAAAAACCTAGATGTATGTATATATATATATGCATGTGCGTGTCTGTGAAGTGTGACCAAAGTGTAAGTAGGAGTAGCAAGATATCCCTGTTATCTTAGCTTGTTTATGAGACAGAAAAAGAAACCAGCAATCCTACCATCATGCAAAACAGTTACAGGTTTTTGTTTCACAGTCATCTGGCAGGACGGTAGTACTTCCCTGGGTGGTTGCTGTCTACCAACCTACTGTTATATACATAACAACTGTTATATACATCAAATGAGTCAGTAGAAATTGTAGATATTGAAGTGTAAAAGGATTGTATCTAAAGGGTCAGATGAGGAAGACAGGCCGTAACCTTGAAAATCTTGCTTGCCCCACTCCAAGTATTATCCTCCAAGGAGATTTCATGGTAAATCACAGCTTCGAGCCAGAAATAGTTCTCGGATGCTCCATAGATATACAGGTACATGGCAAGAGAGTTAACTGGACTTTGTAAAAAGTTTGCTTTGAATCGACGGATATAACAGAACTCACTAGAAATGATAATACGTTGGACTGGTCTTTACGAACAAGAACTACTTAATCAGAAACAACAATCACAAACAATATACTCTGATCACTTCATCACAGAAATACAAACAGGTATAAATTTAGGAAAGTGAGAGAACACCAGTAACAAAGTACGAGGAGGATGCTTAATAAAGTTATCTTCAAAAGTGAGAGTGTGGAGAAATTTCTCCAGTAAAGAGGGGTATCTCTCAGCCCTCTCAGTCCCCCTTCAGCCCTCTCGGAAGGGGAAAGTGAATTCTTCCTTCCTCATAAAACAGTTTTGTGAGGAATATATATAGAAAATTGACCGGGACAAAATTAGCACAGAACTATCAGACATACTCTGTGAAACATCATGAACTCCCCAAACCCTCACCAGCGCTTCTAATAACTGAAGCATGCAAGGTCCCGCGTTTAAATATGTGCCATTAAGAAAACTAAAAAGATCAAATGCAGAAAGAGAACGTAGAGAACACAGGCAAAGAATTACCGAATCTTAGCCAGAAATAACACTATCGTATAGACAGAAGATTTACAAAGGGAGCAAAAAGCTGCCATGATACTGCAAGAATCCCAAGTATTTCTATACATAGGCAAAATCCCCAAAGGGAAAAACTGCCTGTAGAACTGGATCATTCATCACAGGGGGGTCAGTCACTGGACGAAAAGCAAGGTGGAGAATGCAGATTTTTTCTTTTCAAGTTAATATCATACAGATCATATAAAATAACAAAAAAAAAAAAAAAAAAATCCCGTCAATTAGAAAAAAATTGGAAACGCTCCCATTTAAGGCAGCACCTGAACCAAATTCCTGTAATTCCATATTTATAGAGAGGTGCAATATATTACTAACATGAGCATCAGTATTCTTAGGAAGAAAAACTTAGACGTAGGTGAAATAAACCCGAGGCCTTAGAGTACAGACATAGCTCCTTTATATAAGGGAGGCAGTAGATCACCTGCCCAAAATTAGAAAATAGTAGCCACAAAAATCACGCCCCCGTTTAAAAATCTATGAAAGGGTGACGAGACGCCAAATTATAAGATTTTATGAACACAGTAACCTGTACAACCCAAACCAGCTGTGGCACTGACGGTTGACTTGGAAGGGAAAAACCAAGATGCAGATGTCTTATACACATCTTAAAGGCATTTGACAAATACGATCATAGGGTGACTGCGCCGAGAAAAAGGAAGGCCACAGGTTTAGTGAAGAAAAGTAGACAAACTGATAACTAAACTTTCTGACACATATAAGCAGTCTTTTAGTGGGCAGTGGAGGATAACTTGATGTTCAGTGGTGACAGTTTTTTAGCTACTGAGATATGGAAAAAAACCGAACTCAAATGGACACTATACAAAACTCAAGTGATTGATCAAGTCAAACGAAAGAAACAAATGAAAATACTTGGACGTAATAATAAGGTCGAATGGGTTTTCTTTCAAAAAAAAAAAAAAATGACCCGGGTGGATAATGAGAACTTTTAAACCAGTTAAATAGTGCCAGTGGTGACACGATTAAAATTACTTGGGGCTCTCTCGCTTAGAGTATTGTTCAGGGTTGACGGCTCAGTTTTAGGGCAGGACAGATATCATTATGGAACAGCTGCAGGTATAATTTAAATGCCAATAAAGCATTTAATTTACAGGGAGCTTGATGTTTTAAATAGGAGAGTGCCAGATCAACCAGGCTGTTTTCTGCGCCAGTGACCTGCCGCAGCAACAGTCGGGTTGACCAGGCAAGCACCAGAGGGGAAAACTCTCGAGACCCATCAAAGGTAAAGCAAAGGGCAAAGAAATGTGCCTTATATAACACTTATGTAAGTGGAAGCACTAAACCTGTAGGAGTCGCCCATCTCCAGGGAAATGGAAGGGAATTAAGAGTGATCTGAGGAAGGAGGAGGGTCTCTCCATCTCCTCAGATCAAGAGCACTTAACGAGCATCATGAACACACTTTTGCAACTTAAAAAAATTGTTCAATGGCGTTTTAATATTCAAAGTAACTTTAAAGTAACTTTGGCTAATTTACACTTTATGGTTACTTTAGTTATTTATGTTATTTTACTTAAAAGTGACTTTAGTAAATGTTAAGTTATTTTAGTTACTCTAGTTACGTTCTAGATGTTACTTTAGGGATGCTGGTACAGGTGTTGGTATTAGTGTAGGAGTTGGTACAGGTGTTGAAGCAGGTACTAGTTTTGGAGCTGGCGTTGGTACTGTTGTTAATGCAGATGTTGGTGTTGGTGCATGTGTTGGTGTTGGTACAGTTGTTAGTGCAGGTGTTGGTGACTGCATTTTTGGTACTGTTGTTAGTGCAGGTGTTGGTGCTGGTGCATGTGTTGGTATTGTTGTCAGTGTTCGTGTTGGTGCATGGATTGGTGGTGTTGATACTTTTGTTAGTGCAGATGTTGATGCTGGTACATGTGTTGGTGTTGGCACTGTTGTTAGTGCAGGTGTTGATACTGGTGCATGTGCTGATGGTATTGGTACTGTTGTTAGTGTAGGTGTTGGTGGTAACGGTACTGGTGCATGAGTAGATCTTGGAACAAGTGTTGGTGCAGGTGTTGGTACAGGCGTTGGTGCAGGTGTTGGTGAATAACTTTTAGAAGGGTCCACCAGTGTATTTATAGATAGCGAGAGCCAACACCTGATGCAGTGAGAGCCAATAATACACCCAAAACAATGCCAATACTCTGCCACCATGCCTCCTAGCACTACCATGCCTCCTAGCACCACCATGGCTCCTAGCACTCACCATGGCTCCTAGCACTACCATGGCTCCTAGCACTCCATGGTTCCTAGCACTACCATGGTCCTAGCACCACCATGGCTCCTAGCACTACCATGGCTTTCCCAGCACTACCATGGTTCCTAGCACTACCATGGTTCCTAGCACTACCATGGCTCCTAGCACTACCATGGCTCCTAGCACACCATGGCTCCTAGCACCACCATGGCTCCTAGCACTACCATGCCTCCTAGCACCACCATGGCTCCTAGCACTACCATGGCTCCTAGCACTACCATGGCTCCTAGCACTACCATGGCTCCTAGCACTACCATGGCTCCTAGCACTACCATGGCTCCTAGCACTACCATGGCTCCTAGCACCACCATACCTCCAACTGTAAAGAAGATTATTTTTCGGCATTACTTCAACATCTTTATTATGCACCCCATACCCAGCCTGTGGGGGTAGTATCCCATACCCACCTTGGGCCCGGTTTGTCACCCCATACCCAGCCTGTGGGCGGTAGTATCCCATACCCAGCCTGTGGGCGGGAGTCATCCCCTTACCAGCCTGTGGGCGGTTCACCCCATACCCAGCCTGTGGGCGGTAGTCATCCCTACCGCCTGTGGGCGGTAGTCACCCCATACCCAGCCTGTGGGCGGTAGTCACCCCATACCCAGCCTGTGGGCGGTAGTCACCCCATACCCAGCCTGTGGGCGGTAGTCACCCCATACCCAGCCTGTGGGCGGTAGTCACCCCATAGCCATGCTGTGGGCGGTAGTTAAAGCTTACAGAGGTACATAATGGGTCCAGGGACCGGACCACAAAGTTTTGATACCTGAGCAAGTTACTGTGTTAATGAACTATTTACATGTTTATGTCTGGTCACAATCGTAGTGAGTTATTTATGCAGACATTAATCTCTCTCTCTCTCTCTCTCTCTCTCATCTCTCTCTCTCTCTCTCTCTCTCTCTCTCTCACTTTCACTTTCTCTCTCTCTCTCTCTCTCTCTCTCTCTCTCTCTCTCTCTCTCTCACTCTCTCTCTCACTTTCTCTCTCTCTCTCTCTCTCTCTCTCTCTCTCTCTCTCCTCTCTCTCTTCTCTCCTCTCTCTCTCTCTCTCCCCTTTTCTCACTTTCTCTCTCTCACTTTCTCTCTCTCTCTCACTCACTTTCTCACACACACACACACACACACACACACAACACACACACACACACACACACACACACACACACACACACACACCACTCGTGGTAATGCTTTATTTACAGCTAGCAAAGTCAGGGTATTTTCCCAGAATGGTCTGTAATATACCACTGTGGATAAAATACTTTGACATTTCTTGAACATTTCTGAGTGAGTTGTCTCTGAATTCATTAATTTTTGTCGCAGTCCAGTACACAATGACCCAAGTTGTGACAATAGTCCATCTGGCAAAGTTTACATTTCGTTTGGTCTACATCTGGTGGTGGTGATTTAACCTGCCAAAGATACTTGTAACCCAGCCGGTGCCGGGCAGTAGTGACATCCAAGACTCTGCTTATTTTGTTGGATGCACCATAGACATGTGGCTCCTCCTGCATGATAGACATGTGGCTCCTCCTGCATGATAGACATGTGGCTCCTCCTGCATGATAGACATGTGGCTCCTCCTGCATGATAGACATGTGGCTCCTTCTGCATGATACACATGTGGCTCCTCCTGCATGATACACATGTGGCTCCTCCTGCATGATACACATGTGGCTCCTCCTGCATGATAGAATGATGATAGATGGACTGACTGGTGTCAGTCTCCCTCAGTCTTAGGTCAGCAAGCTTCAGCTGAAGTTCTGTTCGTATAACACCTCTCAAACTGCCGACTGACGGCCCAAGAGTGTAACCTGTTCGGCAGTTTATCAGAAGCGAAATGGAAGTTTATCGTTATTATTATTATTATTATTATTATTTTTATTATTATTATTATTATTATTATTGTGATTGCAAGCTCACTAGTTTCTACAGCAGTTTATAAGGATCATTATATATTATGGTAAGATTCTTTCAACTTGCAAGGATGTATCTGTGGTTTGCAAGAATTCTTAATCATGATGTTGAGAGATCACTCTCAGCTTGCGAGGATTTTTCAACACTATGTTAAGAGACCACTAAAATGTTGCACGGATTCTTGAAGCTGCCAACATTTTGCAACACGGGCAGCGGACAGGTTGACAGTGGTTGAGGGGGCAGGTGAGGGCTAGTAGTACAGCATCATGTCAAGACCACAGGGATAATAGTGTTCCGGGGAGCCTGTGCCTTATGGCACACCTGTTATCACACAGCTGTCGTCCTCTCTATACATCATCACACAGCTGTAGCGACAGAAACACATTGTCGTCTTCTACCCCACCCCCACCCCCACACACAATTCTCTCTCTTTCTCTACCAGCTATCTACTTCCTGCTGTCAGCTATATTTACTCTCTCTGCCTCATTTTTCAATAATTTTCCGCACACACACACACACACACACACACACACACACACACACACACACACACACACACACACACACACACGCGATCAGTGAAGAGGCGGGGCCAGGAGCTCGGACTCGACCCCCGCAACCTCAACTAGGTGAGTACACACACACACACACACACACACACCAACAAGTGTTGGACGACATACATACAGATGAGGTGAAGAAACGGCTAAGGGACATCGATACCTCAAAGGCAATGGGACCGGACAACATCTCCCTGTGGGTCCTTAGAGAGGGAGCAGATATGTTGTGCGTGCCACTTATCACAATCTTCAACACGTCCCTGGAAACTGGGCAACTACCTGAGGTATGGAAGACGGCAAATGCAGTTCCCATTTTTAAAAAAGGAGACAGAAAAGAGGCACTAAACTATAGACCTGTGTCACTGACGTGTATAGTATGCAAAATTATGGAGAAGATTATCAGGAGAGAGTGGTGGAGCACCTGGAACGAAACAAGAGTATAAATGCCAACCAGCACGGATTCATGGAAGGCAAATCCTGTGTCACAAACCTTCTGGAGTTTTATGATAAAATACAGAAGTAAGACACGAGAGAGAGGGGTGGGTTTGATTGCATCTTCTTGGACTGCAAGAAGGCCTTTGACACAGTTCCTCACAAGAGATTAGTGCAGAAGCTAGAGCATCAGGCGCATATAACTTGAAGGGCACTGCAATGGATCAGAGAATACCTGACAGGGAGACAACAACGAGTCATGGTACGTAATGATGTATCACAGTGGGCACCTGTGACGAGCGGGGTCCCACAGGGGTCGGTCCTAGGACCAGTGCTATTTTTGGTATATGTGAACGACATGATGGAAGGGTTAGACTCAGAAGTGTCCCTGTTTGCAGATGATGTGAAGTTAATGAGGAGAATTAAATCTGATGAGGACCAGGCAGGACTTCAAAGAGATCTGGACAGACTGGACACCTGGTCCAGCAAATGGCTTCTCGAATTATAATCCTGCCAAATGCAAAGTCATGAAGATAGGGGAAGGGCACAGAAGACCACAGACCGAGTATAGGCTAGGTGGCCAAAGACTGCAAACCTCACTCAAGGAGAAAGATCTTGGGGTGAGTATAACACCAAGCATGTCTCCGGAAGCACACATCAACCAGATAACTGCTGCAGCATATGGGCGCCTGGCAAACCTGAGAACAGCATTCCGATACCTTAGTAAGGAATCGTTCAAGACACTGTACAACCGTGTATGTCAGACCCATACTGGAGTATGCAGCACCTGTTTGGAACCCGCACTTGATAAAGCACGTCAAGAAACTAGAGAAAGTACAAAGGTTTGCGACAAGGTTAGTTCCAGAGCTAAGGGGAATGTCCTATGAAGAAAGATTAAGGGAAATCGGCCTGACGACACTGGAGGACAGGAGGGTCAGGGGAGACATGATAACGACATATAAAATACTGCGTGGAATAGACAAGGTGGACAAAGACAGGATGTTCCAGGGAGGGGACACAGAAACAAGAGGCCACAATTGGAAGTCGAAGACACAAATGAGTCAGAGAGATATTAAGAAGTATTTCTTCAGTCATAGAGTTGTAAGGCAGTGGAATAGCCTAGAAAATGACGTAGTGGAGGCAGGAACCATACATAGTTTTAAGACGAGGTTTGATAAAGCTCATGGAGCGGGGAGAGAGAGGGCCCAGTAGCACCGGTGAAGAGGCGGGGCCAGGAGCTAAGACTCGACCCCTTCAACCACAAATAGGTGAGTACAAATAGGTGAGTACTATTATATATATATATATATATATATATATATATATATATAATATATATTATATTATATATATATATATATATGCGAATGGCAGTTGCCAACCTGTAGTTATGGGTGCTAGAGTATATCTATGACACCAGGGAAAGATGGCTTACTAGAGACTTCAGGTGTGCCCGACAGGTGTCATAATTTAAATGAGAGCATGTGACCCCAGGTGACAGCAGTGAGCATGTGACCCCAGATGACAGCAGTGAGCATGTGACCCCAGGTGACAGCAGTGAACACCTGACCCCAGGTAACAGCAGTGAGCATTTGACCCCAGGCGACAGTAGTGAGCATGTGACCCCAGGTAACAGCAGTGAAAACGTGACCCCAGGTGACAGCAGTTAGCATGTGACCCCAGGTGACAACCCTGATCGTGTAACAAGCAGTCTTAACGACCCTCGGGTGTCGAACTGACTAGTCCGCAAAATCAAGCGTCACATCGTTCCCCTGAATAGGATAAACGATTTTGAACTCCTTATAGTTAATTGATTTCAATATTTGTTACTGAAGATAGTATATTCGCAACGCAGTTTGGTAAATGATTCAATACCACTTGTTTCTTGGCTCATTGCTATATATTTACTGCTTGTGGAGGCTGGAATTCAAAACGGGAGGTTGAAATTAGACCTGAGCTTACAAACCCTATCACGAGCGTCCTCGTACCATGAGCAATACATAGCTCTGCTGGCTCCATGGTATTTGTAGGATCGATGGTTGAGTGGTTAGGGTAACGCGTACATTGCCTTATCTCATGGGGGATAGGACAGTGTGACGCGGGATCGAATCTCGGCCAGCCACAGTTTGGTAAATGATTCAGTACCACTTGCTCCCTGCTTTCATTAATTAATATATATATATATATATATATGTATACAGTGGAACCCCAAAAATCGAACTGCTCCCAACACAACCAATTATGTAAGTGTATTTTTGTAAGTGCTCTTATAAGATCACAGTAAACAGGTGATTTCAGAATATGCAAAACAACCACTGTGAAAGAATAGAGAAGTTCCAAGCGCTTTCGTGGCTACTCACATTATCAAGGAACAATGAAAGTAAAGCATCAAAGGAAGGTATATAAAAGGGTAGCCCACACCTCACTATCAGATCCCACAACAAAGAAACACCTGACGCAAGACAGTAGGCCCGCCGGCCGAACTAGACAGGTCCTTCATACAACCCACCAACAAACTACTCTACCCAAGAAATAAGAAATTTAAAAAATTATTATTTGTCCAATATATTATTAGTGAGGTGTGGGCTACCCTTTAATATACCTTCCTTTGATGCTTTACTTTCATTGTTCCTTGATAATGTGAGTAGTCACGAAAGCGCTTGGAACTTCTCTATTCTTTCACAGTGGTTGTTTTGCATATAATATATATATATATATATATATATATATATTATATATATATATATATATATATATATATCTAACGGGCTCAGAAACCAGACCTGCTCCCCCCAACAACTACAAACAATCGCACTGGGATGGTCCAATAGTGGAAAATATAGCCTCAACGATGCTTCAGAGTGTGTCAGGGAAGGATAGAGCCCGCCTGCTGGCAGTGAGAGCCCCTCATGCTGGGGACTTTCTGTTGGCTGTTCCCAACTCCAGCTTGGCACACGCCTCGACCCACAGACCATCCGCATCGGTGTTGCCCTTCGACTTGCCGCCCCTATTCTCGCCGAACACAGGTGTATTTGTGGCAGTGAAGCAGCAGACCGATTCGGGTACCATGGTCTTGTGTGCCGTAAATCCCAGGGAAGATTGCAAGACATGAGGAGGTTAATAACATTATCAAGAGAGCCTCACAACAGCTGGATGCCCAGCAGTAAGGGAGCCACCGCAACTATGCAGATCTGACGGCAGCCAGAAGCGTCCAGATGGTATCACCCTTCAAGCCTGGACAGATGGGAAGCAGGTGGTGTGGGACTATACATGTGCATCTACCTTGGCTGATACCTATCTCCAATACACCAGGGAGGAAGGAGGGGCAGCTGCCAGCTTCAGGGAGTCCCAAAAGTCTAGAAAATATGGAGAACTTGCCCATCATTATATGTTTGTTCCCATAGGCTCAGAGACCCTTGGCTCATGGGAAAGAGTGCATCTAATTTCCTTAAGGAGCTGGGAAAAAGACTCATCAGGGTAACTAGGGATCCCAGGGCAGCTAGTTTTCTGTTCCAGCGGCTCAGTGCGGCTGTTCAAAGGGGTAATGCATGCTGCATTTTGGGCACACGCCCCAGCTCTGAGGAGCTGGATGAGATTTTCGCCTTATAATCGGTGATACACACGTAACAACATGTACCGTATATGCCACCTTTATATCAACAATGTATCTCTTAAATCTTCTGTACCATATTATGTAATAAAATATTCCTATTGGTAAAAAAAAAATAGTTTAAAAGATGGGGTGGTAGGGGAAGTGGAATATTCAAATGGCTTCAGGAAGAAATCCAAATATTCTTCCTTGAAGCCTTTTTATCCATCTATATATATATATATATATATATATATAATATATATATATATATATATATATATAATATTATATATATATATATATATATATTATATATATATATATATATATATTATATATATATATATATATATATATATATATATATATATATAATATATATATATATATATATGCATGCTTAACAATTCGCAAACAGGCGAAATTAATTACAAACATTGTCTCTACGTCCACAGCAGGGCTCAAACCTGCAAACTCTGTATCAGAGTCCACAGTACTTTACCACGGAGCCAGACCCCAGATAAGTTATTTCATCAAATCCTGCCACTTGCAGGCGCCCATACTTATCTCGGGTTGGGCTCCGTGGTAAAGTACTGTGGACTCTGATACAGAGTTTGCAGGTTCGAGTACTGCTGTGGATGTAGAGACAATTTTTGCATTGAGGTATATGTGGAGGCAAAAAATGTTATCTATGGAGGCATAGAAGGAAATGTATGAAAGTATAGTAGTACCAACACTCTTATATGGGTGTGAAGCTTAGGTTGTAAATGCTGCAGCGAGAAGGCGGTTGGAGGCAGTGGAGATGTCCTGTGTAAGGGCAATGTGTGGTGTAAATATTATGCAGAAAATTCGGAGTGTGGAAATTAGGAGAAGGTGTGGAGTTAATAAAAGTATTAGAGGGCTGAATAGGGTTTGTTTAGGTGGTTTGGTCATTTAGAAAGAATGGATCAAAGTAGAATGACATGGAGAGCGTATAAATTTGTAGGGGAAGGAAGGCGGGGTAGGGGTCGTCCTCGAAAAGGTTGGAGGGAGGGGGTAAAGCAGGTGTTGTGGGCGAGGGGTTTGGACTTCCAGCAAGTGTGCGTGAGCGTGTTAGATAGGAGTGAATGGAGACGAAAGGTATTTGGGACCTGACGATCTGTTGGAGTGTGAGCTGGGTAATATTTAGTGAAGGGATTCAGGGAAACCGGTTATTTTATATAGCCGGACTTGAGTCCTCGAAATGGGAAGTACAATGCTTGCACTTTAAAGGAGGAGTTTGGGATATTGGCAGTTTGGAGGGATATATTGTGTATTTTTATACGTATATACTTCTAAGCTGTTGTATTCTGGGCACCTCTGCAAAAACAGTGATTATGTGAGTGTGGTGAAAGTGTTGAATGATGATGAAAGTATTTTCGTTTTTGATATTTTTCTTTCTTTTTTTTGGGTCACCCGCCCCTCGGAGGGAGACGGCCGACTTTTTAAAATATATATATATATATATATAAAAAATATATAATATATAGATATTAGCATAACATATAAGATAATATGATATATTATATATATATATATATATATAAATAATATATATATATAGATATAAATATATATATCCTTATTATACAAGACTTTATCTTTGTCGTATAATAATTTTTTATCATTAATGTAGTTAAGCAACGGAGATGATGGTGACAGATGTGACAGTGGATGCTTATGGTGGTGATGGGATTAGGTATCGGAAGTGATAGCGTTTGTGGATAGTAATGATGGTGATATGATGAGGTGATAGTATAATAGGTGGTGATAGTTTATGGTAAAAGTCGTAATAGTGATAGTTTATCTGATAAAGTTTGATGAGGAAGAGATGAAAATATAGGATGTAATAATGAGAGTAATGTGGTGATGTAACTGTGGCGATAGTGATGGTATTGATGGGATAGTTGTTGATTATGATGGTGTGAATTATGTGAAGATAGTGGTTAAGAGAGATGTTATGATGCTATGGTGATGGTGAAAGGTAGATGATGATCGTGGAGAGGGGGATAATTAGCTGAAAGGTGGATGATAGTGATGACAACGAGGTGATGGTGATAGTTATGAACGAGGTGATATAGGTGAAGGTGAAAAATATACAACGGTGATCCCTGGTGAAGTTAAAAGTGGTGCAGGTGGGATAAGGTTGATGGGTGATAGAGATGGTGATGATCAGTGATATCGTGATGAATAGCAGTGATGATATTAGTGGTTAAGGACATAACATGGTGGCACAGTTACAAGTGAAACCTAGATGGTAGCACAGACAAGAGGAACATAGATGGTAGCAATACAGTTAAGAGGGGTACATAGATGGTAGCACAGTTAAGAGGGAACATAGATGGTAGCACAGTTAAGAGGAAACATAGATGTTAAGCACAGTTTAAGAGGGTAATAGATGGTAGCACATTTAAGGGGGAACATAGATGGTAGCAGAGTAGAGGGAACATAGTTGGTAGCCACAGTTTAAGAGGAAACATAGAAATGAGTAGGCACAGTTTAATAGGGAACATAAGATGGAACCACAGTTAAGAAGGGAACATAAGATGGAAGATCTGTTAAGAGGGGACTAGTATGGTAAGATTCTGTTAAGAGGAGACCATAGAATGGTAGCACAGTTAAGAGGGAACATAGAATGCAGCAAGTTAAGAGGAACAAAGATGTTAGCAACCAGTTTAAGAGGGAACATAGATGGTAGATCTGTTAAGAGGGAACAAGATGGTAGCAACAGTTAAAGAGGGAACATAGATGGTAGCACAGTTAAGAGGTAACATAGATGGTATCACAGCTAAGAGGGTACAATAGATGGTAGCGAAACATTTTAAGAGGGAGACATAGATGGTAGACAGTTAAAGGAAACATATATGGTCAGCAAGTTAAGAGGGAACATAGATGGTAAGCACAGTTAAGAGGAACATGAGATGGTAGATCTGATAAGAGGGAACATAGATTGTAGATTCTGAGTTAAGAGGGAACATGATGGTACACATTAAGAGGGAACCTAGATGGTAGATCTGTTTAAGAGGGAACATAGATTTTGTAGATCTGTTAAGAGGAACAATGATTGTAGATCTGTTAAGAGGGAACATAGCAGATAGCACAGTTAAGAGGGAACAATCGATGGGCAGCACAGTGTAAGAGGGAACATAGATGTTAGCACAGTTAAAGAGGGGAACATAGATGGTAGACTCTGTTAAGAGGGAACATAGATGGAACAGCACAGTTAAGAGGGAACCATAGATTGTTGAACTTTAAGAGGGAACATAGATGGTAGCACAGTTAAGAGGGAACATAGATGGTAGATCTGTTAAGAGGAACATAGATGGTAGCACAGTTTTAAGAGTGAACAGAAGAATTAGATTCTGTTAAGAGGGAAGCATAGGATGGTAGCACATTAAGAGGGAAGATAGAATGGTATATCTGTTAAAGGGAACATAAGAAGGTAGATCTGTTAAGAGGGAACATAGATTGGTAGCACAGTTAAGAGGAACAATAGATGACAGCACAGTGTAAGAGGGAACAAGATGGTAGCACAGTTAAGAGGGAACATAGATGGCAGCACAGTTAAGAGGGAACATAGGATGGTAGCACAGTTAAGAGGGAACATAGATGGTCGCACAGTTAAGAGGGAACATAGATTGGCAAGCACAGTTAATAGGGAACATAGATGTAGCACAGATTAAGAAGTGAACATTAGATGGTAGCAACACAGTTAAAGAGGGAACAAGACGTAGATCTGTTAAGAGGAACAATAATGGTAGATCTGTTAAGAGGGAACCAAAGATGTACCACAGTTAAGAGGAAACATAGATGACAAGCACATTAAGAGGAACATAGATGGTAGCGACAGTTAAGAGGGAACATAGATGGCTAGCCAACGTCTGGATTGGTGAAGAGGGAACATAGATGGTAGCAGCACAGTTAAAGAGGAACATAGATGGTAGCACAGTTAAAGAGGGAACATAGAAGGCAGATCTGTATAAGAGGGAACATAGATGGTAGCACAGTATAAGAGGGAACATAGGATTGGTACACAGTTAAGAGGAACATAGATGGAAAGCACAGTTAAGAGGGAACCCTCGATTGAAAATCTGTTTACGAGGGAACCTCGAAGGTAGCAAACAGTTAAGGAGGGACCAATAGCAGGCAGCACAGTTACGAGGGAACAAAGATGGTGAAGTCCCAGCTGAAATCGTGCCCCAAAGATGGACGCCCATGGAACAGCGGGAAGGGCCACGTCAGGTCGCACGGGAGTGCGCGCGAGTGACCGGCAACGCAGGCAGCGAATGTATAGATTGGCAGCGGCGAGGGGTGGGGCCGCCTAGAAGGGTGGCGGCTGAGGCGTGCGGGGTTTGCGCCGCGTGGAAGCCGTGCAGTGCGGGTGCCCCTACGTATCTGTGTAATCGCTTCTCCCCCGGTACGCTGCGTGATCCCTAAACACTGCGGGCCGTAACGGGCAGCTTCACCGGAACTCCGCGTGCACCATATAGGAAGTGGAGCGCCCAGAAACATATCGGTCCCCCCACCAAAGGTCGAGCTCCAGTTCCCTCAATTGACGATATACTCACTTGGTCACTCAGTCAAAAATTGAGGTCGCCCACAGAACTGGCAAACAGGCGTACGTAACGCATAAGCCGTAATGGACGTTGGACACACTCCAGTTAACTGTTGTCTCTGCCGGCCGGTGGAAACGTACACAGAAGGTGAACAAAGATGGAAATCTGTTAAGAGGAACATCGATGGTAGCACAGATTTAAGAGGGAAACTAGATGGTAGGCACATAATGAGGAACATAGATGGCAGCACAGTTAAGAGGGAACAAAGATGGTCGCACAGTTAAGCAGGGAACCCAAATAGGAATTTGTAGCACAGTTAAGAGGGGAACATAGATGGTAGCACAGTCAAGAGTGAACATAGAAGCAGTGCACAGTAAAGAGGGGTAACATAGATTGTAGCCACAGTTAAGAGGGAACATAGACGGTAGCATCAGTTAAGAGGAACATAGATGTGCAGCACAGAATAAGGGGAACATAGATGGTACACAGTTAAGAGGGAACATAGATTAGTGTGATCACAGTTAAGAGGGAACATAGATGCAGCACAGTTTAAGAGGGAAACATGAAGGAGCACAGTTAAGAGGGAACATAGATGGTAATCTGTTAAGAGGGAACATAGATGTACACAGTTAAGAGGAACATAGAAGTAGCACAGTTAAGAGGGAAACATAGATGGTAGCACAGTTTAAGAGGGAACATAGATGGTAGAATCTGTTAAGAGGGAACATAGATGGTAGCACAGTTAACGGATGGGAACATATATGGTAGCACAGTTAAGAGGGAACAAGAAGGAAGCACTTAAGAGGGAACCTAGATGTAGCATAGTTTAAGTTAGGAAACAAGAATGGAGCTCTGTTTAAGTGGAACAAGAGATGGTAATCTGTTAAGAGGGAAACATAGATGGGTAGCAAGTTAAGAGGAACATAGATGGCAGCACAGTTCAGAGGGAACATGATGGTAGCACAGTTTAAGTGGAACTCAAGGCGAGGTGGCAGGGGCGGGGGGGAGCAGGGTAAAGTAAGAGGGAACAGAGAAGGAGAGGGGCGGACAGTAAAAGGGACGGGTGGAACCTCGGATGGCCAGCACAGTTTTAAGAGGGAACAAAGATGGATAGCAAGTTAAGAAGGGAACATAGATGGTTACACAGTTAAGAGGGAACAAGATGTGCAGCACAGTTAAGAGGGAACATAGAAGGTACACAGTTAAGAGGGAACATAGATGTAGATCTGTTACGCATACCAGCAATGTTATGTTCCCTCCTTTAACGGTGCTAATAAACCCCATCTAATGTTCCTCCCTACCACCTTAACAGATCTACCATCCTATGTTCCCATCTTAACCTGTTCTAACATCTATGATGTTCCCCACTCATATCACTGTGCTGGGGCCATCTATATGTTCCCTCATACCTTTACTGTGCTATCATCTATGTTCCTGTCTTAACAGATCACAATACTATGTCCCTCTTAACAGCTCTACAATCTATGTTCCCTTCTAACAGATCTCTCTACCATGGTGGGGGGTGGGGGGGGGGGGGGGGGGGGGGGGGGGGGGGGGGGGGGGGGGGGGGGGGGGGGGGGGGGGGGGGGGGGGGGGGGGGGGGGGGGGGGGGGGGGGGGGGGGGGGGGGGGGGGGGGGAGGGTGGGGGGGGTGGGGGGGGATGTAGCGCGTAGTGGGGGGGGGGGGGGGGGGGGGGGGTGTGTTGGGGGGTTGTGGGGGGTGGGGGGGGGGGTTGTGGGGGAGGTGGTTGGTGTGGGGTAATGTGGTTAGGGGGGTGTAATAGTGGGAAAGAGGTTAGGGGAGTAATTAGTGGGGAAAAGAGGGAAGGTGAGTTAATTCTTTGGTAAATTGTTTATGGGAAAATGGTAGGTCAGTCTCCAATAGTTAACAATATGATAGATATCTAGTGAAGTGCAAGTTAATCTCAAGCACATATCACCCTTCAACCTTATCACCACAGCACCACTTTAACCTCTCACCATGATACACCGTTGTAATTATCACCTTCACAATATCACCAACTTTCATAACTATCACCATCACGGGTCGGGAACAATATGATGGTAGCACAGTAAGCGGGAGCCATAGAAGGTAAGCCCAGTTCAGCAGGGACCCAACTATTGAAGACCACTGATCAGCAGGGCCATACGCTGTTAGCACAGTTAATAGGAACATAGATGGTAGCACATTAAGAGTGAACATAAGATGGTAGCACAGTTATGAGGTAACATAGAAGGTAGCACAGTTAAAGAGGGAACATAGATGGTAGATCTGTTAAGAGGAACATAGATTGGAGCCCAGTTAGAGAGGGAACATAGATGGTAGCACAGTTAAGAGTGGGAACATAGATGGTAGAACTGGATTTAAGAGGGCACAAAGAAGTACACATTAAGAGGGAACATAGATTGATGGAAAATAATGTATTATCAGGTAAAGAATAGTGTGTATTTTTTAATGTAAATTAGAAAATAACATTGTATTTAATAAAAATTATGCCATAAAAAATTGAACCTGCGTCTGCGCAGAACGAAGACCCGCCATTGTATTTTGAATTGGACACAACGTTAGTGAATAATGGAAGAAATTTTCGTGCTCTAGATGCTAAATTTGGGCTGACACCTCTCAAATAGGAGCCGCAATTGTGTTGGATGCGCATTCCTGCATAACTTGAGATTCAGCACTGGACAAGCAGCTTCCAGGGAACCTCAGATAAGTTTATGTTGTAACTCTGGCCAGTGTTATTTTCATGACAGACAGTGAGGTTTTCTGAGTCTGATAACACCTTAAATCCCCATTCAAATTGGTGATGAAATATTAAGATATAATCACCTTCTGTTATGTAATAATTGTATATATATAATCATGTATTATTTTTAACTATACAGTCCAACAAACTTATATATTTACCAAATTCTTTGTTTGCTGCATCTTACAGATTGTAATTATTAGGTCTATAGCAATTTGTGGATAAGACAGTTAAGGTATCGCAGGGGGACCATATTTGCGACCTAGGTGTCCCAAATTCCTACTTGTCTATGTAACTGATAAATAATAATTATCTTTGCTACATTTACTGTTTATGTCATAATGAAGTTACATTCAGATAAAATGTAATTTTCCACATAGATGGAAGCACAATTACAAGGAACATAGGATGGTAGCACAGTCAAGAAGGAACATAGATGGTTAGCCACAGTCAGAAGGAACATAGATGGGTAGCACAGTTAAGAGGGAACATAGATGGTTGATCAGTTTAAGAGGAACATAGATGGTAGCACAGTTACGATGGGAACATAGATGGTAGCACATAAGAGGGAACAAAGATGGCAGCACAGTTTAAGAGGAACATAATGTTAGCACAGTTAAGAGTTGAACATAGATTGTAGCACAGATAAGAGGAAATAGAACGGTAGATATGTTAAAGGGAACATAGATGGTAGATCTGTTAAGAGGAACATAGATGGAAGCACAGTTAAGAGGGAACATAGATGACAGCACAGTTACGAGGGAACAATAGATGGTAGCACAGTTAAGAGGGAACAAATGGCAGCACATTAAGAGGGAACATAGAAGGTAGCACCGTTAAGAGGGACATAGATGAGTACACAGTTTAAGAGGGAACATAGATGGTAGATCTTTAGAGGGAACATAGATGAAGCACAGTTAAGAGGGAACCTAGATGGTACACAGTTAAGAGGGAACATAGATGTAGCACAGTTTTAAGAGGGAACATAGATGTACACAGTTAAGAGGGAACATAGATGGTAGCACAGTTAAGAGGGAACATAATGGTAGCACATTTAAAGAGGAAACATAGATGGCAGCACAGTTTAAGAGGGAACATCAACGGCAGCACGTTAAGAGGGAACATAGAAGGAGTACACAGTTAAGAGGGAACAAGATGGGTAGCACATTAAGAGGGAACATAGATGGCGCACAGTTAAAGAGGGAACCATAGAAGGTAGACAGTTAAGAGGGAAATAGATGGTAATCTGTTAAGAGGGAAATAGATGGTAGCACTTTAAGAGGGAAACATAAAGGTAGCACAGTAAAGAGGGAAACATAGATGCAGCACAGATAAAAGGGAACATAGATGGTAGCACAGTTAAGAGGCACATAGAAGGTAGCAGAGTTAAGAGGGAACTAGATGGCAGCACAGTTAAGAGGAACATGATGTAGCACAGTTAAAGAGGGAACATAGATGGTAGCACAGTTTAAGGGAACATAGATGGCAGCACAGTTAAGAGGGAACATAGATGGTAGCACAGATTAAGATGGAACATAGATGGTATCACAGTAAAGGGAACATAGATGGTAGCACATTTAAGAGGGAACTTAGATGGTAGCACAGTTAAGAGGGCACATAATGGTAGCACAGTTAAGAGGGAACAAATATGGTAGATCTGATAAGTGGAACATAGATGGAGCACAGGTTAAGAGGGAACATAGCTGTAGCACGTTAAGAGGGAACATAGAAGAAAACAGTTAAGAGGAAACATAGATGGTAGCATCGTTAAGAGGGAACTTAAGATGGTAATCTGTTAAGTTGGAACATAGATGTGTAGAATCAGTTAAGAGGGAACATAGAAGGGTCGCAACCATAAAGAGGGAACTTAGATTGGTAGCACAGTTAAGAGGGAACATAGATGTAGGTATCTGTTAAGAGAACATAGATGGTACACAGTTAATGAGGGAACATAGACGGTAGCACAGTTAAGAGGGAACATAGAATGGTAGATCTGTTAAGAGGGACATAGATGGGTATCCACAGTTAAGAGGAACATAGCTGGTAGCACAGATATAGGGAAACATAGAAGGTAAGCACAGTTAAGAGGGAAACATAGATTGGTAGATCTGTTAATAGGGAACATAGATGGTAGCACAGTTAGAAGTGCACATAGATTGGTAGCACAGTTAAGGAGGGAACATAGATGGAGATCTGTACGAGGGAACATTATGGTAAGCAACAGTTTAAGAGGGAACATAGAATTTGTGGGAAATAATATATTATCAGGAAAGAATAGTGTATTTTTTTTTATGTACATTAGAGTAATAACATTGTATTTAATAAAAAATTAAGCATAAAAAATGGGAAGCCTGCGTCTGCGCAGACGAGAGCACGCCATTGTTTTTGAATTGACACAAACGTAAGTGAAAAAAGGGAAAGAAATTTCGTGCTCTAATAAGGCAAAATTTGGGCTGACACCTCTCCCATCGAGCCGAAATGTTGATGTGCATCCGCATAACGTGGAGATATCAGCGACTGGACAAGACAGCTCCAGGAACCTCAGATAAGTTTTATGTTTTGTAACACTGGCCAGTGTTCTTTTCCATGGATAGACAGTGAGGTTTTTCTTGAGTAAGATACACTTTAATCCCAGTCAAATTGGTGAGTGATATTAAGATATATTCTCCTTCTGTTATGTATACATGTAATATATAATCATTTTATTATTTTTAATATACAGTCCACAAACTTATAAATTTTACCAGAATTCTTGTTGCTTCCATCTTTCATATGTAATTATTAGGTCTAGAGCAATTTGTGTATAAGACAGTTTGTAGGATCGAAGGGGACATTTTTGCGACCTAGGTGTCCCAAATCTAACTTGTCTATGTAACTGATAAATAATAATTATCTTCTATCATTTACTGTTATGTACATAATGAGATACATTCAGATAAATGTAATTTTCCACATAGAATTGGTAGCACAATACAAGGAACATAGATGGTACACAGTCAAGAAGGAACATAGATGTGTAGCACAGTCAAGAGGAACATAGATGGTAGCACAGTTTAAGAGGAACAAAGATGGTTTATCTGTTTAAGAGGAACATAGATGTGTAGCACAGTTAAAGGGAACATAGATGGTAGCACAGACAAGAAGGAACTATAGATGGTAGTACAGTTCAGAGGAACAAATGATGGGAAGCACAGTCAAGAGTGAACATAGAGGGTAGCACAGTTAAGAGGGAACCACAGATGGTAGCACAGCCAAGTAAGGAACATAGAAGGTAGCACGTTAAGAGGGAACATAGATGGTACACAGACAAGAGTGAACATAGGTGTAGCACAGTTAAGAGGGAACACAGAAGTAGCACAGTCAAAGTAACATAGATGGTAGCCACAGTCAAGAGGAACTAGAATGGTAGCACAGTAAGAGGGAACATAGATGGAGCACAGTCAAGAAGGAACATAATGGTAGCACAGTTTCGAGGGAACATAAATGGAAGCACAGTTAGAGAGGGAACATAGATGGTAGCACAGTTTAGAGGGAACATAGGATTGCAGCACATTTCAAAGAACACAGAACGGTAACATTAAAGAACCCAGATGTACCACAATGACGAAAGAACGTAGATGGTAGCACAGTCAAGAGTAAACACCGATGGAAGCACAATGACGAGGAACATAGCACTTTACGACACAGGTGAGTCACAGAAGCTTAGCAAATAATTTTTTTTAAGAGGGGTAAATTAAAGATGAACAAGAGGGGAGATCAACACATACACAGTGTTTAGGAACCATTCCCTTAAACAATTATGGATTTTATGGTAAAAAGCGAACGATCTAAGATTGTCACAATGGTCTCCTTCGCTGCCAACGTAAGCAATCCTTTCATTTATTAGCTGTTTTTTTCCTAATAATATGTTAATGTAGATAATGTGTGTTTCACCAGTGTTGAGATTGATGGCTAACAAATCGCCACCAGGCGAGGGACTGATTACCTCAAACTCCTGTTTCCTCTTCCACCGTTCTTCTTTGGACTGAAGAAGCCACTGACTACGAAACGTTCCACAATAAAGATTCCCGCCACGTTGCGAGTTGTTCCAGCAAAAGCGCTTTCCTGTGACGTTTCTGCTTGGACCTCCTCCTCCCACTTTTCTGCAACATTGCAAGCGCCTGAGATGTGATGACTTTAAACACGAAAGGCCTAGAGGTATCATTCAACTCCCCCCGTGGTTGTTTGCCCTCGTACGCCTTGTTTTCGCAGTATTTGTTGCATGACTTATGCAAACCTCCGCGCGTCACATTAAAGACACCTGTGAGGATGGAAAGCTATGTATAAAACCTACTACCTGTGCTAGAACACCTCCAGCTAAAATCCAAGCCTTCGCACTTAAATAGCGAGAAGAATCACACTAAAATATCCGAAGATGGTGTGAAAGCAGGTGAAAGCGCTCAGGTATTTATTACCCAACTTCACTGTGGTATATTTACCTACATAATTGTGCTGGTTTGACGGGACTACAGCTCGCATCCGCATTTGTTTCAATTACCTTACACTGTCCATTAATTTATTAACCTGTTATAGCTTACTCCTTATTAGACTGTTTGAAGCCACTCGTAGCTATTCCTTCAATAAATGTCCTAAAAATGAAACAAAGTTCCTTTTTTCACAGTGTTTTCCGTATCACCGAACCATTTATAACTTAAGAGATGATTAAGATTTTTGCTATTTATAATGCTAGGCGGAAGACCATACAGGCCTGGCATGATGCCAAGGTTTAAAAAACCCATAAGTTTGAAGAATTAAGTCACTCTTGCAACATTTAGCAAATCTTTATTGTGGAAACGTTCGCTGTAAGCCGGTATTTCCCCAGTCCGAGAAGACTTGATTAAACTTCCAGCCAATTTCAGATCAGTAGTTTACGGGAATTAAGTCCGAGCACAGCAAAGATATGAAACAAGGAAAACGTGGAAAAGAAGCATGTGAAAAAAAAACTCAGGGAACAATTTCAAGAAATGGCCCCAAAAATAGCCTTTCCTCTAATGCAATCTTCTGGCCACACCTGCTGAAACTGATTGCTCCTTTCAACTCACTGTGTATAAATAGTGACACATTCTTGAATACTCAGAGCCATTGTGGAACCTCCTCACCTAGTAAAATACATACTGAGTCGGCGAAGTCAAGTAAATATTTTGCTTGGGTATCTTTATTGTTCGTATAATATACAGTGGCAACTGGCGTTAACGCACCTGACCATTTTGGACTACTTGCCATGGGTTTAATCCCACCCGTTCCGTGATTTTATGGTAAACAAGGATAAGTATCTTTAACCAGTCAATGTAACAAGAGCAGGATATTTAACCCAACGATAACTAAGTTTTACTAGGCAATTACAAATAGGTAATTACATACACGCACTCACATCACTCCTGATCCAGTTTTCAGCATGTTTAGAGAGCAATTTCAGCAAGATTTATTCAGCAACCAAAATGAAATATCAGTTTTATCTATGTTAAATTATGCAGACGCATCTAACTCAAAGAACAAACCACCTGCTCTGTCTCTCCGTTCCTCACCACTGTTACTTACCTACAAAGTATTTCAAGTTAACGGACCGCTTCATGTTTAGTGTCGCACACTACACTTGTGAATATACCATTAATAAGCCTCGGCCCAATAAAACAACAGCAATAAACAGCAATATAATACACAGCAAAGGTCCGTGCCTGACTTAAAGCTATTTTTAATATTACGTACGCTAACACCATACACCTCTACAACAACTAGCTTCACGGCTCTAGTTTCCTACACAGTCAACAAAAGTGCACAAGGGACCCCCGCAGAGGCGATCACCAGCCAGAATTCCTTAAACGTGTCGAGTCCAACAAAAGTCCTTCCATCAACGGTTTTCGGGGATTATTTTTTCTCCCTGGTGATATGCATTTTTCCGAGTGATATGTGTTGGTCCGAGGGACCGCTCTCGAGGGTCTCCAGACCACTAGTCCCGATCACACGGGCATACAAAGACTCTGAATGTCTTAATCAGTTCAGAGCCAGAATAAAGGGAAAAAAAATCGATGAGGAGTAAGGGTTAAACAAAAAAAAAAAATGCAAAGTATACGATCGATTTTGGAAACGCAAAGTTGCGAGTTAAATAGGTCACCAGTGGGCCAATATTCGTCCCAGCTGGAGAACACTGTTACCTAATTAATTAATTTCACAATTAAAACAGCCAGGAAGAATATTTTTCACCCCTATGAACTATATTAAAATATCTCAGCTGTTGAAGACTCTCACCAGAAAATTACGAAAACGACACGGTATTTCGTGTTTTTTTTTTTTTTCCCACAAGGTGGGTGAGAGAGGTGGCCGGGGGAGGGGAGGAAAGGAAGGGAGGATCCAGCTTTTCCATAGAACAGGTAAAACGTGGAAGGGCGAGCCATTGTACCAGGTGTGAGGTGACGTGAGTACAACCCAACACTGAGGCTCTGGGAAACTTCATTTTTTTACACCTGCGACTTTGCTACAGCAGCAGCACAGCGGCTGTACCATGAGACTGCTACCCGGCTGCGCTGCAAGTAGCATAGCGTTATACCCTGAGACTTCAACCCCGGCTGCTGGGGGGCCCCTTAAGTAAGCACACTTGGCTGTACCCTGAGACTTGCTACCCTGGCGCTGCAGCAACAGCAACAGCGGCTGTACACTGATACCGCTACCCTGGCTGCTGCTGCAGTAGCACAGCGTGCTGTACACCTGAGACTCGCTATCCTGGCTCTGGCAGCAGTAGCACAACGCTGTTCCCTGAAACATGCTAACCGTGGCTGCTAACAATGCAGCAGCACAGCGGCTGTACCCTATACTTGCTACCTCTGCTGCTGCAGCAACAGCACAGCAGCTGTACCCTGAACTTGCTACCCAGGCAGGGCTGCTACAGTAGCACAGCGGCTTTGTACCCTGAGACTTGCACCCTTGCCGCTGCAGCACCAGCACAGTCGGCTGAACACTGAGATTGCTACCCTGGCTGCTGTACAGTAGCACAGCGGCTGTACCGTGAGACTTGCGGACCCCTGGCCGCTGCAGCAGCACAGGCACCAGCAGCTGTACCCTGAGACATTGCCGACCCTGTCCGCTGCAGCAGCAGCACAACGCTGTACCCTGAGACTTGCTAACCCTGGCTGATGCCAACAGTAGCACAAGCGCTGGTTACCGTGAGACTTGCCGACCCTGGCCGCCTGCAGCAGCAGCACAGCGCTGTACCCTGATACTTAGCGACCCTGGCCGCATGCAGCAACAGCACAGGCGGCTGTCCCTGAGACTTGCTACTCTGGCTGCTGCTACATAGCAACAGTAGCTGTACCGGAGACTTGCGACCCTGGCCGCTGCAGCACAGCACAGCGGCTGTACCCCTGAGACTTGCGACCCTGGCCGCTGCAGCAGCAGCACAGCGGCTGTACCCTGATACTTGCGACCCTGGGCCGCTGCAGCAACAGCACAGCGAGGCTGTACCCTGAGACATTGCTACCCTGGCTTGCTGCTGCAGTATCACTGCGGCGTACCCTGAGACTCGCTATCCTGGCTGCTGCAGCAGTAGCACAACGGCTGTTCCCTGATACTTGCTACCGTGGCTGCTTCTGCAGCAGCACAGCGGCTGTACCCTGGACTACTTTGCTACCCATGTCTGCGGCAGCAACAGCACAGCGGCTGTACCCGAGACTTCTACCCTGCTGCTGCTACAGTTAGCACAGACGGCTGTACCCTGAGACTTGCTACCTTGCCTCTGCAGCAACAGCAAGAGAAACAGCGGCTTACACTGAGAATATGCTACCCTGGCTGCTGCTAACAGTAGCCACGGCTGTACTCGTGAGACTTGCCGACCCTGGCCGCGCAGCAGCAGCAGCACAGCAGCTGTACCCTGAGACTTGCGACCCTGTCCGCTGCAGCAGCAGCACAACGGCTGTACCCTGAGACTTGCTACCCTGGCTGATGCTACAGTAGCACAGCGGCTGTACCGTGAGACTTGCGACCCTGGCCGCTGCAGCAGCAGCACAGCGGCTGTACCCTGATACTTGCGACCCTGGCCGCTGCAGCAACAGCACAGCGGCTGTACCCTGAGACTTGCTACTCTGGCTGCTGCTACAGTAGCACAGCGGCTGTACCGTGAGACTTGCGACCCTGGCCGCTGCAGCAGCAGCACAGCGGCTGTACCCTGAGACTTGCGACCCTGGCCGCTGCAGCAGCAGCACAGCGCATGTACCCAGAAAACTTGCCGACCCTGGCCGCTGCAGCAACAGCACAGCGGCTGTACCCTGAGACTTGCTACCCTGGCTGCTGCTGCAGTAGCACAGCGGCTGTACCCTGAGACTCGCTATCCTGGCTGCTGCAGCAGTAGCACAACGGCTGTTCCCTGATACTTGCTACCGTGGCTGCTTCTGCAGCAGCACAGCGGCTGTACCCTGATACTTGCTACCCTGTCTGCTGCAGCAACAGCACAGCGGCTGTACCCTGAGACTTGCTACCCTGGCTGCTGCTCCAGTAGCACAGCGGCTGTACCCTGAGACTTGCTACCCTGGCCGCTGCAGCAGCAGTACAGCGGCTGTACCCTGATACTTGCTACCCTGGCCTGCAGCAGTAGCACAGCGGCTGTACCCTGAGACTCGCTACCCTGGCTGCTGCTTCAGTAGCACAGCGGCAGTACCCTGATACTTGCTACCCTGGCTGCTTGCTGCAGTAGCACAAGCGGCTGTACTCCTGAGACTCGCATACTTGCTGCTGCTGCAGTAGCACAGCGGCTGTACCTTGATACTTGCTATCCTGGCCGCTGCAGCAGTAGCACAGCGGCTGTACCTTGATACTTGCTACCCTGGCTGCTGCAGCAGCAACACAGCGGCTGTACTCTGATACTTGCTACCCTGGCTGCTGCAGCAGTAGCACAGCGGCTGTACCCTGAGACTCGCTACACTGGCTGCTGCTGCAGTAGCACAGCGGCTGTACCCTGATACTTGCTACCCTGGCTGCTGCTGCAGTAGCACAGCGGCTGTACCCTGATACTTGCTACCCTGGCTGCTGCTACAGTAGCACAGCGGCTGTACCCTGATACTTGCTACCCTGGCTGCTGCTGCAGTAGCACAGCGGCTGTACCCTGAGACTCGCTAAACTGGCTGCTGCAGCAGTAGCACCATGCGGCTGTACCCTGATACTTGACTACCCTGGCTGCTGCTACAGTAGCATAAATGCTGTTTCCTGATGCTAGCCTGGCTGCTGCAGCAGTAGCACAACGGCTGTACCCTGATACTTGCTACCCTGGCTGCTTCTGCAGCAGCACAGCGGCTGTACCCTGATACTTGCTACCCTGTCTGCTGCAGCAGCAGCACAGCGGCCGTACCCTGATACTTGCTACCCTGGCTGCTGCAGCAGCAGCACAGCGGCTGTACCCTGATACTTGCTACCCTACAGCACCATAGTACTGGCATCTCCCATCATTACCATGGTAGTCATGTAGTAATCAACTTGACTCTGATGTCACACTGTAACCACGGAGCCAGACCCCAGAAAGTTTTATCATTTTCATCAAATCCTTCCACTTGCAGGCGCCCATACTGTAATCCCTCGGGTTGGCACCGTGGTAAAGTAAATGTTGACTCTGAATACAGAGTTTGCAGGTTCGAGTAATGCGAGTGGAATGTAGAGACAATTTTTGCATTGAGGTATATGTGAGGCAAAAATGTTATCTATGGAGGCATAGAAGGAAATGTATGAAAGATAGTAAGTACCAACACACTTTATATGGGGTGTGAATGCTTAGGTTGTAAATGCTGCAGCGAGAAGGCGGTTGGAGGCAGAGGAGATGGTCCTGTGTAAGGGCAATGTGTGGTGTAAATATTATCAGAAAATTCGGAGTGTGGAAATTAGGAGAAGGTGTGGAGTTAATAACAAGTATTAGAGGGCTGAATAGGTTTGTTATTAGGTGGTTTGGTCTTTAGAAAGAATGGATTCAAAGTAGAATGAACATGGAGAGCGTATAAAATTTTGTAGGGGAAGGAAGGCGGTGTAGGGGGCCTCCCGTCCTCTGAAAAGGTAGGAGGGAGGGGTAAAAGCAAGGTGTTGTGGGCGAGGGGTTTGAACTTCCAGCAAGTGTGCGTGAGCGTGTTAGTAGGAGTGAATGGAGACAAAGGTATTAGGGACCCTGACGATCTGTTGGAATTGTGAGCTGGGTATATTTAGTAGAAGGGATTCTCCTCAGAAACCGGTTAATTTTATATAGCCGACTTGAGTCCACTCGAAATGGGGAAGTACAAAATGCTGCACTTAAAAGGAGGAGTATTGGGATATTGGCAGTTTTTGGAGGGAATATTGTGATTTTTATATCGTATATACTTCTAACTGTTTTTTGGTATTCCTGGCACCTCTGCCAAAAACAGTGATTATGTGAGTGTGGTGAAAGTGTTGAATGATGATGAAAGTATTTTCGTTTTTGATATTTTTCTTTCTTTTTTTTGGGTCACCCGCCCCTCGGAGGGAGACGGCCGACTTTTTAAAATATATATATATATATATATAAAAAATATATAATATATAGATATTAGCATAACATATAAGATAATATGATATATTATATATATATATATATATATAAATAATATATATATATAGATATAAATATATATATCCTTATTATACAAGACTTTATCTTTGTCGTATAATAATTTTTTATCATTAATGTAGTTAAGCAACGGAGATGATGGTGACAGATGTGACAGTGGATGCTTATGGTGGTGATGGGATTAGGTATCGGAAGTGATAGCGTTTGTGGATAGTAATGATGGTGATATGATGAGGTGATAGTATAATAGGTGGTGATAGTTTATGGTAAAAGTCGTAATAGTGATAGTTTATCTGATAAAGTTTGATGAGGAAGAGATGAAAATATAGGATGTAATAATGAGAGTAATGTGGTGATGTAACTGTGGCGATAGTGATGGTATTGATGGGATAGTTGTTGATTATGATGGTGTGAATTATGTGAAGATAGTGGTTAAGAGAGATGTTATGATGCTATGGTGATGGTGAAAGGTAGATGATGATCGTGGAGAGGGGGATAATTAGCTGAAAGGTGGATGATAGTGATGACAACGAGGTGATGGTGATAGTTATGAACGAGGTGATATAGGTGAAGGTGAAAAATATACAACGGTGATCCCTGGTGAAGTTAAAAGTGGTGCAGGTGGGATAAGGTTGATGGGTGATAGAGATGGTGATGATCAGTGATATCGTGATGAATAGCAGTGATGATATTAGTGGTTAAGGACATAACATGGTGGCACAGTTACAAGTGAAACCTAGATGGTAGCACAGACAAGAGGAACATAGATGGTAGCAATACAGTTAAGAGGGGTACATAGATGGTAGCACAGTTAAGAGGGAACATAGATGGTAGCACAGTTAAGAGGAAACATAGATGTTAAGCACAGTTTAAGAGGGTAATAGATGGTAGCACATTTAAGGGGGAACATAGATGGTAGCAGAGTAGAGGGAACATAGTTGGTAGCCACAGTTTAAGAGGAAACATAGAAATGAGTAGGCACAGTTTAATAGGGAACATAAGATGGAACCACAGTTAAGAAGGGAACATAAGATGGAAGATCTGTTAAGAGGGGACTAGTATGGTAAGATTCTGTTAAGAGGAGACCATAGAATGGTAGCACAGTTAAGAGGGAACATAGAATGCAGCAAGTTAAGAGGAACAAAGATGTTAGCAACCAGTTTAAGAGGGAACATAGATGGTAGATCTGTTAAGAGGGAACAAGATGGTAGCAACAGTTAAAGAGGGAACATAGATGGTAGCACAGTTAAGAGGTAACATAGATGGTATCACAGCTAAGAGGGTACAATAGATGGTAGCGAAACATTTTAAGAGGGAGACATAGATGGTAGACAGTTAAAGGAAACATATATGGTCAGCAAGTTAAGAGGGAACATAGATGGTAAGCACAGTTAAGAGGAACATGAGATGGTAGATCTGATAAGAGGGAACATAGATTGTAGATTCTGAGTTAAGAGGGAACATGATGGTACACATTAAGAGGGAACCTAGATGGTAGATCTGTTTAAGAGGGAACATAGATTTTGTAGATCTGTTAAGAGGAACAATGATTGTAGATCTGTTAAGAGGGAACATAGCAGATAGCACAGTTAAGAGGGAACAATCGATGGGCAGCACAGTGTAAGAGGGAACATAGATGTTAGCACAGTTAAAGAGGGGAACATAGATGGTAGACTCTGTTAAGAGGGAACATAGATGGAACAGCACAGTTAAGAGGGAACCATAGATTGTTGAACTTTAAGAGGGAACATAGATGGTAGCACAGTTAAGAGGGAACATAGATGGTAGATCTGTTAAGAGGAACATAGATGGTAGCACAGTTTTAAGAGTGAACAGAAGAATTAGATTCTGTTAAGAGGGAAGCATAGGATGGTAGCACATTAAGAGGGAAGATAGAATGGTATATCTGTTAAAGGGAACATAAGAAGGTAGATCTGTTAAGAGGGAACATAGATTGGTAGCACAGTTAAGAGGAACAATAGATGACAGCACAGTGTAAGAGGGAACAAGATGGTAGCACAGTTAAGAGGGAACATAGATGGCAGCACAGTTAAGAGGGAACATAGGATGGTAGCACAGTTAAGAGGGAACATAGATGGTCGCACAGTTAAGAGGGAACATAGATTGGCAAGCACAGTTAATAGGGAACATAGATGTAGCACAGATTAAGAAGTGAACATTAGATGGTAGCAACACAGTTAAAGAGGGAACAAGACGTAGATCTGTTAAGAGGAACAATAATGGTAGATCTGTTATACAAAAAAGACACATTTCTCCCTTTTGTGTTTAAATTTCTCCTACCATGTCTGTGGAGACAGAGAACTTTGTCTTTGGAGGCAAAAAGGGGAATGTATGAGAGTATATTTTTTAACCAACGCTCTTATATGGGTGTGAAGCGTGGGTGATGAATGTTGCAGCGAGGAGAAGGCTGGAGGCAGTGGAGATGTCATGTCTGAGGGCAATGTGTGGTGTGAATATAATGCAGAGAATTCGTAGTTTGGAAGTTAGGAGGAGGTGCGAGATTACCAAAACTGTTGTCCAGAGGGCTGAGGAAGGGTTGTTGAGGTGGTTCGGACATGTAGAGAGAATGGAGCGAAACAGAGTGACTTCAAGAGTGTATCAGTCTGTAGTGGAAGGAAGGCGGGGAAGGGGTCGGCCTAGGAAAGGTTGGAGGGAGGGAGTAAAGGAGGTTTTGTGTTCGAGGGGCTTGGACTTCAAGCAGGCATGCGTGAGCGTGTTTGATAGGAGTGAATGGAGACAAATGGTTTTTACTAATTGACGTGCTGTTGGAGTGTGAGCAAAGTAACATTTATGAAGGGGTTCAGGGAAACCGGCAGGCCGGACTTGAGTCCTGGATATGGGAAGTACAGTGCCTGCACTCTGAAGGAGGGGTGTTAATGTTGCAGTTTAAAAACTGTAGTGTAAAGCACCCTTCTGGCAAGACAGTGATGGAGTGAATGATGGTGAAAGTTTTTCTTTTTCAGGCCACCCTGCCTTGGTGGGAATCGGCCAGTGTGATAATAAATAAATAAAATATATATATACCAACGTATATAGACCTGTGGTTATATATACACATGGACAAGCAGGGAGTCACGGAGGGAGTAGTAGGTGCCTGTATTAGATTAGCTGCAGCGTCAAGTGTACCCCGGGTCGAACACCTTCATAACTTAATAATACAGCCTCCAGCACAAGCAAGATGTACCACCTTAATTTCGCCTACTGCATCCCACTTATATATATATATATATATATATATATATATATATATATATATATATATATATATATAAATTTCCGAATAGGTAAAATTTGCGATTTTGGCTTAAATAACAACTCTATTCTTGCCGAATAAGGCAAACGAAAATTTGTGTATGCAATAATTTTGCAAAAATCATTCTGAACCTAACGAAAAAAATATATTCCATTGTTTATTATTAAATTATTGCAAACTTATCTAAAATATATTTAGTTGGACTAGTCTAAATTAAATTGTGCTTGTTATGATAAGGTTAGGTAAATATTATAAGGTTCTTTTGGTACAAAATTATTAATTTTTACATTAGCCTAAATGAAAAAAAAATCATCTTTAAACGTATAGGAGAAAAGTTTAGAAAGGACTTAATTTTAAATGAGTTCTTGTTAATTGACCAGTTTTACATATAATGCTTCATTTTAAATTACTGAGAACCCATAATTTTAACAATAGTCAAGGAACAAACTGAGTATTCCGATCCCTAAACTGTGACTTTGTGACTCTCTATCTGCCTCTCTCTCTCTCTCTCTCTCTCTCTCTCTCTCTCTCTCTCTCTCTCTCTCTCTCTCTCTCTCTCTCTCTCTCTCTCTCTCTCTCTCTCTCTCTCTCTCTTCTTAAAGTTCAAGATATTAAGTAACATCTATATACTCGAGCACTAGGAAGATCTCGAAGTTGAGTCTAATGCAGTTACAAAAACCAATGATTTGAAACTGCGTTTTACAATAGTAAGATGGTTCCAGAGCCTTGCAGTACTGGGAGAGTCTCCACAAGTCAGTCTCGTAAAGAAGGTTCCAGAGCCTTGCAGTACTGGGAGAGTCTCCACAAGTCAGTCTCGTAAAGATGGTTCCAGAGCCTTGCAGTACTGGGAGAGTCTCCACAAGTCAGTCTCGTAAAGAAGGTTCCAGAGCCTTGCAGTACTGGGAGAGTCTCCACAAGTCAGTCTCGTAAAGAAGGTTCCAGAGCCTTGCAGTACTGGGAGAGTCTCCACAAGTCAGTCTCGTAAAGAAGGTTCCAGAGCCTTGCAGTACTGGGAGAGTCTCCACAAGTCAGTCTCGTAAAGATGGTTCCAGAGCCTTGCAGTACTGGGAGAGTCTCCACAAGTCAGTCTCGTAAAGAAGGTTCCAGAGCCTTGCAGTACTGGGAGAGTCTCCACAAGTCAGTCTCGTAAAGATGGTTCCAGAGCCTTGCAGTACTGGGAGAGTCTCCACAAGTCAGTCTCGTAAAGAAGGTATCCAAGCCTTGCAGTACTGGGAGAGTCTCCACAAGTCAGTCTCGTAAAGAAGGTTCCAGAGCCTTGCAGTACTGGGAGAGTCTCCACAAGTCAGTCTCGTAAAGAAGGTTCCAGAGCCTTGCAGTACTGGGAGAGTCTCCACAAGTCAGTCTCGTAAAGATGGTTCCAGAGCCTTGCAGTACTGGGAGAGTCTCCACAAGTCAGTCTCGTAAAGATGGTTCCAGAGCCTTGCAGTACTGGGAGAGTCTCCACAAATCAGTCTCGTAAAGATGGTTCCAGAGCCTTGCAGTACTGGGAGAGTCTCCACAAGTCAGTCTCGTAAAGATGGTTCCAGAGCCTTGCAGTACTGGGAGAGTCTCCACAAGTCAGTCTCGTAAAGATGGTTCCAGAGCCTTGCAGTACTGGGAGAGTCTCCACAAGTCAGTCTCGTAAAGAAGGTTCCAGAGCCTTGCAGTACTGGGAGAGTCTCCACAAGTCAGTCTCGTAAAGATGGTTCCAGAGCCTTGCAGTACTGGGAGAGTCTCCACAAGTCAGTCTCGTAAAGATGGTTTCCAGAGCCTATGCAGTACTGGGAGAGTCTCCACAAGTCAGTCTCGTAAAGATGGTTCCAGAGCCTTGCAGTACTGGAGAGTCTCCACAAGTCAGTCTCGTAAAGAAGGTTCCAGAGCCTTGCAGTACTGGGAGAGTCTCCACAAGTCAGTCTCGTAAAGAAGGTTCCAGAGCCTTGCAGTACTGGAGAGAGTCTCCACAAGTCAGTCTCGTAAAGAAGGTTCCAGAGCCTTGCAGTACTGGGAGAGTCTCCACAAGTCAGTCTCGTAAAGATGGTTCCAGAGCCTTGCAGTACTGGGAGAGTCTCCACAAGTCAGTCTCGTAAAGATGGTTCCAGAGCCTTGCAGTACTGGGAGAGTCTCCACAAGTCAGTCTCCGTAAAGATTGGTTCCAGAGCCTTGCAGTACTGGGAGAGTCTCCACAAGTCAGTCTCGTAAAGATGGTTCCAGAGCCTTGCAGTACTGGGAGAGTCTCCACAAGTCAGTCTCGTAAAGATGGTTCCAGAGCCTTGCAGTACTGGGAGAGTCTCCACAAGTCAGTCTCGTAAGCGCTAGGTGCAGGTACACTTTTTTTTTCAAACACAAATACATTTTACAGGCTGGAAGTTATCTTACCTCAGTTTAATTGAAAGCCCAGCCAGTCTGAGGTATATCCTCCACTCTACGGGATGCGAACCACAACAGTCGACTAACACCTAAGCACCTACTTGCTGCTAGGTGAACAGGGCAGTAGGCGTACAGAAACATGCACAACATTTCCACCCGTGCCGGGGATCGAACCACGGACTTTCAGTATGTGAGTTAAGAGGCACGTAAGTTCCTCCTTCTTCTAATAACATTTTTCCACAATAATCTACCTTGTCCATAATTACTATCGCCTTTGCTTTGTCTGTTTCGTAAGGTGAAGTCCAGGATCTTTCCTTAATTCATGGTATAACTTAACAAATCTTTGAAAACAATTGTGTTGCAGAGGTGTGAGCACAGCTCAGACCTCTGCAACACAATTATCTTCAAAGATTTGTTAAGTTTTCCCATGGTATAATCCCATGGTATTTGGTATAAGCCTGTGTGTCCCGAGCTGTGGGACACACAGGATAATACCAAATACCCGTGACGCTGCTCATCCGCCAGCGGCACAGTATTTAGACTCAGATCTAGTGCTATCTAGTAGTAGGACACAGCTGTGTAGGTGGCACTGGAGGAGTAGTAAAATGGGTAGTGGTGGTAGTAATACTATGCAAGAGTGGTTGTATAGCCCGTGTCTTCCATTCACGTCTATTTCCCTTATATCTTCCGTGATGTTCAACCGGTACAATGTGGTAAAAACCTTGGTAACTCCTACCCACAAATTGGTTTAAAAAGATTCGTGAACAAACGCTAGGACATATTCATCTGAAAACGTTTCGGTCCTGGAACGCTGATCACTACTGTGTGTTAGAAGTGATTGAGTTTCCACGACCGAAAAGTTTTCTAATAGCTTTTGCTCATGTCTTTTTTTCAAAAGTATGGTACGCCATCTGGCTTGTTTGAAGTTTCATGTCGCCTTGGCCGGTGGGAGTAAAGGATGGCGAGAGAGCCTTCTGCTTTACCATCTTTGCCTCAACCATTTAGATAATAGCAGACAGTCTTTAATCAAGACATTCGCAGATATTCCTTAGTGGATAGCCTTGGTAAAGATTCTGTCTTTTGCTATTAACTTTTCCCATGTTCTCTCTATCTCTCTCTTTCTTTCTCTCTCTCTCTCTCTCTCTCTCTCTCTCTCTCTCTCTCTCTCTCTCTCTCTCTCTCTCTCTCTCTCTCTCTCTCTCTCTCTCTCTTTCTCTCTTTCTCTCTTTCTCTTTTCTTTCTCTTTCTCTCTCCTCTCTTTCTCCTCTCTTTCTCCTTTCCTTCCTCTTCGTCATGGAGGGGTGAGAGGGGATCATGCTGGTGTGAGGGTTGCCCTCATTAGCGCTGCCTCACGTCTGTCTTCACTAACCTCAAACTGTTGCACTAGTGGTGTCCAGCAGGGTCTTCTGCTGACTCATATATATATTAATATATATATATATATATATATATATATATATATTATTAACAAGTCGGCCGTCTTCCACCGAGGCAGGGTGACCCAAAAAGAAAGAAAATACCCAAAAAGAAAACACTTTCATCATCATTCAACATTTTCACCTCACTCACACATAATCACTGTTTTTGCAGAGGTGCTCAAAACACAACAGTTTAGAAGTATATACGTATAAAGATACAAAACGTATCCCTCCGAACTGCCAATATCCCGATCCCCTCCTTTAAAGTGCAGGCATTGTACTTCCCTTTTCCAGGTCTCAAGTCCGGCTATATAAAAATAACCGGTTTCCCTGAATCCCTTCACTAAATATTACCCTGCTCACACTCCAACAGATCGTCAGGTCCCAAATACCATTCTTCTCCATTCACTCCTATCAAACACGCTCATGCACGACTGCTGGAAGTCCAAGCCCCTCGCCCACAAAACCTCCCTTACCCCTTCCTTCCAACCTTTTCGAGGACGACCCCTACCCCGCCTTCCTTCCCCTTTCAGATTTAAATGCTCTCCATGTCA
>NC_069400.1:74198025-74206838 GCF_026875155.1 Cherax quadricarinatus | reverse complement strand
ATAGGAACCCCCAAAACACCGGTGAAGCACGTCAAGAAATTAGAGAAAGTGCAAAAGACTGCAACAAGACTAGTCCTGGAGCTAAGAGGTATGTCCTATGAGGAGAGGTTAAGGGAACTCAGCTTGACGATACTGGAGGACAAGAGGGATAGGGGGGACGTGATAACAACGTATAAAATAATGAGAGGTATTGACAAGGTTGAAAACTCAGATGAGTCACAAGGATGTTAGGAAGTATTTGTTCAGTCACAGAGTTGTCAGGAAGTGGAACACTGGAGAGTGGTGTAGTGGAGGCAGGATCCATACATTGTTTTACGAAGAGATACAATAAACCTCATGGAACAGAAAGTGTGGATGTAGTAGCGACCAAGAGCTGTGAATCGACCCCTGAAACTACAAATAGGTGAGAACGCGCGCGCGCGCGCGTGTGTGTGTGTACTCGCCTAATTGTAGATGCAGGGGTCGAGACTAAGCTCCTGGCCCCGCCTCTTCAATGATCGCTACTGGGTCCTCTCTCTGCTTCCTTAGCTTTGTCATACTTCGTCTTAAAGCTATGTATGATTTCTGCCTCCACTACATCACTTGCTAGGCTATTCCACTTCCTGACGACTCTGACTGAAGAAAAACTTCCTAACATCCCTGTGACTCGTCTGAGTCTTAAGCTTCCAATTGTGACCCCTTGTTTCTGTGTCCCCTCTCTGGAACATCTTGTCTCTATCCACCTCATCTGTTCCACGCAGTATTTTGTATGTCGTTATCATGTGTCCCCTGACCCTCCTGTGTGTGTGTGTGTGTGTGTGTGTGTGTGTGTGGCGGAAGGGAAGTGGGCAGTAGCAAGGCAAACTGGGCCTTGGGGAGGGAGGATGTGTGGGTTAGCAGGGTGGTGTCCCCCAGGTGTCATCACTCTGTGGTTGATGATCTCATCTCACCTTATCCGGTCCTCACCAACACGGCACTGTGGACCAGGATTTCAATTTGGTGTTATCACTGCGGGCAACAGTGTCCAGAAATGACCAGGGGGCAACTCACAAGTGACTGTGGAATGACATCCCCACCCCTACACCCACCCCATAACACATGGTGGGGATGGGGAGGCGATGGCTGAGGGAGGGAAAGAGGCGCTGAGGAAGAAGGTTATAGAGGAGAAACGGAGGTGAGTAAGAAAAAGAGGAAGCGAGGAGAAGAAGGAGGAAGACGTCAAGAGAAGAGAGGGGAAAAAAAAGAGTGGGACAGGTAGTAGGAGCAGGTTACAAACTGAACCCCAAATACAGCGTTTGTTTTTCAACGCATTTACCTGTTACTGTTTCTGAACGATGTAATCCAAGAGCAAACTAAAATATTCGTTACTTAAGATCGTACCTTTGATGAATTTCGACAGTCTTTCTACTCCCGGAGCCCGGCCATGGGCCAGGTTCGTCTGATGCTAGCCTGGCCAACCAGGCTGTTGCTACTGGAGGCCCGCTGCCCCACATATCCATCACATTCTGGTTGATCTGGCACCTAGTGAAGATACTTGTCCAGCTTCCTCTTGAAGACTTTTACACTTGTTCCAGCCGGGTTTCTGATATCTTCTGGTACGATGTTGAATAATCTAGGGTCATTGATGTTGATACAGTGTTTCCTTATTGTGCCCACCGCACCCCTGCTTTTCACTAGGTTTATTTTGCACTTCCATATCTCTCGCTCCAGTATGCTGTTACAGCAGTGTGCAGATTTAAGACCAGACCCTCGAGTACTTTCCAGGTATATATTATCATGTATCTCTCCCCGCTCCAGTGAGTAGATATTTGAGACTTAAGGCGTTCCCAGTAATTTAAATACTTTACTGGCTCTATGCGAGCCGTAAGCGATCTCTGTATTTGTTCCAGCTCTAATATTTCTCCAGCTCTGAACGAGGCCGTCAGCACTGAACAATATTCCACATGAGGGAGCACTAGGGATTTGAAGAGTGTCACCATCGGCACTATTTCCCTTTTTCTGAAAGTTCTCATTACCCACCCCGTCATCCTCTTGGCTGTCGTGATCTTAGTCTTATTATGTTCTTTGAAAGGAAGGTCAGCTGACATAGTTATTCCCAAGTATTCACGTGTTCCTTTCGTTCTATTTGACGATCCTCTTGAGTTATGTATACAGTGTTCCTTTTGAGTTCTTCATTCTTTCCATACCTACGCAGTTGGAACTTATCACCATTGAACGTGATAATGTTCTCCACTGCCCACTGGAAGACAAGGCTTATATCTGACTCACGAAATCGTAATGACACGATTGCAAACAAACCATACCACGGGCGGGATTTGAACCCGCGGTCAGAGAGTCTCAAAACTCCAGACCGTCGCGTTAGCCACTGGACCAGCTAGCCACAATAAGATTCGTCCAACTAGGTATATTTCTACACCATAGGAAGGTCAGCATAGGCACCACTGTGGCTAGCTGGTCCAGTGGCTAACGCGACGGTCTGGAGTTTTGAGACTCTCTGACCGCGGGTTCAAATCCCGCCCGTGGTATGGTATGCTTATATCTTCCTGTAATTTCTCAGTGTCGTCTACCGTAGTGACTTTCATGTTTATTTTAGTGTTTTCTGCAAATGCTGACACAGAACTGTGACGGGTGTTTTTATCGTACATGGCTATGATTCCTAACGTTACTTAATGTTCCTTAATACGTTACTTAATAGTGGAGCAATGTTTCTTAGTACGTTGGAAAATGAACGCGAGTTATATAGAGTGACGATAAGCTGAAAGATACCACACAAACTACCATCAGTACACCACACAAACTACCATCAGATGCTACACTGAAGCACCACTAGGGTTACTAAACATCCCACATAGACGAGTGTAGTTGAGAGATAAACCAGTCATCTGGTAGATGGAGGACTGAGTCTTCACCTGCCCTTGCCTGAATGACCCACACGAGGTTGGTGAAGCACTGGGAAGAGCAGGATTCCCTGCCAGCATGTGTGCATAAGGCAGGCACTGTCTGATCTCAGTCAGCAGAGCAGTGTCTCAGAGATGACAACAGGAGGTGAATGTGGAGAATGAATGAAGGTAAGGGGACGAGAAAGAAGACAAGGGGTAAAGAATGAATGAAGATGGGTAGAAGATGAATGAAGATGGTTACAGGATGAATGAAGATAAGGGGTAAAGAATGAAGATAAGGGTTAGAAAATGCATGAAGGGGTAGAGAATGAATGAGATGAGACTGACCCATGGCCGGGCTCCAGAAATGGAATGACTCTCGAAACTCATCAAAGGTAAGATCTAGGTAAGTCTAGATAAGTGACCAACCACACCTGCAGTGACTAACCACACCTGCAGTGACTAACCACCCCTGCAGTGACCAACACGCACACTGCCCTTAAAACGAAAGTCTGTTATGATAAAACAATAAAAGGTACAACTCTCAAATCTTGGAGAGCTAGGCCTATTTCGGCCTACCCCGGGGTGATGAGGAGGTGGGGGACTCTCTTCACCTACCTCTACCCCCCCCATGCCCTTCCCTCCCCCACCCCACTGGACAAGATCATCACACCATCTTCACACTCACTGAAATCATCCAATTTGTATGCAGTCTTCCAGCCGGCTAAGTTACAAACACACACACACACACACACACACACACACACACACACACACACACACACACACACACACACACACACACACACACAGGAAGTGGAACAGTTTGGGAAGCGATGTAGGGAGGCAGGATCCATACATAGCTTTAAGCAAAGGTATGATAAAGCTCATGGTTCAGGGAGAGTGACCCAGCAGCGACCAGTGAAGAGGCGGGGCCAGGAGCTATGAATCGACCCCTGCAACCACAACTAGGTGAGTACACACACACACACACACACACACACACACACACACACGTACATGTGTGAGTGACCTTTATATATCTAATTAAAGAATCATTAGGAGTTCTGTTTAATACAAATGTAGGGCCGATCCTCAGAGGTGGAACCAGGAGCTAGACACCAACCTCCCTTTCAAGTCAAGTGGATTTTACTTGTCGATTACGTATCGTTGGTTTCTGGGTCAGCGTTCTTTGTGCCATGCCTGTGACCTGTTTTGTGGGTTGTTGTACCCTCGTAGCCCGGCCTCAAGCCAAGCTTTCTTCTTTATCACCCAGTCAGCCAGGCTGTTTGTGTTAGCGGCCCACATAGCCTCACAACGCAGCTGATCAGGAGATTGCAAGAGATAGTGATCCGGTTTCCTCTTGAAAATTTCTGTTCCTGTAAAATTTGTGATTTCTGCTGGAGATAAATTAAAGAGTGTTGAGCCCGGGTGTTTGTTCTCTGGTTACATCTACGACACCTTGCTTCTCCCTGGCTTTATTCTACACTTTCTTCCGTATCTTTAACTCCATTAAGTTCTTATCGGGTATCCCTGCGGACCCCATCCTGAATCAGTGCTTTAAGATGCTCGCCTGATCATGCAAGCTATTTGTACCAGTAGTACACAGTCAAATGTGCTTAGGAGATAAATGTAAGAATCCGTCACTTAAAAGATAGCCAGGGGTTCTGCTGGGAATTTCTCTTATGTAAGAAGGGAAGGTCTTAAAAAAATTCTAGCACTTCAACTGACCTGTCTCTTAGTGTGTTCACTGCATATTGATGGTACTTAACACTGCCTAGCCTCTTGTTGTCTTAGTGTGCTCACTGCATCCATGCTTTTCATTGGTGGTACTTACCACTGTTTGCCTAGCCTAGCATTGTTTGCCTAGCCTAGCATTGTTTGCCTAGCCTAGCATTGTTTGCCTAGCCTAGCATTGTTTGCCTAGCCTAGAATTGTTTGTCTAGCCTCTTGTTCGCTTGGGGAGTAACTAATTTCAGTGTGCAGATTTTCACCAAAATCATCCAAAACTTTCAGTGTATAAATAATGGCGTATTTTTTTTTTTTTTTTTTGCGCCCACATTCCACGGAGTACACTATGAGTGTCGTTGCTCCGGTAAGTTAAGTGTTGCCATTTGTATTGGCAGTGAGAGTTCTTTGTGCATTCTTCATATCTTCAATTTCACCTGCTTTAAATAAAGCTGTTAGTGTGCTGCAACATTCCAGTGACTTATATATCACTATATCATCACTGGCTTGGCATCTCTTCTTTTGAAAGTTCTTGTTATCCAACCTATCATTTTCCTTGAAGCTGTAATAGTAACACTGAGGTGACACTTCAGCGTGAAGCTCTACCCCTCCTCTTGTATTTCAATACAACTTATACGGACTTTTTAAACTCAATTTACATCATCACTAGTAGTTAAATCGGTGATTCTCCCCCGATATCAAGCTGTCGTAGACTAGCAAGTGGTGATCAAGACATGTTAATGAAGAACAAAACAAGGTTAGAATAAGAACATTTAGAATGAGGTGGAATTTGCATGTCGGAAAGAAAAATGAAGGCGGATGTTTCTTAGGTGATCCAGACGCAATAACAACAGCACTGCTCCAGCACGAGTACCAAACAGCATTAACATGTAGAGGAGGAAGGAACGGAGGAGGAAGAGAAAGAGGAGGAAGCTGAAAAAGAAGGAAGAAGAGCAGCAGCAGCATCACAGCGAAGAAGATGAAGAAATAATAATAGAAACCTGCCCCTCTCTCCGTTCCTGCTCTCCCTTCCCTGCCTTCCATCTGTCTCTCTCCCCATCTTTCCTCTCCCCTCTTTCACTTGGCTCTCCCTCCACCTCTCCTCTACCGCCTGAGGACACACCACTCTTCTGACCACGGGTCCCCTCTCACACATACATTTTCATACATTTATATTCAATATTTTTGATATTCAAATGACTATTTTCGATTTCATAAAGTTGAGACCTCGGGCTCATGAACCCAGTGATTGTTGTATCACACACTCAAATTGTATTCCAGCTGAGGAACTTCAGATGACACCTATGAGAAAATATGAGAAAAGCAAAGTTAGACGAACATAGCCTGTATAATACATGTATTTTGCTGGAAAAACTATACACAAATAACCTGTACAGTGTGACAAAATCAGTGTGACTGTAAATGGTCTAAGTCGGACCGAAACGTCGTCATAAGCTCCTCTCTCCTATGTGCGGGTTATTTGTGTATTGTTCCAGTCACGGTATTGTGACTTTTGTTCTTTATGAAAAAACTATAGGCGCATAGAGCAAATTATAGATGAATCAAAGAGCAAATAATGACAAATTGACAATGGCACGAAAACATACGACAGAACAAGGTGAAAAAATAAGTTCAAAGAGAAACAAGAGAACCCAGAGCGCTTAATAGAAAACAAAATACATCGGCCACGGGAAAGGTAAGTAGGGAACCATGTATAGGCGCTATGATCGGGGAATCTTCATATACGTAGATGTCAGCACACCAGAAAATGTTTTAATAAGCTGAGGAAGGAGATGTGTCATTTTAATAAGGATTACAGGTACTTCCATCCAGAGATGTGCAACTCTTCATTACAGGTCAGAGAATGGCAAGAACACGAGAGTATGGCAAGTGAAAAACATTATATTTTAGACAGAGGAACTTGCAGACAATAAAAAGGCAAACCAGGAAAAAAGCAACAGGTGTAACAGAGATACAAAACAGTGAAAGAAAACAAAACAGTAGTGAACACAAGGTCGAACATACAACAGCCAAGAGTACGACTAATACTGTAGAGAAGAGTTATCCACCAAATAGTATACTACGAGATGCAACACTATCAGGGTACTAACACTACTGGCCAGTGAGGTTAACATCACACATCATAAAACGAGAGGATGGCAAGACAACAATTTACAAATTTTATGGAAAAGCATGACCTGCACAGCCCAAGTCATCAAGAGTTTACAGCAGGAAGATCATGCTGGTCTTCACGGACTCTGCTAGGCACTTGACACAAGGAGAGAGAGCAAAACAAATAAAGTCAACAGGAATTACAGGTAAATTAGATAACTGCGTTTACAATTTCTTACGAATAAGACACAAAAGGCATCGGTAAAAACTTAAAATCTAGTCCTAGCAAAGAAATAAGATCAGTATGCCCAGGCATGGCCGTGGCACCTGTACTGTTTCTCATCCTTATAGCAAACACAGACAAAAACACAAACAGCTACTTTGTATTATTCTTTGTAAACGATACGAAAATTAGCATGAAAGTGACCTCACTACAGGACACTAAAATCTGCGAAATGATGTAAAAAATAGCTTCCAGTGAGCAGTAGAAAATAACATGTTCAACAGGGATAAATTCCAATTTCACAGAAATGAAAAGAATGAGGAAGTCAAAGGGGAAACGGTATACAAAACACAAGAAGGTCACCCCATCAAACGAAAAGATCACGTAAGAGACCTGGGTATAAGAATGTCGGCTGACCTATCTTTTAAAGTTAGTAAACTGACAAGGTGTATAATGAGAACTTTCAAAGCAAGAGAAATAATGTCAGTGGTGCCACTATTTAAATCAAGTGTGCTCTCTGGTTTAGAGTACTGTTCCGTGTAGACGGGTCCATTCAGTGCAGATGAGATAGAAGAACTGGAAATAATAAACAGAGAATTTACTACCCACATGAAACCATGAAACATTTAAACTACTGGAAATACCTCCAAGAACTGGGAATGTATTTTCTGGGAATTAGAGAGATACGTTTTAATATACATAATAGAGATGTTGGAGTGCCTAATGCTAAATCTGCAACCCGTGATATACCTGTAACCGGTGTCAAGAGTCTTTGTACTTCAGCAGCAAGTCCCATAGCCAGGCTTTTCTGTTGCTTGTCTGGTCAACCAGGGTGTTGCTCTTAAGAGACCCACTATTACACCATGATTGCAGTTGTCGAAAGGTTTTGAAACTACATCCTCATTTTCGTTGTCTTTCAGTGCATCCAAAACCAAGTTGTAATGTTTCAACAATTGGGAGAGACAGGAGTGACCTGCTGTAAACCCATCTTGTCCGGGGTTGTAACTAATGTTACATGTGATTAACAATATTGCGTCTTAGAACTCTTTTAAAGGTATTGATAATATGGGATGTCAGTGCAAATGTTCTATTTTTTTTTTTTTTTGTTTGCAACTCCTTTACTTCCTAGAGTGGGCAGATGGATATTTAACATCTTAACAAATAGAATTCAGAGAGTAAAAGTAAACAGATTGAAGTAAGAGGCTGCCACAGTGAAAAAGAACTGTTCCTCAAGGCACAGTACTCTCCCCACTTCTGTTTCTCATTCTAATGTCCGATATTGACGAGGTCATAAATCATGCTGATGACACCAGAATCCCCATGAGAGTGGCATCTGACACAGCTAATCTTCAGGCAATTACAAATCAAGTCTTCTAGTGGGCTCCAGAAAACAATATGGTGTTTAAGGACAAGTTTCAGTTGTTCTGCTGTGGAAAAATGGAGGAAATAGACTATAACGGAATACAGAAACTCAAATCATTCAACAGAAGAGTCCCATGCGCGAAATTTAAAAGCAATTATGTCAGAAGATCTCACATTAAAGGATCACAAGAAAAACTTTCAAGGCAAGAGGTGATGAGCCAATGATGATAGTCTTCAACTCGCTTGTTCTCCCCAGGCAGGAATACTGATGGCCGGATTTAAGGCAGGTAAGATTTCTGAGCTGGAAAACGTACAGAGAACTTTCATTGTTCATATGCACGTAATTAAGCAATTGAATTACTGGGAAAGCTTGAAGTCCCTTCAACTGTATTCCTTGACAAGTTGGCGAAAAATCTACATAACACTGTACACCTGAAAAATCCTGGAGGGTCTGGTACCAGACCTGAACACCTAATTCACTCCGTATGACAGCAAAAGACTTGGCAGACGGTACAAAACAAAAGCAAGGG
>NC_069400.1:74128025-74193025 GCF_026875155.1 Cherax quadricarinatus | reverse complement strand
GGTGTTCCTGTTTGTAGATAACATGAAGCTAGTGCGAAGAATTCAAGTGGATGAGGGTTAGATGGGACTACAAAGGCGATCTGGACAGGCTGTAAACATAGTCCAACAACTGGCTCCTGGAGTTTGACCACCACCAAGTGGAAAGTCATGAAGATTGGGGACGATCAGAGAAGACCGCAGAGTACAGGCTGGGGGAGGGCAAAGACTGCAAACCTCACTCAAGAAAAAGGATCTTGGGGTGAACATTATACCGAGCACATCTCCTGAGGCGAACATCAACTACATAACTGCTGCAGCATATGGGCGTCTGGCTAACCTAAGAAAAGCTTTTCAAGACCCGAGTAAGGAATTATTCAAGACTCTGTACACCGTGTATGTCAGACCCATATTGGAGTATTCAGCTCCATTATGGAACCCACACCTGGTCAAGGACCTCAGGAAATTAGAGAAAGTGTGAAGGTTTGTAACAAGGCTAGTCCTGGAGCTAAGGGGCATGTCCTACAAGGAGAGGTTAAGAGAAATCAACCTGATAACCATCGAGAACAGAAGGGATAGGCGATGACATGATAACGACATAAAGTACTGAGAGGAATTGATAGGGTGGGTAGGGAGAGGATGTTTCACAGATGGTACACAGCAACAAAGGGACACAACTGGAAGTTGAAAATTCAGATGTGTCACAGGGATCTTAGGAACTATTTCTTCAGCTTTAGAGTTGTCACTAAGTGGAACAATCTGGAGAATGATGTAGCGGAGGCAGGAGCTATACATTGCTTTATGAAGAGAAACGACGAAGCTCATGGAGCAAGGAGAGTGAACCTAGTAGCGACCAGCAGAGAGGTGGGGCTAGGAGCTGTGAATCGACCACTGCAGTGAGTACACACACAGGCGTATTAAGTGATTACAGATAGACACACACACACACACACACACACACACACACACACACACACACACACACACACACACACACACAAGGGCAACAGAAATAATGAGGCCAGAATGAGCCCTTGGTTCACCCAGAGGTGTAGAAGGCCAAAACTAAATGCACTAGATAATGGAAGAAGTATAGGAGGCAAAGGACTCTGGAGAATAAGTTGAGAAGTCGAAGAGCCAGAAATGAATATGCACAGGTAAGGAGGGAGACCCAACGACAATACGAAAATGACATACCAGCAAAAGCCAAGTCTGACCCAAAGCTGTTGTATAGTCATATCAGGAGGAAAACAACAGTCAAGGACTAGGTAATCAGGCTGTGGAAAGAAGGACACAGTATCACAAGAAATGATCGACAAGTATGTGAGGAGCTCAACATGAGATTTAAAGAAATATTCACAGTGGAGACAGAAAGGATTCCTGAAACATGGAGGGGTGGGGTACACCACCAAGTGCTAGACACAATACATACAACCAAGGAAGAGGTGAGGAGGTTGCTAAGCGATTTAGATACCTCAAAGGCGATGAGGCTGGATAACATCTTTCCATGGGTCCTGAGAGAGTGAGCAGAGGCATTCTGTGTACCACTAACAAACCTCAACACATCTATCGAAACAGAGCAGCTCCCTGACGTATGGAAACAGCAAATGTAGTCCCAATTGTAAAAAAGGAGACAGACACGCAGCACTAAATTACAGACCAGTATCACTGACATGCAAAGTCATGGAGATTATCAGAAGAGAGTGGTAGAGCACCTAAAAAGGAATGAGCTTATCAACAACAACCAGCACAGATTCAGGGATGGGAAATCCTGTGTCACAAACCTACTAGAGTTCTATGACAAGGTGAGAGCAGTAAGACAAGAGAGAGAGAGGGGTGGGTAGACTGCATTTTTTTGGACTGTAAGAAGGCTTTTGACGTAGTTCCACACAAGAAATTAGTGCAAAAGCTGGAGAACCAGGAAGGTATAGCAGGGAAGGCACTACAATGGATCAGAGAATACCTGACAGGAAGGCAGCAGCGAGTTATGGTACGCTACAAGGTGTCGGAGTGGGCACATGTGACGAGCGAGATTCCATGGGGGTCAGTCCTAGGGCCAGTTCTGTTTCTGGTATATGTGAATGACATGACAGAAGGAATAGACTCAATCGGAGGAGGACCAGGCAGAACTACAAAGGGATCTGGACGGGCTACAGGCCTGGTCCAGTAAATGGCTCCTGGAGTTCAACCCCGCAAAGTGTAAATTCATGAAAATCGGGGAAGGGCAAAGAAGACCGCAGACAGAATACAGCCTAGGGGGTCAAACACTACAAACCTCACTCAAGGAAAAGGATCTTGGTGTGAGTATAACACCGAACACATTTCCTGAGGTGCATGTCAACCAAATACAGTGGAACCTCAAATTTCGAACATATCACTTATCGAAGATTTCAAAAATAGAACCCTTTTTTCGAACCAACTTTGTCACTATTATCGAACGCACCCCTATTTTCGGACCGCCGGGTACCCGACCTGTCCGCCAGCCCACATAGCGCCTGTGCACCATGAGCCAGTCTGGCTTTGTTGATGCTTGAGTGAACACTAACCTACGCTCTCATTCAAACATTTTACGATTATTTCATTGTGTTTAGTGCTTGTGGGACTGTGAAATAAGCTACCATGGGCCCAAAGAAACTTGCAAGTGGTACCCTGTGATAAAGAAAGTGAGAAACACCATAGATGTGAAGAAGGAAATAATACAGAAGTATGAGAGTGGTGCGAGACTTGCTGAGCTTGCCAGGATGGATGGGAAAAAGTCGACCATCGGTTCTATCCTGGCAAAGAAAGAACAAATGAAGGAAGCTGATGTTGCGAAAGGTGTTAATATGCTAACCAAAAAAAGACCACAGATAGTTGAAGAGGTTGAGAAGTTGTTGCTGGTGTGGATCAAGGAAAAAGAGATTGCAGGTGATAGTGTTTCAGAGATGATTAGTTGCGAAAAGGCAAGGAAGTTGCATGCCGATCTGGTACAGAAAACTCCTGGAACCAGTTCAGTGACAGAACCATGTCCCATTTTAGAGAAATGTTAAAGAGGCGCCAGAAACAGAGGACTGTGGACAGCTATTTTGTGAGACAGGGGTCCAGTGACTCTCAAGCTGGTCCTAGTGGCATTAAAAGACAGAGAAGGGAAGTAACTCCAGAGAGGGTTTTACCTGAAGTCCTCATGGAAGGGGATTCTGCTTCCAGACATTAACCCCAACTCCCTCTCTCCTCCTCCCTATCTTCCAGATGCCATCACCAAACTTCAATAAAGGTAAGTAAAAATTTTATTTTATATTTATATACATAATTGAACACTATATTTGTTGTGTGTATGTAAAACTGTAATTAATCTCTATAAAATATATCTTTTTGTGAATATTTTTGGGTTTCTGGAACGGATTAATTAATTGTATTTCCATTATTTCTTATGGGAAATGTTGCTTTGACTTTCAGACTTTTCGAATTTAGAACTAGCTCCTGGAACGGATTAAGTTCGATATTTGAGGTTCCACTGTAACTGCTGCGGCATACGGGCGACTAGCAAACCTAAGAATAGCATTCCGACATCTCAGAAAGAGTCTTTCAGGACTCAGTACACCGTGTACATTAGGCCCATATTGGACTATGTACCACGAGTTTGGAACCCACACCTGGCCAAGCACGTCAAGAAATTAGAGAAAGTGCAAAGGTTTACAACGAGACTAGTCCCGGAGTTAATGGACATGTTCTATGAGGAGAGGTTAAGGGAAATCGACCTGATGACACTGGAGGACAGGAGGGACAGAAAGGGGGTATGATATCAACATATAAAATACTGAGAGGAATCAACAAGGTGGACAAGGACAGGATGTTTCAGAGATGGAACACACCAAGAAGGGGTCACAATTGGAAGCTGAAGACTCAGATGAATCACAGGGATGTCAGGAAGTATTTATTCAGTCACACAATTGTCAGGAAGTGGAATAGCCTGGAAAGGGAGGTGGTGGGGCAGGATCCATACACAGCTTTAAGAAGATGTATGATAAAGCTCACGGAACAAGTTGGGAGTGACCTAGTAACAACAAGTGAAGAGGCTGGGCCAGGAGCTATGGCTCGATCGACTCCTGCAACCACAGTTAGGTTAGTACACACACACACACACACACACACACACACACACACACACACACACACACACACACACACACACACACACACACACACACACACACACACATACACACACGCACACGCACATGCACACACAGTGTTGCCAGAGGATTATGAGAACTATCAGTACTTGTCCTAATGCTTGTAATTTACTGAAATTAATTACTAGAAGGAATAAAATACTGATGATGCAATAATCCTGTGCTAAGCAATAAATGTAAGTGCTATACTCTACCAGATGTCCTGTGAGAGGAATATAAGTGTTGAGCTCTACCAGATGTCATGTGAGAGGAATGGGGTAAGGCAAGAACAGGTCAGGTGAAGAACATAGTGCGGTAATATACTCTCTCCCACAGCATATCAATACAAGTAATACTCTTGTAGATTTCAACGATGCTAGACGTGTCAAAACGTTCTTGTTATGTGATTATTTGCGGTTAAATGTAAATATAACCCAACCTACCTCAACCTAGCCTGATGTAACCCAGGAACGATATAAAGCTGAAGCTTCATATCGTTCCACATCATGGAGCTGAACTTTTCTCCAGGCTGAGGGACTGACCACCTCAAATACAAGGTGGCCCATAAGTGTGTTCGTATTTTTTTTTTTTTTGCTAAAAATATAGAAAAAAACTAATTTTGATTACAATTAAATTTTAATGTTTCCAAGATTAACATTCTATTTTTTAAAAATAGTCATATATACAAAAAAAAATTAAATAAAAAACTTATTGAATTTAAAACATGAACAAACTTATGAGCCACCCTGTACTATTTCTCCAAGACTGATTACATCTTCATTTCACTACTATACTTACTGCCTCTGTATCTGACTGAAGAAGGCTACTGTGTAGGCGAAACATTTCAACAGTAAAGATACCCAACTGTTGCACCTGTGTCTTAATCTTTAACTTGTCGGAATTTTTTACCATTTTTCAACATAGTGAAATACGTTGCTGGAAGCTGCACACGTTGAGGGATCAAGGAATAAATATTAATTAATTATTTTCACAGCAAAGATCACATAAGTGACGCAAAGAGACCTCGTACACACATTTGAACTCACCCTCGATATACCTTGGGCCAGAGGCGGCGGCGGCGGCGGCTGCTGCGGCTGCTGCTGCTGCTGCGGCTGCTGCGGCTGCGGCTGCTGCTGCTGCTGCTGCTGCTGCGGCGGCGGCGGCGGCGGCGGCGGCGGCTGCTGCTGCTGCTGCTGCTGCTGCTGCTGCTGCTGCTGCTGCTGCTGCTGCTGCTGCTGCTGCTGCTGCGCGCGCGCTGGCTCGCTGGCCCTCATTTTTACATTTATGCAAGTCAAAAGACTAAACAATCTCACACTGTTATTGTTCATGGCTAATAACAGTTGTAACAAAAGATCAAAGACATGGTAGAGACTGGTTGCCAGAACTAAACAATATATCTTATGACTATCACTATCACTGCCCTTGTTGCTTAAGGGGCACGAAAGTTCCCCCGTCTTGTAATAACTATGTTCGTTTTTCCACTACATTCTACCTTGTCCATAATTACTAACGCATTTGCTTTGTTTCGTAAGGTAAAGTCCAGGATCTTTCCTTAATTCATGGTATAACTTAACAAATCTTTGAGAACATTTGTGTTGCAGAGGTGTGAATCAAGTTCAGAACTCTGAACAAGAGGGACTTACGTGCCTCTTAACACAGAAAAAAAGAGAAAACGTGATAAATATTTGTAAGATATCAGAAAATAAATAAGGATATCTTAGCATCATTGACAAGTAAAAGGAGAAGTAAGAAAAAGTCACAGTCACAAAAGTTACAAAGTCACAAGACGTGAGAAAGATAAAGAGGTTCAGTAACGATAGTGGGAACTTTAAGTAAAGTTCCAACTGATATTAAAGACGGAAATATTGAAATTTAACATTGCTCGCTTAACTACAGATATATAATCTACACGGATTATAAGGTAGCTCTCTCTCTCTTTACACAGGGTTTGACAAGGTTAAGGATCCCTAGTTTTATTGACAAGCTATTTACAGGTTAAGGATTCCTAACTTTATTGGCAAGCTAAGAGTTACCTACATCAGCTCATTTGAAAGCTATTTTATTGTTATGAGACATACAAGTAAGGAACAGGATGAAGTTGGAGCCATCTATGGGCCAGCATTTTCATTTGATCAACTGACTTTATCTCGTTGACATCATAATGCTGTAGGAATGTGTTCCATACTCGAGTCATCCTGGGGATAAATGATCTCAAGTGAAGTGATGTTCTGGAGAAGGGTACAGCCAGAGTGAACTTGCTGCTTTCTGCCCGTCTTGTGGTATAGAAGCTTGCTTCACGCTGTCCTCAAAGTGGATCCAAGTGTGATATTTTGACAATATTGGCCTTGTACATAACAGTAACGCCACCCACATCCCTCCTGTGTTGAAGGCTCCACTGAAATGACAGATCTATCCAGGATTGATCCAGGCGAGAAATGAGACGTCTTGCTCTGTTCTCTACTCTGTCAAGCAGTCTCTCTCTCTCTCTCTCTCTCTCTCTCTCTCTCTCTCTCTCTCTCTCTCTCTCTCTCTCTCTCTCTCTCTCTCTCTCTCTCTCTCTCTCTCTCTCTCTCTCCCTATCTCTCGCCTCCCGCTAACACACACACACACAACGTTCCTCCTCTTAACAACCACCACCGCCACAAGACAGTCAAAGCCGCACACTAACAAGCACAATCAACAATCCCTACGTCTTTCTCTTTCCAGGTTCCGAGAAGGAAGAGGAAGAGGATAGAGAAGAGAGAGAGAGAGAGAGAGAGAGGGAAGGAGGATAGAGGAAGCAAGGAAGGGAGGGACAGGGGGAGGGAGGACACCAACTGGAAAATGCTCCTGACCAACTTGTTTCCTTTTCATAATGCCAGCGGCGGCGGCGGCGGCGGCTGCTGAAGGCTTTAAAAACCCGGAGCTGGAAACAGCCAGAGGGATTTCCAGGGACGGTCACTGGCCTGGCCTGGGACTAGATCCCTGAGGTCTACAAGTATCTAGATGTCTCAGGTCTACAAGAGCCTAGATGTCTCAGGTCTTCAAGAGCCTAGGTGCCTCAGATCTACAAGTACATAGATGCCACAACAATGCTCACATGTGCCACCACAGTGCCCACACATGTTCATCAACACATGTCACAACATTGCTCACATGTATATCAACACATTTACCCCAAGCAATGTCGTGACTTTCTTGGCATTTCTATTAAGTCCCTGATCAGCCAGGCTGTGGTACTTTCCTCAATCTGCATGTAGCGAGCACCAACAACTTCACTGATCAGGATATCAGTAGGAAGATCAGGTCGGCGACTGGCCTGTGATTCCTTAATTGAACAATTTCCTCAAATTCAGAGCCTGGCCAGCTGGGCTGTGGTTCGTAAACTGAACTGCGTGCGGCCAACAGCAACAATCAGGTTGATCAAGCTGTGACCTTCAAGGAGGCCTGGTCTGGGACCAGATTATGTAAACAAAATCAGTCTCAATAACTGCTATTTACTAAAGCCTAATTCTTTCAGTTACTGCGTCGAGTATACTACCAGTGTTCTCAGCTGGTATATTGTAAATAGTGTAAGTTTATTTAGGTACAGGTACACATAAATACGGTTACACACATTATCATACATAGTAATATATGTGTAAATTAAATAAGATAACCCGAAAAAGTCAAAGTGACTTATTTCCATTGGGTTGTTAAGGATATAAGGCAGTTTGTCAGGCCCTGTAGCGACTGATGTTAGAAGTACACAGAGAGAGAGACAGGGAGAGGGAAAGGAATGGGGGAGAGGTAGATGGGAGGGTGGAGGAAGGGGGTAGGTATGGCTAGTCTTCCAGGTTTGGTGGTTGTCAACAAGGAATCAATCTGCTGGCGGCCAGTGTCCACCTCGTGGAAAAGAGGGGGTGATGAGGAAAGGGGGGGTGAGGGGGGAGGATGAGAGGGGAGAGGGGGTGAGGGGAAGAATGAGAGGGGATAGGGGGTGAGGGGAAGAATGAGAGGGGAGAGGGGGCCGAGGAAATGTGATGGAAAAAGTTTTATATTCCTTACGCGGGAAGACATCCCAACCCAGCACCACTGTTTGTTGTGATGGTGCTCAAGTACTTCCACACGCCCGTGCCACCACCACCAGCACGCCCACACTACCAGCACGCCCACACTATCAGCACGCCCACACTACCAGCACGCTCACACTACCAGCATGACCTCAACATAGGACTGACTACTGGTATGGATACTAGTAGTCGATTCCAGAAGTCATCGCCCCCGTGGCCCAGAGCAGACCTGGGTAATGTCTGACAAATTAGGTTGTTGCACTTGCAACACAGTGCAACGTCAGCTCTACAATCTGATGGATGAAGAAATAACCTGAGGAACGTTTAAAGATGACTACGAGGAGTCTCCATATTTCCAGCATCTGTTATCTCGTCTGCTCAAAAATTTTACCTAACCCAGGCTGTCATTTTCCTTGCTTGTGCCTCTGCCTTTGATGAGTTTCGTGAGTTTTTCTACTTCCAGAGCCTGGCATTGGGCCAGGCTCGTCTGGTGCTTGCCTGTTCAACCAGGCTGTTGCTGCTTGTGATCCACTCACCAACATATTTATTACAGCCTGGTTGTAACTAACGCTGTTGTAAGCCTTGAGTGTAAGATCTTCTGACATTTTCTCTCTAAAGTCTCTCACATTCCTCCTTCGTTCTACTTAATATTTCGTCAAATGCGAAGACAACAGTAAAAGATTAGAATGTCTTTGATGCGTGCAGCAAACTATTTAAAGATGTGTTTGATAAAACTGGAGAAAGCACAGATGTATGCAAGGAAAATAAATAATCAAAGAGGTAAGAGAATTGTGATAAAGGAACTGAGCGTAAAGACATTAGAGCGGGTATATACCTTCCCTTACCGGCCATGGGCCAAGCTCGTCTGGTACTTGCCTGGTCAACCAGGCTGTTGCTGCTGGAGGCTCGCTGCCCCACATATCCATCACAGCCTGATTGATCTGGCACCTGGTGAAGATACTTGTCTAGTTTCCTCTTGAAAGCTACTACACTTGTTCCAGCAGTGTTTCTGGTATCTTCTGGTAAGATGTTGAAAAGTCTGGGACCTCGGATGTTGATACAGTGTTCCTTTATTGGCCCCATCGCACCCCTGCTCCTCACTGGATTTATTTTACATTTCCTCCCATATCTCTCACTCCAGTATGTTGTTATGGCAGTGTGCAGATTTGGAACCAAGCCCTCGGGTACCTTCCAGCTATATATTATCATGTACCTCTCTCTCTTCCGCTCCAATGAGTACTTGCAGACGTTCCCAGTAGTTTAGGTGCTTTACTGGCTCAGTGTGAGCCGTAAACGATCCCTGTATTTGTTCCAGCTCCGATATTTCTCCTGCCTTGAACGGGGCCGTCAGAACTGAGCAATATTCTAAGTGAGGGAGCACTAGCGATTTGAAGAGTGTCACCATCGGGTGAAGCATGACAAAATGTTCAGAGGACTTTATGGGTAGACAGGGATAGATTGTCCGAGAGGCGAGAAGCAGGTACACAAGGGCACAGTTTGAACTTAAGGACACATGTTCAGAAAGTGGTTTGACCTTGACGACAAAGTAGTAGATTAAGGCTCCACACCTGCATTGTTTTAAGTTAAGGTATGACAGGACTCACGAGCCAAGGAGGGAGTAAGCCTAGCAAATGTTAGGAGACAGGATCCGGAGCTGGCACTCGACCCCCTGCAACTACAAACAGGTGGGTACAAGCACGCACACACACACACACACACACACACACACACACACACACACACACACACACACACACACACACACACACAGGGGCCAGGAGCTAAGACTCGACCCCTGCAACCACAAATAGGTGAGTACACACACACACACACACACACACACACACACACACACACACACACACACATCTCACTGCAGATAATCCCCCGCCATATGCGAAGAGCACGTTCTTAAGTCTCGTTTGGTATCCCGAGGGGACCATCTTTTTCCCCTCAGTCGTGTGACCAGTCTTCCCCTCAACTATGACGTCACGGTTTAAGTCACACGTCCACTCCTCTTCCTTTATCATGACGTCACGTGACGTAAATATTCCGTTTACGTAACTCATGTTGATTCTGCAAGTCATCGTCCTTGCGGCCAGGTCCCTGGTTGATAACGTGGTCAACCAGACTGTTGGTGCTCGCTGCAAGTACTCCTACGTAGGCATCACAGTAGTATTGTACTGGCGCAATTTGCCAGTTTTCTTCCTAAGAGTGTTGACAACACTTCAGTATATTAATGTATAAACTGGCAGTACTGGAGCGTTGCATGGATACACTCGGGTAGAGATTTATTAAGTCAAGACGTGACAAAGCTTGATAAAGCTCTACATAGAGCGAGGTACCGTCCATAACAAAGGTTTACCCAGCACCAGGTGTATTCTACCACAGGAAGCACTCCAGTTATAACCCACAAAACACTACTCTCCTCCCCTACATAACACAATGCAAAATTTCACGTAGATACAGACAGAAGAGCACATACAACAAGAGCGATGGTTATGAAGTGTAAAACATGCAATGGATATTCAACTTTCTGACAAACAGAACGCATAACAGTGGCAGCAAACAGAACAAAATCCAGCATTAGCAAAGTAAAAAGTTAAGTTCTCCAAGTGTCGATCTTGGTGCCTTTAGTGTCTCTCATACTGACAACCGACCTATGACAACACCCGCCACAGTTCTGTATCATTGCAAATAGTACCAAAATAAGCATAAAAATCACTTCCGTTGATGGGCATCGAGAATCTTCCTACTCCCGAAGGCCGGCCCTAGGCCAGGCTTGTCTGGTCAGCTAGACTGTTGTCGCTGGCGGGCCGGTGGTCCATGTTTTCATCACAGCCTGATTGATCTGGCACTCGGCGCAGGTACTTGTCCATTTTCCTTTTGAAGATTTCTACATTTGTTACAGCATTTGCAACAGCAAATTCTGAAGGGTGGTCCGGGGGTCAACGCCCCAGAGGCCCGGTCCATGACCAGGCCTCAGAAGAAAATGTAAAATAAACCCAGTGAAATACAAGGGCGCCGTGGGCACTATGGGAGAAAACTGTATCAACATCCATGGGCCCAGACATCTTACTAGAAGGTATCAGAAATACTATTGTACACGAATGGTAGACAGTACTGACACGATAAAGAATTAGACACATGTGTAACTTCTGGGTATCTTTATTTGTAGACGTTTCGCCCTCAAGTGACTTTTTCAGTACATGGACACAATGTGAAGATTGGAGAACTATATACAAAAGATTAAGTAATCAGTCCCTCAGTCTAAATGGTGATGAGGACCATAGTCTTCAAGAATGCGGTGCTCATCACTATCTCCTAGATGGTGAAACGTCTACAAATAAAGGTACCCAAATGTTTTACACATGTGTCTCATTCTTCATCAGAAATACTGCCGGGACAAGCATAGACGTCTTCAAGAGGAAACTCGACAAGTATGGCGGCCTAGTGCCAGATCAACTAGGCTGTAATGAGTATCTGGGAGACCAGGCCACCAGCAGCAATAGTCTGGCTGATCAGGCAAGTACCAAACAAGTTTGGGCCAAGGACAGGCTGTGAGAGTAGAAAAACTCGAAACACGTCAAATTAAATTTTACAAAGGTACACCTCGGATGGAGTAATTTCACCGTGTAAATTTGGACCTAATGTTTTCAGGACAGTCTAAGTTACTTTAGGCATTCCCAGTAAAAAAAAACAAAAAGGCTTTTGACTGAAGTGATACGGACAATTCAAGTTCTCTGCACCATCGATAACTTCACATATCTTGATTTAAAGGTCCTTGTTATCCAGCCTATTCCTTGTAGTAGTGATAGTAACACTGTCGTGATCCTTGAACGTACTATGTTTCAACGGGGTTAACATAGGTCCCTTACATACCTCTTCCGCTCTCTGGAGTCTGTTTTAAACCCCCTTAATTTTTACTTCTTCAATTTTTTTCATAGCTGAATCATTTAAATTTGTCTTCTTTAATCATTATATTGCTGTCTGTGGCCAATTGAAAGGCTTTTGTTTATGTTGACTTAGAGATCTGCTGTCCGTCTGTCTATTACCTGGAGTTTACCTGGAGAGGGTTTCGGGGGTCAACGCCCCCCGGCCCGGTCTGAGACCAGGCCTCATGGTGGATGTCAGATCCGAAAACAGGAAAGAAACTCTGAGTATCGTGTGTGTGTGTGTGTGTGTGTGTGTGTGTGTGTGTGTGTGTGTGTGTGTGTGTGTGTGTGTGTGTGTGTGTGTGTGTGTGTTGTGTGTGTGTGTGTTGTGTGTATGTGTGTTGTGTGTATGTGTGTGTATGTGTGTGTGTATTGTGTGTGTGAGTAGTGTGTGTGGTGTGTGTGTGTGTGTGAGTATTATGTGTGTGTGTGTGTGTTGTGTGTGTGTGTGAGTACTGTGTGAGAGTATTGTGTGAGTATTTGTGCGTGTGTGCGTGAGTATTGTGTGTGTGTGTACTGTCTAGAGGAACGCAGCTTGGCACTGTGAGGTTCTCATTTTAACACTGAACATTAATGTAGTAATGGAAATGTTTCGCCCCGAGTGGCTTCATCATTACTTATGAGGACTGAAAAACTATTCGTAGCAAAACGTTTCATTTAATAAGTGTTCAGAACTACAGACATGTTAATATACTTTACTGGTATTAGTTGTTGTTTTTTATATTACTTATAGTTTTTTTAGTATGTATGTAATTATGGTTCTAGAGTGATATATGACATATGTAACACAGACATCGCAATAAAAATAAATAATCCCGGGTTAAGACATTAAAACAAGTTAGTGTTGTGCCTCTGTTAAACGTGTGAAATGAAAACAAAATGCAAATTAGCTATATAAAAAACGTGTAATAAAGAAACAAAAATAAACTAATTTATTAGTCAGGATGTCTTTAAAGAAAATGGTAAGTTGGAGGCTGAAGGCGCAGTTATAGAAAATTGTAACTGGTGATATTATAGGGTGAACTGACGTAAATCAATCGACTGTGTTTCTACACCTGTTACAACACAAAACATTTGTACAAGCAGGTGGTGAGGGCTGGAGGCAGAGATGGGATAACGTGGCACACCAGAGCACGTGATCTGCCGCCACCGCCCACACTTCTGGTAAACAACAAGGGAGCAGCTGCGAAAACCCATAAAACCTTTAGCCAGAAAGTTTGGACGAGCGACCTGCCTCTGAGCCAAACATCGTCCTCCCTCAGACCAGCCCCGCCCGCCTGCCCACTGATTACGTCGCCAGGCTTATTGATAATATATTGATTACTGGCTAATTTCTCACACCGACCACAGATGGCAGCAGGGGTGCCGCCTCGCCCTGAGACAGAGACCCACACTAGTTAAGACTACGTTAATGGAACTGACACTGGCCACCACCACGCAAGCGCGCACACCAACTGTTCCCACACGCCTCATTCCTCCCATAACAACATACCTGTAATATTTGTAATGAACAAATCTTCCAGCTTGAGAAGGTTTAAAAAAGCTTTGACCGTGGGCCTGAGTGGCTAGATTTGTCACTCAGTGAGTTGAACTCACAACCAAAAGAACCTGGATTCAATCTTTGGAACATAGAGTGAGATGGGCAAGGCTTCCGTACACCTGTTGCCCTATTTACATCGCAGTAAATATGTACCTGGTTTAATATTCAGAAATTATCCTGGGTTAGTATTCGGAAGTTATCCTGGGCTATTAAATCCTGGGTTAATGTTCGTAAGTTACATTGGGTTAATATTCTGAAATTATTCTGGGTTAATTTTCAGAAGAAAGTTTTGTTCTTTTACTTCAAAAGTGTTCAGTTTGCGAGGTACAGGAGTGGCGGCGTGACCAGACGAACACACGGTAATATCTACTGTCTCTTATATATTTTAAGGGATCGTGGCCCAAGTGGTCAGGTCTCAGATCAAGCATAATAAAGCAAGACTCACGAAATCGTAATGACACGATTGCAAACAAACCATATCCCGGCCGGGATTGAACCCGCAAAACACACACAGCAGAGACGGGCTTATATTAGACGAGGTTTCGCCCGAAGAAAGGCTTTATTAAGTCATACAAAATCTATACAGAAGAGAGGCCGGGGTCGACTGAGTAGTTGAGAGGTCACTGTGATAGGTGGGAACACGGTAGTAGACCTACTGGACTTCACTATGTTGTTATGGCGGTGTGCAGATTTGGGACCAGGCCCTCGAGTGCTTTCCAGGTATATATTATCGTGTATCTCTCTCTCATCCGCTCCAATGAGAACATGTTCAAGACTTTAAGATGTTCCAGTAATTTAAATGCTTACTGGCTCAATGTGGGGCGTAAACGATCTCTGTATTTGTTTAAGCTCTGATATTTCTCCTGCCTTGAACGGGGCCGTCTACACTGAGTGATATTCCATGGAAGCAGGGAGTGTGTTTGCAGTACTTAAGGTGACGAAATAAGATCAAGGAGGTGGAGCCTTCAATGACCCTATTTATTGCTGGATGGTGTCACAAGATTGTGCAACAGTGATCATGTCGGAGGATCTCACCTTCAAGGACCATAACATTGTATCAATCGCATCTGCTAGAAAAATGACAGGATGGATAATGAGAACCTTCAAAACTAGGGAGGCCAAGCCCATGATGACACTCTTCAGGTCACTTGTTCTATCTAGGCTGGAATATTGCTGCACACTAACAGCACCTTTCAAGGCAGGTGAAATTGCTGACCTAGAAAATGTACAGAGAACCTTCACGGCGCGCATAACGGAGATAAAACACCTCAATTACTGGGAGCGCTTGAGGTTCCTAAACCTGTATTCCCTGGAACGCAGGCGGGAGAGATACATGATTATATACACCTGGAAAATCCTAGAGGGACTAGTACCGAACTTGCACACGAAAATCACTCACTACGAAAGCAAAAGACTTGGCAGACGATGCAACATCCCCCCAATGAAAAGCAGGGGTGTCACTAGCACGTTAAGAGACCATACAATAAGTGTCAGGGGCCCGAGACTGTTCAACTGCCTCCCAGCATACATAAGGGGGATTACCAACAGACCCCTGGCAGTCTTCAAGCTGGCACTGGACAAGCACCTAAAGTCGGTTCCTGACCAGCCGGGCTGTGGCTCGTACGTTGGTTTGCGTGCAGCCAGCAGTAACAGCCTGGTTGATCAGGCTCTGATCCACCAGGAGGCCTGGTCACAGACCGGGCCGCGGGGGCGTTGACCCCTGGAACTCTCTCCAGGTAAACTCCAGGTATATTTGTGAAGACAGGTTTTGCTTCATATATCAGAAAGTATATACGGCAGGAACATGACTTATTGGGAAACATGCAGTAAGCACAGTTGTGTATATGTAGACTGGCACCATAACCCCACAAGAGTGTGTTTACGAGAGGTAGCAATTTGTCACCTCTGCAAACTTACATAATACATAAGAATAACACAAGCAACACTGCAGAGATGCATAATGTATAACAAGCAATACACAACCAACACTGCAGACTTGCCTCACACACACCAGCAGCAACAAAACAACACACTTGCCTCGCACACACACCAGTACCAACACAACCAACACACTTGCCTCACACCAGTAGCAAAACAACCAACACAATTACCTCACACCAGTAGCAACACAACCAACACACTTGCCTCATACACCAACAGCAACACCTAGAGTGTGGTAAACGGTGCGACTAGCAGGCAGCTCCCTGGTCGACACAATATATTACTGAGTCACAAGATCTCCCGTCACCCGCCCCAGGAAACCCATTTGTTGATCCTGCCTCCTGCTGCCTTCCTGGTCTGTCTCCTTATGACAGTGACCTCCCGGCTGCCTTCCTGGTCTGTTTCCTTGTGACGGTGACCTCCTGGCTGTCTTCCTAGTCTGTCTCCTTATGACAGTGACCTCCCGGCTGCCTTCCTGGTCTGTTTCCTTGTGACGGTGACCTCCTGGCTGCCTTCCTGGTCTTTCTCCTTATGACAGTGACCTCCCTACTGCATTCCTGGTCTGTTTCCTTATGATGGTGACCTCCTGGCTGCCTTCCTGGTCTGGCTCCTTATGGCGGTGACCTGGCTGCCTTCCTGGTCTGTCTCCTTATGACGGTGGCCTCCTGGCTGCCTTCCTGGTCTGTCTCCTTATGACGGTGACCTGGCTGCCTTCCTGGTCTGTCTCCTTATGACGGTGACCTGGCTGCCTTCCTGGTCTGTCTCCTTATGACGGTGGCCTCCCGGCTGCCTTTCTTGCCTGTCTTGTTACACAAGTTCACTATCACCATCTTCAAGAAAACACTTGCACAGACCCAAGTTTTTATTATCGCAACGCTCAGAGTAGAGCTTTATAAAGTCAGGGATGAAGCTCTACACTAAGCAAAACATTACTTGAAGCTCTACACTAAGCAAAACATTACTTGATGAAGCTCTACAATGAGCGAAACATTACTTGATGAAGCTCTATACTGAGCGAAACATTACTTGATGAAGCTCTACATTGAGCGAAACATTATTTGATGAAGCTCTACAATGAGCGAAATATTACTTGACTGAAGCTCTATACTGAGCGAAACATTACTTGATTGAAGCTCTACACTAAGCGAAACATCACTTGACTGAAGCTCTACAATGAGCGAAACATTACTTGACTGAAGCTCTACAATGAGCGAAACATTACTTGACTGAAGCTCTACAATGACCGAAACATTACTTGACTGAAGCTCTACAATGAGCGAAACATTACTTGACTGAAGCTCTACATTGAGCGAAACATTACTTGATTGAAGCTCTACAGTGAGCGAAACATTACTTGATTGAAGCTCCGAAACATTACTTGACTGAAGCTCTACACTGGGCGAAACGTTACTTGACTGAAACTCTACACTGAGCGAAACGTTGACTGAAGCTCTACATTGAGCGAAACATTACTTGACTGAAGCTCTACAATGAGCGAAACATTACTTGACTGAAGCTCTACATTGAGCGAAACATTACTTGACTGAAGCTCTACATTGAGCGAAACATTACTTGATTGAAGCTCTACAGTGAGCGAAACATTACTTGATTGAAGCTCCGAAACATTACTTGACTGAAGCTCTACACTGGGCGAAACGTTGACTGAAGCTCTACACTGAGCGAAACGTTACTTGACTGAAGCTCTACATTGAGCGAAACATTACTTGATTGAAGCTCTACACTGAGCGAAACATTGAAGCTCTACACTGAGCGAAACATTGAAGCTCTACACTGAGCGAAACATTGAAGCTCTACACTGCGCGAAACATTGAAGCTCTACACTGAGCGAAACATTACTTGACTGAAACTCTACACTCAGCGAAACATTACTTGATTGAAGCTCTACACTAAGCGAAACATTACTTGATTGAAGCCCTACACTGAGCGAAACATTACTCGATTGAAGTTCTACACTGAGCGAAACATTACTCGATTGAAGCTCTACACTGAGCGAAACATTACTCGATTGAAGCTGTGTACGAATGGTATACAAGATCTCATCCTCTCCTCTCATCGATTGAAGCTCTACACTGAGCGAAACATTACTCGATTGAAGCTCTACACTGAGCGAAACATTACTCGATTGAAGCTCTACATTGAGCGAAACATTACTCGATTGAAGCTCTACACTGAGCGAAACATTACTCGAGTGAAGCTCTACACTGAGTGAAATATAAACGTGATGTCATCTCAGAATACTAGTGATGGAACCATCTTTGATATACCTTTGATGAGTTTCGAGAGTTTTCCTACTCTGGCAGCCCGGCCCTGGGCCAGGCTTGTCTGGTGCTTACATGATAACCAGGCGTTTGCTGCCGACGGCCCGCTGGCCCACATATCCATCACAGCCTAGTGAATCTGGCATTTAGAGGAAGTATTTTTTCAGTTTCCTCTAAAAGGTTCTACACTTGTTCCGGCAGGGCTTCGAATTGTATCAACATTCGTGGGCTCCAGCCCACGGATGTTGATACAATGTTCTCTTATTGTACCCACAGCGCCTTTTATTTTTTCACTGGGATTATTTTACACATTATCCCATATCTCTCACTCCAGTATGTTGTCATGGCAGTGTGCAGACTTGGGACCAGACCCTCAAGCACCTTCCACGTACACAATACCATGTATTACTCTCTCCTCCGCTCGACTCCCTGTTCATTCTTCTTTTTATTCACTAACGGTCGTTCATTACGACTTAACTTCAGTTCACACACACACACACACACACACACACACACACACAACACACACACACACCACACCACAATATATATATATATATATATATATATATATTATATATATATATATATATATATATATTTATTTTATGTGTGTGTGTGTGTGTATGTGTGTGTGTGTGGCAGTGGCGTGTAAGTGAACATTATAGTGATACTAGAGATAAATGTGGCCTGGGGTGGAAGCATAAGCCAGATACAAGGTGTCATTGCTGGCTTCTATTACCTTCAATTGCAGCTCAACTTTTGTTACCGACGACGCCCAATATATGTTGCTATTATATTGACTCCTTAATGTAAGTAAGGGAGAGAGAGAACACTTGTTTTTGTGGCGTCCAAGAGCAAGTGCACCTGGATGCTCTCTTGTGTGCAAAGTGTCTTACCTCTGTGGTGTATAGTGCATGCTGCATATACTGTGTTGTATAGTGCTAGGTGTATGGTGAACAGTGTGTTGTGTAGTGCTAGGAGTATGGTGAATGTGTGTTGTACAGTGCAGGGTATATTACGGAGTGTTGTATAGTACCTTGTATAATGCCGCTACAATACTGTGATGTCAGTGCTACCATCACCACGATACACCATTGTGAGGTTAGTGCTACTATCACCACGCTACACCACTTTGATGTCAGTGCTACCATCACCACGCTACACCACTTTGATGTCAGTGCTACCATCACCACGATACACCATTGTGAGGTTAGTGCTACTATCACCACGCTACACCACTTTGATGTCAGTGCTACCATCACCATGCTACACCACTTTGATGTCAGTGCTACCATCACCACAATACACCATTGTGAGGTTAGTGCTACTATCACCACGCTACACCACTTTGATGTCAGTGCTACCATCACCATGCTACACCACTTTGATGTCAGTGCTACCATCACACAAATACACCATTGTGAGGTTAGTGCTACTATCACCACGCTACACCACTTTGATGTCAGTGCTACCATCACCACGCTACACCACTTTGGTGTCAGTGCTACCATCACCACGATACACCATTGTGAGGTTAGTGCTACCATCACCGCGCTACACCACTTTGATGTCAGTGCTACCATCACCACGCTACACCACTTAGATGTCAGTGCTACCATCACCACGCTACACCACTTAGATGTCAGTGCTACCATCACCACGATACACCACTTTGATGTCAGTGCTACCATCACCACCATACACCATTGTGAGGTTAGTGCTACCATCACCACGCTACACCACTTTGATGTCAGTGCTACCATCACTACGATACACCATTGTGATGTCAGTGCTACTATCACCACGCTACACCACTTTGATGTCAGTGCTACCATCACCACGCTACACCACTTTGATGTCAGTGCTACCATCACCACGCTACACCACTTTGATGTCAGTGTTACCATCACCACGCTACACCACTGTGATGTCAGTGCTACCATCACAACGCTACACCACTGTGATGCCAGTGCTACCATCACCACGCTACACCACTGTGATGTCAGTGCTACCATCACCACGCTACACCACTGTGATGTCAGTGCTACCATCACAACGCTACACCACTGTGATGCCAGTGCTACCATCACCACGCTACACCACTGTGATGTCAGTGCTACCATCACCACGCTACATCACTGTGATGTCAGTGCTACCATCACGCTACACCACTGTGATGTCAGTGCTACCATCACCACGCTACACTTCTATGATGTCTGTGCTACCATCACCACGCTACACTTCTATGATGTCAGTGCTACCATCACCACGCTACACTATGATGTCAGTGCTACCATCACGCTACACCACTTTCATGTCAGTGCTACCATCACCACGATACACCATTGTGAGGTTAGTGCTACCATCACCGCGCTACACCACTTTGATGTCAGTGCTACCATCACCACGCTACACCACTTTGATGTCAGTGCTACGATCACCACGCTACACCACTTTGATGGCAGTGCTACCATCACCACGATACACCATTGTGAGGTTAGTGCTATCACCACGCTACACCACTTTGATGTCAATGCTACCATCACGCTACACCACTTTGATGTCAGTGCTACCATCACCACGCTACACCACTTTGATGTCAGTGCTACCATCACCACGCTACACCACTTTGATGTCAGTGCTACCATCACCACGCTACACTTTGATGTCAGTGCTACCATCACCACGCTACACCACTGTGATGTCAGTGTTACCATCGCGCTACACTATAATGCCAGTGCTACCATCACCACTATGATGTCAGCGTTATCACCACGCTACACCACTATGATGTCAGTGCTACCATCACCACGCTACACTATGATGCCAGTGCTACCATCACGACGTTACACCGCTGTGATGTCAGTGCTACCATCACGCTACACTAAAATGTCAGTGCTACCATCACCACGCTACACTTCTATGATGTCAGTGCTACCATCACGCTACACTATGATGTCAGTGCTACCATCACCACGCTACACTCTTATGATGTCTGTACTACCATCACGCTACACTATGATGTCAGTGCTACCATTACCACGCCACACCACTAATGTCAACGCTGCTACCATCACCACGCTACACCACTATGATGTCAATACTACCATTACAGCCTACACTCAGCGCTACCATCAACCCACTGCACTATGTACAGTAATGCGCTACTACTAGCTACCTACAATTCATTTTTTGCTGTATTTGACTGAAGAAACCTACCGTGCAGGCGAAACGTTTGAACAATAAAGATATCCAACTACTGCAAGTGTCTTACCCACCAACTTGTCAGTATTTTATACCATTTTTAACAAAACTGCGCTACAACAACATGCGAGGCTATTTATGTACGTGTTAAACTTGTGGCATCACTGGAACAAGAAGGGAGGGAGGGAGGGTTATCCTTCAGTGCACTTGGTGTTTCCATACTTTGTATTGCGGCTAAATTACAGAACGAAGGAGGGGGAACCTTGAACCCATGACAGGCGAGTCGTAAAACTTACCAGGTCATTGAGTTTCAGGGCTTACCTGGCATGGGTTCAAGGCTCACCCGTTCTGTGATCTGTTTACTACCGCGTTTCTAAGGTGGCTTTGCACCGTCTTCCAAGCCTCTTGCCCTCGCAGGGAGTAAATTCAGCGCGCATATATGTAATCGGTCCCACTAGCATTTTCCATGCATAGATTATAGCATATATTTCTCGCCAGCCTTCAGTGAGAGCTCTCAGACACAGTGAAGCTCTTAACGAAGGAGCAGAAACGTCTCAGTTGAGGTGACTTAGAACAGGTAAACAATAGTTTTGGTGAGAGGAAATGTTTTAATGAGCAGAGAAAGTAACAGCTGCAGATACAGAGTAAATACTTATCATTAGCGAGTAATTACTATGACTGAAGTAATGATAATGTAAACAGCCATTTAGGTAAAAAATAGTGTTAATTCACTGAAGATAGATTAGTTTATATTACATTTTATTCACTGAGTATGGCCTTTTAACCCTTTGTGAAAGACGTGTTGTCCTTTAAAGACCCTTTGATAATGATAGCTGAACCTTTTAAGCCTAAGTGACTATACGACGACCCTTTTTAAAGACATTATCCACCCACTAAGTACGATATAAGTTTATAAAATACTAGTAATTAATCAGCTGATAATAAGAATTTAATCAAATGGTTTAATCCGTAAAATACGATTAATTTACCATAGAGGCAGGATTAATAAACCTCTGGATTACGAGGGGTAACCCCTTCAGTACAACGACACTCTCGCAAGTGTAATCAATGATTTTTAGTTCCCTTCACGTAACTCCAGAGTAATAATATTTAACCTCAGAGAAAGGCGAGTCATTCAATTGTAACTAAATGGTTATAACTATGATCATAATTTTTAAAGGGGTGGACTGGTAAGCCAGTGGAAGGCCTCGGTCAGATGACCAAAAGCTCCAACGGCGGATCGTCATCGAAGACCCGCGTCAGGAAACACTTGTCCTGTTTCTTGACGAACCTTACCTACCCTAACCTTAGACATTCAAGTTAAAACATTATATTCCATCTTTAAAATTGAATCTCTCTTACTACGGTGTCTTAAAACACTCCACTGGTAATTTACACTTTATGCTGAATAACATTATTATTATTATTATTATTATTATTATTATTATTATTATTATTATTATTATTATTATTATAAAAGAGAAGCGTTAAACCCACTAGGGACGAATAACATTACTTCCAGCTTGAATATGAGAACTTAATTCCTCGTCCGTGACCAGTTAAAACAAACTCGAACAAAAGCCACCGTCAATACTAATTCAGTTAATTACCCTATCGTTTTCAAGAGCACTTAGGCCTACGCGAGATAATATTGTCATTATTTGGTTTGTAATTTCACAGGCCGTCGGTTTAACACGCCACGGAACACGCCGTTGAATGGTGATCTCGTGCAAAAAATTGTGTAATCCTGTCAGCCACCGGCCGCCTCCCCTGATGTGACACGCTACTCTCACGCCTTCTGACCTCATCTTCTTCCTGTGTTTACTGAATTTCCAAGCATTGAAATGTTGTAACTGCTACGATAAACGATCCACACTATATTCTATAAAATAATATAAACATTGCAGAGTAGGTGTGGCAGCTTAGCGGTGTTGACGGGACTAAGAGACCGTCCCGCCGGCCGCCAGGGGATGGGGGTGAAGGGCCGCCAACCCTTTTATATCATTTTTTGTCGCGTGTAGGGAAGTGTGGGTAATGGGAGCCTCGTAATCGCGGCTTTTGTTACGGTAATAGACCTGGCTCGTGCCAGACTTCAATTTCAAAGCCTATCCTTCACCGATCACAATGTGGCTTCTCCTTAGGCTTGATAAGTTTAATGCTACCTTCTCCATTTCCTGTTGATTCTTGTAGCTTCTCTCTCTCTCTCTCTCTCTCTCTCTCTCTCTCTCTCTCTCTCTCTCTCTCTCTCTCTCTCTCTCTCTCTCTCTCTCTCTCTCTCTCTCTATTATCTATATCTTCTTTCACACACACACACCTATATATATATGTCATGCCGAATAGGTAAAACTTGCTATTTTGGCTTAAATAGCAACGCTCTTCTTGCCGAATAAGGCAAGTGAAAATTTGTGTATGCAATAATTTCGCAAAAGTAATTCTGACCCTAACTAAAAATTTAGAAAGGACTTAATTTTAAATGAGTTCTTCTAACTGACCAGTTTTACCTATTCGGCACAACATATATATATATATATATATATATATATATATATATATATATATATATATATATATATATATGTTGTGTGTGTGTGTGTGTGTGTGTGTGTGTGTGTGTGTGTGTGTGTGTGTGTGTTGTGTGTGTGTGTGTAAGCGTGTGCGTGTGTGTGTGCATCGGTGTTATTATCTATGGATAACTGTCATCACCTTTTGCAAAAAATATGTTAACTAATGTTATATAAATTTTTGACATACCCATTTTTATTTTTGCACCAAAAACTATTAATTTGTATATCACTTTTTAATTTGCAGAGCTCCAGTTAATTTGTATAACGCTGGTTGATTTTTATTCTGATGGGGGGGGGAGGTTGGCTAATCTTCAGGTTGCCAGATAAATCTAAATCTGATTTGCGGGAAGCTAGCACTAACAGCCTGACTGACCACAACATCAGTCAGGATGCCTGGTACGAAACCGTGGTCGCAGGGACTAAATGGTCCCATACCGGAACCATCTGTACGCAGTCTGCAAGTGTCAGCGTTACCACAGTCTTAATTAACCAGAGTGCTGTTATGCACCTCGGCCGTACAGTCGTCAACATAAACTGAATGAATCTGTGAGGCGGTACATAAGCCATACGAACAACATATGCTGAATGAATCAGTGAGGCGGGTACACAAGCTATACAAACATCAGCATAGACTGAATCAGTGTACTCTGCCTCTCCACTAAGGTTTCACACCTCCCCACTTCACCTACCTCCACCCCTCACACTTCCCCTACCTCCACCCCTGACATCAGAGTGCAGCGTAGCTCGCCGGTGAGAGCATTCCACTAAACAATCGCAACATCCCTGAGTTCGATTCCCTGTAAACGAGAGACACACAGGCAAGTTTCCATATTTTCCTGCTGCCCCTGTCCACGCAGCAGTTAAAATAGGTACCTGTGTGTTAGCCGACTGTTAGAAAGCTGCATTGCTGTTTGACTGGCATGTCTAGTGTAAGAAACTGCAGTCCTGCTGGAATGTCAGGGGATACCTTGATGCTGGTGAAGAGGCTCTTAATCCAAGAAATTGGGGCTACTCTCTTCTTGGATCAAATTTAAAGGTGTCAAAAGTATATATAATCGGCCACGGACCAGGCCGCGGGGGAGTTGACCCCCGAAACCTACTCCAGGTATACTCCCCAGACGCTGTATGATCCTTATGGATGATACAGCGTCTGGGGAGTATACCTGGGGAGAATGTTATAATGATAATAGTTCTGATTATTCGACAGTCTGTGTCTAAAGTTTTACATTACCAAGTAACATTGAGAAAAAACAGGGAATTGTTTTACGAGACATAAACTCAGTACCAATCATGAGTATACCACAATTAGTGGACACACGAGGACACATATCAGTAACGTATCCAGCAGACAAGTAACGTCAAGATGTGTAAACACGGTAGAGAGTAATTATCCAGGAATGAAGGAAATAAAAAAAATCGGGGCGCAAGACAAACTCAAACAACTGAATAGAGCTTAAGTTAAATGTAAGAGACCTGGGAGTGATAATGTGCGAAACGAAAGCCACTTAAACATTTTACATTCTGACCGGCCGTGTACCAGACCAGGCTTCCTGGTTGCTGGCCTGATCGATCAAGCAGTTAGTGCTCGCCGCCCGCAGTTCAACGGAGGCACCATACCCCAGCTGATCAGGAAATGTTTTGAGGAATCTGTCGAGTTGCTTCTTAAAGACAGCTAGGGGGTTTGTTGATGATACCCCTTATGCATGAAGGGAGGGTGTTGAAGAATCGTGAGCCTTTAGCGCTTACTGATCTTTCTCTCAGTGTACGCATCGCTCCCCTGCTTTTCATTGTAGGTATCCTGCACCGTCTGCCAAGCCTCTTGTGTTCAGATGTAGTAATTTCGGTGTGCAGGTTTGGGACTAATAAATCTTTTCAGGTGTAGATTATGATGCATCTTTCTCGTCTACATTTTAAGGAGTACAGATTTAGAGACTTCACGTGCTTCCAGTAATTTCAGGTATTTGACTAAATATATATGAACTGTGAAGGTTCTCTGTATATTCCTAGCCCAGCAATTTCGCCTGCCTCGAAGGGAGATGTCAATACAAAACAATATTCCAGCCTAGAGAGAATGAGCGACCTGAAGTGTATCATAATTGGTTTGGTATATCTCGTTTTGAAGGTTCTTGCTATCTAACCTGTCATTTTTCTCGCAGTTGTGATAGTAACATTGTTGTTGTTCTTGAACGTGAGATATTTTGACATTATCACTCCCAGGTCTCTAACATTTAACTTACGTTCTATTCAGTGGTTTGAGTTTGTCTTGCACTCCGATTTTGTTTTGTTTTTTACTTCCATTTTTCCGTGACGTAGTAAGGGAAATAAGTATGTCCTAACTGAACATCATATTGTCATTGCCCCACTGGAAAACTTGCTTAATATTAGCAGATATTGGAATGCACATAATTACTTTTCTTCGATATAAAAACGTTTCTTAAATTATTATTATTATTATTATTATTATTATTATTATTATTATTATTATTATTATTATTATTGTTGTTGTCACAGTGAAATGGTAAAATCATACGGGTCATACATCGCCTTGGGAATGGGAGGTAATCATCTTTGATATAAAGAAGAGGAGAGTAACTCCAATACCTTGAATTAAGAGTCTTTCACTAGGATCACGGAACCCCCCACCCCACCGTGAAGAGATATCCTTAAAATTTCTTCAATGTACGCAATGTAAATCCATAAAATAAAACAAACAAAATAAAAATGAAATAGTACACGGGAGAAAAAATAAATCACAAATAATGGATAAAGCCTAAATTCCGCCTGAGCGGCCGACCCCCCCCCCCCTCGATGGGCGCCATAACGGTCATAAAAAACTAATATTGTGACATCATGATAAAAGGACTGCCTGCCATTTTTATCAATTGGAAAGCTGTTAGCGGCTTGTTTTGGAGGATCAAATGACACTGCCGACACCTGACCGCGCTCCACATTGTCGTCTATATTTCAAATTTTCTGTCCACAGCCTGATTTAGACTAGTGTCCCCTAGATCCTTGAAGGCACGATGCCAATAAGGGCCTCCCCTCTCCCATTATATGAGGTACTAATAGGTGATATATGGAGGTATAAAATGGGAAAACAGTTACGTGTTCTTTGTGCTCTGGCATCCCAGCAGAGAAGGATCGATGGGAGAAACAAAGGCAGTGCTGAGAGGAGGGTAACACGCCTTGGATGCGCTCACAATTATGGCTATATAAACACTAGGCCTCGCGCGCGCCTATATACACACTCGTTTAATTAATTGCTTCCTCTTAAAATTTATATATTCAGCAAGTGAATTAGTAGTTAATATGAATAAGATAGTGATGTTTATGGGTTCATTAAAGTGATCGGCAACATTATTTGTTAATGTGATCTGATTTTTTTTTTTAAGATTAGAGAGACGTAACAAGAAATCAGAGCGTCCATCAAAATAATATATAGTAAAATTAACATCTTAAAAGCAATTTTTTTACTCCAGTCATTTATAAGACTTAACGAGCAGCAAATACGATTAAAAGGCGCAACACAGAGAAATAACGTGGCTCTTTAACACACCGCACCCATTACTAAAGTCCCTAGCAGAAGCATTAATAATTATCAGAAGAGACGGAGATGAAGTGTAGGATCTAGTCTGGGATGTGTCCCTGTCCCTGGATGGACTACCGTACACTCATCACAAACTAAACACATACAATGTCCAATAAAAAAAAATATTTTTATTTTCAAACATTGATTAAGGTCTTAATGGTTCAACATTCCTTAATATTCCAGCTGCGTGTACTTATATGATACTGCTCCTATTAGGAAAAAAAAAATAGCTGCAGGGTTGTAGCGCCCGGCTGGTGCTGCCATCTGTGGCAGCCATGAAGACCCCCTCCCCCGTGCTTCTCAAGGACACTTTCATCATCATCCTTCCCACGACATCTTCACCCCTCGGCCTCTTTAGAGTACTTTTGAAAGGATTATATGACCCAAAGTGTGAAGGGGGTCGTCTAGCGGCGCGTAAACGTATCCATGAAGATAGGATACTTTTCTGAAGGTAAGAATACTTAGTCCATGTACACGAGTTCACTGTTGTAACATTAATATCAACATCGCTGTACCATCATTTGTCTACAGTTATGTAACTTTTTAATCACTGCTTCTTCACATTTATTACTCACATACAATAAAAATTTATCCGAAATACATTACTTAAGGTAAGATTACCTAATAAAAAATTGGCAGTAGACCTGACTGACCACTGGTCATCTTCACGACCTTCAGAGACGACCCTGGACATCTTTGACCTATGAGTGGTTACAACCACGCCCATACTATATTAATCAGTAATTCATAAGCCCGTACAGAAGGGAGGAAGGGTAATACAACATCTGGAGAATGGGAGGCAAATATTTTTCATCCTAATAAGCAGAGCCTAGCTCCAATTCCTTGGATAAAGAGCCCTTCACCAACACTACGGTATCCTCCTTAACTGGTACGCCCATACAGACTGCAGAGGAAGGTGTGGTGGGGCAGTGTGGCCAACAAGTGTCGCAGAAGGTGGAGGCGGGCCAATGGAGCGGCCCTGGTCAGCGGCAGCAGCAGCGGCCCGCCGCCACGCCACAATGAGCAGGTTGTTGCTGATATACAACACGTGATAACAGGTATTACCTGGCCCAACACCTGAGCCCCAGCCCCACCACGGGCCACGTCTGCTCCCACACACCAGTAGCACCAGTAGCTCCGCCAGTGCACCAGCAGTCCTAGCACCGTCAGTTATACCAGCATCCGAAGCACCAATAGTTCTTCCAATTGTACCAGTAGCATCACCATTTGTAGCACCATTAGCTCCGCCAGTTACACCAGCGATAATAGTTACAACAGCACCAGTACCACCATTAGCTTCGCCAGTTACACCAGCGATAATAGTTATAACAGCACCAGTACCACCATTAGCTCCGCCAGTTACACCACTACCCTTAGCACCAGTGGCTTACCAATTATACTAGCAACATCAACACTCGTAGCTGTAGCACCATTAGCTCCGCTAACTACAGTAGCTCCTGCACACCATCGTATATGCATTAGTATCGGCATGTGTAACAGCAGACTACCACCGGTTGCAGTACCAACATTAGCAGCTGTATTCCTAGCAGCTGCAAGGAACAGCAAACTAACGCCGCATCACCAATAAAATATACCAACAAAACAACAAGCCAACCAACATGAATAGCTACGAAGACTGCTAATATACGTATGCTCATCAATCAGGCTGTTGGTGCTTGCTAACTTAATAAAGCAGTCTGCTGCAAGCATCACAACCCGGCTACTCATCAATTGCTTGGCGGAACTGCACGGCTTTACTGTTGATAGTGTGAGAGGGCTACCTTGTGTTACTGTGGGAGGCGGTGGGTGAGCATCGGCTGGGTGAGCTACTAATAAAGTTACTGTGGGAGGCGGTGGGTGAGCATCGGCTGGGTGAGCTACTAATAAAGTTACTGTGGGAGGCGGTGGGTGAGCATCGGCTGGGTGAGCTACTAATAAAGCAGGTCTACATATCCACCACAACAACACCCGGAGACACCCACACAACACTCGACCCACTCCTGAGGTGCAGCCACCACCAATTAACCGCAGAAGACAAGTGCTGAAGATGCTGGGAGAGGACAAGAATGTGTTGATGTTGGTGAGGAGGATGAGAAAGAGTGGGGATAAGGGGGTGTGGGAGAAGTAGTGTGTGGGAGGGAGACGAGGACGGGGTGAGTGTGGGCAGCCACGCCCACACCATCAGACCACTGTCATCACCACCAGCGCCCCAAGTAATGCTTCAACCCGCGCCTCCACACCACACGCCACCCACCACACGCCCACCTGTTTACTACACGACCTGTATCACCACACTGTATACCTGTGATATATCTGTGACCAGTTACAAGAGTATTCCTACTCCCGCAAGCAGGCCTGGGCCAGGCTTGTCTTGTGAATGCCTGGTCAACCAAGCTGTTAGTGTTGGCGTCCCGCAGGCCCACATATCCATCACAGCCTGATTGATCACGTATTTACCTGATGCCTGGAGGATGCTTCTAGAGGTCAACGCTCCGTGCCCCGGTCCCAGACCCGGCTTCCCGGTGCATCAAGACTTCATCATCCAGGCTGTTTGTGATGGCAAACGTATTAACAGAGGAACTTGAGTCTCCTCTTGAAGACTTCTACTGTTCTAGCGGTGTTTGTAATATCTACTGGTAGAACGCAGAATAGTCGACCTTACAAATGTTGATACATTGTTCTGTTATTGTGCCCATGGCGAACGTACTTTCACTGGCTTTATTTTACATTTCCTCCCATAACTCTCATTGCAGTATATTGTTATGGTAGTGTGTAGGTTTGGGACCGGCTCTGAGTTATCTTCAACGTACATATCCACTCCGGAGAGTACATATTCAGGACTTTGAGGCGTTCCCAGTAATTTAAATGCTTTAGTGAATCTACGTGAGCTGTAAACGATTTCTGATCTGTTCCAGCTTTGATATCGCTCCTACCTTGAATGGAGCCGTTGACAGTGAACAGTACTCTAAGCAAGAGAGCACAATTTGATATGAATAACATCACCATTGACATTTTTCCTTGGTTCTGAAAGTTCTTTTTATCAACTTCGTCTATACACAAATAACCCGCACATAAAAGAGAGAAGCTTACGACGACGTTTCGTCGGACCGAAACGTCGTCGTAAGCTTCTCTCTTTTATGTGCGGGTTATTTGTGTATCGTTCCAGTCACGGTATTGTGCCTTTTTGTTATCAACTTCGTCATTTTTCTGATTGTCGCCATATTTGCCTTACCTTTGATGAGTTCCGAGTTTTTTTTTTTACTCCCAAAGCCTGACCATTTGATAGGCCTTATTGTGTTCTTTAAAATATAATATAAGCTGGCATTATTATAACCAGATCTTTCACATATTCCTTTAGGTTTATTTAGTAATCCTCCTACAATGTCGCTTTTAAATTCCGCATTCGTCCAGTCTCTAAGCAGCTGGAATATTTCACCACTGAATATCATGTTCTTCTCTCTACTGGCCACTCGAAGACTTTCCTTATACCCTCTTTCATTTTTTTTTCGTATCTTCTACCGAGATGACTCATGCTTATTGTGGTATCATCCGCAAATGATGATAGAAAATTGTGTCGAGTGTTTTTATCCGAGTCCGCTATGTGGATAAGAAACAGTAAGGGCGCCATGACCGTGCCTTGGGGTACAGAGGTTTACTATGTACGACACACTGTACCCACAACTCACTGTACCTTCACTCACTGTACCCACACTCACTGTACCTTTACTCACTGTACCCACACTCACTGTACCCACACTGTACCTTCACTCACTGTACCCTCGATCACTGTACCCAGTCACTGTACCCTCACTGTACCCACACTCACTGTACCCACACTCACTGTACCCTCGCTCACTGTACCTTCACTCACTGTACCCACACTGTACCTTCACTCACTGTACCCACACTCACTGTACCTTCACTCACTGTACCCACACTCACTGTACCTTCACTCACTGTACCCTCGCTCACTGTACCCAGTCACTGTACCCTCACTCACTGTACCCCCGCTCACTGTACCCACACTCACTGTACCCTCGATCACTGTACCCACAATCACTGTACCCTCACTCACTGTACCCACACTCACTGTACCTTCACTCACTGTACCCTCGATCACTGTACCCAGTCACTGTACCCTCACTCACTGTACCCCCGCTCACTGTACCCACACTCACTGTACCCTCTCCTGACCCAATCACTGTACCCTCACTCACTGTACCCACACTCACTGTACCTTCACTCACTGTACCCTCGCTCAGCTCACTGTACCCACACTCACTGTACCCTCGCTCACTGTACCCACACTCACTGTACCTTCACTGTACCCACACTCACTGTACCCTCACTCACTGTACCCACACTCACTGTACTCCCATACTACACCTCCACACACCATAGATATAACACTTCTTAATCATGTCAGTGGGTCGAAACTTTAAAGAGGCGAGACCAATAGCTTGAGCTCGCTCCCCCAAAATCAAATAGGTACACTACATGAAAAAGATAATCACACACATACACACACACACACATCCAAACGCACAACGACAACCAACACACACACACAACACACACACACACACACACACACACACACACACACACACACACACACACACACACACTCACTCACTCACATACAAGGGAAATCGACCTGACGACACTGGAGGCCAGGAGAGATAGGGAGATATGATAACGACATATAAAATACTGAGAGGAATTGACGAGGTGGACAGAGAGAGGATGTTCCAGAGATGGGACACAGCAACAAGGGGTCACAGTTGGAAGTTGAAGACTCAGATGAATCACAGGGATGTTAGGAAGTATTTCCTCAGTCACAGAGTTGTCAGGATGTGGAATAGTCCGGGAAGTGATGTAGTGGAGGCAGGATCCATACATAGTTTTAAGAAGAGGTATGATAAAGCTCATGGAGCAGGAAGAGTGACCTAGTAGCGACCAGTAAAGAGGAGGGGGCATGAGCTGTTACTCGACCCCTGCAACCAAAACTAGGTACACACACACACACACACACACACACACACACACACACACACACACACACACACACACACACAGTGTAACACTAAAGGGTCTTGCTTATTTATAATTAAAGAGAGCAATGAATCACACGTCCATTACGTAGCCTGCTCAGGGGGACTACACACGTCCATTACGTAGCCTGCTCAGGGGGGCTACCACGTCCATTACGTAGCCTGCTCAGGGGGGCTACACACGTCCATTACGTAGCCTGCTCAGGGGGGCTACACACGTCCATTACGTAGCCTGCTCAGGGGGCTACACACGTCCATTACGTAGCCTGCTCAGGGGGGCTACACACGTCCATTACGTAGCCTGCTCAGGGGGGCTACACACGTCCATTACGTAGCCTGCTCAGGGGGCTACACACGTCCATTACGTAGCCTGCTCAGGGGGCTACACACGTCCATTACGTAGCCTGCTCAGGGGGCTACACACGTCCATTACGTAGCCTGCTCAGGGGGGCTACACACGTCCATTACGTAGCCTGCTCAGGGCTACCACGTCCATTGCGTAGCCTGCTCAGGGGGCTACCACGTCCATTACGTAGCCTGCTCAGGGGGGCTACACACGTCCATTACGTAGCCTGCTCAGAGGGGCTACACACGTCCATTACTTAGCCTGCTCAGGGGGGCTACCACGCCCATTACGTAGCCTGCTCAGGGGGGCTACACACGTCCATTACTTAGCCTGCTCAGGGGGGCTACCACGCCCATTACGTAGCCTGCTCAGGGGGGCTACCACGATGAATTATAAACATGCGTGTGATCACCCCAATTACGTACACAGCAGTGCGGTACGTTCACAGTCATTTACGGAGCCTCTTCTGGGTCCCGCATTATTAGTCCCGTGGGCGGTCCAGGACAATGTAAACATGCTTTATCACTTCCTGCTGTTGGCGATATTTAGATATATTATTAAGGATATTACTCTTCTTATATTATTATCTGGCTAGGACAATTATTTTTTTATTCTGTTATTATTATTATTATTATTATATTCGTCGGAAGCACCAAGCCCGGGAACGGGATAATCAGATTTGATAAAAAGAAGAGTAACTCAAATACCTTGCATCAAGAGCCTATCACCGGCATCAAGGTACACCCCCCCCCTGGTCTTCCCATGCAGGAAACTCTGCAGGAAACTAACGCGACGGGCTGGAGTTTTGAGACTCTCTGACCGCGGGTTCAATCCCGGCCGGTATGTTTTTTTTTTCTGCAGGAAACTCTCAACTTCCCTCTTTAAACATACCCGTCCAGGTTGAATTCTCTCGGTATATCTCAAAACTCGACCCGCTGCGTTAGCCTGGACCTGAGCATAGATCACCCAGTATATTCTTCGGGATTACCTTCGGTGACACAATCTGTTTTTAAGGAATCCCACCTAGTTTACACATTTGTTTCCTCAGGTGAATCTTTCGTCAGACAAATGACTCCTTGTTGGCGGGGCGATGTACCCCCAACTCTATCGCTTACCTTGGTTGACCACTTGGTCAACACAAGTTTGCATTTTTTTCCATAGTTGGATTCGGCATCACCTTTTCCCCAACATAGCCCCATCTATCCCAACCCGGCTGATCAGGAATCTGCAGACGTAGTGCTATAGTTACCTGTTCAAAATTAGGCCTGCCCTCCCTTTCCTTGGATTGAACCTAATTGTCTCTCGTTCCCCCAGGTGGTGCTCTATGACTCCTAGTTAATATAATAAGGTATATTTTCAAGCACTGCTTTCTTGCACTGTGAGAACAGTATTAAAGTCGTGGGAGCACCATTGATTTGAAAGGTACCATCACTGGCGTTGCTTCTCTTTGTTTTCCAGACCTTTGTTACAATTTACTTATTGAGTTCTCTAAATGACATCTGACGTAAGCCTTTTACTTGCTTCCTCCGTTCTATTAAATGGTCTGCTTGAGTGCTCTAAACTGTGCTTCTCTTTGAATTCTTCCACTACCTCAGCAGTTGAAATTTGTCACCACTGCACATCATGTTATTTTTCATTTGTTAAATTAGACACATGTGCAACTCTTGGGTATCTTTATTAAGGAAACGTTTCGCCACACAGTGGCTTCATCAGTCCATACAAAGGATAAACTTGAAGAACAGGAGGAGAATGAGGTAATCAGTCCCTCAACCTTGAGTCGATGTGGTCAGTCCATCAATCTTCAATAGAACACGGCATATGAGCGGAGAAGCAGCTTATAAACCGTATGGCAGGAGAGGTGCAGCAGTGGTAGGTGGTGATTACCTCATTCTCCTGTTTTTCAAGTTTAACCTTTGTATTCTTCATTTATTCATTAGAAACCTTTGTCAATATATGTTAGTACGTCTTTTTTCATAATTGTTTGGGATCGTTCACAGTGATATGAAGCGATGGCTAGTGTTATTATGTGTGCTTGCTATAAGGCTGAAAAAAAAACAATGGAGGTACTAGGACTGTAACTTGTGGTACTGAACTTCTTAATCCGTCGAGACTGGACTCTTGTTTCTCTTTGTTAGAAATCTTGATATCTACTTCCCTACTTTTCTTCTTTTACCTACAGTAGTCATCCTGTTTTACTGTGTATCACTCTTATGTTCTTATGAGTGGAACAGTCTACCTAAGAGGGTGAATAAAGCTAAAACCTTGGGTAGTTTCAAGTTTAGGCTGGATAAATACATGATTGAGAGGGGTTGATGAAAATTAGACGCAAGTGCAACATCTGGGTATCTTTATTGTAGACATTTCGCCATCCAGTGGCTTTATCAATACAGATTCTAGGACATAACTTGAAGACAGAATTTGAAGGGGGACTTGCACATGAGTCAATAGATTTATCAGAGCTTATTGTTAGGGTAGCAAAGTGGGTTTGGCAAATATATTCTGCTAGTGGGTTGAGTTGTAAAGAACCTGCAGGCCTACTGCAGTGTTCCTCCTTTCTTATGTTCTTATGTACTCCATGATCACATTTACAAATGCCTCGGTAAAATTAATCTAGACCACATCTGCGTTTTGGTCTTCTTCTAGAGCCTCAGTAATTTGTGTCATAAGGACCTGCCTCGCATGGGCCAGTAGGCCTTCTGCAGTGTTCCTCCATTCTTATCTTCTTATAATGATCTCATAGTTTTGGCAGCCATGCTCGTCTTGTGATGAATGGTTTGAAAAACCGACAAGTTGAAGATTGAGACACATATGCAGCATATGGGAATCTTTATTCAGGAAACGTTTCCTGTGTGGCGAAACGTTTCCTGAATAAAGATTCCCATATGCTGCATACATGCTCGTCTTGCTCTAAATCCAGTTTGACATGAGTTGTATATGTCATTTTTTTTTTTACCTTAAAAGGAAGTAGTTGGAAAACCCCGATGTTGATGCCTCTTTTGGTCTTAGTATCTTGACTGGAATAGAAGTGTGTGACATCATTTTTATTGGTAGGTTTCCGATAAACTTGAAATCTTAGGTTGTTGTCTACTTTGTGAATGAGGACGTCGAGGAAAGGTAGCTTGTCATTGGACTCTTCTTCTAGTGTAAACTGGATCGCCGGTTCAACTGCGTTCAACTGCTCAACGCAGTCGAACCGACGATCCAGTTTACACTAGAAGAAGAGTCCAATGACAAGCTACCTTTCCTCATCGTTTTTTTCCTAGGAGAATACCGAATTTGTAGTCCTGAGTTTCTTGACGAGGAATGTACATACATTCACCAAACCTTCAATGAGTTACATTTTCCTTCCTTTTTCATCAAAGACTGCAAGAAAAGAGCTCTTCAGATCATTAATTCTCCACGCACAAACGCCACTCCCAACAAAGTTATAATTCTTCCCAATAGCCAGGTTGCACTGAACGTTTCTAAAGTACTTTCACAAGCTAACACCAGAGTCGCCATCGCTTCCAGCACTTCAATAAAGGATCTAACCAGAACAAAATCAAAGCACCACGAACCAGTCAATGCAGGGGTTTACACTATACCCTGTGGAGGCTGCGACAAGATTTATGTAGGTGAAATAGCAAGAAACCTCGACACCCGCCTCAATGAACACATTTACGCATGTAGGAACGATAACTTGAACAACGCCTGTGCACAACACCGAAATTCCACCAATCATCTCATGAAATTTAGGGACGCCCAATTAGTGATCAAAGAAACTAATTTCCGCAGACGCAAGTGCCTCGAATCAGCACTAATCGCTGTTTCGAATACAATTAAACAAAACAAAGGCATTTTAATGTTCAAAACAAAGGCAGCTTCACCATCTCTGAAGTCTTAGCAAAAATCCTCCTGAAAACAGTAATCCCTGCCATCACATAGTCTCTCCTGTTAATACTACACAAAGCACATTACAGAGAGTGAACACTGAAACAGGCCTTCTCTATCCAGTCTATATTTGTCTAACCTATTTTTATGTTACCCAAGTAATAGCTTTTATATCCTTTTACTCATGTACGAGTTAATTGCTCTACCATATTGTATTACTACTACTACTACAACTTATGTCACTACTACTACTACTACCACTAGTATTGCACCTCACTCTGAGCCTATATATACCCTCTGTGTCCATGTACTGTTTGTAACGGCTTGACAAAGCTCTTGGAGAGCGAAACGTTGCCACAATAAAATGTCACATTAGTTGCACTTGTGTCCTTTTACTTTACAATCAGTCCTAATACAGAGAAAACTAAGAAAACGAGTATACATCGTGGCAGGAGTCAGGTAAGAGTCGCGTGGGTAGTAGTAGTAGTAGTTGTTGTTGTAGCAGTAGTTGTAGTTGTAGTTGTGAAGAGACGGGTTGGGTTGGAAAAGAACCTGTCGACATCATGTATTAGGACTGAAGAAGTCATTCGTGGTAAAACGTTTCCTCTAATAAATGTCCTTAACTATACACAATTATCTTTCTCCACATAATGTGTCTTATTTTTTGCCATCGCTCTCCTGCTTCTTTTGTAATGAGGAATGTCTGCCCCTCAGATTTCACCTAAAATCTAAGCTCTTCCACCGAAGAACACTTGAGTGTTCACGCTTATAACTATTAATATTTCTCCGTCAATACAGCATTCCATGTATCAGTTGCAGGTGCTGCCTGCAGGGCCATGTTGTCAGGTGCTGCCTGCAGGGTCATGTTGTCAGGTGCTGCCTGCAGGGTCATGTTGTCAGGTGCTGCCTGCAGGGTCATGATGTCAGGTGCTGCCTGCAGGGTCATGTTGTCAGGTGCTGCCTGCAGGGCCATGTTGTCAGGTGCTGCCTGCAGGGTCATGTTGTCAGGTGCTGCCCGCAGGGTCATGTTGTCAGGTGCTGCCTGCAGGGTCATGTTGTCAGGTGCTGCCTGCAGGGTCATGTTGTCAGGTGCTGCCTGCAGGGCCATGTTGTCAGGTGCTGCCTGCAGGGTCATGTTGTCAGGTGCTGCCTGCAGGGCCATGTTGTCAGGTGCTGCCTGCAGGGCCATGTTGTCAGGTGCTGCCTGCAAGGCCATGTTGTCAGGTGTTGCCTGCAGGGTCATGTTGTCAGGTGCTGCCCGCAGGGCCATGTCAGGTGCTGCCTGCAGGGTCATGTTGTCAGGTGCTGCCTGCAAGGCCATGTCAGGTGTTGCCCGCAGGGTCATGTTGTCTATTTCTTATTGTGGAGTCTGGAGAATTTGTGCTAATATCAGATACATGATTTTAAGGTTGGGCAAAGTTTGTAAAGAAATTTTCTGGGTCTTCAGTTCCCGTGTTTTTGAATGAAATATTGAACAGTGTTTCATACGTTATTACAGTATTTAGCTCATTCTTCATCACTGATGCATGAACCTTCTTTGAGCAGAGGGGATTTATACTTGGATTTTTGCGTATATGAAAAAGATATTACGAATTTTTCCCGATTTTCGGAATGCTTTATTTTTGTTTCTTTATGTTTTTCTTGTGTCTGGTATAAGTGCTTTAGTTTATCCTCTAAATCATCAATTTCTACATGTAAATTATCTTTTCTTTCTTGTGGTACTTATGTTTTCTTCAAGTTTAAGACATTCCCATGACATGATAACAAGAATTAAGCCATACTTGTCGATGTACTTTATTAAGCCAGACATAGAGCCTTCATTCACTCTTATAACTCTACCATCATTCTACCAGGTGATCTAAAGAACTGGAGTTACTCTCACGTTTCTCCGATCAAACCAGCTTGTACATAATTGTTATGTTCAAGCGATTCCTGAAGATGGTAACGCATTTATTACCGAAACATTGATCCCAATATATATATATATATATATATATATATATATATATATATATATATATATATATATATATATATATATGATGGGGTCCACCTCTGGTGTAACTCGTGGGACCCACAGCCTCGGAGAAGGCTTCAAGGAAAAATATTTGGATTTCTTCCTGAAGCCGTTTGAATATTCAACTTCCTCTACCACCCCAACTTTTCATTCTTTTTTTACCAACAGGAATATTTTATTACATAATATGGTACAGAAGATTTAAGAGATACATTGTTGATATAAAGGTGTCATATACGGTACGTGTTGTTACGTGTGTATCACCGATTATAAGGCGAAAATCTCATCCAGCTCCTCAGAGCTGGGGTGTGTGCCCAAAATACAGCAGGCATTTCCCCTTTGAACAGTCGCACTGAGCCGCTGGAACAGAAAACTAGCTGCCCTGGGATCCCTAGTTACCCTGATGAGTCTTTTTCCCAGCTCCTTAAGGAATTAAGATGCATTCTTTCCCCATGAGCCAAGGGTCTCTGAACCTATGGGAACAAACATATAATGATGGGCAAGTTCTCCATATTTTCTAGACTTTTGGGACTCCCTGAAGCTGGCAGCTGCCCCTCCTTCCTCCCTGGTGTATTGGAGATAGGTATCAGCCAAGGTAGATGCACATGTATAGTCCCACACCACCTGCTTCCCATCTGTCCAGGCTTGAAGGGTGATACCATCTGGACGCTTCTGCCATCAAATCTGCATAGCTGGGGTGGCTTCCTTATTGCTGGGCATCCAACTGTTGTGAGGCTCCTCTTGATAATGTTAACCTCCTCCTCATGTCTTGCAATCTTTCCCTCGGATTTACGGCACACAAGACCATGGTACCCGAATCGGTCTGTTGCTTCACTGCCACAAATACACCTGTGTTTGGCGAGAATAGGGGCGGCAAGTCGAAGGGCAACACCGATGCGGATGGTCTGTGGGTCAAGGCATGTGCCAAGGCTGGAGTTGGGAACAGCCAACAGAAAGTTCCCTGCATGAGGGGCTCTCACTGCCAGGAAGCGGGCTCTATCCTTCCCTGACACACTCTGAAGCATTGTTGAGGCTATATTTTCCACTATTGGACCATCCCAGTGCGATTGTTTGAAGTTGTTGTGGGGAGCAGGTCTGGTTTCAGAGCCCGTTAGATCATCCCAGATCATTGCTCCGTCAATGAACTTTTGGTCCTGGACTCCAATCTTGTCCCTAAGATGTTCAGGGAGAATCGCTGCTACAAGCCCTCTGGATGCAATAAACGAGGACAGAAAAGCAGGTAGCGCAATCTGTGATGACTTGCGGACACCAATGCCTCCTAGTCTGACTGGAAGTGTAGCTTGGTTCCACTGCCCGTCTTCTAGAGGAAGGTTAAGTACTTTCGTAAAAATCTGCCTCAGGATACTGTCACATTCGTGCATATATATATATATATATATATATATATATATATATATATATATATATATATATATATATATTATATATATATATCCAGAGGGCTGAGGAAGGGTTGTTGAGGTGGTTCGGTCTGCAGTAGAAGGAAGGCGGGGTAGGGGTCGGCCTAGGAAAGGATGGAGGGAGGGGGTAAAGGAGGTTTTGTGTGCGAGGGGCTTGGACTTCCAGCAGGCATGCGTGAGCGTGTTTGATAGGAGTGAATGGAGACAAATGGTTTTTAATACTTGACGTGCTGTTGGAGTGTGAACAAAGTAACATTTATGAAGGGGTTCAGGGAAACCGGCAGGCCGGACTTGAGTCCTGGAGATGAGAAGTACAGTGCCTGCACTCTGAAGGAGGGGTGTTAATGTTGCAGTTTAAAAACTGTAGTGTAAAGCACCCTTCTGGCAAGACAGTGATGGAGTGAATGATGGTGAAAGTTTTTCTTTTTCGGGCCACCCTGCCTTGGTGGGAATCGGCCAGCGTGATAATATATATATATATATATATATATATATATATATATATATATATATATATATATATATATATATATATATATATTATATATATGCAATAAGATCACAGTAAACACCACTCTGAAAGAATAGAGAAATTCCAAGCGCTTTCGTGACTACTCACATAATCTTGATACAGTAAAAAAAAACTTTTGATAAAGAATTCCCCCCAAAATGCTGACGGATGTGTCTATAAGATTCCTTGTAAAATTTGCGATAAAGTTTATTACGGTCAAACTGGTAAAAGTCTCGAACTAAGATTAAAACAACATAAATATAGCATTAGAACTGGACAAGATTCCAATGTTCTATTTATTCATGTGAGAGATTTTAACCATCCAATTGATTTTCAAAAAGTTGAGAAAGTAGTATCAAGCAAGTCCATGGTCGACAGGAATATAATTGAATCTTGTTTCATAAAAAGCAGTTTTGAAAATAATATGAATATTTCCTTTGGTTTATATAAATTAGATCCATTTATAATTAGTAGAATTTGGGAAGAATTTAATAATACATTGGACAAATAATAAATTTTAAAATTCTTAATTCTTGGGTAAAATAGTTTGTTCGTGGGCTGTGTCAAGGACCTGTCTATTTGGGCCAGCGGGCCTGCTGCAGTGTTCTCTTTCTTATGAGTAGCGCGTCAGGTGTTGCATTGTTGTGGGATGTGATAGTGAGGTGTGTGCCTTCCTTTGATGCATTACTTTTATTGTTCCTTGATAATGTGAGTAGTCACGAAAGCCCTTGGAATTTCTCTATTCATTCACAGTGGTTGTTTTGCATATATATATATATATATATATATATATATATATATATATATATATATATATATATATATATATATATATATATATATATATATATATTATAATGTCGTGCCGAATAGGCAGAACTTGCGATCTTGGCTTAAATAGCAACGCTCATCTTGCCATATAGGACAAGTGAAAATTTGTGTATGCAATAATTTCGCCAAAATCATTCTGAACCTAACGAAAAAAAATATTTCACTGCGTTTGTTTAGTATTAAATTATTGTAAACAAATTTAAAATATATTTAGTTGGGTTAGGTTAAAATAAATTGTTCTTGTTATAATAAGGTTAGATAAGTTTTCTAAGATTCTTTTTGGAGCAAAATTGAAATTTTTTACATTAAAATTAATGAAAAAATATATCTTTAAACGTATAAGAGAAAATTTTAGAAAGGACTTAATTTTAAATAAGTTCTTGCTAATTGACCAGTTTTACATATTCGGCACGACATTATATATATATATATATATATATATATATATATATATATATATATATATATATATATATATATAACACTGATCTCTGGCTGAAGGAGACTCGAACCTACGAACCTTGGAACAAGGTACGCAGTGCTTTACCAATCTACCCACAATGGACCAATACCTTGGAGTCCAGCTTGCGCTAGACTTTAATCCAAGGCAGCCAGCTTTCAGGGAGAAAGAAGGCTTACAGCTTTTCATCTCATCCCCTGCATGCATCAGCCTTACTAGAGATATTAACAATGCAAGGAATTCGCAAGAGCAGGCGAAATATACACAAACACTGATCTCTGGCTGAAGGAGACTCGAACCTACGAACCTTGGAACAAGGTACGCAGTGCTTTACCAATCTACCCACACTGGACCAGATTGGGTAGATTGGTAAAGCACTGCGTACCTTGTTCCAAGGTTCGTAGGTTCGAGTCTCCTTCAGCCAGAGATCAGTGTTTGTGTATATTTCGCTTGCTCTTGCGAATTCCTTGTGTGTGTATATATATATATATATATATATATATATATATATATATATATATATATAACACACACACACACACACACACACACACAGGTGGATCCCGCTCATACAGCATGTTAGGTTTTGGGCTACTGCTTTAAATCGAAAATCGCTGTAAAGTGAAACATAGCCTTTCCCCTTTCAAATGCATATTAGAGCATGGTAACATGTTTACACTCTCATATTAGAGCATGGTAACATGTTTACACTCTCATATTAGAGCATGGTAACATGTTTACACTCTCATATTAGAGCATGGTAACATGTTTACACTCTCATATTAGAGCATGGTAACATGTTTACACTCTCATATTAGAGCCTGGTAACATGTTTACACTCTCATATTAGAGCATGGTAACATGTTTACACTCTCATATATTAAGTCAGCAGTAGAGTTAGGCATAAAAAAATTCATTTCCAGCACACATTACTCACCTTAAAATATTTTTTTTCTCCTTAGCTTATAGCGAGTGGTGAATATATTTATTTTAAGAAATCTGAATAAATGAAGAATGGGTATCATTGAAAACCGCTGCATTAATGAAACGCTGTAAAGCGGGGCCCGCTTGTGCATGTGTGTATTATATATAATATATATATATATATATATATATATTATATATATATATATATATATATATAATATATATATATATATATATTGAGAGAAAGAGAGAGAGGAGAGAGAACAGTTAGTGTTAAAACACTGGTTAATTAAACAAAGGAACATACATAAAAAATTAAAAATATGTTAAATATATGTTTGTTCCTCACACTGAGGTCCTCTTCAGTACATCCATTTGACTTATACACACTTTTCATCCATCGTGCCATCCTCAGTAATGGATATGTGAACCCTTCCTACCACCAAAAGAGTGAAGCTAATTACCCATTAAGGGTGGCTAACGAGTCACGTGGTCATTAGGAGAAACCAGCAGAGAACGGGGTCAGGCGCGGCGGGGATAATGGGAGGGAGGTGGGATGGGTGATGGGAGGGAGGTGAGAAGGGTAATGGGAGGGAGGTGGGATGCTGATCAATAGATGCTGCGACTTGGCCACCCACCACTACTAATCACCTGCTAGCAGGCCTACACTGCTGCTGTTGCTGATACTTCTACTACTGCTGTTGTTGCTGATACTTCTACTACTGCTGTTGTTGCTGATACTTCTACTACTGCTGTTGTTGCTGATACTTCTACTACTGCTGTTGTTGCTGATACTTCTACTACTTCTGTTGTTGCTGATACTTATCATGCTACAGCTCTGCTGATGCTGTTGTTAATGCTATTACCGTTGCTGCTACTGCTGATGGTAATGGTGATGGTGAGGTAAATTGTTCTTGTCTCATACAAAAACAATTATCATCTGCCGGCGTCTAGTCATATATTGTACTCACGTCCCACGCAACATGCATACGTAATTTAAATCATTCAGGGTATGTGAGTGTTTATACTGCTTATATATTATATATATATTATATATATATATATATATATATATATATATATATATATATATATATATATATATATATGTCGTGCCGAATATGTAAAACTGGTCAATTAGCAAGAACTCATTTAAAATTAAGTCCTTTCTGAAATTTTGTTTTATACGTTTAAAGATATATTTTTTTCATTAATGCTAATGGAAAAATTTTTAATTTTGCACCAAAAGAATCTTAGAAAACTTACCTAACCTTATTATAACAAGCGCAATATATTTTAGCCTAACCCAACTAAATATATTTTAAATTTGTTTACAATAATTTAATACTAAACAAACAGTGAAATATATTTTTTTCGTTAGGTTCAGAATGATTTTGGCGAAATTATTGCATACACAATTTTCGCCACACAGTGGCTTCATCAGTCCAACACAAAGCAGAAAGGTTAAGGAGAGGATGAGATTCCCATATGTTAAGTGTCTCAATCTTCAACTTGTCGGTTTTAAACCATTTATCACTCACATATACATATATATAATATCGTACCGAATAAGTAAAACTTGCGATCTTGACTTAAATAGCAACGCTCATCTTGCCATATAGGGCAAGTGAAAATTTGTGTATGCAATAATTTCGCAAAATTCATTCTGAATCTAACGAAAAAAAATATATTTCATTGTGTTTGTTCATTATAAAATTACTGTAAACTTATATAAAATATGTTTAGTTGGATTAGGCTAAAATAAATTGCGCTTCTTATAACGTTAGGTAAGTTTTCTAAGGTTCTGTTGGTACAAAATTATTAATTTTTACAGTAACATAAATGAAAAAAATATATATCTTTAAAAGTATAAGAGAAAATTCTAGAAAGGACTTAATTATATATATATATATATATATATATATAATATATATATATATATATATATATATATATATATATATATATATATATATATATATATATATATATGATGAACAGGTTATTGAAAACGAGGCACCATGAGGTACACACACACACACACACACACACGCAAACACACGCAAACACACACACACACACACGCAAACACACACACACACACACACACACACACACACACACACACGCACACACGCACACACACACACACACACACGCCAGATAACATCTCCCCTTGGATATTGAGAGAGGGAGCAGAGGCGCTATGTGTACCCCTAACAACAATATTCAATACATCTATCGAAACAGGGAGATTGCCTGAGGCATGGAAGACAGCAAATGTAGTCCCAATCTTTAAAAAAGGAGACAGACATGAAGCATTAAACTACAGACAAGTGTCACTGACATGTATAGTATGAAAAATCATGGAGAAGATTATCAGGAGAAGAGTGGTGGAACACCTAGAAAGGAACGATCTCATCAACAGCAGCCAACATGGTTTCAGGGACGGGAAATCCTGTGTCACAAACCTACTGGAGTTCTAGGACATGGTGACAGCAGTAAGACAAGAGAGAGAGGGGTGGGTGGATTGCATATTCTTGGACTGCAAAAAGGCGTTTGACACAGTTCCACACAAGAGATTGGTGCAAAAACTGGGGGACCAAGCAGGGATAACAGGGAAGGCACTACAATGGATCAGGGAATACTTGTCAGGAAGACAGCAGCGAGTCATGGTACGTGGCGAGGTGTCAGAGTGGGCACCTGTGACCAGCGGGGTCCCACAGGAGTCAGTCCTAGGACCAGTGCTGTTTCTGCTATTTGTGAACGACATGACGGAAGGAATAGACTCTGAGGTGTCCCTGTTTGCAGATGACGTGAAGTTGATGAGAAGAATTCACTCGATCGAAGACCAGGCAGAACTACAAAGGGATCTGGACAGGCTGCAGACCTGGTCCAGCAATTGGCTCCTGGAGTTCAATCCCACCAAGTGCAAAGTCATGAAGATTGGGGAAGGGCAAAGAAGACCGCAGACGGAGTCCAGTCTAGGGGGCCAGAGACTACAAACCTCACTCAAGGAAAAAGATCTTGGGGTGAGTATAACACCAGGCACATCTGAAGCTCACATCAACCAAATAACTGCTGCAGCATATGGGCGCCTAGCAAACCTCAGAACAGCATTCCGACATCTTAATAAGGAGTCATTCAGGACCCTGTACACCGTGTACGTTAGGCCCATATTGGAGTATGCGGCACCAGTTTGGAACCCACACCTAGCCAAGCACGTAAAGAAACTAGAGAAAGTGCAAAGGTTTGCAACAAGACTAGTCCCAGAGCTAAGAGGTATGTCCTACGAGGAGAGGTTAAGGGAAATCAACCTGACGACACTGGAGGACAGGAGAGATGGGGGGGACATGATAACGACATACAAAATACTGAGAGGAATTGACAAGGTGGACAAAGACAGGATGTTCCAGAGATTGGACACAGTAACAAGGGGACACAGTTGGAAGTTGAAGACGCAGATGAATCACAGGGATGTTAGGAATTATTTCTTCAGCCACAGAGTAGTCAGTAAGTGGAATAGTTTGGGAAGTGATGTAGTGGAGGCAGGATCCATACATAGCTTTAAGCAGAGGTACGATAAAGCTCACGGCTCAGGGAGAGTGACCTAGTAGCGACCAGTGAAGAGGCGGGGCCAGGAGCTTGGACTCGACCCCTGCAACCTCAACTAGGTGAGTACAACTAGGTGAGTACACACACACACACACACACACACACACACACACACACACACACACACACACACACACACACACACTACATACCAATACCACTGATAACAAGAACATATTTTACGCTTATATACACTTGAAGGACATTTCCCGGGGGTCAACGCCCTCGAGGTCCGGTCCCAGAACAGACCTCCTGGAGGATCAAGGCCTGAACAACCAGGCTGTTACTGCTAGCCGCACGCAGTCCAACGTACGAACCACAGCCTGGCTGATCAGGCACTGGTTTGAGGAACTCATCCTCCTGTAGACAGCTGGAGGTTTGTTGGTAACTTCCCTTAAGTACGAAGGGATCGCGATGAAGAGTCGGGGACCTCTGACACTCATCGAGTTCTTTCTTAGTGTACGCGCTGTGTCCCTGCTTTTTAGTGGAGGTACTCTGCACCTTCATGATCCTATTTACCGATGCTGGAGCTAGCCCATCGTTAGGTACTGTCTCCGAAGATCTAGAAACACCCAGAGAAGACAATACTACCAATGGTAGGTAGCATCTTATCTGAGAGAGGAGTTGCATTAGGGAGAGAGATGACGGGGATGCTGGGTGTAATAACGTGACTCATGACTGCTACAAGGGTTACTTCCGCCCTCCCGTATCTCTCTCTCTCTCTCTCTCTCTCTCTCTCTCTCTCTCTCTCTCTCTTTCTCTCTCTTTCTCTCTCTCTCTCTATACATCACTCATCTTTCTATCATAACATTCAAAAATATAACCCGCAGTTTTAGTTTCAAGAATAATGTAAATGCCTCTTTCTGATAAGGCAACCTCGCACGCTCCTACACGGCAACGCTGCCCATCGCCGGAGCCCGATGCTACGCTTCTTCTGATGGGTTCGCGCCGGGGAAAGTTAGTATGATGAGATGTGATTGGCTAACAAGCGATTCATAACGCTGAATATGCCTGGCGGGCTGGCAGATAAATAGCCCCTGGACCAAATATGCTACTCTGTTCTAAAGGAAGGAAAACTCTCCTGTCTAGGGACAAAGACTTACCACATATAAAAAATTCTCTCTCTCTCTCTCCTCTCTCTCTCTCTCTCTCTCTCTCTCTCTCTCTCTCTCTTCTCTCTCTCTCTCTCTCTCTTCTCTTCTCTCATCTCTCCCTCTCTCTCTCTTCTTCTCTCTCTCTCTCTCTCTCTCTCTCTCTCTCTCTCTCTCTCTCTCTCTCTCTCTCTCTTTCACATTCATCCACCCATCTTCACAGAATGACAGGAAAACTGTCATTGCAACTGACGATCAACCATTATCAAAATCTTGAAAAGCACCCTTGTAGGTTTAGCTCTTAGTGATGGACTGAACACATCGATTCCAGGCTGAGGGACTGATTACCTCAAACTCCTCCTCTCCTTACCCATTTCTGCTTTGTATTGGACTGATGAAGCCACTGTGTGGCGAAACGTTTCTTCCATAAAGATTCCCAGATGTTACATAAGTGTCTCAATTCTTCAATTTGTCGGTTTTCAGAACCATTTATCACAAAATTAAATTGTAATGAAAAGCAACGGCACACTGATTGCACGGATAATGATCACGGATAATGATCACGGATAATGATCACGGATAATGATCACGGATAATGATCACGGATAATGATCAACACAACCCGGGGTATCTCCAATGGGGGACTTGATAGGTTCGTTAAGTCACTTTCTGATCAATCAGGCTATGGTACCTACGTATGATGTAAGTAGTTTAGAAAACAGACAAGATGAAGAATGAGACACTTGTGCGACATTTGGGAATCTGTGGACACGTCTTGCCAGCCAGTGGCTTCTTCAGTCTAATAGAGAGGGACTGATTACCTCAAACTCCTCGTCTTTCAACGTTCTTTTCTATACTAAACTGAAAGAAAACAAATGTTGCACTAGTGTCTTATGGGAACGACGTTTGTCTGTGACCCTGTCTCTCTCTCTCCCTCTTTTTATTTTCCCTACCTTCTGCCTTCCCTTTCTCGCCCCTTTACCTCCTTTCTCCCTTTCATCTCTTCATGTCCCAGCATCATGGACACCTCGCACCTAGACGTGATCTCGTAACTATCACCTGTGACACCTTTGACCTCTCTCCCGAGTCCTTGTACTCTCACAGCCCGGCATGATGCCAGACTTCTCTGGCGGCTGCCTGATCAACCGGGTTGTTGCTGCCGGTGGCCCGGCATCACAAGCTGGTTGATCAGGCAGCTCCTGCAGGAACCCACCACCATACATGGAGTAAATGAACCATAAAGAAAGAATAACATAGTTTACCTGTTCGGGACTTGAGAGCGGCGAGGGCTTCGGCAAACGTACCTGCAAACCAGAAACAAGTATTTATATTATATTCATGATGGGAGACGTTAAGCCAGTGCCACTGTCCCGCTCCCAGACCAATACGACTGTCCCGCTCCCAGACCAATACGACTGTCCCGCTCCCAGACCAATACAAACGGCCCGCTCCCAACCAATACGACTGTCCCGCTCCCAGACCAATACGACTGTCCCGCTCCCAGACCAATACGACTGTCCCGCTCCCAGACCAATACGACTGTCCCGCTCCCAGACCAATACAACTGTCCCGCTCCCAGACCAATACAACTGTCCCGCTCCCAGACCAATACAACTGTCCCGCTCCCAGACCAATACAACTGTCCCGCTCCCAGCCCAAATACAACTGCCCCCGCTCCCCAGACCAATACGACTGTACCGCTCCCAGACCAATACGACTGTCCCGCTCCCAGACCAATACAACTGTCCCGCTCCCAGACCAATACAACTGTCCCGCTCCCAGACCAATACAACTGTCCCCGCTCCCAGCCCAAACACGACTGTCCCGCTCCCCAGACCAATACAACTGTCCCCGCTACCAGACCAACACGACTGTCCCGCTCCCAGACCAATACGACTGTCCCGCTCCCAGACCAATACAACTGTCCCGCTCCCAGACCAATACGACTGTCCCGCTCCCAGACCAATACGACTGTCCCGCTCCCAGACCAATACAACTGTCCCGCTCCCAGACCAATACAACTGTCCCGCTCCCAGACCAATACAACTGTCCCGCTCCCAGACCAATACAACTGTCCCGCCCCAGACCAATACAACTTCCCGCTCCCAGACCAAACAACTGCCCGCTCCCAGCCCAAATACGACTGTCCCGCTCCCAGACCAATACGACTGTCCCGCTCCCAGACCAATACGACTGTCCCGCTCCCAGACCAATACGACTGTCCCGCTCCCAGACCAATACGACTGTCCCGCTCCCAGACCAATACGACTGTCCTGCTCCCAGACCAATACAACTGTACCGCTCCCAGACCAATACACTGTCCTGCTCCCAGACCAATACGACTGTCCCGCTCCCAGACCAATACAACTGTCCCGCTCCCAGACCAATACGACTGTCCTGCTCCCAGACCAATACAACTGTCCCGCTCCCAGACCAATACGACTGTCCCGCTCCAGACCAATAAAAACTGTCCCGCTCCCAGACCAATACAACTGTCCCCGCTCCCAGCCCAAATACAACTGTCCCGCTCCCAGACCAATACAACTGTCCCGCTCCCAGACCAATACGACTGTCCTGCTCCCAGACCAATACAACTGTCCCGCTCCCAGACCAATCCCAACTGTCCCCGCTCCCAGACCAATACAACTGTCCCCGCTCCCAACCAATACAACTGTCCCGCTCCCAGACCAATACAACTGTCCCGTCCCAGACCAATACAACTGTCCCGCTCCCAGACCAATACAACTGTCCCGCTCCCAGACCAATACAACTGTCCCGCTCCCAGACCAATACAACTGTCCCGCTCCCAGACCAATACAACTGTACCGCTCCCAGACCAATACAACTGTCCCGCTCCAGACCATACAACTGTCCCGCTCCCAGACCAATACAACTGTCCCGCTCCCAGACCAATACAACTGTCCCGCTCCCAGACCAATACAACTGTCCCGCTCCCAGACCAATACAACTGTCCCGCTCCCAGACCAATACAACTGTCCCGCTCCCAGACCAATACAACTGTCCCGCTCCCAGACCAGGACTCGTGCTTCACGGTTTCCGTTAATTGTTTAAAATGGGCAAATTAAATATAAACAATGGGAAACATACTATAATTAGTCTGTCTCTGAATTTATTGTATAATTACACACACACACACACACACACAACCACACACACACACACACCCCACACACACACACACACACACACACACACACACACATACACACACACACACACACACACACACACACAAACACCACACACACACACACACACCACACAACACACACACACACACCTTTAAAAAAAGAGACAGACGTGAAGCACTAAACTACAGACCAGTGTCACGACATGTATAGTAATGAAAAAGTCATGGAGATTATCAGGAGAAAGTGATGGAGCACCTAGAAAGATCTCGTCAACAGCAGCCAACATGGTTTCAGGACGGAAATCCTGGTCACAAACCTACTGGAGTTCTATGACAGGGTGACAGCAGAAAGACAAGAGAGAGAGAGAGAGAGAGAGAGGGGAGAGGGGAGAGAGAGAGAGAGAGAGAAAAAGGGGTGGTTGGGATTGCATTTTCCCTTGGACTGCAAGAAGGCGTTTTGACACATTTTCCACACAAGAGATTAGTGCAAAAACTGGGGGACCAAGCAGGGATAACAGGGGAAGGCACTACAATGGATCAGGGAATACTTGTCAGGAAGACAGCAGCGAGTCATGGTACGTAGCGAGGTGTCAGAGTGGGCGCCTGTGACCAGCGGGGTCCCACAGGGATCAGTCCTAGGACCAGTGCTGTTTCTCGTATTTGTGAACGACATGACGAAGGAGTAGACTCCGAAATTGTCCCTATTTGCAGATGACGTGAAGTTGATGAGAAGAATTCATTCGATCGAAGACCAGGCAGAACTACAAAGGGATCTGGACAGGTTGCAGACCTGGTCCAGTAATTTGCTCCTGGAGTTCAACCCCACCAAGTGCAAAGTCATGAAGATTGGGGAAGGGGGAAAGAAGACCGCAGACGGAGTAAAAGTCTAGGGGGCCAGAGACTACAAACCTCGCTCAAGGAAAAAGATCTTGGGGTGAGTACAACACCAGGCACATCTCCTGAAGCGCACATCAACCAAATAACTGCTGTAGCATATGGGCGCCTAGCAAACCTCAGAACAGCATTCCGACAAACTTAAGGAATCGTTCAGGACCCTGACAACCGTGTACGTTAGGACCATATTGGAGTATGCGCACCAGTTTGGAACCCACACATAGCCAAGCACGTAAAGAAACTTGAGAAAGTGCAAAGGTTTGCAACATAGACTATCCCAGAGCTACGAGGGGGGGTTAAGGGAAATCAACCTGACGGCACTGGAGGACAGGAGATATAGGGGGGACATGATAACGACATACACAATACTGAGAGGAACTGACAAGGTGGACAAAGACAGGATGTTCCAGAGATGGGACACAGCCCAAAAAGGGGACCAGGTGGGAAATTGAAGACACAGATGAATCACAGGGATGTTAGGAAGTATTTCTTCAGCCACAGAGTAGTCAGGAAATGGAATAGTTTGGGAAGCGATGTAGTGGAGGCAGGATCCATACATAGCTTTAAGCAGAGGCATGATAAAGCTCACGGTTCAGGGAGAGTGACCTAGTAGCGACCAGTGAAAAGGCGGGGCCAGGAGCTAGGACTCGACCCCTGCAACCTCAACTAGGTGAGTACAACTAGGTGAGTACACACACACACACACACTTGTGCGTACTTGTGTGTGTGTGTGTGTGTGTGTGTGTGTGTGTGTCTTGTGTAGGTAGTGTTCCTCCTCCCCCCCACTACACATTATGGGACTCCCACTACATAAACAACTTGCCATTTTCAGTAAGCCGCCGCGCAGGGCTTTTCCGAATAAACCCATCACAGTCCTCAAGTTCCCAGGAAAACATCAATTTACTTGAATAAATCTTAGTCTTACTTCTCCCACTGGAGAATACCACCAAGACTACAACACTTACTTCAGTGTCCCACTGGGGAATACCACCAAGACTACAGCACTTACTTCAGTGTCCCACTGGAGAATACCACCAAGACTACAGCACTTACTTCAGTGTCCCACTGGAGAATACCACCAAGACTACAGCATCATACTTACACCCACATAACTGCCACAGCAACACATAATAACTGTCACAGCAACACAACTGCCACAGTAGCACATGATGACTGTCACAGCAGCACGTGATAACTGTCACAGCAGCACGTGATAACTGTCACAGCAGCACGTGATAACTGTTACAGCAACAGATCATAACTGTCATAACACTTATTAACTGTCACAGCAACACATAACTACCACATTAACACATGATAACTGCCACAGCAACACATAACTGCCACAGCAGCACATAACTGTCATAGCAACACATAACTGCCACAGCAACACATGATAATTGCCACAGCAACACATAACTGCCACAGCAGCACATAACTGTAACTGTCATAGCAACACATGATAACTGCCACAGCAACACATGATAACTGCCACAGCAGCACATAACTGTCATAGCAACACATAACTGCCACAGCAACACATGATAATTGCCACAGCAACACATAACTGCCACAGCAGCACATAACTGTCATAGCAACACATGATAACTGCCACAGCAACACATGATAACTGCCACAGCAGCACATAACTGTCATAGCAACACATAACTGCCACAGCAACACATGATAATTGCCACAGCAACACATAACTGCCACAGCAGCACATAACTGTCATAGCAACACATGATAACTGCCACAGCAACACATGATAACTGCCACAGCAGCACATAACTGTCATAGCAACACATGATAACTGCCACAGCAACACATGATAACTGCCACAGCAACACATGATAACTGCCACAGCAACACATGATAACTGCCACAGCAACACATGATAACTGCCACAGCAACACATGATAACTGCCACAGCAACACATGATAACTGCCACAGCAACACATGATAACTGCCACAGCAACACATGATAACTGCTACAGCAACACATGATAACTGCCACAGCAACACATGATAACTGCCACAGCAACACATGATAACTGCCACAGCAACACATGATAACTGCCACAGCAACACATGATAACTGCCACAGCAGCACATAACTGTCATAGCAACACATGATAACTGCCACAGCAACACATGATAACTGCCACAGCAACACATGATAACTGCCACAGCAACACATGATAACTGCCACAGCAACACATGATAACTGCCACAGCAACACATGATAACTGCCACAGCAACACATGATAACTGCCACAGCAACACATGATAACTGCTACAGCAACACATAACTGCCACAGCAGCACATAACTGCCACAGCAACACATGATAACTGCCACAGCAACACATGATAACTGCCACAGCAACACCTGATAACTCTCACAGCAGCATATGTTAAGTGTCACAGCAACACATGATAACTTTCACAGTAACACATGATAACTGCCACAGCACATGATAACTGCCACAGCAACACATAACTGTCACAGCAACACATTTTAACTGTCACAATACATGATAACTGCCACAACAACACGTAACTGTCACAGCAACACATAACTACCTCAGAAACATATAACTGCCACAGCAGCACATGACACTTCCACAGCAACACATAACTGCCACAACAACACTTTACCACAAAAACGCATACTAACTGCCGCAGCAGCACATGGTAACTGCCACAGAAACGCATGATAATTGCCACAGCAAGACATGATAACTACCACAGCAGTACATGATTACCACAGCAGTACATGATTACCACAACAGTACATAATTACGACACCAAAACATGATAACTACCACAGCAGTACATGATTACCACAGCAGTACATGATTACCACAGCAACACATGATAACTGCCACAGCAACACATAACTACAACAGCAGCACATGATAACTGCCACAGCAGTACATGATTACCACATCAATACATAATAAGTGTCATAGTAACACGATAAACTGTCACAATAACACATAACTGCCACAGCAACACATGATAACTGCCACAGCAACACATGATAACTGCCACAGCAAACACATAAAAACTGCCACAGCAAATACATGATAACATACAAGACAAAAGCAACAGAAGTAACTCAGGGAGGGAGACTGGAGTTGTCCTCAAACAGTGGTCAATAAGCATTCACACAGTTCCAGACTATGGAGCTTAACTCTTCTCCAGGCTGAGGGGCTGACCACCTCAAATAACTTTCCTCCAGGCTGAGGGGCTGACCACCTCAAATAACTTTCCTCCAGGCTGAGGGGCTGACCACCTCAAATAACTTTTCTCCAGGCTGAGGGGCTGACCACCTCAAATAATTTTCCTCCAGGCTGAGGGGCTGACCACCTCAAATACTCTTCTCCAGGCTGAGGGGCTGACCACCTCAAATAACTTTTCTCCAGGCTGAGGGGCTGACCACCTCAAATAACTTTTCTCCAGGCTGAGGGGCTGACCACCTCAAATAACTTTTCTCCAGGCTGAGGGGCTGACCACCTCAAATAACTTTCCTCCAGGCTGAGGGGCTGACCACCTCAAATAACTTTTCTCCAGGCTGAGGGGCTGACCACCTCAAATAACTTTTCTCCAGGCTGAGGGGCTGACCACCTCAAATAACTTTTCTCCAGGCTGAGGGGCTGACCACCTCAAATAACTTTCCTCCAGGCTGAGGGGCTGACCACCTCAAATACTCTTCTCCAGGCTGAGGGGCTGACCACCTCAAATACTCTTCTCCAGGCTGAGGGGCTGACCACCTCAAATAACTTTTCTCCAGGCTGAGGGGCTGACCACCTCAAATAACTTTTCTCAGGCTGAGGGCTGACCACCTCAAATAACTTTCCTCCAGGCTGAGGGGCTGACCACCTCAAATAACTTTCCTCCAGGCTGAGGGGCTGACCACCATCAAATAACTTTCCTCCAGGCTGAGGGGCTGACCACCTCAAATAACTTTCCTCCAGGCTGAGGGACTGACCACCTCAAATAACTTTCCTCCAGGCTGAGGGGCTGACCACCTCAAATAACTTTCCTCCAGGCTGAGGGGCTGACCACCTCAAATAACTTTCCTCCAGGCTGAGGGGCTGACCACCTCAAATAACTTTCCTCCAGGCTGAGGGGCTGACCACCTCAAATAACTTTCCTCCAGGCTGAGGTGCTGACTACCTCAAATAACTTTCCTCCAGGCTGAGGGGCTGACCACCTCAAATAACTTTCCTCCAGGCTGAGGGGCTGACCACCTCAAATAACTTTCCTCCAGGCTGAGGGGCTGACCACCTCAAATAACTTTCCTCCAGGCTGAGGGGCTGACCACCTCAAATAACTTTCCTCCAGGCTGAGGGCTGACCACCTCAAATAACTTTCCTCCAGGCTGAGGGGCTGACCACCTCAAATAACTTTCCTCCAGGCTGAGGGGCTGACCACCTCAAATAACTTTCCTCCAGGCTGAGGGGCTGACCACCTCAAATAACTTTCCTCCAGGCTGAGGGGCTGACCACCTCAAATAACTTTCCTCCAGGCTGAGGGGCTGACCACCTCAAATAACTTTCCTCCAGGCTGAGGGGCTGACCACCTCAAATAACTTTCCTCCAGCTGAGGGGCTGACCACCTCAAATAACTTTCCTCCAGGCTGAGGGACTGACCACCTCAAATAACTTTCCTCCAGGCTGAGGGCTGACCACCTCAAATAACTTTCCTCCAGGCTGAGGGGCTGACCACCTCAAATAACTTTCCTCCAGGCTGAGGGGCTGACCACCTCAAATAACTTTCCTCCAGGCTGAGGGCTGACCACCTCAAATAACTTTCCTCCAGGCTGAGGGGGTGACCACCTCAAATAACTTTCCTCCAGGCTGAGGGGCTGACCACCTCAAATAACTTTCCTCCAGGCTGAGGGGCTGACCACCTCAAATAACTTTCCTCCAGGCTGAGGGGCTGACCACCTCAAATAACTTTCCTCCAGGCTGAGGGCTGACCACCTCAAATAACTTTCCTCCAGGCTGAGGGGCTGACCACCTCAAATAACTTTCCTCCAGGCTGAGGGCTGACCACCTCAAATAACTTTCCTCCAGGCTGAGGGGCTGACCACCTCAAATAACTTTCCTCCAGGCTGAGGGACTGACCACCTCAAATAACTTTCCTCCAGGCTGAGGGGCTGACCACCTCAAATAACTTTCCTCCAGGCTGAGGGGCTGACCACCTCAAATAACTTTCCTCCAGGCTGAGGGGCTGACCACCTCAAATAACTTTCCTCCAGGCTGAGGGGCTGACCACCTCAAATAACTTTCCTCCAGGCTGAGGGCTGACCACCTCAAATAACTTTCCTCCAGGCTGAGGGGCTGACCACCTCAAATAACTTTCCTCCAGGCTGAGGGCTGACCACCTCAAATAACTTTCCTCCAGGCTGAGGGGCTGACCACCTCAAATAACTTTCCTCCAGGCTGAGGGGCTGACCACCTCAAATAACTTTCCTCCAGGCTGAGGGACTGACCACCTCAAATAACTTTCCTCCAGGCTGAGGGGCTGACCACCTCAAATAACTTTCCTCCGAGGTTGATTGACTGATTACATCATCTTCATTTCACTTTTACTGCTTTCTTTGTATTTGAAGAAGTTTACTGTGTAGGCGAAACGTTTCATCAATAAAGATACCCAACTGTTGCACCTGTGTCTTAATCTTCAACTTGTCCGTATTTTATACCATTTCCACGGTTTCCTTGGTTCTCTGATTCCCGGGTTCCCTGGTTCCTGGGTTCCCTGGTTCCTGGGTTCCCTGGTTCCTGGGTTCCCTGGTTCCTGGGTTCCCTGGTTCCTGGGTTCCCTGGTTCCTGGGTTCCCTGGTTCCTGGAGGTTACCTGGAGGTTATTCCGGGGATCAACGCCCCCGCGGCCCGGTCCATGACCAGGCCTCCCGATGGATCAGGGCCTGATCAACTAGGCTGTTACTGCTGGCCGCACGCAGTCCGACGTACGAGCCACAGCCCGGCTGATCCGGCACTGACTTTAGGTATCTGTCCAGCTCTCTCTTGAAGGCAGCCAGGGGTTTATTGGCAATTCCCCTAATGCTTGGTGGGAGGCTGTTGAACAGTTTTGGGCCCCGGACACTTATGGTGTTTTTCTCTTAGTGTACCAATGGCGCCCCTACTTTTTATTGGCGGCATTTTGCATCGCCTGCCCAGTCTTTTACTTTCGTAGGGAGTGATTTCTGTGTGCAGATTTGGGACCATTCCTTCCAAGATTTTCCAAGTGTAGATTATGATATATCTCTCCCTCCTGCATTCCAACGAGTACAAGTCAAGTGCTTCCAAGCGTTCCCAGTAGTTAAGGTGCTTGACAGAACTTATACGTGCAGTAAAGGATCTCTGTACACTCTCTAGATCTGCAATTTCACCTGCTTTGTATGGAGATGTTAATGTACAGCAGTATTCCAGCCTAGAGAGAACAAGTGATTTGAAAAGGATCATCATGGGCTTGGCATCTCTCGTTTTGAAAGTTCTCATTATCCATCCTATCATTTTCTTTGCAAGTGCGATCGTGGCACTGTTGTGATCCTTGAAAGTGAGATCCTCAGACATTACTACTCCCAGGTCCCTTACATTATTTTTCCGCTCTATTGTATGCCCGGAGTCAGTAGTATACTCTGTTCTAGTTATTATCTCCTCCAGTTTTCCATAACGGAGTAGTTGGAATTTGTCCTCATTGAACATCATATTGTTTACCGTTGCCCACCGGAAAACTTTGTTTATATCTTCTTGGAGGTTAACCGCGTCCTCAGCAGATGACAGCCTCATGCAGATCCTAGTATCATCCGCAAAGGATGATACGGTGCTGTGGTGTATATCTCTGTTTATGTCTGATATGAGGATAAGGAATAAGATGGGGGCGAGTACTGTGCCTTGTGGAACAGAGCTCTTCACTATGGCAGCCTCCGATTTAACTCTGTTGACCACTACTCTTTGTGTTCGATTTGTTAGGAAGTTGAAGATCCATCTCCCCACTTTCCCAGTTATTCCTTTAGCACGTATTTTATGGGCTATTACGCCATGATCGCATTTGTCAAATGCTTTTGCAAAGTCTGTGTATATTACATCTGCATTCTGATTTTCTTCCAGAGCATCCAAGGCCATGTCATAGTGATCCAGTAGTTGTGAGAGGCAGGAGCGACCTGCCCTGAACCCATGTTGCCCTGGATTGTGCAGATTTTGGGAATCCAGGTGATTTGCAATCCTGCTTCTTAGCACTCTTTCAAAGACTTTTATGATGTGGGATGTCTATAGTTCTTAGCTAATGCTTTGCTGCCACCTTTATGGAGTGGGGCTATATCCGTTGTTTTAAGTGACTGGAATTTCACCCATGTCCAAGCTCCTCCTCCATAGTGTACTTAGGGCACGCGAGAGGGGTTTCTTGCAGTTCTTAATGAAAACAGAGTTCCACGAGTCTGGGCCCGGGGCTGAGTGCATAGGCATGTTGTCAATGGCTTTTTCGAAATCTATGGGAGTTAGGGTAATGTCGGAAATCTGGCATACATTTATGGAGTTTTGAGGCTCATTCATGAAGAAATCATTTGGGTCGTCGATCCTCAGACCGATTAGTGGTTCACTAAACACAGAGTCGTACTGGGATTTCAATATTTCACTCATTTCCTTGTTGTCGTCTGTGTAAGTCCCATCCTGTCTGAGTAAGGGCCCGATACTAGATGTGGTATTTGCCTTGTTTTTGGCATATGAAAAGAAATATTTTGAATTTCTTTCAATTTCACTAATAGCTTTAAGCTCCTCCTGCCTCTCCTGGTTCCTGTAAGAGTCATTTAGCTTAAGTTCGATAGTTTCCACTTCCCTGGTCAGCGCCTCCCTTCGTGTATCAGATATTCTAGCACTCCTGAGGAGCTCAGTGACTCTTCGTCGTCTTCTGTAGAGGGAGCGTCTTTTTCTCTCCAGTTTACTCCTGCTCTTCTTCTTTCTTAGGGGAATATGCCTAGAACATGCTTCGGCTACCAGGAAGTTGATCCTTTCAAGGCACTGGTTTGGATCCATGTCATTTAAGACATCTTCCCAACATGTTTCGTTTAGGACATGGTTTACCTGGTCCCAGTTGATGTTCTTGTTGTTGAAATTGTATTTTGTGAAGACACCTTCACAGGTACATGCATTCTGCTGTTCAGGACCCCTATGCATGTACGTCTGGACTTCGATTAGATTGTGATCGGAATTAGTTGTTTTTGATATTCTTATGTCTCTTATCAGGTCCTCATTATTTGTGAAGATAAGGTCAAGTGTGTTTTCTAGTCTTGTTGGCTCCACTATCTGCTGGCTTAAGGTGTGTTTTTCGCAGAGACTTAGTAGCTCCTGTGTTCGTTGGTTCCTGTGTTTTCTGGTTTCTGTGTTCCCTGGTTCATGGATTCCCTGATTCCTGGGTTACCTGGTTTCTGTGTTCCCTGGTTTCCGTGTTCCTTGGTTCCTGTGTTCCCTGGTTCCTGTGTTCCCTGTTTCCTGTGTTCCCTGGTTCCTGTGTTCCCTGGTTCCTGTGTTCCCTGGCTCCTGTGTTCCATGGTTCCTGTGTTCCCTGTTTCCTGTGTTCCCTGGTTCCTGTGTTCCCTGTTTCCTGTGTTCCCTGGTTCCTGTGTTCTATGGTTCCTGTGTTCCCTGGTTTCTGTGTTCCTGGGTTCCCTGATTTCCGTGTTCCTGTGTTCCTTGGTTCCTGTGTTCCCTAGTTCATGTGTTCCCTGGTTCCTGTGTTCCCTGGTTCCTATGTTCCCTGGTTCTTGTGTTCCTGTTTCCTGGGTTACCTGATTCCCGTGTTCCTGTGTTCCATGGTTCCTGTGTTCCCTAGTTCATGTGTTCCCTGGTTCCTGTGTTCCCTGGTTCCTGTATTCCATGGTTCCTGTGTTCCCTGGTTCCTGTGTTCCCTGGTTCCTGTGTTCCATGGTTCCTGGGTTCCCTGGTACCTGGGTTCCCTGGTTCCTGGGTTCCCTGGTTCCTGGGTTCCCTGCTTCCTGGGTTCCTTGTTTCCTGGGTTCCTTGGTTCCTGGGTTCCCTGGTTCATGGGTTCCCTGGTTCCTGGGTTCCCTGGTTTCCTGGTTGCTGGGTTCCCTGGTTCCCTGTTTCCTGGGTTCCCTGGTTCCTGGGTTCCCTGGCTCCTGGGTTCCCTGGTTCCTGGGTTCCCTGGTTCCTCGATTCCGTTTCCTGGGTTCCTGGGTTCCCTGGTTCCTGGGTTCCCCGTTTCCTGGGTTCCCTGCTTCCTGGGTTCCCTGTTTTCTGGGTTCCCTGCTTCCTGGGTTCCCTGTTTTCTGGGTTCCCTGCTTCCTGTGTTCCCTGCTTCCTGTGTTCCCTGCTTCCTGGGTTCCCTGCTTCCTGGGTTCCCTGCTTCCTGGGTTCCCTACTTCCTGGGTTCTCTTCTTCCTGGGTTCCCTGCTTCCTGGGTTCCCTGCTTCCTGGGTTCCCTGCTTTCTGGGTTCTCTGCTTCCTGGGTTCCCTGCTTCCTGGGTTCCCTGCTTCCTGGGTTCCCTGCTTCCTGGGTTCCCTGCTTCCTGGATTCCCTGCTTCCTGGGTTCCCTGCTTCCTGGGTTCCCTGCTTCCTGGGTTCCCTGTTTTCTGGGTTCCCTGCTTCCTGGGTTCCCTGTTTTCTGGGTTCCCTGCTTCCTGTGTTCCCTGCTTCCTGTGTTCCCTGCTTCCTGGGTTCCCTGCTTCCTGGGTTCCCTGCTTCCTGGGTTCCCTACTTCCTGGGTTCTCTTCTTTCTGGGTTCCCTGCTTCCTGGGTTCCCTGCTTCCTGGGTTCCCTGCTTTCTGGGTTCTCTGCTTCCTGGGTTCCCTGCTTCCTGGGTTCCCTGCTTCCTGGGTTCCCTGCTTCCTGGGTTCCCTGCTTCCTGGATTCCCTGCTTCCTGGGTTCCCTGCTTCCTGGGTTCCCTGCTTCCTGGATTCCCTGCTTCCTGGGTTCCCTGCTTCCTGGGTTCCCTGCTTCCTGGGTTCCCTGCTTTCTGGGTTTTTCTCTGCTTCCTGGGTTCCCTGCTTCCTGGGTTCCCTGCTTCCTGGGTTCCCTGCTTCCTGGGTTCCCTGCTTCCTGGGTTCCCTGCTTCCTGGGTTCCCTGCTTTCTGGGTTCCCTGCTTCCTGGGTTCTCTGCTTCCTGGGTTCCCTGCTTCCTGGGTTCCCTGCTTCCTGGGTTCCCTGCTTCCTGGGTTCCCTGCTTCCTGGATTCCCTGCTTCCTGGGTTCCCTGCTTCCTGGGTTCCCTGCTTCCTGGGTTCCCTGCTTCCTGGATTCCCTGCTTCCTGGGTTCCCTGCTTCCTGGGTTCCCTGCTTCCTGGGTTCCCTGCTTCCTGGGTTCCCTGCTTCCTGGGTTCCCTGCTTCCTGGGTTCCCTGCTTCCTGGGTTCCCTGCTTCCTGGGTTCCCTGCTTCCTGGGTTCCCTGCTTCCTGGGTTCCCTGCTTCCTGGTTCATCCTCGTTGCCAGATATATTGTCATTTATTTTTGTTTTTCTGTGATTCAGCAAATGCTGCTGAAGGTTCACTGAACCTATCGTAACCCAACCCAACATTGGCTAACCTAACCCAACCCAGCCCAACCTAGGCCAATCTAACCCAACCCAACTTCTTCCAACCAAACCAAACCGTACCACAAACCTAACCCAGCTTTATTTAATCTAACATAACATATAATTTAAGATAACTAACATAACCTACATAAAATAACCCAAATAACCTACATAACATAATCTACCTCTACCTTTGATATATCACTGACGAGTTTCGAGAGTTTTTCCACTAAAGCCCGGCCTTAATCCAGGCTCGTCTGGTGCTTGCCTGGTCAACCAGGCTACATAACATAACCTACATAACTTACATAACGTAAGATAATCTAACCTACATCACCTAATGTAATCTAATATAATCTAACATAATCAAACATAGTCGAACAAAATCTAACATAAGCTACATCGTGTTAGGTAAAAGGACACAAGTACAGCTAATGCAACATTTTATTGTGGCAACTTTTCGCTCTCCAGGAGCTTTGTCAAGCCTGGAGAGCGAAACATTGCGACAGTAAAATGTCATATTAGTAGCACTTGTGTCCCGTTACCTATCATATTGTAGGTAATTCTGTCAACATTAATACATAACCTACATCACCTAACATACTCTAACATAATGTAACATGACCTAACATAATGTAACATGACCTAACATAATGTAACATGACCTAACATAATGTAACATGGCCTAACATAATGTAACATGAGCTAACATAATGTAACATGAGTTAACATAATGTAACATGACCTAACAATGTAACATGAGCTAACATAATGTAACATGAGCTAACATAATGTAACATGACCTAACATAATGCAACATGACCTAACATAATGTAACATGAGCTAACATAATGTAACATGAGCTAACATAATGTAACATGACCTAACATAATGTAACATGACCTAACATAATGTAACATGAGCTAACATAATGTAACATGACCTAACATAATGTAACATGACCTAACATAATGTAACATGACCTAACATAATGTAACATGACCTAACATAATGTAACATGACCTAACATAATGTATCATGACCTAACATAATCTAACATAATGTAACATGACCTAACATAACTTAGCATAATGTAACATGACCTAACATAACCTAACATAATGCAACATGACCTAACATAACCTAACATAATGTAACATGACCTAACATAACCTAACATAATGCAACATGACCTAACATAACCTAACATAATGCAACATGACCTAACATAACCTAACATAATGTAACATGACCTAACATAACCTAACATAATGCAACATGACCTAACATAACCTAACATAATGCAACATGACCTAACATAACCTAACAATGTAACATGACCTAACATCATCTAGCATAATGTAACATGACCTAACATCATCTAGCATAATGTAACATGACCTAACATAATCTAACATGACCTAACATCATCTAACATAATGTAACATGACCTAACATCATCTAGCATAATGTAACATGACCTAACATAATGTAACATGACCTAACATCATCTAACATAATGTAACATGACCTAACATCATCTAACATAATGTAACATGACCTAACATCATCTAACATAATATAACATGACCTAACATCATCTAACATAATGTAACATGACCTAACATCATCTAACATAATGTAACATGACCTAACATAATATAACATGACCTAACATCATCTAACATCATGTAACATGACGTAACATCATCTAACATAATGTAACATGACCTAACATCATCTAACATAATGTAACATGACCTAACATCATCTAACATAATGTAACATGACCTAACATCATCTAACATAATGTAACATGACCTAACATCATCTAACATCATGTAACATGACGTAACATCATCTAACATAATGTAACATGACCTAACATAACCTAACATAATCTAACATGACCTAACATCATGTAACATAATGTAACATGACCTAACATCATGTAACATAATGTAACATGACCTAACATCATCTAACATAATGTAACATGACCTAACATCATGTAACATAATGTAACATGACCTAAACATCATCTAACATAAATGTAACATGACCTAACATCATGTAACATAATGTAACATGACCTAACATCATCTAACATAATCTAACATGACCTAACATCATCTAACATAATGTAACATGACCTAACATCATCTAACATAATGTAACATGACCTAACATCATCTAACATAATGTAACATGACCTAACATCATCTAACATAATGTAACATGACCTAACATCATCTAACATAATGTAACATGACCTAACATCATCTAACATAATGTAACATGACCTAACATCATCTAACATAATGTAACATGACCTAACATCATCTAACATAATGTAACATGACCTAAACTATCATCTAACATAATGTAACATGACCTAACATCATCTAGCATAATGTAACATGACCTAACATCATCTAGCATAATGTAACATGACCTAACATCATCTAACATAATGTAACATGACCTAACATCATCTAACATAATGTAACATGACCTAACATCATCTAACATAATGTAACATGACCTAACATCATCTAACATAATGTAACATGACCTAACATCATGTAACATAATGTAACATGACCTAACATCATGTAACATGACCTAACATCATCTAACATAATGTAACATGACCTAACATCATCTAACATAATGTAACATGACCTAACATCATCTAACATAATGTAACATGACCTAACATCATCTAACATAATGTAACATGACCTAACATCATCTAACATAATGTAACATGACCTAACATCATGTAACATAATGTAACATGACCTAACATCATGTAAACATAATGTAACATGACCTAACATCATCTAGCATAATGTAACATGACCTAACATCATCTAACATAATGTAACATGACCTAACATCATGTAACATAATGTAACATGACCTAACATAATGTAACATGACCTAACATCATCTAACATAATGTAACATGACCTAACATCATCTAACATAATGTAACATGACCTAACATCATGTAACATAATGTAACATGACCCAACATCATGTAACATAATGT
>NC_069400.1:74090525-74123025 GCF_026875155.1 Cherax quadricarinatus | reverse complement strand
GGTATCAAGTTCACATAGCAGCATCTTTACCTCCTCCTCGGTTATGTGTACCTCATCCAGCACTTGTTGGTGTACCTCCCTGCTCTGAATTCCTCGAGTCCTACCTGTTTCCACTGTAAATACTTCTTTAAATCTCACGTTGAGCTTCTCACATACCTCTTGGTAGTTTCTTGTGAACTCCCCATCATCCTTCCTCAGCCTGATTACCTGGTCCTTGACTGTTGTTTTCCTCCTGATGTGGCTATACAACAGCTTCGGGTCAGACTTGACTTTCGATGCTATGTCATTTTCGTGTTGTCACTGAGCCTCCCTTCTTATCTGTGCATATTCGTTTCTGGCTCCTGGGTCCTGTTTCTTCTGCACCTTTTCCATTCTCTAGTGCACCTAGTTTTTGCCTCCCTACACATTTGGGTGAACCAAGGACTCGTTCTGGTCTTCCCATTATTTCTGTTTCCATTGGGAACAAACCTCTCCTCTGCCTCATTGCATTTTGTTGTCATATAGTCCATTTCTTTTAACTGGTTTTCCTGCCAGTTCTCTCTCCCATTGAACGTACTCACCTAATTGTAGTTGCAGGGGTCGAGACTCAGCTCCTGGCCCCGCCTCTTCATTGAATGCTACTAGGTTTTCTCTCTCCCTGCTCCATGAGCTTTATCATACCTCGTCTTCAAGCTATGTATGGTTCCTGCCTCCACTACATCGCTCGCCAGACTGTTCCACTTCTTGACCACTCTATGACTGAAAAAACGCTTCCTAACATCCCTGTGGCTCATCTGAGTCTTCAATTTCCAAGAGTGACCCCTTATTTTTGTGTCCCCTTACTAGTACATCTTGTCTCTGTCCACCTTGTCCATTCCACGCAGTATTTTGTATGTCGTTATCATGTCTCCCCTATCCCTCCTGTCCTCCAGTGTCGTCAGGCTGATTTTCCTCAACCTTTCTTCATAAGACATATCCCTTAGCTCTGGAACTAACCTTGTCGCAAACCTTTGCACTTTCTCTAATTTCTTAACGTGCTTGACCTGGTGCGGGTTCCAAACAGGTGCTGCACACTCCAGTATGGGCCTGACGTACACGGTGTACAGTGTCTTGAGAGATTCCTTACTTAGGTATCGGAATGCTAATCTCAGGTTTGCCAGGCACCCACATGCTGCAGCAGTTATCTGGTTGATGTGTGCTTCCGGAGACGTGTTCGGTGTTATACTCACGATCCTTGATCGAAGATCGCAGTCGTTGGCCACCTAGCCTATACTCTGTCTGCGGTCTTCTTTGCCCTTCCTCGATCTTCATGACTTTACATTTGGTAGGGTTGAATTCGAGAATCCAGTTGCTGGACCAGGTGTCCAGCCTGTCCAGGTCTCTTTGAAGTCCTGCCTGATCCTCATCTGATTTATTTCTCCTCATTAATTTTACATCATCTGCGAACAGGGACATCTCTGAGTCTATCCCTTCCATCATGTCATTCACATATACCAAAAATAGCACTGGTTCTAGGACCGACCCCTGTGGGACCCCGCTCGTCACAGGTGCCCACTGTGATACCTCATCACGTACCATGACTCGCTGTTGCCTCCCCCGTTATACGCAGCTGATCCTCTAGTTTCTGCACTAATCTCTTGTGAGGAACTGTGTCGAAGGCCTTCTTGCAGTCCAAGAAGATGCAATCAACCCACTTCTCTCTCTCGTCTCTTAGTTCTGTTACTTTATCATAAAACTCCAGAAGGTTTGTGACACAGGGTTTGCCTTCCATGAAACCGTGCTGGTTGTCATTTATACTTTTGTTCCATTCCAGGTGCCCCACCACTCTGCTCCTGATAATCTCCATGACTTTGCATACTATACACGTAAATGACACTGGTCTGTAGTTTAGTGCCTCTTTTCTGTCTCCTTTTTTAAAAATGGGAACTACATTTGCCGTCTTCCATACCTCAGGTAGTTACCCAGTTTCAAGGGATGTGTTGAAGACTGTGGTTAATGGGACACACAACATTTCTGCTCCCTCTCTAAGGACCCACGGGGAGATGTCCGGTCCCATTGCCTTTGAGGTATCAAGGTCACTTAGCTTCTTCACCTCCTCCTCAGTTGTGTGTATGTCATCCAGCACTTGTTGGTGTATTCCGTGTTGGTGTCCCCCTCTGTCCTGTCTTCCCAGAGTCCTTCCTATCTCCACTGTGAATACTTCCTTAAATCGTGTGTGTGAGTGTGTGTGTGTGTGTGTGTGTGTGTGTTCACCAAACACAGAAGACAAGCGTTTAGACTCCTGGCCTCATCTTTTAAACCATCAGTTGATTTGTGTATTTTGTTTCTAACTTCTATTTATTTACTCTCTCTCAGTGACTCCTTTATTCTCTCTCTCTCTCTCTCTCTCCACTCCAGGCATTACCTTCGATTCAGGTACTTCCTCCACCTCCCTGAAAATTACAATATATCAGACTACAACAATACAAAAGGTAATACAAAAGGTAATTTGCCTAGTATGGGCCAACAGGCCTGCTGCAGTGTTCCTCCTTTCTTAATTCCCATGTCAATCCCTCTCGCGTCCACAAGTGAGTTCATATTCTCTCACCTTTCTGAACACTTTCCATCTCTTCCCCTCCCCTTCCCTGCCACACCCCTTCCCTTCATCAATGAGAGGTCAAGTCTCAGTTGCTCCTCTATGGAAGATTAGTACATGAAGGGTAACAGATATACCTGTAATCAATCTCGAGAGTGTTCCAGGGGTCAAGGCTATGTAGCCCCGTCCCAGACCTGGACTCCCGGTGGATGCCCTTATTAGCCAGGCTGCTGGGACTAACTGCACGAAGTTCAGTGTAAGCACCACAGACCGGCTGATCAGGAACCAACTTGAGGAACTTGTCCATTTCTCTCTTGAAGACAGCCACGAGTCTGTTGGTAATTTCCCTTATGAATGGAGGGAAGACACTGAAAAGTCTTGGTCCTTAATACTTATTGAGGTTTACCCTTAGTGTACTCACTGTACCCCTGCTTTTCACCGTGGGTATTTTGCACCGTCTACCAAGCCTCCTGTGCAGAGTTGGGACTAGTTCTTCTAAAAATTTTCAAGTGTAGATTATAATGTATTTTTCTCGCTTAGGAGTACGTTCCAAAGAATACAGATCAAGAGACTTTAAACGTCTTTATTTCCCCAGTCTTTCTATAACAGAGTAACTCAACTTGTCCTCAATGTACATTATTGTCAGTGCCCACTGAAAGTCTTTGTTTACATAAGCTTGTAGGTTTGCTATGTCCTCAATGGACGAGACACTCGTACCGATTCTAGTATCGTCAACAAGAGATGATACGGTGCTACGATGTATGTCGCTATGTCAGAAATGAGAATTTGAAAGAAAACAGGGCAAATACATGAAAATTCGTGAAAATTTCATTGAAAAATTAAATATCCATCTGCCCACTTTCCCAGTTACTCCTTTTGTTCGCAGTTTCTGGGCTATTACACCATGTAAAACTTCTGCCACGTTTTGTTTCCACTGCACCCAAGACCATGTTGTAATCGTCAAGTAACTGCGAGAGGCAGAAGCGACATGTTCTACACCCATGCTGTCCTGGTTTGTGCAACTGTTGAGATTTAATGTGATTAGCACTCTTGCTTTACTGTCATCTTTGTGGAGGGGGGCTATGTCAGTTTACTTTACTGCCATCTTTGTGGAGGGGGGCTGTGTCAGTTTGCTTTACTGCCATCTTTGCGGAGTGGGGTCAGTTTGCTTTACTGTCACTTTTGTGGGGTGGGGCTGTCAGTGATTTTAATGACTGTGGGATAACTCCAGTATCCAGACTCATCTTCCATAGAACATTCAAGGCACCTGATACTGGCTTCTACAGTTTTTGATCTATATGGAGTTCCACAACTTTCTCGATTTTTTAACGCCCACCATCATGCACTAGAGGATTAACTCAGAAACCTCTGGCTTTCTTCAACAGGAAATTTGATATGTTCCTCAAGTCATCTCTTGATCAGCTGGGTTGTGGTGCATGAGCTGGACTGTGTGGGGGCAGCAAAAACAGTCTGGTCGATCAAGCCAGCAACCGACAGGTCTAGTCTAGGACCAGTCTGCGGTGGGGGGGGGGAGATAACTTTACCCCTGGAGTCGCACCATCCCTCCATTGCCCCACCACCCCTCCAATACCCCACAACCCCACCACCCTTCCACTGCCCCCACCACCCTTCCAATACCCCACCACCCTTCCAATACCCCACCACCCCTCCATTGCCCCACCACCCTTTGATATACCTTTACCTTTGAAGAATTTCGAGAGTATATCTACTCTCTGAGCCCGGCCATGGGCCAGTGCCCCACCTGAGAGATACTGACAGACCATACTGAGAGATACTGACAGACCATACTGAGAGATACTGACAGACCATACTGAGAGATACTGACAGACCATACTGAGAGATACTGACAGACCATCCTGAGAGATACTGACAGACCATACTGAGAGATACTGACAGACCATACTGAGAGATACTGACAGACCATACTGAGAGTACTGACAGACCATCCTGAGAGATACTGACAGACCATCCTGAGAGATACTGACAGACCATACTGAGAGATACTGACAGACCATCCTGAGAGATACTGACAGACCATTCTGCGAGATACTGAAAGACCATCCTGAGAGATACTGACAGACCATCCTGAGAGATACTGACAGACCATACTTAGAGATACTGACAGACCATACTGAGAGATACTGACAGACCATACTGAGAGATACTGACAGACCATACTGAGAGATACTGACAGACCATCCTGAGAGATACTGACAGACCATCCTGAGAGATACTGACAGACCATCCTGAGAGATACTGACAGACCATCCTGAGAGATACTGACAGACCATCCTGAGAGATACTGACAGACCATCCTGAGAGATACTGACAGACCATACTGAGAGATACTGACAGACCATCCTGAGAGATACTGACAGACCATACTGAGAGATACTGACAGACCATCCTGAGAGATACTGACAGACCATCCTGAGAGATACTGACAGACCATACTGAGAGATACTGACAGACCATCCTGAGAGATACTGACAGACCATCCTGAGAGATACTGACAGACCTTCCTGAGATACTGACAGACCATCCTGAGAGATACTGACAGACCATACTGAGAGATACTGACAGACCATCCTGAGAGATACTGACAGACCATACTGAGAGATACTGACAGACCATCCTGAGAGATACTGACAGACCATCCTGAGAGATACTGACAGACCATACTGAGAGATAATGACAGACCATACTGAGAGATACTGACAGACCATACTGAGAGATACTGACAGACCATACTGAGAGATACTGACAGACCATACTGAGAGATACTGACAGACCATCCTGAGAGATACTGACAGACCATCCTGAGATACTGACAGACCATCCTGAGAGATACTGACAGACCATACTGAGAGATACTGACAGACCATCCTGAGAGATCCTGACAGACCATCCTGAGATACTGACAGACCATCCTGAGAGATACTGACAGACCATCCTGAGAGATACTGACAGACCATCCTGAGAGATACTGACAGACCATCCTGAAAGATACTGACAGACCATCCTGAGAGATACTGACAGACCATACTGAGAGATACTGACAGACCATCCTGATACTGACAGACCATACTGAGATACTGACAGACCATCCTGAGAGATACTGACAGACCATCCTGAGAGATACTGACAGACCATCCTGAGAGATACTGACAGACCATACTGAGAGATACTGACAGACCATCCTGATACTGACAGACCATACTGAGATAGTGACAGACCATCCTGAGAGATACTGACAGACCTTCCTGAGAGATACTGACAGACCATCCTGAGAGATACTGACAGACCATACTGAGAGATACTGACAGACCATCCTGAGAGATACTGACAGACCATACTGAGAGATACTGACAGACCATCCTGAGATACTGACAGACCATCCTGAGAGATACTGACAGACCATCCTGAGAGATACTGACAGACCATACTGAGAGATACTGACAGACCATCCTGAGAGATACTGACAGATCATCCTGAGAGATACTGACAGACCATCCTGAGAGATACTGACAGACCATCCTGAGAGATACTGACAGACCATCCTGAGAGATAGTGACAGACCATCCTGAGAGATACTGACAGACCATCCTGAGAGATACTGACAGACCATCCTGAGAGATACTGACAGACCATCCTGAGAGATACTGACAGACCATACTGAGAGATACTGACAGACCATCCTGATACTGACAGACCATACTGAGATAGTGACAGACCATCCTGAGAGATACTGACAGACCTTCCTGAGAGATACTGACAGACCATCCTGAGAGATACTGACAGACCATACTGAGAGATACTGACAGACCATCCTGAGAGATACTGACAGACCATCCTGAGAGATACTGACAGACCATCCTGAGAGATACTGACAGACCATACTGAGAGATACTGACAGACCATCCTGAGAGATACTGACAGATCATCCTGAGAGATACTGACAGACCATCCTGAGAGATACTGACAGACCATCCTGAGAGATACTGACAGACCATCCTGAGAGATACTGACAGACCATCCTGAGAGATACTGACAGACCATCCTGAGAGATACTGACAGACCATCCTGAGAGATACTGACAGACCATACTGAGAGATACTGACAGACCATCCTGAGAGATACTGACAGACCATCCTGAGAGATACTGACAGACCATCCTGAGAGATACTGACAGACCATCTTGAGAGATACTGACAGACCATCCTGAGAGATACTGACAGACCATCCTGAGAGATACTGACAGACCATCCTGAGAGATACTGACAGACCATCCTGAGAGATACTGACAGACCATCCTGAGAGATACTGACAGACCATACTGAGAGATACTGACAGACCATCCTGAGAGATACTGACAGACCATCCTGAGAGATACTGACAGACCATGCTGAGAGATACTGACAGACCATGCTGAGAGATACTGACAGACCATCCTGAGAGATACTGACAGACCATACTGAGAGATACTGACAGACCATCCTGAGAGATACTGACAGACCATCCTGAGAGATACTGACAGACCATCCTGAGAGATACTGACAGACCATACTGAGAGATACTGACAGACCATCCTGAGAGATACTGACAGACCATCATGAGAGATACTGACAAACCATCCTGAGAGATACTGACAGACCATCTTGAGAGATACTGACAGACCATACTGAGAGATACTGACAGACCATCCTGAGAGATACTGACAGACCATCCTGAGAGATACTGACAGACCATCCTGAGAGATACTGACAGACCATCCTGAGAGATACTGACAGACCATCCTGAGAGATACTGACTCCAGCTCTGCTCCAAGGAGACCTTACAAACTGATGAAACCTTTCTGAAATACTTAACGATGTCCTCATTGCAATACAGACGTCTCCCATCTCAGGCTGACACTACTGAAGTCTCCCATCTCAGGCTGACACTACTGAAGTCTCCCATCTCAGGCTGACACTACTGAAGACTCCCAGCTCAGGCTGACGCTACTGAAGTCTCCCATCTCAGGCTGACACTACTGAAGACTCCCAGCTCAGGCTGACGCTACTGAAGTCTCCCATCTCAGGCTGACACTACTGAAGACTCCCAGCTCAGGCTGACGCTAACTCCCAGCTCAGGCTGACACTACGGAAGACTCCCAGCTCAGGCTGACACTACTGAAGACTCCCAGCTGATGCTGACACTACTGAAGACTCCCAGCTCTGGCTGACGCTGAAGACTCCCAGCTCAGGCTGACGCTACTGAAAACTCCCAGCTCAGGCTGACGCTACTGAAGACTCCCAGCTCAGGCTGATGCTACTGAAGACTCCCACCTCAGGCTGACACTACTGAAGACTCCCACCTCAGGCTGACACTACTGGACTCCCAGCTCAGGCTGAGACTACTGAAGTTTCGCAGCTCAGGCTGACACTGCTGAAGACTCCCAGCTCAGGCTGACACCACTGAAGTCTCTCAGCTCAGACACTACTGAAGTCTCCCAGCTCAGGCTGACACCACTGAAGTCTCTCAGCTCAGACACTACTGAAGTCTCCCAGCACAGGCTGACACTGAAGTCTCCCAGCACAGGCTGACACTGAAGTCTCCCAGCACAGGCTGACACTGAAGTCTCCCAGCACAGGCTGACACTACACAAGTGTCAGGAATCGAGACGTAAATGAACTTATTATTTAAAATACATAAAAGAAATATATTAAAGAACCAGGAGATGAAGATAAGAAATAAAGTGAAAAAATGTAAGAATATCATTGTAAAATAAATGATAATGCTTCAGGAAACAATGAACAGGAAAGAATATAAAAAATGGGACATTTGAGAAAATCTGAAAGAAAATGGGACATGTCAGAAAATATTTAAGAAAATGGGACACACGAGAGAATAGAATAGAAAATGGAATACGAGAGAATGAGAAAACGGAACACTTGAGAATATGGAAGAAAACAAAACACTTGGGAGAATATGAAAGAAAATGGGACACTTGAGAGAATACAAAAGAAAATGGGACACTTTTTACACAGGGTTTGGCAAGGTTAGGTTAAGGATCCCTAACTTTACTGACAAGCTATTGATAAGTTGGAGCCATCTGTGGGCCAGCATTTTCATTTGATCAACTGACTTTATCTCGTTGACATCATAATGCTGTACGAATGTGTTCCATACTCGAGTCATCCTGGGGAAAAATGATCTCGGATGAAGTGATGTTCTGAAGAAAGGTACAGCCAGAGTGAAGTTGCTGCTTTCTGCCCGTCTTGTGGTATAGAAGCTTGCTTCACGCTGTCCCCGAAGTGGATCCAAGTGTGGTACTTTGACAGTGTTGTCCTTGTACATAACTGTAAGGCCCCCCCCCACATCCCTCCTGTGTTGAAGGCTCTACTGAAATGACAGATCTATCCAGGATGGGTCCAGGCGAGAGATGAGACGTCTTGCTCTGTTCTCTACTCTGTCAAACAGTTGCAGATGAGAGTGGAGGGCAGGCAAACCAAGAAAGTGGAGCATACTCAAGGTGTGAGCATACCTGTGCCTCATACAGAATCTTGCAACCCCTACTGTCAAGCAGATGCGAGATACTGCGAAGTGCTGTAAGTTTCCTGGCTGCCTTGTTTGAGGGATTTACAACGTGGTTCTTCGTGGTCAGTTTGGAGTCAAATTTCACTCCAAGGGTATCCACTTCTTCCCCAGGTACCAACACTCTCCCATTCATACTTATTACTGCTCTGGCCTAGAGACCATCATCATTTGTGTTTTCTCAGGTGCAAATGTTACGTGCCATCGGTTTCCCCAAGCTGATATAGCTTTTAGCTTGTGATTGGTGTAGCTTAGAGTAACTGGCATTACTTCTATTGGATAAGTGAATGTCAGAGTACAGTCGTCTGCATATGCATGGCATTCTGGGATGAGATGAAGAAGGTCATTGAAGTAGACATTCAATAACAATGGCCTCAGCACGCTTCCTTGTGGAACACTTGCCCCAATAGGATGTCTTGCTGATTCTGTTCCATTGAGAACTATCCTTAGAGATCTACCGTGAAGGTAATCACTGAGGAGACATAGCATAAAACCTGCAATTCCCAGTGGTTGCAGTCTTGCCAAGAGGCCCTGGTCAAAAGTACCAGCAATGTCCAGCGCTACCACACAGCTGACTTTGGATTCATCCAGTGACTGGTGCCATTTAGTGGAGAGGTTTAACAACAGATCAGCAGCAGAGTAACCTTTCCTGAAGCCATGTTGACGGTCACAAAGTAGTGAGTGGTAGTCAAAAAACTGTGATTTGTCTTGAGATTGTCTCAAGGATTTTGCCAGTGATTGACAGGAGTGACACTGGTCTGTAGTTGCTGATTTCTGTTCTGTTCTTTTTGTGAACAGGAACTACATTTGCCTCTTTCCACAGAGAAGGCCAGTTACAATGTACTAGGCAGTGCTGTAAGATGCAAGTTAGAGGTGCTGTTAGCTGGTCTGCACATCTTTTCAGCAATCTTGGGCTCAACTTGTCTGGGCCAACAGCATTTTTTTGGTCAAGTAATTTAAGAAGATGCACCTCCTCCTGGCTTATTGTCACCAGTGACAGTTTTGACACAGTTTTTGCAGCTAGCAAAGGAGGGTCCCTTGCTGGATCAGGAACTTGCATTTTGGTAGCAAAGTGTTCGGCAAAAAGGTCTGCTTTCTCTTGACTACTAGTAGAGGTGGGCCCATCCTGTCGATTTAGAGGTGGAATGAGTTCATCAGGCAGATAACCTTGTCTGTCCATGACCAGGGACCACCAGGTTTTGGAGCTCCCACTACCTGATGCTAGCTTTCTTTTTGTGTCCACCTCCCATTGAGAGATGGCCCACTTTTGAACTTCACCCATATGCCTACAGGCTTGCCTGTGCAAGTTCCTGTTATAGGTGGTAGGATGTCTCTTATACCTTCGCCATGCCTTGTACTTAGCAGTAGCAGCCTTTCTACAACAAAAGCCAAACCAAGGCTGATTTGTAGGCTGAGGGATGTGTTCTTGTTGTAGATTAAGGATGTGTTCGGTGAAGGTATTCACCTGGTCGTCAACATCCCCTTGGAGAAGAGCATTCCAATCGGTGGTGGTGAGCTCAGAGCAAAGTGCTGGCCAATTACCTCTTTCCCATATCTCGTTCTGTTGAGATCTAAAGTGTCGTTAAAACAGCCTTGTGGTCAGACAATCCAACTTGCCGAGGGGTTGACAAGTGACTATACCTTCTGCCAGATTACTCACTACTGGGTCAAGGGAGGAGTCAGAGATGTGAGTAGGAAAATGTGCAAAGTTTCTCCTGTTATTCACTGCAAGAAGATCATCAAAGTCCCCTTGAGAGAAAACAAAAGAAAATGGGTCACTTGAGAGAATTCTAAAGAAAATGGGACACTTAAGAATACAAAAGAAAATGGGACACAAGGGAATATGAGAAAACGGGACACTTGAGAGAATATGAAAGAGAAAACAAGACACTCGAGAATATAAAGGAAAACGGGACATTGGATAGAATACCATAGAATCAATAGTATTTTATTGTCCCTCTATAGTATAGATGGACGATACTTTCCAAGTCCCTTATCAACACATTAACATAACTTACTGGAGTGAGAAATATGGGAGGCAGTGTATAATCCAGTAATAAGCAGGAGTGCCATAAGCACAATTAGATAAGATTGTCAACATCCGTGCAGATGTAAGTTGTCATCTCACTTGTAGAATTCTAGATGCAGGTGGATGAGTATTTGCAACGAATATCAATCAGCCAATTTATGCTATTAGCTATATTGTTCCTAGCAAGAACTTGGTTGATCAGGCATTCACCAGGAAACCCTGCCCTTAGACTGGGCTACGAGAGTAGAATTCTTGGAAGTGCTGGCAAGGTATGTTCCTTTTCCTGCTTGCCTGCCTCCTCTGAAGAAAAGGTAGAGGAAGGAGGGAAAGCGGGAAAGGCTATATGAAAAGAGGGAAACGATAATAAGAAAAAAATGTTAAATGGGAAAACGAAAGGAAAAAGCTGGGAAAGTATGAAAACGGGAGGGGAAACTAATGTTGGGTGGAAAAGGCGAGTAAGGAGGCAGGGGAAGAGAATACAGAGTAGGGGAGACGCAGCCAAATGAGCTGATGCCGTGTGCAGCACAAGTGTGGAAATGATCACATGTTACCTCAGGCACACTACATTACACCAGTCTTAACACCAACCTCACTACAACAACACATTCAGTTCACCCACAGTCGATTTCAGGGGTCACTACAAGACCATAGGAACACAGTACACACTACAGTGTCACTAAACAATATAAACTACAAACTTCCTCTGACACACAATACACACTACAAACAACCTCTGACACACAATACACACAACCAACAGCCTCTGACATGCAACACACACCACAATAACATCAACTGATTGTAACACATTACTTACTATTTATTCCCTTTTACTATGTTCATGTGATCTTCAACATACTGGAATAAACTAAGGAGTGAGACAGAGATAGAGACAGAGAGGGAGAGAGAGAGAGAGAGAGAGAGAGAGAGAGAGAGAGAGAGAGATGAATACTTGGCAGAGGCAGCATATGAAGTAGGATCTTCCACCCTCGTCTAATCTCTTTCTTTCCACCTCCCCCTTACTCCCCTCTAAACCTGCCTCCTCTCCTGACTCTCCCCTCACTCACAACCTCACCCCCTCATTCTTCCCCTCATGTAGGTACATGAGGCGCGGATAAGATTAAAGATCCATGTCATCTAGCGTCTTCACATCTGCGGTATATATTGTAATGTAGTGGTCGGAGGCTTCATTAGCTAGGCCTGGATGTGGCCGCCAGAAGCTAACACACTCCTGCAATATCAACCTTGCGTCGCCTCTCTCTCAGGTTCTTTATCCCTTGTTCTCCCATCCACCAAGATCAAAAATGGAAGAGTTTATTGAGGCTCTCATATCCGGAGCCCTGGAAACTACCAGTAGCCACTTTCCGGGTGGAACTTCCAGCAGGAAGTTCCAGAGCACATTTGGCAGCCTTGCTAAGGTTCAGAGCATATTTGGTAGTCTTGCTATTGAGATACAGAGCACATTTTACGACAACTCTATGCAAACTTGAGAAACACCCTTCTTATCCCTTGTAGGAATTCCTAAGGGCAGCGGTACCCTCGAGGTTTGGGCTCCCGCTCAGGCTTCTCGGTTACTGCTCTATAGAGCCAGTCAGATTGTGGGTGCTAGCAGCTCGCACTCCGTCGAAGGAGCCAGTGTGACTGGTCATGGACAGGTCGAAGAATTGTGATAATATTATCTTGAAAACAGTTAGTTGGTCTACTCTGGAAGTCGTTCCGAGGGGTCAATGTCTCCACGGCCCAGTCCTTGACCACCTCCCACACACTTACTACAACATTTCATCCATATTATTCGTCAGGGAACCATCTCACCCCTGGGACTTCCATAAGCAGGTGAGACGCCAGACACCCACCAGCTGACCCCATCAGTTACATGGATAAACAAATACACTATACACACTGCTGTCTTATTACGCCTTCCCCGCCGCCTTCCCTATCAGTTTTTAGCCCTGGAGAACTTGGACACTATCAAACCACACACCTAATTTATTGAAAAAAAAATTAACCCTGAGACTGTACTCTAGAACGCAGCCTAGAAATATACAGTATGATTTACACCTAGAAAATCCTGGAAGGATTAGTAGGAAATTTGTACACCAAAATTACCCGGCACGAGAGCAGGAGGAGCGGCAGACGATTGAAAATACACTCAACAAAAAGCACCGGTGCAATGAGTACACTAAGAAAATTGAGTCAGTGCGAAGGAACCAAAACATTTCAGCACCTTTCCTCTATATAAGAGAGAACTTACCAAAAGACCCCTGGGCTGTTTTCAAGAAAGAACTTGGTAAGTTCCTCAAGTTAGTTAATGATCAGCTAGTCTGTGGTACGAATAACCTAAATAAACAGATCAGTAACCAGGAGGCCTACCTGGGAAGCACCACCCACGTAGCGTGGGCAGTGCCCCCCAGTTGCTGGCCTGATTAATCATGCTGTTAGCACCATATGTACGCAGCTCAACATATCTTTCACAGCTTGGCTAATCAGGAACTGACTGGAGAACTTATCATGTTCCCTTTTGAAGATAGCCAGAGGTCTGTTTATAATTTCCATTATGCACGAAAGAAACTTATTGAAGTATCGGTCATCTCACATCTGTGTTCCCTCCTACCTGAAGGACGTGTCCATGGGTCAAGGCCCCCGCGACCCGGTTCCAAACCTGCCCTCCTAGAGGATCAATACCTAATCAACCAGGATATTACACCTGGACGCACGCTGCCCAACATATAAACCAAAGCCCGGCTGGTCAGGCATTGAGGAACTTATCCAGTTCCTTCTGGAAGGCAGCCAGAGGTTTGTTGGTAATTCCCCGTATGCATCTATGCTTTTAACTGAAGGTATTTTGCACCGTTTGGCAAAGTCTCTGGATTTCATGTGGAGTGATTTCAGTGTGCAGACTTAGGACCAATCACTCCAGAATTTTTCAGGTGTAAATTATAATGTAACTTTCTCGCCTACGTTTCAAGGAGTACAGTTCACGCGATTTTAAGAATTCACAGTAGTTTAAATGCTTGGCTGAACTTATACGAGCAGTGAGGGTTTTTTATGCGTTTTCTAATTCTACAATTTTTCCTGCCTTGAATGAAGCCATCATACAGCATGTGATGAGGAACGACACAGTACGTGGTGAGGGACGCCACACAGCACGTGGAGAAGGCCGCACCAAAACACGTGGTGAGGGACGCCACACAGCACGTGGTGAAGGGCGCGTGTGGGGTCAGGAGGGAGACTGGGACTAAAACAAACACACATACACACACCAGGTCTGCTTCTCAAAAGTGTACTGTGAAAATTCTCTGGTACATCCCCACCCAATCCCCCATCCTCCCTCCCCCTATCCTCTCCACAACGAGTTAGGCTTCTCCCCAGTAGCAGTGTCACGTACTCTGTGACATACCTGTGACTGTTTTCACTGGTTCTTCTGCCTTGGTAGTCGTCCTAAAGGCAGATATTCCCATCTATGTTTCTTCCTCCGTACCTGAGGGCGTCTACAACCTGCTACCAGCAAATTATCATAACTATTGAGGCATGAGACACTTGTGCAATATTTGATAATCATTACTGTGGGAACGTTTCGCCAGCCAGTGGCTTCTTTAGTCCAGTGTAGAGAAGAATGATGGACAATGGGGAGGAGTTTGAGGTAATCAGTCCCTCAGCCTGGAGTCAGTGTGTTCAGTTCGTCAATCAACATTGATGGACTGAACACATCGACTCCAGGCTGAGGGACTGATTACCTCAAACTCCTCCTCATCTTCCACAGTTCTTTATATTGGACTGAAGAAGCCACTAGGGCTGGCGTAAGATTTCCACAGTAAAAATTCCCAAATGTTGCACAAGCGTCTCATTCTTCAACTTGTCAATTTTATAATCATTTACATCATCAGAATTACTGTAGCAACAAATGTAGAAGTCTAAGAGACAGACTTGCTGAGGGACTCAGGATATAAGAGTAAATATTGCTGCCTTTCTTGGGAAGCCTCTAAACCTGCAATCCGTCCGGCTTAAAGCAAACATGTTTTCTTACATATGATTTCAAGCAAATTTCTTGACATAAGTGGGCCAGCGGGCAGCCAGTAGCAATAGCTTGGTTGACAAGGCATGCACCAAACAAGCCTGGCCCAGGGCCGGGCTCCGGGAATAATAAAAAAAAACTCTTTGAAGGTATGAAGGCGTGTAGGTTGGGTAGGGTTAATTTACATTAGATTAAGTTAGATTAGATTAGGTTAAATTAGATAAGATTAGGTTAGATTACGCTAGGCTAGGTTAGATTAGATAATACACACAGGCAACACAAACTTTCAGTGAAAACAGAAAAACTGTGACCCATCAAACTTCCCATAAAACTATCTTAGTTACACGTCATTCCAGCGTCATATATCTAACGTACTCAGCCAGAGTCATATACTGATATTGATTACAAGGATAAGTTGAAACTTGATACAGACTAGAACTTCAGGTCAGACTCCGATCCTGAAACGTTTTCAAGAAGAAACCGAGCCACTATCTCCATCAAGTGCCAGATCAATTAGGCTGTGATGGTTAAGTGAAATGGCGGGATGTTAACAGTAGCAGCCTGGCTGAATAAGCAATCAACAAGGAAGCCTGACTTCAGGCCAAGCTGCGAAGGTATGTAAACCTTAGAAACCAGTCACAGGTATAACAGGTGCCCCATATGTCGTCTCGTGGAACAGTAAACTTGGTTTAAAGAAACACGCCGGTATCGGGTACCAAGGTTTACAACCAACGGTAAACATCCATGCAGCCACTTTTATCTCACAAACTCCAGAAACCTTATCCAAGTGGCGGAAGCAAGTGTCCCCTTGTGAAAAGGGGGATTCGTTTTTAGAATCCACTCCCTTTACCGTCTCCCCTTCGCATCCTCCACTTTTACCTTCTCCCTACCACATATTTATCAACTACACCGGCTTACACCTGGAAGGTGCCATGTTCTACCCCCGACAAGCTGAAATTTAAGGTAACTTTGCTGACATTCGCCACTGTACTGGCTCACCTAGCACTAAATATGTATATGTAGTGTTAGTCGTCTGTTGTGGGTCTCATCGTGGGAAAACTGCTATGCTAAATATTGGACGAAATGCCAACCTGCTGCAAGCATTGAAGTGTTGTATAATATACACCCACAATGATGTATATCTAGTGGTTATTACAGTGACTCCTTTATTCTCTCTCTCTCTCTCTCTCTCTCTCTCTCTCTCTCTCTCTATATATATATATATATATATATATATATATATATATCATTTAGTTAACTTATTTTATTTCGTTGATGTCATTATGCTATCGCCTCCATCCACTTACACATTCCCTCTTCCCCAACTCACCACCTTCCCCCATCCCCCCTTCCCCATTTCTTACAACAACTAGTGGTCTACTTAAGTAGTTCACACATCCGGACACTAGCATTTATCTGTCAAGCGTCTATAGCGACCTTCATCACTATGTGCGTGTGTGTGTGTGTGTGTGCTCTTATAAATGGAGTGGAGCCGTGTTTACTCTTGTCAGCTGGTGTTATCAGAAGCTGATGACACTTGTTGTTGAAGAGATAGTGTGTTTTGACACCGTATTACAACACAGACACACTGCGTGCTGTAAAGATGCTGTGAGAAGCTACGATGGGTCTGGTGATAGACCCCCAGCCTCTAACTACGATGGGTCTGGTGATAGACCCCCAGCCTCTAACTACGATGGGTCTGGTGATAGACCCCCAGCCTCTAACTACGATGGGTCTGATGATAGACCCCCAGCCTCTAACTACGATGGGTCTGCTGATAGACCCCCAGCCTCTAACTACGATGGGTCTGGTGATAGACCCCCAGCCTCTAACTACGATGGGTCTGGTGATAGACCCCCAGCCTCTAACTACGATGGGTCTGCTGATAGACCCCCAGCCTCTAACTACGATGGGTCTGGTGATAGACCTCCAGCCTCTAACTACGATGGGTCTGGTGATAGACCCCCAGCCTCTAACTACGATGGGTCTGCTGATAGACCCCCAGCCTCTAATTACGATGGGTCTGCTGATAGACCCCCAGCCTCTGATTACGATGGGTCTGCTGATAGACCCCCAGCCTCTGATTACGATGGGTCTGGTGATAGACCCCAGCCTCTAACTTCGTGTTAGTGGGACTACCAACACTCTTGAGGGACTACAGTTATAGCTCACACTAGACATACGTCGTTATTGGTTGTTAGCAAGACGTAATTATACGTTACTCCACGTAAACTTAACCAAAATAGCAAACGTTTAATTTTTGTAGTTCTTTGGATCGAGCAGAAATTACAATTTTTAAATTAAAAAAGTTCATTAACATAGATAAGAATATTTTACTCAAAAACAATGGTTTTTTTAACCAAAAAAAAAATCATAATTTTAGTAGAAAAACTTGAATTCTATAAAAATTCTTGAGAAATTGCAATGCTTGTGGGGGGGGGGTAAAAGAAAAAAAACTGGGGGGGGTAAAAGAAAAAACTGGGGGGGGTAAAGAAAAAAACTGGGGGGGGTAAAAGAAAAAAAACTGTCCCATGTGAATGATAATTTTATGTGGCTACCGTGACCTTTTTAACCGTAGTGGTCTAATATCCAGACCTGTCTAGCAGCTGCACTAGTAACAACTCTCATCACTATCTCTGTGCTCTCTTTCACTCTTTATGTACCTATGTACGAGCCTGGCCCATGGCCGGGCTCAGAGTAGATAAACTCTCGAAACTCTTCAAAGGTATATATCTATAAGTGGCTACCAAACTTGGCTAATTCTGTCTGTCTGTCTGTCTGTCTCTCTCTCTCTCTCTCTCTCTCTCTCTCTCACTCTCTCTAACACTACCACGTACCATCAGCACTAATAAGACTTCCCGTGAAACAAGAGAGTGCTAACCCACGAACTTCCACATGGGTGATCTCCTGGGACAGGTGAATTGGGAACTGATCCAAAGATTCGCCTCCATCTAATGTCCGGGTAAAGCAGGCTGTAGGAATGTATGTAGTGTGAGCGTAGGTCACAGTGTGCCAGTGTAGGTCACAGTGTGCCAGTGTATGTCACAGTGCCGGTGTAGGTCACAGTGTGCCAGTGTAGGTCACAGTGTGCGAGCGTAGGTCACAATGTGCCAGTGTAAGTCACAGTGTGCCAGTGTAGGTCACAGTGTGCCAGTGTAGGTCACAGTGTGCCAGTGTAAGTCACAGTGTGCGTGTAGGTCACAGTATGTCAGTGTAGGTCACAGTATGCCAGTGTAGGTCACAGTGCGAGTGTAGGTCACAGTGTGCAAGTGTAGGTCATAGTTCGAGAGTGCAAGTCACAGTGTGACTGTTTAACGAGTCAAACAGTGATTATACACAACGGGCACTGAGAAGACTCAAACTTACGACGCTTCGGTCCCACTTGCACCATAAACTAGCGACACACAGTGATTACCTGACCGTGTATTGTGGGTTTGGTGGGTCGCCGTTGTCTGTACACACTTCACAAAAACGCTCACCTTAGTGTGACATTTCAGTTATTAGTACTGTGAATAACACACATGCACAATATCGTGACTGGAACAATACTCAAATAACCCATTTACTAAGTCTGACTTTGTAAAATGGTCCAAGTCGGACCGGAACGTCGTCGTAAGCTTCTCTCTCCAATGGGTTATTTGTGTATCAGTGACTTCTTATAAATGTTCACTTTTACTAAGAGAAGCAATCTAACCTAACTTTTCATACAGTTCCTCAGTCTTGATGAAGGTGTTGAAGATAGTGACAGTACATGGGGTAATCAGTCCCTCAGTCTTGAAGGTGTTGAAACTACCTGAAGTCTACCTGAAGGGTGTTCCGGGGGTCAACGCCCCCGCGGCCCGGTCCATGACCAGACCTGCCGGTGGATCACAACACGATCAACGAGGCTGTTAATGCTGGCCGCACGCAGTCTTATCAACCAAGTTCCTTCTTGAAGACACCCAGGATCTATTGGTTATTCCCCTTTTATATGATGAGAGGCTGTTGAACAGTCTTGGGCCCCAAACACTTACTGAGTTTTAGTGAACTCACGGCGCTCTGTTTTTCATACGAGGTATGTTGCATTAACTGCCTGATCTTTTTCTTTCGTATGGAGTTACTTATGTGTACAGTTTGGGATCGGTCTCTATCGGATTTTCCAGTGTAAATTATGAAGTATCTTCCTTGCCTGCGTTCCAGGGAGTACAGGTCAAGGGACATTAAAAGTTCCCAGTAATTAAGGTGCCCGACTGAACATACAGGTGCAGTAAAGGCTCTTTATACATTCTCCAGATCAACAATTTCACCTGCCTTGAAAATGGCTGTTAGTGTACAGCAATACTAAACCCTAGAAAGAACAAGCGACTTCAAGAGGATCATCACTGGCCTGACATATAGAACTGAAGATTGTATAGCATGTTTTGTTGAACCACGACATTCATACTGGTGTGTGTGTACTCACCTATTTGTACTCACCTATTTGTGGTTGCAGGGGTCGAGTCCTAGCTCCTGGCCCCGCCTCTTCACCGGTTGCTACTAGGCCCTCTCTCTCCCCGCTCCATGAGCTTTATCAAACCTCGTCTTAAAACTGTGTATGGTTCCTGCCTCCACTACGTCATTTTCTAGGCTATTCCACTGCCTTACAACTCTATGACTGAAGAAATACTTCCTACTATCTCTCTGACTCATTTGTGTCTTCAACTTCCAATTGTGGCCTCTTGTTTCTGTGTCCCCTCCCTGGAACATCCTGTCTTTGTCCACCTTGTCTATTCCACGCAGTATTTTATATGTCGTTATCATGTCTCCCCTGACCCTCCTGTCCTCCAGTGTCGTCAGGCCGATTTCCCTTAATCTTTCTTCATAGGACATTCCCCTTAGCTCTGGAACTAACCTTGTCGCAAACCTTTGTACTTTCTCTAGTTTCTTGACGTGCTTTATCAAGTGCGGGTTCCAAACAGGTGCTGCATACTCCAGTATGGGCCTGACATACACGGTGTACAGTGTCTTGAATGATTCCTTACTAAGGTATCGGAATGCTGTTCTCAGGTTTGCCAGGCGCCATTGCTGCAGCAGTTATCTGATTGATGTGTGCTTCCGGAGACATGCTCGGTGTTATACTCACCCCAAGATCTTTCTCCTTGAGTGGGGTTTTTGCAGTCTTTGGCACCTAGCCTATACTCTGTCTGTGGTCTTCTGTCCCCCTTCCCCCTTTCTTCATGACTTTGCATTTGGCAGGATTAAATTCGAGAAGCCATTTGTTTGGCCCAGGTGTCCAGTCTGTCCAGGTCTTTTTGAAGCCCTGCCTGGCCCTCATCAAATTTAATTCTCCTCATTAACTTCACATCATCTGAAAAACAGGGACACTTCTGAGTCTAACCCTTCCGTCATGTCGTTCACATATACCAAAATAGCAGGTCTAGGACCGACCCCTGTGGGACCCCCCCTCGTCACAGGTCCCCACTGTGATACATCATTAGTACCATGACTCGTTGTTGCCTCCCTGCAGGTATTCTCTGATCCATTGCAGTGCCCTTCCTGTTATATGCGCTGATGCTCTAGCTTTGCACTAATTCTTGTGAGGAACTGTGTCAAAGGGGCCTTCTTGCATTTCCAAGAGATGAAAATCAACCCACCCCTCTCTCTCTTGTTTTACTTCTGTTTTTTTATCATAAAACTCCGAAGGTTTGTGACACAGGATTTGCCTTTCCCGTGATTCCGTGCTGGTTGGCATTTATACTCCTGTTCGTTCCAAAGGGGCTCCACCACTTCTCCTCCTGATAATCTTTCCATAATTTTGCATACTATACACGTCAATGACACAGGTCTATTGTTTAGTGCCTCTTTTCTGTCTCCTTTTTTAAAATGGGAAAATACATTTGCCGTCTTCCATACCTCAGGTAGTTGCCCCCGTTTCCAGGGGTGTGTTGAAGATTGTGGTAAGTGGCCGCACAACATATCTGCTCCCTCTCTAAGGACCCACGGGGAGGGTGTTGTCGGTCCCATTGCCTTTGAGGTATCGATGTCCCTTAGCAGTTTCTTCACCTCCTCCTCATCTGTATGTATGTCGTCCAAACTTGTTGGTGTATTCCTTGCTGGGTTTTACCATCTGGTCTGTTCCCCCAGAGTCCTTCCCGTCTCTACTGTAAATACTTCCTTAAATCTCGTGTTGAGCTCCTCGAAAACCTCTTGATCGTTTCTTGTGAGTTCTCCACCTTCTTTCCTCAGCCTTATCCCTTGGTCCTTGACTGTTGTCTTCCTCCTAATGTGGCTATACAGCAGTTTCGGGTCAGATTTGACTTTCGATTTCTATGTCGTTTTCATACTGTCGCTGGGCCTCCCTCCTTATCTGTGCATACTCGTTTCTGGCTCTTCTACTAATCTCCTTGTTTTCCTGGGTCCTATGCCTCCTGTACCTTTTCCATTCTCTGTTGCACTTAGTTTTTGCCTCCCTACACCTTCGGGTAAACCAAGGACTCGTTTTGGTCTTCCTACTATTTCTGTTTCCCTTGGGAACAAAACTTTCCTCTGCCTCCTTGCACTTTGTTGCCACATATTCCATCATCTCGTTTACTGATTTTCCTACCATTTCTCTGTCCACTGAACCTCTGCAGGAAGTTTCTCATACCTGTGTAGTCCCCCTTTTATAGTTTGGCCTGTCCCCTTCAGTTCCTGTTACCTTCTCCACTTGTAACTCTACTATATAGTCAAAACTCAGAACCACATGATCGCTAGCTCAAGGGGCCTCTCGTAAGTGATGTCCTCAATGTCTGAACTGCTCAGGGTGAACACAAGATCCAGTCTTGCTGGCTCATCCTCCCTCTCTCTCTGGTTGTGTCCCTGACATGTTGATGCATGATGGTTTTCAAGTACCACATCCATCATCTTGGCTCTCCATGTTTCGGGACCCATGTGGCTCCAGGTTTTCCCAGTCGATCTCCCTGTGGTTGAAATCGCCCATTACCAGTAACTTTGCTCTGCTCGAGTGAGATCTTCTTGCCACCTCATGCCAGTGTGTCCACCATCGCCTGTTGTTTTCTTCGTACTCTCTCTTGGCCTCCTGCAGTTCTGTGGTGGGTTATACATCACTCCAATGACTACTTTATGTTCTCCGGACTGAATTGTACCTACAATGTAGTCTCTTTCTCCAATCATGTCCATGCCTTCCATTTCCTCAAATCTCCATCGGTGTTTTATGAGCAGTGCAACCCCTCCTCCCCCTTACTCTTCTATCTTTCCTCAGGATCTGATATCCTGTTGGGAAGATTGTGTCTGTTATTGTCTCAGCGAGTTTTGTTCTGTGATGCTATGATGTCTGGGGATTCTTCACTGATTCTTTCATTCCACTCCTCATGTTTATTCGTTATTCCATCCGCGTTTGTGTACCAAACCTTTAGTTTCTTTTCTATCATTGTGGTCATGCAAGTATATTGGGGTTGGGGGAGCGAGAGCCTTTGTGGGGGCCTATATGGGGCTGTGGTGTAGGTGGGGTTTGTGTTGATGGGGGTGGGGTCAGAATGCCCATAAGGGAAGTGTTGGGGGGGTTTTGATATGGGGGTTTGGGTGGCAGAGGGAACAGTGGTGAGTTGTAGTTAGGTTGTCATTTGGGTTTGGGAGTGTCGGGGTGGGTCTTTTGGTGGGAGATTCTGTGGGGTGTGTTTTCCCTTCCCCCTGTGTTGGGTCTGTCATTTTTATTGTTTCGTTTCCCCCTTTCGTTCTGTACCCTCTCTTTCGTGTAGTCCTTTCTTTTGTGTTTGTCGCGGTCGAGGTATCTCTCTGGTACCCCTTGTCCCCAGTTTGCTTTCTCTTGCGAAACCCGATTCAATGATTTTTCTTTGAAAGTTATTGTAGGCCTTATCCTTCCCCTGCAAAACCCCCCAATTCTCTGAAATTTGTCCCTGGGTATATTGCCCCCCCCTATTGTTTTCATGATGCCTTCAAAATTTTTTTTTTTTTCCTGTTTTTTTTCTTCAAAGTTGGCCCCCTTGCTTTTGGCCCCTACAAAAAACTGACCTCCCCCTTTCCTCCTCCATGAGTCCCCACTGCTTCCTCTGAGGCATTTTATTTTTTCCCTTTTTATGTTTTTGCCTTCATCCCTGTATATTGAAATTCTTTCTCAGTGAACTGTCTTTTCCCGACAGTGTCCCTTGTACTGCAGTTTGGGTTAGAATCTCGCATTTAGATACCTTCATTGTCTTGGACCTGTCGTTTGTCTTTGTGTGCTCATCGTCTTTTCCCCGACCCCCCTGGGTCTGATAGGGCCCTTTGTGACGGTATGTCTCCCTTGTTGCTTACCCTCCCTTGTCTGCGCCTGATTTGAATTTCTGATGTCCAAAACTGGGAAATTTTCATTTGTCTTTAATCTGTTTCAGGCTTTTCAGTTTCTTCTAGCATGTATCCTAGCTTCTGTGTAAGACCTGTACTTCCCCCTTCCTGCACTCTTCAGCTATCCCCTCCCATGTGGTGTGTGTTGTGTGTGTGGGTGTGTTGTTGTGTGTTGGTATGTGTGGGTGTGGTGTTGTGTGTGTGGTTTTGTGTTGTGTTATGTGTAAACCCCTTTAAAAGGGGTATATATCATAAGTGGCAAACCAAAAATTTGGTAATTTCTGTCGTTTTGTCTGTCTGTCTCTCTCTTTTTCTCTCTCTCTCTTCTCTCTCACTCTCTCAAACACTCCCCACGTACCATAAACCCACTAATAAAACTTCCCGTGAAACAAGAGGGGGTTGCAAACCCACGAATTTTCCCATGGGGATCTCCGGGGGACAGGTAAATTTGGAACTGACCCAAAAGATTGGGCCCCCAAAAAAAATTGTCCCGGGTAAAGCGGGCTGTAGGAAATGTATTGTGTAGCGTAGGTCCAGTGTGCCAGGGGTAGGCACGGTTGTCCCAGTGTTTGTCCCCGTCCCGGTGTGGGTCACAGTGTGCCGTGTAGGCCCCACAGTGTGCGAGGAAAGGTAAAATTGTGCCATTTGAAAAGTACATGTCCCATTGTAGGTCACAGTGTGCCAGGGTTAGGTCACAGTGTGCCAGTTTTAAGTCACAGTGTGCGTGTAGGTCCAGTATGTCAGTGTAGGTCACAGTATCCCCTGTAGGTCACAGTGCGGTGAAAGGTCCCGGTGTCAAGTTAGGTCATAGTTCGAGATTTGAAAGTCACAGTTTTGACTGTTTAACGGGGGTCAAACAGTGATTATTTCACAAGGGGGCACTGAGAAGACTCAAACTTACACGTTTCGGCCCCACTTGCACCATAAACTCGACACCAGTGTTTCCCTGACCGTGTATTGTGGGTTTGGGGGGGTCCCCCGTTGTCTGTACACACTTCAAAAAAACGCTCCCTTAGTGTGACTTTTTCAGTTATTAGTACTGTGAAAAACACACATGACAATATCGTGACTGGAACAATCCCTCAAAAAAACCCATTTATTTAAGTCTGACTTTTTAAATGGCCCAAAGTCGGCCCGGGAAAACGTCGGAAAAGCTTCTTCCCCAAGGGGTTTATTTGTGTATCGTGATTTCCCTTATAAATGTTCACTTTTACTAAGAGAAGCAATCTAACCTAATTTTTCATACAGTTCCTCACCCCTTGATAAAGGGGGTTGAAGATAGTGACAGTACATGGGGAAATTTCAGCCCCCTCAGTCTTAAAAGGTGTTAAAAACTACCTGAAGTTACCTGAAGGGTTTTCCGGGGGGCAACCCCCCCGGGGGGCCCGGTCCTGCCGATGCCGGGGATCAAAAACCACGATCAACGAGGCTGTTAAGCTGGCCGCACGCAGTCTTTTCAAACCAATTTCCCTTTCTTGAAGACACCCGGGATTATTGGTTTTTCCCCCTTTTTAAAATTGATGAAAAGGCGGGTTGAACAGTTTTGGGGCCCCCCAAACATTTTACTGAGTTTTGGGTAAAATCACGGGCTCTGTTTTTCTAGGGAGGAATTTGCTTTAAAACTGCCTGATCTTTTTTCTTTCTATGGAGTTACTTATGTTCCCTTTTTTGGGATGGGTTTCTCTACCCGGTTTTTTCCAGGTAAATTATGAATTTAATTTTCCCCTTGCCGCTTTTCCGGGAAAGTACAGGTAAAGGGGGACTTTAAAAATTTCCCATTTAATTTAAAGGTTTGCCCGACGAACATACAGGTGCATTTAAAGGCTCTTTATAATTCTCCAAAATCAAAAAAAATTTCACCTCCCCTTGGGAAAAATGGCTGTTGGGTGTACAGCAATACAAACCCTAAAAAGAACAAGCGACTTCAAGAGGTTTTTCACTGGCCTGACTAAGAATGAGATTGTTTAGAAATTTTTTGTTGAACCACGACTTTCCCATACTGGGTGTGTGTATCACCTATTTGTACTCCCCTTTTATTTGGGGGTTGCGGGGGGCGAGCCCTACTCCTGGCCCCCCCCTCTTAAACCGGTTTGCTACTGGGGGCCCTCTCTCTCCCCGCCCATGAGCTTTATCAAATCGTTTTTTAAAACTGGTATGGTTCCTGCCCCCACTATTCCATTTTCTGGCTATTCCACGGGCCTTTAAAAACTCTATGACTGAAAAAATATTTCCTATATCTCTCTTTTTTCATTTTTGTTTCAATTTCCCAATTGGGGCCCTCTTGTTTCTGTTTTCCCCTCCGGAAAAAAACCTGCTTTGCCCAACCTTGTCTATTTCCACGCAGTATTTTATATGTCGTTTAAAGGGGTCTCCCCTGACCCCCCTGCCTCCAGTGTCGTCAGGCCGTTTTCCCCCTTAATCTTTTTTTCATAGGACATTCCCCTTAGCTCGGGAAAACAAAAACCTTTTGTCGAAAACCCTTTGTATTTTCTAGTTTTTTGACGTGCTTTATCAAGTCCCGGGCCCAAAAACAGGGGGCTGCATACCCCAGTATGGGCCTGACATCAGGGTGTACATGCCCTTAAAATGTTTTCCTTACTAAGGTATGGGGAATGCTGTTCTCATTTTGCCAGCCCCCCATAGCTCCCGCATTTTTTCTGATGATGTGTGCTTCCGGGACACCCTCGGTTTTTTATATCCCCCCAAATTCTTTCTCCTTGAGTAAAGGTTTTTGCAGTTTTTTGGCCCACCTAGCCTATCCCTTTTGTCTGGGGTCTTTGGGGCCCTTCCCCTTTCTTCTTTGACTTTGCATTTGGGGGTTTAAAATTTTCGGAAAGCCATTTGCTGGCCAGGTGCCCATCTGCCCAAGGTCTCTTTGGGGTCCTGCCGGTTCATCAAATTTAATTCTCCCCCCATTAACTTCACACATCTGAAAACGGGGACCTTCTGAGTCAAAACCCTTCCGTCGGGTCGTTCAAAATATACCAAAAATAGGCCTGGCCCTTGGACCGACCCCTGGGGGGACCCCCCGCCCCAAGGGTGCCCCCCCTTTTGAAAACATCATTACGAAACCATGACTCGTTGTTGCCCCCCTGTCGGTTATTCTTGATCCATTGCACCCCCCTTTGTTATATGCCCCTGATGCTCTAGCTTCGCCCCTAATCTCTTGTGAGGAATTTGTGTCAAAGGCCTTCTTGCAGCCAAGAAGAGGCAATAAAACCCACCCCCCTCTCTCTTGTTTTATTCTGTTTTTTTTTTTATCAAAAAAACCTCCAAAATTTTTTGTGACACGGGAAAATTTCCCTTTCCCGGAACCCGTGCTGGTTGGCATTTATATCCTGTTCCGTTCCGGTGCTCCACCATTTCTCCCCCTGAAAATTTCTTCCCTCCAAAATTTTGCATACTATCCCGTAAATTTTTTTTTGGGGACACAGGTCTTTTTTTTTGTCCCTCTTTTCTGTCCCCTTTTTTAAAAAAGGGGAAAATACATTTGCCGTCTTCCAAAACCTCGGGTTTATTTGGGCCCGTTTCCAGGGATGTTTTTTGAAGATTTGGGGTAAGTGGCACGCACAAATATCTGCTCCCTCTTAAGGACCCAGGGGAAAGATGTTGCCCGGGGTCCCATTGCCTTTAAAGGTATCGATGCCCCCTTAGCAGTTTTTAACCCCCTCCTCATTGAAATGTATGTCTTCCAACACTTGTTGGGTTTTCCTTGTTTGGTGTCCCCAATCTGGTCTTTTTTCCCCCAAGGCCCCTTCCTGTCTCTACTTTTTAAATATTCCTTTAAACCCCTCTTTGTTGAGCTCCTCGAAACCCTCTTGATCGTTTTTGTGAGTTCTCCACCTTTTTTCCCTCACCCTTTAAATCATCTGGCCTTTGGGACTGTTGTCTTCCCCCCTTTAATGGGGGCTATACAGCATTTGGGGTCAGTTTTGGACTTTCGATGCTATTTCGTTTTCTATGTCGCTGGGCCTCCCCCCCTTATCTGTGCATATTTTTCCTTTCTGGGCTTTTCTAAAATCCCCTTTTTTTTCCGGGGTTTCCTATGCCCCCTTTGTACCTTTTCCTTTTCCTCTGTTGCACTTGGGTTTTTTCCCTTCCCTACACCTTCGGGAAAACCCAAAGGGGACTCGTTTTGGCCCTTCTCTTTTTTTCTTTTTCCCCTTGGGAAAAAAATTTCCTCGGCCCCCCTTTTGCACTTTGTTCCAAACTTTTCCCATAATCTCGTTTACTGTTTTTCCTCCATTTCTCTGTCCCACTAAACCTCCTGCGGGGAAGTTTCTCTACCTTTTGTAGCCCCCCCTTTTATAGGGGGGCCCTGTCCCCTTCAGTTCCTGTTACCTTCTCCACTTGTAACTCAAACTTTTAAAAGTCCCAAATCAGACCCATGATCGCTACCCCAAGGGGCCCTCGTAAGTGATGCCCTCAATGCCCGAACTGCTCGGGGTTTAACCACAAGATCCATCTTTGCTGGCTCATCCTCCCCCTCTCTCTCGGGGTTGTGTTTTTTGACATGTTTGTGCATGGGGTTTTTTCAATTTTCCACTTCCATCTTTTGGCTCTCCATTTTTCCCGGGCCCCCCAGGGGGTCCAGGTTTTCCCAGGGGAATCTCCCTGGGGTTTGGAAATCCCCCCATTAAAAGAAACTTTGCTCTCCCTCGGTGAGTTTCTTTTTCCCACCTCAGCCATGGGTCCACCACGCCCTGTTTTTTCTTCGTATCCTCTCTTGGCCCCCTTTGATTCCGGGGGTGGGGGGTTTTTTACATCACTCCCAATGACTACTTTATGTTCCCCGGGACTGAATTGTACCTAAATGTAGTCTCTTTCCCCCAATCAGGCCCCATCCCTTTCCCATTTTTCCTAAAAATTCCATCGGGGGTTTTTTTTTGGCCCAGGGGCAACCCCTCCCCCCCCTTCTACTCCTTTTTATTTTTTCCCTCAGGATCTGAAAATCCTGTTGGGAAGATTGTGTCTTTTATTGTCTCAGCGATTTTTTGTTTTTTGTGACGGGCTATGATGTCGGGGGATTCTTCACTGTTTCCCTTTTATTCCACTCCTCATTTTTTTTTCGTTTTTCCATCCGCGTTTGTGTACCAAAACCTTTAGTTTCTTTTTCTATCTTTTGTGGTCATGAAAAGTTTTTTGGGGGGGGGGGGAGCAAAGACCCTTTTTTGGGGGCCCTATATGGGGCTGGGGTGTAGGGGGGGTTTTGTTGATGGGGGTGGGGTCAGAAGGGCCCATGGGGGACAGCGGGGGGGTGTTTTTTTGTGTTTAGGGGGGGTTGGGGGCAGGGGGAAAGTGATGGTTGTAGTTTTGGTTTGGCTCATTTGGTTTGGGGGAGTGTCGCTTTTGGAGTCTTTTGGTGGAGATTCTGGGGGGTTTTGTGTTTCCCCTTTCCCCGGTTTTCGGGGCCCTTTCTCTTTTTAATTGCTTCCGTTCCCCCTTGCGTCTCTGAAACCCTCTTTTTCCCAGGGTGGCCTTTTCTTCTTTGTTCTGTCGGGTTTCGAGGTATACTCTCGGTACCCTCTTTGTCCCCCCCAGTCTTGTTTTCCCTCTTGCAGAATCCTGATTCGAACTGATTCTTTTTTGAAAATTTACTTTTGATGGGCCTTTCCTTTCCACTGCAAAACCCCAATTTTCTCTAAAAATTTTTGTCACCTGGGTCATTTTTTGCCCTCCCCTTTTGTTTTCATGATGCCTTCAATCTTTTTTTTTTCTCCTCCTGTTTTATTTTTAAAAGCCCCCCCTTTGGGCTTTTTGGCCCCTTCCCAAAAAAAAATGCCCTCCCCCTTTCCCCTCCCCCACTGAGTCCCCCTTCTGTTTCCTCTGAGGATTTTATTTCTTTCCATTTAATGTTCTTCCCTTTTCATTTCCCGGGGCCCAAAATCTGAAACTTCTATTCTCAGTGAACTTTTCTTTCCTGACCAGCTGTCCCTTCCCTACTGCAGTTGGCTTTTAAAGAATCTCGCAATAGCATCCTTCATTGCTTGGGACCTGTGGGTTTGATCTTAGTGTGCTCATCGTCTTTTCCCGCCCCCCGTGGGTTGTTGGGGCCCCTTCGTTTTCGGTTTGTCTCCGTTTTTGTTTTCCAATCCCCCTTGTCTGCCCCTGACTTTGAATTTCTGATGTCACATCTAAATTTGTCATTTGTCTCTCAAATCTTTTTTCGGGTTTTGGGCAGTTTTCTTTCTAAGCATGAAACCTTAGCTTCGCTGTTTGGGAACTTTTTACTTCCCATTTCCCTTTGCACCTTTTCCCAAGCTATCCGCCCCTCCATGTGTGTTGTGGTGTGTGTGTTGTGTGTGGTGTGTTGTTGTGTGTTGTGTGTGGGGTTGTGGGGTGTGTTGTGTTTTTGTATGTGTATTGGTTGTGTGGTGTGTGTGTGTATGTGTGTGTGTGTGTGTTGTGTGCGTTGTGTATGTGTGTTTTGTGTGTGGTGGGGTGGTTTTGTGTGTGTGTGTGTGTGTATGTATGTGTGTGTTTTTTGTGGTGTGTTTTGTTGTGTGGGCATGTTGTGTGAATGGTTTGTGTATGTGTGTGTGTGTATGTGGGTGTGTGGGGTGTGTTTGGGGGTGTGTGGTGTGTGTTGTGTGTGTTGTGTTGTTGTGTGCGTGGGGTGTGTGTGTTTTGTTTTGGTGTAGTGTGGGGTGTGTTTTTGTGTTGTTGTGTGTGTGTTGTAGTGTGTTTTGTGTGGGGTGTGTGTGTGTTGTGTATGTTTTGTGTTTTGTATGTGTGGTGTGTGTGTTTGTGTGTACTCACCTAGTTTACTCACCTAGTTGAGGTTGCGGGGGTCGAGTCCGGGCCCCGGGCCCCCGCCTCTTCACTGATCGCTATAGGTCACTTCCCCCGACCCGTGACCCTTTTTCATCCCTCTGCTTAAAGCTTGTTTGGATCCTGCCCCTCCACTACATCGTTCCCCAAACTTTTTCCCACTTACTGACTACCCCTGTGGCTAAAGAAAAAAATTCCTAACTTTCCCTTTTGATTCATCTGTGCTTTAGTTTCCCAAAATGGGGCCCCCTTGTTACTGGGGCCCAAATCTCGGGAAAACATCCTGTCTTTGTCCCCCCTTGTCAATTCCCCTCAGTATTTTGTATGTTTTTTATCATGCCCCCCCCTATCTTCCCCCCCTCCAGTGTCGTCAGGGTTGATTTCCCTTAACCTCTCCTCTTTTGGACATCCCTCTTGCTCGGGGGACTAGTCTTTTTGCAAACCTTGCATTTTTCTCTAGTTTTTTTTAACGTGCTTGGCTAGGGGGGGGGGTTTCCCAAAAACGGGTGCCGAAATACCCCAAATATGGGCCTAACGTATAGGTTTTTACAGGGCCCTAAACGATTCCTTATTAAGTTTCCCGGAAGGCTGTTCTGGGGTTTTTTGCTAGGCCCCCATAGGGCTGCAGCGTTATTTGGTTAAATGTGGTTTCGGGAAAATGTGCCTGGTTTTTATATCCCCCCCAAGATTTTTTTCCCTTTGAGTGAGGTTTGTAGTCTCGGGACCCCCTGATGTACCCGTCTGGGGCCTTCTTTCCCCTTTCCCCCAAATCTTCATGATTTTTGCACTTGGGGGGGATTGAACCCCAAAGGACCCCAAGGGGCGGGACCAGGTCTCACCCTGTCCAACCCCCTTTTAGTTCTCCCTGGTCTTCGATCGGTGTTTTTTTCTCATCAACTTCACGTCATTGCAAACAGGGAAAACCTCAGAGTCATTCCTTCCGTAATTCTTTTCCCCAATCCAGGAACGCACTGGCCCTAGGACTAAACCCCTGGGGGCCCCGCTGGTCACAGGTCCCCAACTCTGACACCTCCCCACGTACCATGACTCGGGCTGTCTTCCTGACAAGTTTTCCCTGTTTTTTGGGTAGGGGCCTTTCCCTTTTACCCCTGTTTGGCCCTTCCATTTTTTTGCCCCAAAATTTTCTTGTGGGGAAAACTTTTGTCAAACGCCTTTTGCGTCCAAAAAAATGCAATCCCCCCAAACCCCTCTCCCTCTTGTCTTATGTGTCACCTTTGTCATAAAAATTTCCAGTGGGGTTTTGACACAGGATTTCCCGCCCCTGAAACCATGCTGGTGGGGGTTGATGAGATCTTTCCCTTTCTAGGTGTTCCCCCAAATTTTCTCCTGTTAATCTTCTCCATGATTTTGCATATATAATGTCAGTGCACTGTTTCCTTTTTGGGGTTTAGTGCTTAATGTCGGGTCCCCTTTTTTTAAAAGTTTGGGACTACATTTGCGTTTTCCCAAAGCCTCAGGCAATCTCCCTGTTTCGATAGATGTTTTGAATAGTGTGTGTGGGGTGTGTGTGTGGGGTTGTGTGTGAAGGGGTGTGTGTTTTGTGTGTGTGGGGTGGGGTGGTGTGGGTATGTGTGTGGGTGTGTGTGTGTGGGTGTGTGTGTGTGTGTGTGTGGTGTGTGGTTTTGTGTGTATGTTGTTTTGTGTGTTTTGTGGTGTGTGTGTGTTTATGTATGTATGTGTGGTTTTGGTGTGTGTATGTGTGTGTGTGTTTTGTGTGTGTGTGTTGGTGTGTGTGTGTGTATTTGTGTGTGTGTTGTTGTGTGTGTTGTGTGGTGGTTGTGTGTGTTTTTGGGTGCGTGTGTGCGTGTGTCGTGGTTGTTTGTGTGGGGTTGTGTGTGTGTGTTTTGGTGGGTGTGTGTGTTGGGGTGGGGGTTGTGTGTATGCGTGCCGCGCCGCGCGCGTGTGTGTGCGTGGGGTGTGTGTATATTTTATGTGTTGTGTGTGTGTTTTGGTGTGGGGTGTGTGTGTGTGTGTGTGTTATGTGCGTTGCTATGCGAGTGTTTGGGGGGGGGTGAATGGGGGGGGGCCCCCGGGGAATCTCCCTGAAGTGTGTTTCGGGGGTAAACCCCCCCCGCGACCGTCCTTAAAAAGGGCCCCTCGTGGGGATTGGGCCAATCCCCGGGTTTGTTACTGGGGGGGCTGCACGTTGCCCAACGAAAGGGGGACCATAGCCCCCGGCTGATAGGGAAACGGGTTAGTGTGGGAAATTTGTAGG
>NC_069400.1:73788025-74085525 GCF_026875155.1 Cherax quadricarinatus | reverse complement strand
CCCTCCCCCAAAAATTTTTTTTTCCCCCACCCTTTTTTTTAATTTTTTTAAAAAAATTTTTTTTTTCCCCCTTTTTTTCCCCCCCCCCCCTTTTTTCCCCCCCCCCTTTTTTTCCTTTAAACCCTTTTTTCCCCCTTTTCTTTTCCCCCCCCCCTTTTTTTTCCCCCCTTTTTTCCCCCCCCCTTTCCCCCCCTCCCCCCCCCCGGGGAAACCCCCCCCCCCCCCCCCCCCCCGGGGGCCCCCCCCCCCCCCTTTTTTCCCCCGGGGGTTATTTAAAAAATTTTTGGGGGTTTTTTTTTTGTGGAAAAATTTTTTTTTCCCCCCCCTTTTTTTCCCCCCCCGGGGGCCCCCCCCCCCTGCCCCCAAAACCCCCAAAACCCCCAAACCCACCCCCCCACTTTCCCCCCCAAAACCCCTTTTTTAAAAAATTTTCCCCAAAGGGAATTGGGCCCCCAAAGGGGGGTTTTTTTCCCCCCCGGGGGGGAAAAAAATTTTTGGGGTTTAAATTTTTTTTGGGTTTTCCCCCCTTTCCCCCCCCCCTTCCCTCCCCCCCCCCCCCCCCCCCCCCCCCCCCCCCCCCCCCCCCCCCCCCCCCCCCCCCCTGGTTTTTGGGGGGTTTCCCCCGGGGGCCCTTTTTTGGGGGGGGTTCCCCCAAACCCCCCCTTTTTTGGGGGGGTCCCTCCCCGGGGCCCCCTTTTTTTTGGGGGGCCCCCCGGGTTTGTTTTTTTTGGGGTTTTGGGGTTTTTTTTTTGGGGGGGGGGGTGTGTGGGGGTTTTTTTTTGGGGGGGTTTTTTTTTTTTTGGGGGGGTTTGGGGGGGGGGGTTAAGGGGCCCCCCCCTTTTTTCCCCCTTTTTTTTGGGGGGGCCCTTTTTCCCCCTTTTTCCTTTTTGGGCCGGTCAAACCCCCCCCCCCAAAAAATTTTTTTTTTTGGGGAAAAACCCCCCCCTTTTCCCCCCCCTTTTTTAAAATGGTTCCCCCTTTTTTGGTGTAGGGGAGTGTATAGTGTTTTGGTGTGGGGGATTTTATAGTTGTTGGTGGGGGGGAGTTATAGTGTTTTGGGTTTGGGGGGGGAGTGTATGTTTTGGGTGTGGGGAGTGTATAGTGTGTTGGTGTGGGGGGTGTATAGTGGTTGGTGTGGGGGAGTGTATAGTGTGTTGGTGGGGGGGAGTGTATGGGGTTTGGTGGGGGGGAGTTTTTATAGTGTTGGTGTGGGGGAGTTTGTGTGTTGGTGTGGGGGGTGTTAGTGTTGGTGTGGGGGAGTGTATGTGGTTGGTGTGGGGGAGTGTATAGTGGTTGGTGTGGGGGGTGTATAGTGTGGGGTTTGGGGGGGAGTGTTAGTGTTTTGGTGTGGGGATGATGACAACATGGCGTCACCCAAGAAAATGCTTACACTTTTGATCGTAAATATTTTTTTCCGGTTTTTGATTACCGGTTCCTTCTCCCCCCTCTCTCTCTCTCTCTCTCTCTCTCTTCTCTCTCCTCTCTTCTCTCTCTCTTCTCTCTTCTCTCTCTCTCCTTCCTTCTAAAAATTTTTGCTGCTTTCCCTAGCTTTTTTATCCCCCTGTTTGCACCTTTTTCTTTTTTCCTTCAATTTCTTAATATATTTTTTTGTGTTCTCCTCCTGTCTTCCTGCTCCTCCTCCGCATTTTTACCTAATTCTCTTTCCCTTTTATTCATTCCCTCTCCTTAACTTTCTTTTTTCAAGGGGGTGTTGAAAGGTCCCCTCCCTCCTTCCCTCCCTTCTCTCCCCCTCCACGATCACAAGCCCCCCCCCCTCCCCAGGGTTTACCCCCCCCACCCCCAGCCCCCCAACCACCCTCGCCTGTTTTTCGGGGCGTTATGAAAAAAATCGCGGGGTCTGATCTTTTTTGTAAAAACCGTTTTTTTATATGGGCCCCGGTGGGGTCCCCCAAAGGGTATTTCTCTCCTGGCCGTGCTGCCGGACCCCCCAAAAAGCCTGCCCTACCCCCCTACCCCCCGATATCCAAAACCCCGCCTTAGCCCACTTTCCCCAAGCTACACAATGGGTGGTGTCCTCAGCAGCAGCTGGGCCCCGCTCAGCTGGGAATTTGCTATGGGTCCCAGCACAGAGAGTAAGGGCGCAGCCTTTCCGGGGGGAGATGTAAATTTCTATTTTACTAGGTTTTTAAAACTTTTCTATTCCGCCCTTCCCCCCCTCCTTTCCCCCCCGCCTGCCCTCCACCCCCCCCTGCCCTCCAACCCCCTCGCCCTCCCCCCGCCTGCCCCCCACCCCCCCCCTCCTGCTAATTAAAATGACGTGTCTCGCGCGTGCGGGTGTTTGTGTGTGTGTACTCACCCAGTTGTACCCCTATTGAGGTTGCGGGGTCGGTCTAGCTCCTGGCCCCGCCTCTTTACTGGCGCTAATAGGTCCTCTCCTGACCCTGGCTTTATAATACCTCTGCTTAAAGCTGTGTATGGATCTGCCCGTTGTGTGTGTTGTGGTTTTGGGGTGTGTGTGTGTGTGTGTGTGTGTGTGTTTTGTTTTGTGTTTTGTGTGTGTGTTTTGTGTGTCTGGTGTGTACTCACCTAGTTTTACTCACCTAGTTGAGGTTGCGGGGGGCGAGTCCGAGCTCCTGGCCCCGCCTCATCACTGATCGCTACTAGGTCACTCTCCCTGAGCCGTGAGCTTTATCATACCTCTGCTTAAAGCTATGTATGGATCCTGCCTCCACTACATCGCTTCCCAAACTATTCCACTTACTGACTACTCTGTGGCTGAAGAAATACTTCCTAACATCCCTGTGATTCATCTGTGTCTTCAGCTTCCAACTGTGTCCCCTTGTTACTGTGTCCAATCTCTGGAACATCCTGTCTTTGTCCACCTTGTCAATTCCTCTCAGTATTTTGTATGTCGTTATCATGTCCCCCCTATCTCTCCTGTCCTCCAGTGTCGTCAGGTTGATTTCCCTTAACCTCTCCTCGTAGGACATACCTCTTAGCTCTGGGACTAGTCTTGTTGCAAACCTTTGCACTTTCTCTAGTTTCTTCACGTGCTTGGCTAGGTGTGGGTTCCAAACTGGTGCCGCATACTCCAATATGGGCCTAACATACACGGTGTACAGGGTCCTGAATGATTCCTTATTAAGATGTCGGAATGCTGTTCTGAGGTTTGCTAGGCGCCCATATGCTGCAGCAGTTATTTGGTTGATGTGCGCTTCAGGAGATGTGCCTGGTGTTATACTCACCCCAAGATCTTTTTCCTTGAGTGAGGTTTGTAGTCTCTGACCCCCTAGACTGTACTCCGTGTGTGTGTGTGTGTGTGTGTGTGTGTGTGTGTGTGTGTGTGTGTGTGTGTGTGTGTGTGTGTGTGTGTGTGTGTGTGTGTGAGTGTGTGTGTACTAACCTATTTGTGGTTGGAGGTGTTGAGTCTCAGTGCCTGGCCCTACTTCTCAACTTTCCATGCCGGATTTACTCACTCTTAGCTTCGTGGTGCCTGTCATACCTATTCTGAAATCTGTATATCGAACTTAAATCCGATAGTTGGTCAAGGTCCTTCCACTTCCCGACCCCACCCCGAAGACTGAAGAAATAATTCCTGACATCCCTGGGAAACATCTGTGTCCCCACTCTCTAACAGTCTATCCCTGTCCACCCTATCAACTTCTCGAAGTATTTTGCATATTATATCTCCTCTGGTTCTGCTATACTCTGTTATCAAATACATTTCCTTTAGCCTTACCTTATACATCACTTTCCTTAGCTCTAGTCTGAGAGAGAGAGAGAGAGAGAGAGAGAGAGAGAGAGAGAGAGAGAGAGAGAGAGAGAGAGAGAGCTCCTGGCTCCGCCTTTTAACCTCAGAGTAGATGGTATATAGTGACTGCTGGTCTCGTGGACCCTGTCATACTTGCTCTTGAAATTGTGTATGGAATTTACCTTCACCTCTGCTTGTAGTTGCTTCGAGATCACCACCCATGCTGGCGGGTCCCAGACAAGGCTTCCTGGTTGCTGGCTTGATGGCTTAGGCTATTGGTGCCTGCCGCCGGCAGCCCAACGTGTGCACCACCCCGGCTGATCAGGAATTGATTTGTTAACCTGTCTAGTGACCTATTGAAGACAGCTAGGGGATCTCTTGTTAATCCTCCTCCTTATGAAAGAAGGGTGTTGAAGAGTCGTGGTTCCTTTACGCTTATTGAGCTGTGTCAGGGTACTCATCGCTTTCCCTGCTTGCGTTCCTGTGTAGTGATTTCAGTGTACTACTTATCACGTATATTTCTCGCCTTCGTTCTAAGGAGTACAGTTCTAGGGACTTAAAGCCCTTCCAGTAATTTAGGCACTTGAGTTTCTGCGAAGTGTGAAACTTCTCTATATATTTCCCAGCTCGACAATTTCTTCTGTTAGTACATAGCAATATTCCAACCTAGAAAGAACCAGCGGCCTGAAGAGTGTCATCACTAGCTTGGCTTCTCTTGTTGTGAGGATTCTGGTTATCCATCCTAACATTTTTCTTGCAGTTCGATAATAATTTAGTTGCAGTCCTTGAACGTGAAATCTTCCATTATCATTTCCAGGTTTCTCACATTTGACTTACGTTCTATTGAGTAATTTGAATGCGCCTTATACTCCGATCCTATTTTTATTTCATCTATGAAATAACTGAAATTTGTCTTCAGTGAACATTGTATTGTTGTCAGTGGCTCACTGGAAGACTTGATTGATATCTTGGAGGCTCTCTGTCTTGAATGGCTCCCACTTCATACAGATTCAGCATCGTCTGCAAAGACGATGGTTTATGTCCCTGTCTATGTCAGATATGAGAATGAGAAAGAAGTGGAGAGAGTAGTGTGCCTTGAGGAGCAGAACTCTTCACTGTAGCCGCCTCTGATTTTTATTACTATTACTTTTTGAGTTCTGTTGGTTACCTGGAGGTTATTCCGGGGATCAACGCCCCCGCGGCCCGGTCCATGACCAGGCCTCCCGATGGATCAGGGCCTGATCAACTAGGCTGTTACTGCTGGCCGCACGCAGTCCAACGTACGAGCCACAGCCCGGCTGATCCGGCACTGACTTTTGGGAAATTTCATATCCATCTGCCCACCATCCCAGTTATTCCTCGTACATATTTTGTGAGCAGTTACCCCCTGAACGTACTTATCAGAGGCTTTCGTAAAGTTTGTGTACACTACATATGCATTTCGCTTGTCTTCTAGTGTATTCAAGACCATGTCGCAAAAGGTTCAGAACAGAAGCGACCTGTTCTGAACCCATGTTGACCTGGGTTGTTTGTGCAACTGTTGTGATTCCGTGTGACTGGCAATCTGGACGTCACCGTTATGTCACTATAGTTTTTTTTTTTTTTACATTTGCTTTGCTGCCACCTTTGTGGTGTGGGGCTGTGTTGGCGAGTTTTAATGACTGGGTTAACTCCAGTGTCCTGGCTTCTCCATACAATATTAAGGCAGTGATAATGGTTTCTTGCAACTCTTCGTGATTTTGAAGTTCCACTAGTCACGACCTGGGGCAGGACATGCTCCTAGGAGTGGGATATGCTCTTTCTCTTTTCTGAAGTTATTCACTGAACTTCTCCTAGTTTAGGAATGTTAAACGCCTCCTTTCCCTACCAAAAATACACCTTATCTGTTCTTCCTTCACCTCTCGGAGTTGCATTAACCGGCATCTGTGTGGATTAAAGTGTAGTTGCCGACTGATCACTGCAAGGTGTCCAGGTCTTGTTGTAGCTGCTCTCTACCCTCTGCTGTTAGTCCTATTATTAATATGACGTTGTCAGCAAACAACCTTACACAGGAACTGATCTGACAAATCATTTACGTATACTATGAGAATTAACGGTGGCAGCGCTCATCTGTATGGACTCCGCTGATCACTCTCGCCCATTCTCGTCCTCTCGTGTGCGTGCGCGCGTGAGACAATGTAAATCAATTCACCCACTTCAATAAGCCAACTCTAAACAAAGATTTCAAAGTGTTTTACATCAGTCAAGGGTCTCTCTTACTGAGATATCCCCTCCCTCCCTCCCTCCCTCGTGCGCTCGTCACATTCTCTCTCTCTCTCTCTCTCTCTCTCTCTCTCTCTCTCTCTCTCTCTCTCTCTCTCTCTCTCTCTCTCTCTCTCTCTCTCTCCGTGTCCGGTTAAGAGAATCGATTATTAGCCCATATATACAGTTGGTCCTAATAACTAAGCAATAAAATAAAAAGAATTGAGATAACTGGGAATAACGAGTAATATATATATATATATATATATATATATATATATATATATATATATATATATATATATATATATATATATATATATATATTAATATATCAATAATAACACTGCACTAGCCAAGGACTCGAACCCATGCTGCTTTGGCCTGCCTCATGGTGGGCGAAAACACATGACGCCCTTATCCACTGAACCATCCAGCGGAACTGGATGTTGTACTCCCTACCCAAGGACACACGATGGTGTGGAGGACTCTGGGCTAATTTCATTCTAGTCCCTGTTTGGTGTACTAGTTCAACGCGCAATTTTTATATTATTGTGACCACGAACGAGTGGTATTGATCAATAACAACACTGCACTAGCCAAGAACTCGAACCCATGCTGCTTCGGCCTGCCGCGTCATGTGTTTTCGCCCACCATGAGGCAGGCCAAAGCAGCATGGGTTCGAGTCCTTGGCTAGTGCAGTGTTGTTATATCTTTAAACGTATAAGAGAAAATTTTAGAAAGGACTTAATTTTCAATGAGTTCATGCCAACTGACCAGCACTGTACTTCCCATCTCCAGGACTCTCAAGTCCGGTCTGCCGGTTTCCCTGAATCCCTTCATAAATGTTGCCTTGCTCACACTCCAACAGCACGTCAAGTCCTAAAAACCATGTCTCCATTTGCTCCTACCTAACACGCTCACGCATGCTTGCTGGAAGTCCAAGCCCCTCGCATACAAAACCTCCTTTACCCCTCCCTCCAACCTTTCCTAGGCCGACCCGTACTCCGGCTTCCCTATATTTATAAAATTTGTGTACTTACATTAAGAAAATACGAAGCCAGTGAGCGTTGTGTGTCTGATGTCAGTTTGAGAGAGAGCGAGGACGTCAGGACTGTCACTCAGCGTACTGAGCTTTATACTCGGGTACACATCTCGCCCCTCCCTATTCCCCATCTCCTCTCATGCCTCCCTCTCAATACATCTTGCCCTCCCCTACATTCTCCCAACCACCTCTCTAAAACATCACTAGCACCTCCCCCTCACACCTCACTAAAACCTCCTAACACCTCCCAAACAACTCCCAAACACCTTCCTAACACCTCCCAAACACCTCCCTCACAAGGTTGCTTTACGAACCTTCCACACAAATGGTCACCCCCATGAAGCAAAGAAAAAAACATTTATGTAGGTCCACTCAGAATTCTGCAGGAGGAGTGAAGGAGGAAAGTGCATTAGTGTGTGTGAGGCGGCGACAGCTCCATGCAAAGCAGAGACGACAATCACATTACTCTCTCTGAGTCCCCACCAATTCTCATTTCTGGCGCTCACCGGCTGAGGGGAGGATGAGGGGTGAGGCTGAGGGGGAGGCTTACCAAGCTGGAGTGGTGGACACTGCCGGACAACAAGGGGAGAGGAGGGGGAAAGTAGGGAGGGAGATAAACAGGGGAAAGCAGGGATGGAGGGGAAAGTAGCGATGGAGTTGAGAGAATAGGGAAAAAGAGAGAGGAATGAAGGAAAAAGGAACAAAAAACGGAAGAAAGAATAGTAAAGTTTAATAATAGTTTATACGAGAGAGAGAGAGAGAGAGAGAGAGAGAGAGAGAGAGAGAGAGAGAGAGAGACAGACAGACAGACAGACAGACAGAATGCAACAGTGGGATGAAATAAGGAAGAGGTGTGCAAAAGAAGAGAAATTGGGGAAAAGAGAGGTGGTAAGTGGATTGTAGTGGACAGCAGCAGAAGTGTGAGGGGAGGATGGAGGAAGGAAGGGGAGGAGAGGGAGAAGAAAGGAAGGAAGGGAGGAGAGAGGAATTTTAATTACTTTCAAGAACTGGACTTTAGGAACCTCGAATATTTCTGGCTCGTTCAAGTGAGAAATATATTTGATTGACACGTGTCGAAAAATAGGGAATGTTTACAACAACACACACACACACACACACACACACACGAGCTGTAAGAACAATTAGTGAAAACTTAGTTCGTGGCCATCTCCTGAAGGAAAGTAGCCTAGCTAGTTCCTGGGGAGGGTAGCCTAGATACTTCCTGAAGGAAGGTAGCCTAGCTAGTTCCCGAAGGAGGGTAGCCTAGCTAGTTCCTGAGGAGGGTGGCCTAGCTAGTTCCTGAAGGAGGGTAGCCTAGCTAGTTCCTGAAGGAGGGTACCCTAGCTAGTTCCTGAAGGAGGGTAACCTAGCTAGTTCCTGAAGGAGGGTAGCCTAGTTAGTTCCTGGGAAGGGTACCCTAACTAGTTCCTGAAGGAGGGTAGCCAAGCTAGTTCCCGGTGAGAGTAGCCTAGTCAGTTCCTGGGGAGGGTAGCCTTGCCAGTTCCTGGGGAGGGTAGCCTAGCCAGTTCCTGGGAAGGGTAGCCTAACCAGCTCCTGAAGGAGGGTAGCCTAGTTATTTCCTGAAGGAGGGTAGTCTAGCTATTTCCTGAAGGAGGGTAGCCTAGCTAGTTCCTGAAAAAGGGTAGCCTAGCTAGTTCCTGGGGAGGGTAGCCTAGCCAGTTCTGGGAAGGGTAGCCTAGCCAGTTTCAGGGAAGGGTAGCCTCGCCAGTTCCTGGGGAGGGTATCCTAGCTAGCTCCTGAAAAAGGGTAGCCTAGCTAGTTACTTGGGAGGATAGCCTAGCCAGTTCCTGGGGAGGGTAGCCTAGCCAGTTCCAGGGAAGGGTAGCCTCGCCAGTTCCTGGAGAGGGTAGCCTAGCTAGCTCCTGAAGGAGGGTAGCCTAGCTTGCTCCTGAAGGAGGGTAGCCTGGCTAGTTCCTGAAGGAGGGTAGCCTAGTGAGTTCCTTGGGATGGTAACCTAGCCAGTTCCTGGGGAGGGTAGCCTAGCCAGTTCTAGGGGAGGGTAGTAGCCTCGCCAGTTCCTGGTGAGGGTAGCCTAGCTAGCTCCTGAAGGAGGGTAGCCTTGCTTGTTCCTGAAGGAAGATAGCCTGGCTAGTTCCTGAAGGAGGGTAGCCTAGTGAGTTCCTTTGGAGAGTAGCCTAGCAGTTCCTGGGGGAAAGTAGCCAGCGCCGTGAGGGCCAGCCCCAACTCACCAAAGTCGTAATAGTAAGGACACGATAAGAGTCTGGCCTGAATAAATCTCAATGCTACGTAATTGACTTTGTGTCACCGCGTAGGCCTACGACTGCCCTAGCCCTGGCCATGGCAAAGGGTACGAAATAACATTTACCACGAATTTATATACGTGTTAAGACGACGGCATCAAGGTACCCAGCATGACGGCTGGGTACGTAACAAGTCTACTTCTTAGGCGTTGCGGATGTTGAGCACCTCCTGACTCTCATCTCTCCCACAGCCCTCGGCACGACTCCCTCACATTTCAGGTGGATTTCCCCCTCTTGGGCCAGGGCTGGAGCGAGGGGTGACAGTTAGTGGTCCCTGGGGTGAGTGGACAGCCTTTCCCTCGGCCTAGCAATGTCCACACAATACTGGACATGCAAATTTACACCCCAGAATGAGACGGCGGGACATTGTTGAGGTACTAGCAGGGGATTTACGTGCGGTGCGTAGCCATTCGTTGAATCTCAATGTTTACGCTCGTAGCCTTTTAATCTAGCAATAATTGCTACTGCGGTATTGTTCTACACACTGCTTATTTCGGAGGCATCACGCGAGAAACCTTTTTATTAAACAAACATGCAGCATTAAATGCAACCATTGTATACATGTTGGTGAGCAAACAAGAGATGCAGAAGATCAGTGGAGTCCTTTCACGGTGACTGAATGTTCTTTCTGACTGTATTGAAGTATAAACAAGGAGCAGGAGGGGGCTTATGTGTTAATTACAGTCAAGTGAGGCCCACGCATCACGTCAACCACCCACGCACATCTCTACAACCTTCTTGCATCATGTCAATTATTCACGCACGTCTCAAGAACGTGCCATAAATACATCCTGCTATGCGGTGGTTCACACCCAAAAATGGTGTATAACTTGTCCTACCTCCTTTACATAGCCCATACTCACTGATGTACCGACCAAAGGATGGTGTATAGCAACATGGTTGAGCCTTTTACCAGACAGCTTCTAGATAGGTTTCCTACGTAGCAACGTACTAGAACATTGCGGTAGTCCTTCTGTGATGAAGAAACAAGAATTCCATCTTGAATGGACGGGGAGGGTTGAAGCAACATGGCATCTTCTCCTTTCCCTCAATTAACAACAATTAAGGGTTAGGAACATTTGAAGACAATTCAAATAAATTCATCACTTACTAACAACAGTATCCTACGTATCAACTACCAAACACTTCGTAAATCCCTAAATTCTTTATAAATATTATCAAGAACACACTCGAATGACAGGAGAAGGGTTTAAGACAACATGGACTTTCCTTCCCATCAATACAACAATTAACGTATAGAACATTGTAGAAACAAATTATAATATTGAATAGCATGAAAACAGTACTTCGCTAACTGCCAAAACTTCCTATAAATCACACTATAAGTTTACTATAAAATATTATCTAAAAAGCAAACACACGACTAAAATGAAATAAACGTAAATATACTACAAGACTTTCGTAAAACATATACAATATATTATATACTATATAAAAGCTCTGTAACAATATTTATAATATATGAAGTAAGATGAAGAAGAAAGCTCGTAACTCCAGAAATCTCGTAAAATTAATACTCAGTATAAGTGGTCAGCTTATTTATCTTAATTATCTATCTCATATATATATATATATATATATATATATAATATATATATATATATATATATATATATATATATATATATATATATATATGTATATTGAGTCAGCCTTATTTTTTTATCTTTTCATTATCGTTCTCCCTACTCTTATTCTCCTCCGTGTTTTTTTTTTTCTCTTATGCTCCTCTTTCTCACTATTATCCTCGTTCTCACCCACTATCTTCCTCCTACTGAATGATAATTTCGCACATCCCTTCTCTCTACTCTTGCTATTCTCCTTTTCCTCTACACTTACTCTCCTCCTTTCCCTCCTCTCAACTCTTATTCTCTCCTCTCTACTCGTATCCCACACACCATATCCGCAACTGAACTAGCAGCGGCTAGTAGAATTAAGACGTAAAATAGCACCCGTGAAGCCTAGTGGCCAGCGCATGCGGGCGCTGTGCTGGAAGGTGCTTTGTACCCTGAAGATATGTGCTGGTCGAGAGTGACAATCTCCAGTGATGTGTGTGGTAGCAGCGGGAGATGCAGCAACAGCATCACCACCACCATCATTACCACCGCAGCAGGAGTATCAGCAGCAGCAGGTGCTGGTGTAAGCCACAAGCAGGAGTGGCGGTCTTCAGGGTGGGACAAAGAAGACGCACCAAGGGGCCGAGGTTAATAAAATTCGTGGGAAGGGAAAGACGACCGGCGCTGCCCAATATTTGAATCGCAAAACACTTTTCAATGGAATTTCTTTTGGATTGACCCTTCAGAGCTGACTTCCTCCTCTATTCAGCGGCGAGGAGCAGCCAGGGGCAGAGGAGAGGGGAGATGGCGGAGCCAAAGTAAAGAGGGAACGATGGTCACCCTCCAAACTTGCTGACCACCGGCCAACGAGGTGGGAGGGAGGGAGCAGAGAGGGAGGAATAGGGGGATGAGATAGAGGAAGATGAGGGGGAGTCGGGGGGTGAATGGGAGAGCCAGGAAGGGAGGAGAGAGGGGAAACAAGAGAGAGCAAGAGCAGACAGACAGTCGAAGAGTCAAGTTATGGACTGACCGCAAAAAGTAGTGAGATAAACAAGAATATTATGATTAATAAACTAATGAAGAAACGCTAAACCAGTAAGAGCTAAGCCAGTAAAAGCTAAGCCTGTTAGAGCTAAACCAGTAAGAGCTAAACCAGTAAGAGCTAAGCCAGTAAGAGCTAAGCCAGTAAGAGCTAAGCCAGTAAGAGCTAAGCCAGTAAGAGCTAAGCAAGTAAGAACTAAGCCAATAAGAGCTAAGCAAGTAAGAACTAAGCCAATAAGAGCTAAGCAAGTAAGAACTAAGCCAATAAGAGCTAAGCCCCTGAGAAACAGAAGGGGCAAGGAGTAATTAAGCTTGAATGAGCTACAGAAACGATCCAAGAACATGAGGGAGAAAGAATGAAAGAGGGAAAGACTTAGTAAGAGAAACAAGTTAAACGAGGAGGAAGCAACACCATGACATTGTTAATAATTATCTCGCAGACAGTGACTTATTACACAGTATTTTACATGTGCTGCTACTTGATGGTAACACTGAGTGTACCTGATGGTAACACTGTACCTGATGGTAACACTGAGTGTACCTGATGGTAACACTACCTGATGGTAACACTGAGTGTACCTGATGGTAATACTGTACCTGATGGTAACACTGAGTGTACCTGATGGTAACACTGAGTGTACCTGAGGGTAACACTGAGTGTACCTGATGGTAACACTGAGTGTACCTGATGGTAACACTGAGTGTACCTGATGGTAGCACTGAGTGTACCTGATGGTAACACTGAGTGTACCTGATGGTAACACCGAGTGTACCTGATGGTAACACTGAGTGTACCTGATGGTAACACTGTACCTGATGGTAACACTGAGTGTACCTGATGGTAATACTGTACCTGATGGTAACACTGAGTGTACCTGATGGTAATACTGTACCTGATGGTAACACTGAGTGTACCTGATGGTAACACTGAGTGTACCTGATGGTAACACTGAGTGTACCTGATGGTAGCACTGAGTGTACCTGATGGTAACACTGGGTGTACCTGATGGTAACACCGAGTGTACCTGATGGTAACACTGAGTGTACCTGATGATAACACTGAGTGTACCTGATGGTACACTGAGTGTACCTGATGGTAACACTGAGTGTACCTGATGGTAACACTGAGTGTACCTGATGGTAGCACTGAGTGTACCTGATGGTAACACTGGGTGTACCTGATGGTAACACCGAGTGTACCTGATGGTAACACTGAGTGTACCTGATGATAACACTGAGTGTACCTGATGGTAACACTGAGTGTACCTGATGGTAACACTGAGTGTACCTGATGTTAACACTGAGTGTACCTGATGGTAACACTGAGTGTACCTGATGGTAACACTGTGTACCTGATGGTAACACCGAGTGTACCTGATGGTAACACTGAGTGTACCTGATGGTAACACTGAGTGTACCTGATGGTAACACTGAGTGTACCTGATGGTAACACTGAGTGTACCTGATGGTAACACCGAGTGTACCTGATGGTAACACTGAGTGTACCTGATGGTAACACTGAGTGTACCTGATGGTAACACTGAGTGTACCTGATGGTAACACTGAGTATACCTGATGGTAACACTGGGTGTACCTGATGGTAACACCGAGTGTACCTGATGGTAACACTGAGTGTACCTGATGGTAACACCGAGTGTACCTGATGGTAACACCGTGTACCTGATGGTAACACTGAGTGTACCTGATGGTAACACCGAGTGTACCTGATGGTAACGCTGAGTGTACCTGATGGTAACACTGAGTGTACCTGATGGTAACACTGAGTGTACCTGATGGTAACACTGAGTGTACCTGATGGTAACACTGAGTGTACCTGATGGTAGCACTGAGTGTACCTGATGGTAGCACTGAGTGTACCTGATGGCAACAGAGTATATCTGATGGTAACACTGAGCGTACCTGATGGTAACACTGAGTGTACCTGATGGTAACATTGAGTGTACCTGATGGTAACACTGAGTGTACCTGATGGTAACACCGAGTGTACCTGATGGTAACACCGAGTGTACCTGATGGTAACACTGAGTGTACCTGATGGTAACACCGAGTGTACCTGATGGTAACACTGAGTGTACCTGATGGTAACACCGAGTGTACCTGATGGTAACACTGAGTGTACCTGATGGTAACACTGAGTGCACCTGATGGTAACACTGAGTGTACCTGATGGTAACACTGAGTGTACCTGATGGTAACACCGAGTGTACCTGATGGTAACACTGAGTGTACCTGATGGTAACACCGAGTGTACCTGATGGTAACACTGAGTGTACCTGATGGTAACACCGAGTGTACCTGATGGTAACACTGTACCTCTGTAAGATGGTCACTGTACACAGTACTTCATAATAAGCGTCTCCACGATGATCTATGTTAAGTGCCAGCGTCTCTAGCACCAATTTTAATACAGTAAGTTTCAAACGCACTTACAGACATTTTTCACCCACTGTGTGTTAAAAGTCGAAACACAACGTTTTCCCTGTTAAAAGTCTTTGAGAGTACATCCTGTTGGGGAGTACACTCCTCTCTACCAAGTTAAACATAATATTATGCCAGTCAGAAGCCTGACAGCGCACAACCTAACTTGTCTATGTCTTACAGTTACGACAAATAATTTACCGTCAGTCGCCCTACACTGTGAGCTCTTGCCACGCGGTACCATAATTTTTAAAGAGGTAGGCGGGTAAGCCAGTGGAAGGCCTCGGTCTGATGACCAAAAGCTCCAGCTGTGGGTCATCATATGACTAAGATCCGCGTCAGGAAACACTTGTCCTGCTTCCTGACGAACCTTACCTAACCCTTACCTCTTGCCCCGCGGGGGGTCTTGACTGGGGAGTGGCGGCACTCTGTACCTGGGTCCAACATAACGCCAGAAACGCAGTCTATTTCAATACAAAAAGTTAACAAACCTTAGACACTAAGGCTTGTTAACGTATAGTGTGCCTTAATGTGGCTATTTGTACTCTCTATGCACCTTCCTCAGTGTGTGTGTGTGTGTCAGTACATAGTCTGAGGGCGATGCCTGATCATGGACCGGGCCGCAGGGTCGTTGACTCCCGGAACTCCCTCCAGGTAGACTCCAGGTAGGCCCAGTTCGCTTAATATCTCCTCATACCACGTACCCTTTACCTCACGGATTATTCTCGTTGCAAACCTCTGCACTTTCTTCAGTTTCTTCACCTGCTCGATCAAGTGTGGGTTCCATACTGGCGTTGCATACTCCAATACAGGCCTGACGTACGACTCCTTCCTTGGGTTCCTGCTGCGTGTGCAGCAGTTGTTCGACTGACATGAGCTTCAGGTGATATGCTCACTACAATTCTCACCTTGAGATTCTCCTTGAGTGAGGTTTGAGGCCTTCTTCTTTCTCCCTCCCTGAGCCTATATCTAATTTTTGGTCTTCTTTCTCCGTCAAAATGTTTTCATATCTTTGCAATTGGTAAGTTTAAATTCTAATAGCCATTTGTCAGACCAGACCTGTAGCTTGTCCAGGTTCATTTGTAGACTTTTCTGGTCCTCACTTGTTTGTATTCTCCGAACAGAAATGCCGCTTACTCTATACTTCCGTCATGTCATCCACATACACAATAAATAGTACTGGTCCAATATAGATCCTTGTGGAACCCCACTCGTCATACATGCCCATTCCGACACCTAATCTCAGTCACTCGTCGTTTCCTTCATATTATTCCTGCCTTCTCCTGTAGCTCTTGACGCAGTCTCTTGTGTGGCAGTATCTCAAAAATCTTTTTACAGTTCGAAAATATAAAATCCAGGCGTTCCTCTCTTTTCTGCCTTATCCGTGTTACCATGGTGAGTATATTCACCTGTGTGTGTGTGTGTGTGTGTGTGTGTGTGTGTGTGTGTGTGTGTGTGTGTGTGTGTGTGTGTGTGTGTGTGTGTGTGTGTGTGTGTGTGTGTGTGTGTGAGTACAAACATGTACGCGTAAGAAGAAGGCAGTAACCTACACGAGTAACTAAGCAATAGGCCTAGCCACCACCACCACAACGGGCATTGGGTTGGGGAAGACAGAGTGAGGGTGGCGGGGGTGTACTCATTTGCGGCTATGTAATCAATACACAAAGGCTCATCGTATGCCTATTCCTCCTCTCTCGTCTGTATCTGCTGCCTCTCTCTCTCTCATCTTCCACTGTGTTGAGATGCTGTTGTCATGCATGATGGTTCATCTTCCACTGTGTTGAGATGCTGTTGTCATGCATGATGGTTCATCTTCCACTGTGTTGAGATGCTGTTGTCATGCATAATGGTTCATCTTCCACTGTGTTGAGATGCTGTTGTCATGCATGATGGTTCATCTTCCACTGTGTTGAGATACTGTTGTCATGCATGATGGTTCATCTTCCACTGTACTGAGATGTCATGCATAATGGTTCATCTTCCACTGTGTTGAGATGCTGTTGTCATGCATGATGGTTCATCTTCCACTGTGTTGAGATGCTGTTGTCATGCATAATGGTTCATCTTCCACTGTGTTGAGATGCTGTTGTCATGCATGATGGTTCATCTTCCACTGTTGAGATGCTGCTGTCATGCATGATGGTTCATCTTCCACTGTTGAGATGCTGCTGTCATGCATGATGATTCATCTTCCACTGTTGAGATGCTGCTGTCATGTATGGTTCATATTCCACTGTATTAAGATGCTGTTCTAATCTCTTGTTCATTTTCCACTGTGTGTGTCAGTCTGAGACCACGGATGTTGATACAATGTTCTCCTATTGTACCAACAGCGTGCAAGCACCTTCCACTTAACAACAAGAACATTACGTTACCATTTACAATTACATTATTAAAATCAAAACTAAGTGCTAATCCCACTAGAGTCGTAGAGCGCTACCATTACGTTAGCAGTCCTTGTATAATAATGAAAGAAACAAGTGAACATTGCAACACAGAATCTACATCTCGTACAGAAGAATTACGTAATCATGTTGTCATCAAAGCTGTATTATTATTATTATTATTAATGAAGAAACACTAAACCTGTAAGAGTTACATAGTGCCTGGGGAATGAGAAATAATCATGTTTGATCGTAGGAAGTCTTGAGAAACATCTAGGCATTATGCATGGCTGTTGCAGTGATTATCACTGTGGCATTCAGACACCGTACATGGTTGTTGCAGTGACTATCACTGTGGCATCCAGACACCGTACATGGTTGTTGCAGTGACTATCACTGTGGCATCCAGACACCGTACATGGTTGTTGCAGTGACTATCACTGTGGCATCCAGATACCGTACATGGTTGTTGCAGTGACTATCACTGTGGCATCCAGATACCGTACATGGTTGTTGCAGTGACTGTCACTGTGGCATCCAGATACCGTACATGGTTGTCGCAGTGACTATAACTGTGGCATCCAGATACCGTACATGGTTGTTGCAGTGACTATCACTGCCGGGTGTAAGTTATAGAATGCTGTTGATGACAACAAACTTTCTAAGAGAGTGACGTTCGTGTACGACAGTGAATCATCAGGCGGATATAAATCAAGTCTTCCAGTGGACCTTACACAACGCTATGATGTTTAACGTGGACAAGTTTCAATTGCTCTGCTGTGGAAGAATGTAGGAAACAGAGACTGCAGTGGAGTACAGGACAAACTTAAGTCATTCAGTAGAACGAAGAAAGTACCATGTGCGAGAATTAGAAGTAATCACGCTAGAAGATTTCACATCCAGGATCACGATAATGTTGCTACCGCAGGAAAAAAGAATGACAGGCTGGATAACAGAACTTTCAAGACAAAAGATGTTGAGCCAGTAATGATATTGTACAAGTTACCTGTTCTCTCCAGCCTAGAATGTTGCTGTATTCTGACGGCTACGTTCAAGGCAGGCCAGAATGAATGCAGAGTTGGATAATGCATATAAACGATTAGTCACTGCTCTTATACACCCAGTACACTTCAGGCCCTTTCAACTCTATTCCTTGACACGTAGGCGAAAAAGGTACATAACACTGCACAGCTGGGAAATCTTCGAGGGACTAGTTCCAAACCTGAACACTGAAATTACTCCCCGTGATAAGAAACTTGGCGGACGGTACACATAAACTCCACTAAAAAGCAGGGACGCAACGAGTACACTAAGAGAGAATATGAGCGTCAGAGGTCCCCGACTCTTCAACACTACTCTTCTGTGCATAAGCGGAATTACCAACAAACCTCTGACTGTCTTCAGGAGGAAATTAAACAAGTTCCCAATTTAGTGCCTGACCAGCAGGACTGTGGCTCGTACGTTAGACTGCATGCGGCCAGCAGTAACAGCTTAGTTGATTAGACCCTGATACTTCAATAGGTCTGCTCTGGGACCGGGCCGCGGGGGCGCTGATCCCGGAAGTGTCCTTCAGGTATCCTTCATTTATAATGATTATCACTGTCAGGTGAGCGTAACAGAAGACAGTGTGGTCACTATAATTCACCATACATGGCTGTTATAGTGAGTCAGTCAGGTATAAGTTTTAGAAGGCGGCGCATGTCACTATAATTCACCACAGGTGAGTGTTACGGGGAGTCACAGTGCCAGGTGTGAGTTAGTGTACACAGTGTGGTGTGGGAGTCCCGCAGACTTGCTTCACACACGCCCTCAAGTGTGAGAAACTGTTAAGGAATTGGATTTATCCTCACCTTCCTTGGATCAAACCTGATTGCTTTCCATTCGCCAGGCGCTGTGTGACCCCTACGGGCTTAACGCACCCCCTATAAATAACAATGATTGTCTCGTATGAGACTGGTCATGTTCCCCATGACCAGATAAACAGCTGTAGACGATTTCTAAAGTCACCGGCCCCGCGACCCGGTCCTAAACCAGATCTCCTGGTTACTGTCCTGATCCACCAGTCGGTTGGTGCCAGCCACACAGTCCAACGTATGCACCACACCCTGGCTGATCAGGAACTGACAATGAGGAATTTATCAAGTTTCCTCTCGACAGCTAGGAGTTTGTTAGTAATTACCTTTATATATGTATAAAAGGCAGATGCTGAAGAGTATTGGTCCCCTTACACTTGTTTTGTTCTCTTAATGTACTTACCTATATTTTTGATATACCTTTGATGAATTTGAAGTTTTTCTACTGGAGGTCGGCCCTGGGCCGGGTTGTCTGGTGCTTGCCTGTTCAACCAGGTTGTTGCTGCTGGCCCACAAATCACCCTTTGCTTTTCATTTGAACTATTTTTCACCATATGCCAAGCCTTTAGTTTCCACAGGGAGAGATTTCGGAGTACAGGCTTGGGACCAGGCCTTCCAGAATCTTCCAGGTGTAAATTATCATGTACCTTTCTCGCCTATATTCCAGGGAGTACAGCTGAAGGTATTTCAAGTTTTCAGTAGTTCAGAACTGATTAAACTTGTACGAACAGTAAAGGTTCTCTCTGCGTGCACACTTAAACGTTGCCTGGCGCTTTACAGCCACTCTGGAATTATTTTGAACATTTGTATGTTTTATTTATCGGTTTATGTAACCCACCGTTACGTAAAACAAACCAAAACTGCATTTCTACATTAACAACAAAACTTAAACTGACAGTGACACTCACCTGTGTAAGACTAACTTGTCTGAAGATGACACCTGGTCTAAATATATCAATTACAATACTGTATTACTGATCTTACAATATTACAAATGTTACACTATTACTACTGTTATAATATTACCAGTGTTACAATATTACTAGTGTTACAACGTTACCATTGTTACACTATTATCATTGTTACAAATATTACCAATGTTAGAATATTACCAATGATAGAATTTTACCAATGTTAGAATATTATCAGTGTTAGAATATTACCAACGTTACAGCATTATCAATGTTATACTGTTACCACTGTTACAATATTACCAATGTTAGAATATTACCAAGTGTATACAATCAACAGTCATATGGCCTACCCTTCAAGGGTCTGCAAACATCTGCCTGTCAAAGTTTCCCAACCTGAGATGGAGGCAGACATCTCAAACATCTCTGCTTTTGAGAACTAAGAGAGAAGTGAGTCCCACACGCTGACAGTCTCATGGGAGCTCAATCGTTACGCAGACTTACGGTAAATAACATTTAGTGGGACACACACAATGGGAGTCTATCTTTGGCAACACAGGTGTAGACACCTGTTGCAAAATATGTACACACCTGTACAGCAAGCAGACTGTTGGTTACACGTGTCCTGAGTAAGATCAGTGTTGAATGCAATGCGTGGTTGGTTAGTTTAAAGCCTATCGACTTCACGTGGATCACGTGCGTCAGTTTCTGTAAGATTGTGAACTGCGAGTCTGACTATACCGCGTGAGTAACAAGACTTCTAGGTATCCAACCAGCGTTCTTGCTACCTCAGGCAGATGACCATACTGACCTCGTCGGCGTTCTTGCTACCTCAAGCCGACGACCAAACTGACGTCGCCAGCGTTCTTGCTACCCTAAGCCGACGACCATACTGACGTCGCCAGCGTTCTTGATACCTCAAGCCGACGACCATACTGACGTCGCCAGCGTTCTTGCTACCTCAAGCCGACGACCATACTGACGTCGCCAGCGTTCTTGCTACCTCAAGCCGACGACCATACTGACGTCGCCAGCGTTCTTGCTACCTCAAGCCGACGACCATACTGACGTCGCCAGCGTTCTTGCTACCTCAAGCCGACGACCAACTGACGTCGCCAGCGTTCTTGCTACCTCAAGCCACGACCAACTGACGTCGCCAGCGTTCTTGCTACCTCAAGCCGACGACCAAACTGACGTCGCCAGCGTTCTTGCTACCTCAAGCCGACGACCATACTGACGTCACCAGCTTCCTTGCTACCTCAAACCGATGACCATACTGACGTCACCAGCTTCCTTGCTACCTCAAACCGATGACCATACTGACGTCACCAGCTTCCTTGCTACCTCAAGCCGACGACCATACTGACGTCGCCAGCGTTCTTGCTACTCAAGCCGACGACATATAACTGACGTCGCCAGGCGTTCTTTTGCTACCTCAAGCCGACGACTTTTACTGACGTCGCCAGCTTCCTTGCCTACTAAACGTATGACCATACTGACGTCACCAGCTTCCTTGCTACCTCAAACCGAATGACCATACTGACGGTCAACCTGCTCCTTGCTACCTCAAACGATGACCATACTGACGTCACCAGGTTCTTGCTACCTCAACGATGACCATACTGACGTCATCGCATTCTTGCTACCTCAAGCCGACGACCATACTGACTCCCCAGCTCTTGCTACCTCAAACATGCCCATACTGACGTCACACTTCCTTGCTACCTCAAACCGATGACCATACTGACGTCACCAGCGTTCTTGCTCCTCAACCCGATGACCATATTTGACGCTCATCAGCAATTCTTGCTACCTCAAAGCCGACGACCATACTGACGCCCGTAGCTTTCCCTTGCTACCCTAAGCCGACGGACCATACTGACACGCCCAGCGTTGCTGCCTCAACCCGACAACCATAGGGACCTGTCGGCGTTTTTGCGGTGCAAGGAGATGATGTGTTCAGATTGATAATGGAACGCCTCGACTCCAGGTGAGGACTATCTTTTTTCCCTCATCTTCACTGTCATCTCTGTATTGGACTGAAGAAACCACGGGTCTGGCAAACTTGTCCACAATAAAAGTTTATATACGTTGCACAAGTGTCTAAACCATACCCCCGGCCGGGGTAATGGTATTATTTGCAATCGTGTCATTACGATTTCTTAAGTCACAAGTGTCTAATTTTTCAACAGTTGAAGGTGTTCATATGGAACTCTTGATCTGGTGCAACAACTGTTAACTGAGTTGAGTGATATGCAACAATGGCAACACTGCTCCACTTGCTGCGTGCAACAATGGTAACACTGCTCCACTTGCTGCCTGCAACAATGGTAACACTGCTCCACTTGCTGCCTGCAACAATGACAACACTGCTCCACTTGCTGCCTGCAACAATGACAACACTGCTCCACTTGCTGCCTGCAACAATGACAACACTGCTCCACTTGCTGCCTGCAACAGTAACAGCACTACCCCACTTGCTGCCTGCAACCACCCATGCCTCCGCGAAAATCGATTCAGCTCACCGTAAGTATTGAGGCATGTTAGAATAATTACAAATGACTTGACTGAATCTTCAGTAGCAGCAAGAGAGGTGGATGGCGCGTAGAGAGAGTTATGAAGGCCGGCAAGAGAGATCCAATCCCTTATAGTTTCAGGTTGTTGACGGAACCTGCACAGTCACGCTGGCCACAGCACACACACACACACACACACACACACACACACACACACACACACACACACACACACACACACACACACACAGGCTATAATCATCATGTAAATTATGGTAGAGTTTGTTGGATGGCCTGGCTTCTGTTGTTACTAGCGGCATGACGGAACCTGCAGCTAGGCAGGAAGGACGGAAGGGAGGGAGGAGAGGGAACCACTCAACTTACAGGCACTTCAGAAAACTGTTATGATTCACTCACGTATACAACAGTGCGTGTGTGTTTGTTTGCTCACCTAACTGTGGTTGCAGGGGTCGAGTCATAGCTCCTGGCCCCGCCTCTTCACTGGTCGCTACTAGGTCCACTCTCTACCTGCTCCATGAGCTTTATCATACCTCTTCTTAAAGCTATGTATGGGTCCTGCCTCCACTACATCACTCTCCATACTGTTCCACTTCCTGACAACTGTGACTGAAGAAGTACTTCATAACATCCCTGTGACTCATCTGAGTTTTCAACTTCCAGTTGTGACACCTTGTTGCTGTGTCACATCTCTGAAATATTCTGTTCCTATCCACCTTGTCAGTTTCTCTTAGCTTTTTATATGTTATCATACCCCCCCTTCCTTATTCCTCCTGTCTTCCAGTGTTGTCAGGTTGAGTTCCCTTAAGCTCTCTTCGTAGGATAAACCTTCCTCAGCTCCGGGACTAGTCTCGTTGCAATTCTTTGCACTTTCTCTAATTTCTTGACGTGTTTGATCAGGCATGGGTTCCATACTGGTGCTGCACATTCTAATATGGGCCTTATGTATACGGTGTACAGTGTCGTAAATGACTCCTTACTGTGATATGGAAACGTTATTATCAGGGCTTGCCAGGCAGCCGTGTGCTGCAGCAGTTATTTGCTTGATATGCGCCAAGATCCTTTTCCTTGAATGAGTTTTGCAGCCTCTGACCTCTTAGGCTGCACTCCGTCTGCGGTCTTTTTCCTTTCCCAGTCTTCATAACTTTGCACTTGCTGGGGTTAAACCCCAGGAGCCGTTAGTCAGACCAGGCTTGCAGCCTGCCCAGATCCCCTTGTAGGTTTACCTGATCCTCGTCCGCTTGTAGTATTCTCATTAGTTTCACGGACCTAGGACTGACATTTGTGGAACCCCAATCGACACATGCACCCACTTTGACATCTCTTCTACTAACACATGTTGTTTCCTTACTGTTAGGTATTCAGTCATCCACTGCAGTACTTTTCCTCCTATTCCTGCCTGCTCATCTAGCTTTTCAACCAGTCTCTTGTGTGATACTGTGTCGAAAGCCTTCTTACAGTCAAGGAAGATGCAGTCTACCCATTCCTCTCTTTCCTGTCTTACTTTTGTTACCTTGTCATGGAACTCCAATAGGTTTGTGATGCAGGATTTCCCTTCATTGAAGCCGTGCTGGTTATCATATATTAGTCCATTCCTTTTTAGGTGTTCCACCACTCTTTTCCTAATAATATTCTCCATAACTTTACATACAATACATGGTAGCAACACTAACCCGCAATTTAGTGAATCTTGTCTGTCTCCTTTCCTAAAAATCGGGACCACATTTGCTGTCTTCCACACCTCAGGCAGTTGCCCTGTTTCGATAGATTTAGTGAAGATTGTTGATAGTGGCACACACAGTACATCTGCTCCCTGTCTCAGGACCTATGGAGAGAGATTATCTGGGCCCATCACCTTCGAGGTATCTAGTTCTGCTAGCAGTTTCTTCACCTCCTCCTCGGTTGTATGCAGTGTGTCCAGCACTTGTTGGTACAGCCTAACACCTCAGTTTCCTGGAAGCCTCTCTGGCTCCACTATGAGTACCTCCCTGAATCTTGAGCTGAGCTCTTCACATACTTCATGGTGGTTCCATGTGAGCGCCCCTCCTTCCTTACTCAGTCAGATTACCTCGTCTTTGACTCTTGTTTTCATCCTGATGTGTCTGTATAACTACTGTGTGTGTGTGTGTGTGTGTGTGTGTGTGTGTGTGTGTGCGTGTGCGTGTGTGTGTGTGTGTGTGTGTGTGTGTGTGTGTGTGTGTGTGTGTGTGTGTGTGTGTGTGTTGTGTGTGTACGTACTCACCTAATTGTGGTTGCAGAAGTCGAGTCACCCCTGTGTGTGTGTGTGTGTGTGTGTGTGTGTGTGTGTGTGTGTGTGTGTGTGGTGTGTGTGTGTGCACCCACTGATTTGTGTTTCTGGAGGTCAGTTCCTAACTCCTGGCCCAGCCTCCTAGATCACCTTGATCGCAAAATTCACCTCCGACCTTATCACATCTACTCTTGAAGCTGTGCATCCACCACTGCTTCATCAAAGTCATTCCACTTTTGAACTACCTTGAGACTAAAGAAATACTTCCTGACATCCCTATGACTCATCTGCATCTTTAGTTTCCACTTGTGTACCCTTGAACCTGGTCCTCTTAATTCAAACTGTTCCTATCATTTCTTAAAATTTTGTACGTAATAATCATGTCAGTCATCGTATTTCTCTCCTCTAACGTCGCCAAGTTCAGTTCTTTCAGCCTCTCCTTATAGTGCAATCCTCTCAGTCCTGGTACTAGCCTGGTTGCAGGAGTGGGCTCCATGCTGGAGCCGCATACTCAATGACTGCCCTAACATGTCGTGTATAAGGTTCTGAAGGATTCTTCATTCAGATTGCTGACTGATGATCTGATGTCAGTTAATCTTACATATGCAACTGACGTTTGTGTGTAATTCTGGCGATATGATAGATGTTATGTTTACCCCCAAGTCTTTTTCAACCTCTGATATTTGCAGCTTCTCTCCTTCCATGCTGTACTCTGTGTCCGGTCTTCCCTCTCCTGCAAAGCGCACGAAGTTGCAGTTACATAGGTTGAGTTTGAGAAGTTACTTGTTTGACCATAACTCCAGTCTACTGAGACCCCTTTGGGGTTTATCACTCTCCTCTCCAGTTCTTATTCTTCCCATTAGTTTTACATCGTCAGCAAATGTCGACACGCAGGACTCGATCCCCTCTTGCAGGTAATTCACGTACATTAGGAACAGTAGTGGTCTTAACACTGATCCTTGCGGAACGCCACTTGTTACTCCCTGCCATTCAGTTACCTCGTCCCTTACTGTTACTCTCAGGCTTCTGTCATTTGGGTAGTCGCGGACCCACTCCAGCACTAGTGGGTGAAACATGTGCAACACCTGGGTGTCTTTACTAATGATACACAGGCGTTGGTAATGTCTTATTCATCTAGGTTCTTGTATTAATTAATTCTTGTGGCAGGTGATTAATACTGGGACAGTTAATGATGCCAATGTCACCCTGCTAGTGACACTGACCAACTGGTGGCACTGACCGGCTGTGCACTGACCAGTTGGTGGCACTGACCAGCTGATGGTACTGCCCCGCTGGTGGCACTGACCAGCTTGTGGCACTGACCAGCTGATAGTACTGCCCCGCTGGTGGCACTGACCAGCTTGTGGCACTGACCAGCTGGCGGCACTGACCAGCTGGTGGCACTGACCAGCTGATGGTACTGCCCTTGTGGACACTGACCGCTGGTGCACTGACCAGCTGGTGGACACTGACCAGCTGGTGGCACTGACCTGGTAACACTGACCAGCTGGTGGCACTGACCAGCTGGTGACTGACCAGCTGGTGGCACTCACCAGCTGTGGACTGCCACTTGTGACACTGACAGACTGGTGCATCGACCAGTGGTGGCACTGCCCTGTGGTACTGACCAGCTGGTGACACTGACCTGCTGGTGGCACTGACCAGCTGGTGGCATTGACCAGCTGCTGACACTGACCAGCTGGTGGCACTGACCGGATGGTGACACTGACCAGATGGTGGCACTCAACAGCTGATGGCACTGCCCCGCTGGTGGCACTGACCAGCTGGTGGCACTGACCAGCTGTTTACACTGACCAGTTGGTGGCACTGACCAGCTGATGACACTGACTAGCTGGTGGCAATGACCAGCTGATGGTACTGCCCTGCTGGTGGCAAAGCCTCGCTGGTGGCACGGCCTCGCTGGTGGCACGGCCTCGCTGGTGGCACAGCCTCGCTGGACTGAAGAAGCCACTGACTGGGCGAAACGTTTCCTCAATAAAGATTCAGAAACGTTGCACAAGTGTCTCATTCTTGTCGGTTTTCGAAGCTATTTCCATCACAGAGATAATACTAGAAGCACATTGTCATCACGGGGAAGCGCTATACCCGTAGGGATTATACAGCGCCTGTGGGGGTTGGGGAGAGATGGAAGGCACTCAGGCTCGATTCAGGGAACCGGAGAACAGATCCAATTCCCTAGATCAACAGTCCTTCACTAGTGTCAAGGAACCTCCCTTGAGGGGACTAGAAGCACAACATATATAGGAAACTAGCTCTCTCTCTCTCTCTCTCTCTTTAAGTTCAAAAATTTTTATAATAATAACAATACTTTTTAAAGGGGTGGAGGGGTAAGCCAGTGGAAGGCCTCGGTCAGATGACCAAAAGCTCCAATGGTGGGTCATCATATGACTAAATCCCGCGTCAGGAAACACTTGTCCTGTTTCCTGACTAACATTGTACCTATCTTCTCTCTCACTCTCTCTCTCTCTCTCTCTCTCTCTCTCTCTCTCTCTCAGGATTGAGAAACAGTGTGTTGAGTGTGCATAAGTGTTGTTTATTACCACCTGAGGAACTCAACTGAAACCTTCTTTTAAATTATAAATAAATGCCATCAGATAATCCATTTACCATTTTTAGTTGAATCTTAATAAGTTTAGGTAGACACACACACACACACACACACACACACCACACACACACACACAACACACACACACACACACACACAACACACACACACACACAAACACACACACACACACACACACACACACACAACACACACACAACACCACAACACACACACACACACACACACACACACACACACAACAAACACACAACACACACACACAACAACACACACACACACACACACACACACACACACTCAACTCAACGTCACTGCCAACAACAAACACTCAAAGAAAAAAACAAAACATAAACCCACTATCAACACTTACAACACTACGCGCCCTATCAACACCCACGTATTCCACAACCACACCACCTCTCACTCACAAGTAACATAAACACACACACAGCAGCAAACAATTGAAAACAACACACATCAACTTACATAAACACGAATACACAGCACACAATCACACAGCAAACACACACAACACAATAAAAAAAATGGAACAAACACACACACACACAAACCATCTAACAAATTACACACACACACAGTACAAAAACAACAAAACAGCACATCAACTTAACCTGCTAGGAAGCATGCGGTTATCAAATTATCAAAGCGAAGCTGAAAGAGAAAACGAAAACATTATGTGAACTGCCACTTTCAGACACTTTACTAAATGTATTACGGTCGCTGCGTGATCAAAGTTATCCCCGTATTCCACAACCCCAGCCCCCTCTGCCTCAATGTAAGCGATTAGAACAGTGCAGAGTGAAGCATAAATTGATAATGCAGTTACATATTAACTTTATATATTTGAAAGTGAATAAGGAGAGGCATTCACAAGTCATCACATGGAAACTTATATTCAATTTTCTTCAATTAAAAAAATTGAAAATTAGAACACACACAAACCAGTTTTAAGTCAAAGTTTTCAGTGAAACAGTATCCTAAAATACACAAGCACATCAAGCTTGAACCTGCTCAGAAGCTGCATTATCAAATTATCAAAATGGAATGATTGAAGGCAATCAGATGCGACACTCAGAAACTATCATATGAAAAGCAGGATTTCAACTTTTCCAATCGACCTAAAAAAAAAAAAAAAAGCAAACGGGGAAAAGGAAGGCGAAAATGAATCGAAACTTTTATCTAAGTAAAAGAGAGACCAACGCTTAAGTAGGGTAGTTAAGTAAGTTTTATGTAGGTTATAAGTGTTATGTAAGTACATAACACAAATTTCTAAGAAAAATCTTGAGTACAGACAGATGTTATAGACACATAAAAGACCATTAAGTTAATCTAACTTAGGATAACCAAACACTGACTTAATTCAACTTGGTGTCAAAAAATCCAATTTGATTAATAAAATTATGACATAACTTAAACAACCAAACATGAAGAGATTGTTTCCCCTTGAGGAAAACATCAGCACTTAAAGTTTGAAGCTGATCAGAAGAGTCATTCACTAGTTATAACACGGGAAATGATTTGCTTTGTAAAACTGTCAAACTGAAATTTACACAGCGGCAAGCTACGTTTTAATAAAGCCCGCCATAAAGTTTGAAGCCGACCAGAAAAGGCATTCTCCAGTAAATTGAACTGATTCCAACGAGTCAATTATTTTTTTTAACATTGTTTTTCAGAAACATTTCAAGTTTTCACCAACTGGGACTAAACTTATGGATTATCATCCTTATTACGGAATGTTTCCTTAATAATATTTTAAAGACAATCAAATATATTCTCTAGTTGTTAAATAGGAAAATAGTGTCACTATTTATTAAATAAAACTGGCAAAATTGGCAAACGCAGTATAAAACTACTTCTAATCGCTCAATAGAGAGAAAAACTAATGTGAAGGACTTAGGGAGAGCTGGTGTTAGACGATCTAATTTTCAAGGATCATAACAATGGCATTACCACAACTGCGAGGACAATGAAAGAACTGATAATAAGAACCTTGAAAACAAGGGATACCCAGCCAGTGGTGATCCTCTGATAATAAGAACCTTGAAAACAAGGGATACCCAGCCAGTGATGATCCTCTGATAAGAACCTTGAAAACAAGGGATACCTAGCCAGTGATGATCCTCTGATAATAAGAACCTTGAAAACAAGGGATACCCAGCCAGTGGTGATCCTCTGATAATAAGAACCTTGAAAACAAGGGATACCCAGCCAGTGATGATCCTCTGATAATAAGAACCTTGAAAACAAGGGATACCCAGCCAGTGGTGATCCTCTGATAATAAGAACCTTGAAAACAAGGGATACCCAGCCAGTGATGATCCTCTGATAATAAGAACCTTGAAAACAAGGGATACCCAGCCAGTGATGATCCTCTGATAATAAGAACCTTGAAAACAAGGTATACCTAGCCAGTGATGATCCTCTGATAATAAGAACCTTGAAAACAAGGGATACCCAGCCAGTGATGATCCTCTGATAATAAGAACCTTGAAAACAAGGGATACCCAGCCATTGATGAATCCTCTGATAATAAGAACCTTGAAAACAAGGTATACCTAGCCAGTGATGATCCTCTGATAATAAGAACCTTGAAAACAAGGGATACCCAGCCAGTGATGATCCTCTGATAAGAACCTTGAAAACAAGGGATACCCAGCCAGTGGTGATCCTCTAATAAGAACCTTGAAAACAAGGGATACCCAGCCAGTGATGATCCTCTGATAATAAGAACCTTGAAAACAAGGGATACCCAGCCAGTGATCCTCTGATAATAAGAACCTTGAAAACAAGGAATACCCAGCCAGTGATGATCCTCTGATAATAAGAAACTTGAAAACAAGGGATACCCAGCCAGTGATGATCCTCTGATAATAAGAACCTTGAAAACAAGGGATTACCCAGCCAGTGATGATCCTCTGATAATAAGAACCTTGAAAACAAGGATACCCAGCCAGTGATGATCCTCTGATAATAAGAACCTTGAAAACAAGGGATACCCAGCCAGTGATGATCCTCTGATAATAAGAACCTTGAAAACAAGGGATACCCAGCCAGTGATGATCCTCTGATAATAAGAACCTTGAAAACAAGGGATACCCAGCCAGTGATGATCCTCTGATAATAAGAACCTTGAAAACAAGGTATACCTAGCCAGTGATGATCCTCTGATAATAAGAACCTTGAAAACAAGGGATACCCAGCCAGTGATGATCCTCTGATAAGAACCTTGAAAACAAGGGATACCCAGCCAGTGGTGATCCTCTGATAATAAGAACCTTGAAAACAAGGGATACCCAGCCAGTGATGATCCTCTGATAATAAGAACCTTGAAAACAAGGGATACCTAGCCAGTGATGATCCTCTGATAATAAGAACCTTGAAAACAAGGGATACCCAGCCAGTGATGATCCTCTGATAATAAGAACCTTGAAAACAAGGGATACCTAGCCAGTGATGATCCTCTGATAATAAGAACCTTGAAAACAAGGTATACCCAACCAGTGATGATCCTCTGATAATAAGAACCTTGAAAACAAGGGATACCCAACCAGTGATGATCCTCTGATAATAAGAACCTTGAAAACAAGGGATACCCAGCCAGTGATGATCCTCTTTAAATCACTTGTTCTCTCTAGACTGGAATGCTGCTGTACACTAACACACAGTTTTAAGATATGCGAAATTGAAGATCAAGAGAATATACAGAGATCTTTCATTGCAAGTGGTCCTTCAGGAAGGTTTCTGACGCCGGTACACCTAGAAAATCCTAGACGGATTAGTCTCAAATCTCCACACAAAAATCACTCCCTACGAAAGCAAAAGCCTTTGCAGACAGTGCAATATACCCCCAATGTAAAGTAAGGGGTGCCGTGAGTACCTTTAATATACCTTTGAAGAGTTAAGAGAGTTTATCTACTCTCTGAGCCCAGTCATGGGCCAGGCTCGTCTGGTGCTTGCCTGGTCAACCTGGCTGTTGCTGCTGGAGGCCCGCTGCCCCACATATCCATCACAGCCTGGTTGATCTGGGACCTGGTGAAGACACTTGTCAACTGCAGAGAACACACACTAAGGTCAAGGGGCCCAAGACTATTCAACAGCCTCCCATCATACGTAAAGAGGAATTGCCAATAGACTCCTAGTTGTCTTCGAGAGGGAAATGGATAGGTTCTTAAAGTCAGAACCTGACCAGCCGGAATGTGGTTCGTACACTGGCCTGTGTGCGACCAACAATAACAGACTGGTTGATCAGGCCCTGATCCTCAGAACACTTTACAGACTCAGAACAGGACTACTAACCTATCCTTGCAAGGTTCTGTGAAACACTGCAGTAGGCCTACTAGCCCATCCTTGTAAGGTTCTGGGATTATTCATGGGGGGAAACATTAAATCCGTAAGTCATAGACTACCTAGAGGAATATGCTCCAAAGCCTTGGATCACAAGCTCCCCCCTCCCAGCATCATTAAGATGCATCTCCCGCCTTGAAGGGTACAGTTAGGCGGGTACACGGAAATGCAGTCAGAAATTTGTACATAGATTTTGTACCTGAGTTTCAAGACCCGCGTCGGTACAACACCTGTGTCTCCCTCAACACCTGCACACCACACCATCATCTATTGTGAGATGAGGTGTGCATCTGTTCTCGCACACTCGTCTTTCATTGGCTCTCCTCTGGCCATTCACCTGCGTTCCTGAAGGTTTGGTTAACCTGTGACGTCACAGTCTCTCACTTTGTGATGTCACATATTTTCTGAATGGAGGTGCGCATGTGTAACCTTCATCGTCTCTCACTGGCTGCCTTCTGACCAATCACAAGCCCTCTTGAAGGTCTGTTTGCCTGTGACGTCACACGATGCTCACTGACTCGTGTACTTGTGACGTCAATAACATTTTCTGAATGACTGCTGCAGCCGTAAAATTAAAATAATAATAATAATAATAATAATAATAATTATTATTATTATTATTATTATTATTATAATTTATTATCATGATCATGTTCACCATCATCATCTCGCTTCACTGGCTTGCCATGACTTCGAACTCACCGTTCAGTATATTACTATTATTATTATTATTATTATTATTATTATTATGAAAGCGCTTAATTCAGAGGATGGTGAGTGTCTGGGGACTGGAAGAAGAGGAAGCTCCCTGTAAGGTAGCATGAAACACACTTAAAAGACTGAAAGAGGAATGTTAGACTCAGTAGTGAGAATGTAACAACACTATCACTACTATACAACACTATCACCACTATACAACACTATCACCACTATACAACACTATCACCACTATACAACACTATCACCACTATACAACACTATCACCACTATACAACACTATCACAAACAAACCATATACAACACTATCACACTATACAACACTATCACCACTATACAACACTATCACACTACAAACACTACACCATTATACAACACTACACACATATCACACTATCACCACTATACAACACTATCATCACACATAACACTACCACATAAACTACAACACATCACCACTATACAACACTAATCATCACTATACAACACTATCACCACTATACAACACTATCACCACTATCACACACACCTTATACATCACTACATAACACATATCACTCACTACAAACACTACCACCATTATACACAACACATATCAACCACTATACAACACTATCACCACTATACAACACTATCATCACTACATAACACTACCACCATTATACAACACACTCACCACTATACAACACTATCACCACTATACAACACTATCACCACTATACATACCACTATCCACTCACTATACAACACTATCATCACTACATAAACACTTACCACTATACAACACTATCATCACTACATAATCAACTATCATCATCCACTATACAACACTATCATCACTACATAACACTATCACTCATAAATACACAACACTAATCATCACTACATAACACTATCACCACTATACAACACTATATCACTCACTATACAACACTATCATCACTATACAACACTATCACCACTATACAACACTATCACCACTATACAACACTATCACCACTATACAACACTATCATCACTAACATAACACTATCACACTATCTATACATACACTATCACCACTATACAACACTATCATCACTACATAACACTATCACCACTATACAACACTATCACCACTATACAACACTATCACCACTATACAACACTATCACCACTATACAACACTATCACCACTATACAACACTATCACCACTATACAACACTATCATCACTACATAACACTATCACCACTATAAACACTATCACCACTATACAACACTATCTCACTACAACATATACCAAACAACATCACCACTATACAACACTATCACCACTATACAACACTATCATCACTACTACAACACTATCACCACTATACAACACTATCACACTCAACACTATCACACAACACTATCACACTATACAACACTATCACCACATACAACACTATCACACTATACAACACTCACCACTAAACATCACCACTAACATCACTACACACTATACAACACTATCATCACTACATAACACTATCACCACTATACAACACTAACACACACTATCACATATACAACACTATCACACATACATAACACTATCAACCACATAACATATCACACTATCACCACTATACAACACTATCACACACTATCATACACATAACCACTAATCTATACACTACATAACACTATCACCACTATACAACACTATCACTCACTATACAACACTATCATCACTATACATAACACTATCACCACTATACAACACTATCAACTATACAACACTATCACCACTACACAACACTATCACCACTACAAACACTATCACCACTATACAACAGTATCACCACTATACAACACTATCATCACTACATAACACTATCACCATTATACAACACTATCACACACTATACAACACTATCACCACTACACAGCACTATCACTACACAACACTATCACCACTATACATACACTACACCACTATACATACACACTATCACTACATAACACTATCACCACTATACAACACGATCACCACTATACAACACTATCACCACTACACAACACTATCACCACTACACAGCACTATCACTACACAACACTATCCACCACTAAACAGCACTATCACTACACAACACTATCACCACTACACAGCACTATCCACTAACAAACACTATCACCACTACATAGCACTATCACTACACAACACTATCACCACTACACAGCACTATCACTACACAACACTATCACCACTACACAGCACTATCACTACACAACACTATCACCACTATACACTCAAGGATCATCAGAGTGTTAACAGCACAACGTAAGGAAAATGAGAGGCTGGGTAACAAGAGATGCTGACACTTTTTAAGTCACTTCTCTCTCTCTCTCTCTTCTCTCTCTCTCTCCTCTCTCTCTCTCTCTCTCTCTCTCTCTCTCTCTCTCTCTAGGCTGGAATAATGCGATACATTACCAGCCTCTTTTAAAGCAAGCAAGATCCCTGCTGTACTCCTTGGAATGTAGGCGAAAAAGATCAATCATAATTTATACCTGCAAAATTCTGTAGGAACTGGCTCCTAGATCAGCACACTGAAATTACTTCCCATGAGAGCAAGAGGCTCGGTAGTCGATGGAGAGAAAATCCTAAATGAAAAACTGGGATGCAGTGAGTACACTAAGAGGAAATTCATTAAGGGGGTCAATGCCCCTGCGGCCCAGTCCCAGACCAGGTCTCCTGGAGAATCAAGGCCTGATCAGCTAGGCTATTCTGCTGGCCGCACGTAGTCTTACGTACGAGTCACAGCCCGGCTGGCCAGGCACTGATCTAATAAACTTGTCCAGTTCCTCCTTGAAAACCACCAGACGTTTGTCGGTAACTCCCCGTAGGCATGGAGGGAGGGCGTTGAAGAGTCGGGGACCTCTGACACTCATCAAGGTCTTAGTGTAGTAGAGGTATTCTGCGACGTCTTCCCTACTCTCACATATAAGGAAAACTATCAACAAATCCTTTACTATCTTCAGGGTGGAACTTGATATAGTTACCTGGATATTTCAAGGTGGAACTTGATAAGTTACCTGGATATTTCAAGATGGAACTTGATATATTACCTGGATATTTCAAGGTGGAACTTGATAAGTTACCTGGCTATTTCAAGATGGAACTTGATAGTTACCTGGATATTTCAAGGTGGAACTTGATAAGTTACCTGGATATTTCAAGGTGGAACTTGATAAGTTACCTGGATATTTCAAGGTGAAACTTGATAAGTTACCTGGATATTTCAAGGTGGAACTTGATAAGTTACCTGGATATTTCAAGGTGGAACTTGATAAGTTACCTGGATATTTCAAGGAGGAACTTGATAAGTTACCTGGATATTTCAAGGTGGAACTTGATAAGTTACCTGGATATTTCAAGGTGGGAACTTGATAAGTTTATCCTGGATATTTCAAGGTGGAACTTGATAAGTTACCTGGATATTTCAAAGTGGAACTTGATAAGTTACCTGGATATTTCAAGGTGGAACTTGATAAGTTACCTGGATATTTCAAAGTGGAACTTGATAAGTTACCTGGATATTTCAAGGTGGAACTTGATAAGTTAGTCAAGTTCCTAATAAGGCGGACTGTGGCGCCTACATTGACATGCCTGTGGCCAGCACCAACAGATTATTGATCAGGCCATCAACCATGAGAGCTGGTCTGGGAACGGGGCGCGGCCACCCCGAGAATCGACCTCAGGTCACCTACAGGTAGCCCAACATTTAAATAGCCGACCAAAATATCGAATAGATCATTTATCCGGGTAGCAGACCATATAACCGGCCAGTAGATTTGTACCCAGACATGACCCGTTTAATGTAACCACTAATGTATCACTTAACCAGTTCATCTACCAGTTATCCTGTTAACAGATTAGTTAACCCTTCCCACGGTAGGTTATCCAGGCAGGATAATGCTTGCTGCTTAAATGATAAATTAACCATCCAACAGACCGATTACCCAACTAACCGGCCATTTACCTCCTCCCCCAAACTGGCCAGTCATCCGGCCATGGCGACCACCTAGTGCACTACTGGCCAGTCATCCGGCCATGGCGACCACCTAGTGCACTACTGGCCAATCATCCGGTCATGGCGACCACCTAGTGCACTACTGGCCAGTCATCTGGCCATGGTGACCACCTAGTGCACTACTGGCCAATCATCCGGTCATGGCGACCACCTAGTGCACTACTGGCCAGTCATCGGCATGGTGACCACCTAGTGCACTACTGGCCAATCATCCGGTCATGGCGACCACCTAGTGCACTACTGGCCAGTCATCTGGCCATGGTGACCACTTAGCGTGCTCTTGACCAGCCATCTAAACGACCATTCAACTGGTAATCAACTTCCCACTAACAACCATAATCACATCAAGAGGTCGTTCGCCTCTGTGATAATTTGCAATTATAATGAGGCCATAATTTATGGATTATTAAGCGTTTATTGCCAGCACCGCCGTACATCAGCTACTGTGTACATTTGTGACTGTACACTGTGTGTCAGGTGCACATGGGCAGGTGCACGTAGCCAAGTGCACATGGGCAGGAGCACATAAGCAAGTGACATGCCTGCAGTTGCTTTCGAGAGTTTTCCTACCCTTGCTTGGTAGGTCTGTGGCTAAACATCTTTGTTAACTGCCTGGTCAACCAGGCTGTTGCTGCAGGTTGTCCGCTGCCTCACATATGCATCACAGCCAGGAAACAGTGGTCCAGTTTACCCATGAAACTGTAAATATAATAACAGTATATAATACTGATGCTCAGATAAGTTAGCCGTGTTCAACGCTTAGGTAACTTGAGTTTTGAACACTGTTCAAGACTGTCAGGTTGAACACATCTCCAGGATGAGGGACTGAACACCTCACACTATCTCAAGGTTGATGGACTGACCATATCATCTTAACCTCACCACTGCTTTTACTCTCTCCACATTTGCCTCCTCCGTATTCGACTGAAGAAGACTACTCTTGAAATCTTTTACCATTATTCCGACAATGTTTCTGATATCTTATGATAGTACGTTGAAGAGTCGGGGACCATTGACGTTAACACAGCGTGCTGACGGAGCGCCTTGCTTTCACTGGACTAATTCTACACTTTCTCCCATGTTTCACTCTAGTTATGACAGTGTGACAGACTGGAGACAGGTGCACATGTGCGGGCACACGCACATATGCAAGTGCACTGGGACAGGTATACATGGAAAAGAGCATATGTGTATAAGCATACCCACACGTGCCTGAACCTACAACCCTCTGCCTTCAATATCCCCAGAGAACCTTCATTGTTTCCACCAGCCTCATAAAATTTATCATTACATGTGCCAGAGACTCGTCCTCTAGAACCCATTTCCTGCGCACTAGAACTCACCTCTGCCCCTACAACAATCTCCTTCAAAGAACCCACCACTGCTTACTAAAACTCGCCCCTGTCCATCTTGAATCTACAGTTGCTAGTCAGAACTCTTCCCATTTCCCTAGAACCATCCTTACCCCTAAAAACAGCCTTTGCCTCCTAGAACCCACCTTGACCGTAGAACTAACCGCCGTCACCATTCAGCATCTTTATCAGTTTAGAAACCAACTCCGCAAACGTTGCAGTACAGCAGTAGCAAAAACATACAGACTGGTAGCACTGACGTCCCACATTTTAAACATCTGTAGACTGATAGCATTGACGTCTCACATCGTAAAAATATATAGACTGATAACACGGACGTCCACACCATTAAAATCTATAGACTGATGACACTGGCGTCCCACACTATAAACATCTATAGACTGATAGCACTGACGTCTCATATTATAAAAATATTTAGACTGATAGCACTGACGCCCACACCATAAACATCTATATATTGATAGCACTGACGTCCACACCATAAACATCTCTAGACTGATAGCACTGACGTCCACACCATAAACATCTATAGACTGATAGCACTGACGTCCACACCATAAACATCTATAGACTGATAGCACTGACGTCTCATATTATAAAAATATTTAGATTGATAGCACTGACGTCCAAACCATAAACATCTATAGACTGATAGCACTGACGTCTCATATTATAAAAATATTAGACTGATAGCACTGACGTCCACACCATAAACATCTATACACTGATGTCCACACCATAAACATCTATACACTGATGTCCACACCATAAACATCTATACACTGATAGCACTGACGTCCACACCATAAACATCTATACACTGATAGCACTGACATCCACACCATAAACATCTATAACTGATAGCACTGACTCCACACCATAAACATCTCTACACTGATAGCACTGACATCCACACCATAAACATCTTAACTGATAGCACTGACATCCACACCATAAACATCTATACACTGATAGCACTGACATCCACACCATAAACATCTATACACTAATAGCACTGGCATCCACACCATAAACATCTATACACTGATAGCACTGACATCCACACCATAAACATCTATACACTGATAGCACTGACATCCACACCATAAACATCTATACACTGATAGCACTGACATCCACACCATAAATCTATACACTGATAGCACGACATCCACACATAAACACTATACACTGATAGCACTGACATCCACACCATAAACATCTATACACTGATAGCACTGACATCCACACCATAAACATCTATACACTGATAGCACTGACGTCCCACATTAAAAAAATATTTGAAAAAAAAATTAAGGAGCAAGATTACTAAAGACATGCAATCACATCAGGTGCACAACCCAGGGCAACAACCCAGGGCAACATAGGTTTACATCAGGTCGCTTCTGCCTCTTGCAACTGCTGGTCCATTACATGTTCTTGGAGGTGCAGTATAGACAGCCTTCGTAAAAGCTGTCAGTATGGAAACAGTGTAGTAGGACATAAAACGCATGCAGCAGGAATAACTGGAGAAATGGACAGACAGGTTTTAAACTTTCTAACAATTCGAACTCAAAGAGTAACAGTCAATAAAGCAAAATCAGAGGCTACCGCCTTACTCTCCCCACTGAAGATACAAGAAATCTGAAGATATAAACCAGGTCTTCAATGGGCAACAGAAAAAAAAAACGTGATGGTCAAAGACGACAAATTTCGGTTACTAGGCCAAGAAAAAATTGAAGAATTAAAAGTTGAAATAGAATACGTATAAAGCAAACCCAAACTACTTAATAGCTTGTACGAAGAACTTGAGGGATTTCAAGAATCATAAGAATATTACTAGGCCAATGATGATTCTCTAGACTGGAATATTGCGGTACACTAACAGCTTAACATTGTAAGTCGGGCGAAATCACATATCTAGAGGATGTAGAGAACCTTCACTGTGTGCTTAAATTCAGACAAGCATCTAAATTATTGGGAATATCTGAAGTCTCTCGAACGGTACTCCATGGAACGTAGGCGGGAATGATGCAGCATAATTTACACCTGGAATATTTTGGAGGGATAGGTTCGAAATCTGCATAAATGAAATTATTTGCTATGAGAATAAGAGGCCCGGAAGAGGGTAAAAAAAATACCCCCAGTGAAAAGCAGGGATGAAGCGAGTACACTAAGGTAACTCAGTAAGTGTAAGGAGATCAATGCTTTCACGACTCTTTATACGTGAAGGAAATTACCAACATATCTTGTTCTTCAAGTGAGCTCCTGTTCAGCTGCGCTGTGATTCTTACTCTGAACTGCGTGGTTCATCCGACCTGATTCATCCGGCCATCAACCAGGAAGCCTGGTCGGGAACGGGCTGCAGTGGTTGTGATCCATGGATCGACTACAGGCAACCCCAGTCTCCAAAACCCACAGAAACCAATCTCTGCCCCTACAGCTCTCCCCTGCCCCCTTCCCTCTACTTCTGAGCCTCCTGACGGAGCATCCTGCTGGGGGATGGAGAGGGGGGAGTACTAGCCGGGACAACAGCTGTGTTGGTGTGTTGGACGTGCTAGTGACAAGAAGCTCCACGTGCTGCCAGCAAAAAACGGTGGATTACGCTAGTGTTCCCGGCACCTCCTGTCCTCCCTACCCCGTTTACTGCACTCCACCACGCCCCTGCACGCGGCTCTGCACTGAGCTCCACACGCGCGTCTGAAAGGTCCTGCACGCGCTCACTATCGCGTCCACATGGCCTCAGCACGACGAGCCGGTGCGCGAGCCACCATGTGCAGCCAGCCCTGTTAACATGGACACTCTTAATCCGAGAGTGCAGGAATAGTTTAAATGATACAACATTTAGTAGGTACTGAAGAGGTTAAGGGAATTTACATGTTACGAGAATTTATGAGAGGTTACGAAAGTTTACGAAATAACAAAGACTTGGCGGACGGCGCAGGATTCCCCCAATAAAAAGCAGAGAGAATTCGATAAGTGTAAGAGGTCGTCGAATTTTCATCGCCCTCCCTTCGTGCAAAAGGGTGATCACCAATATATCTCCAGCTGTCTTAAAGAGGGAACTTGATGATAAGTTCAAGTTAGTTCCTGTTTAGCCGGGCTGTGGTGCATACGCTGGACTGCGTGGGACCAGCAGCAAGAATCCTGACGATCGCACACTGATCCACCGGGAAGTCTGGTCTGGGACCGGGCTGCGGGGGTGACGAGCCACGGAATCATCGTAAGGTAAACGTAAGGTAAGTTGGGCGATAGAATTTGCCGGCAAACATAGTAAACAGACACTACGAGCAGTGCAAAACTGTGTAAATTTACACACAACGTTTCGCCCTTAGTAGAGCTTTACCAAGTCAATGATTAACTTGATAAAACTCTTCTAAAATGTACTTTGCAAAATAAAGATTTGCACTGCATATATTAATTATTACGAAATTTATAAATAAATAATAAAACCAGACTGGCCATTACCAGCTGTGTCAGCACTCAGCTGTGTCAGCACTCAGCTGCATGAGCACTCAGCTGTGTCAGCACTCAGCTGCATGAGCACTTAGCTGTGTCAGCACTCAGCTGCATGAGCCTCATGCTGTGGTCAGCACTCAGCTGCATAAGCACTCAGCTGTGTCAGCATTCAGCTGCATGAGCACTCATCTGCATGAGCACTCAGCTGTGTCAGCACTCAGCTGCATGAGCACTCAGCTGTGTCAGCACTCAGCTGCATGAGCACTCAGCTGTGTCAGCATTCAGCTGCATGAGCACTCAGCTGTGTCAGCACTCAGCTGCATGAGCACTCAGCTGTGTCAGCATTCAGCTGCATGAGCACTCAGCTGCATGAGCACTCAGCTGTGTCAGCACTCAGCTGCATGAACACTCAGCTGTGTCAGCACTCAGCTGCATGAGCACTCAGCTGTGTCAGCATTCAGCTGCATGAGCACTCAGCTGTGTCAGCACTCAGCTGCATGAGCACTCAGCTGTGTCAGCACTCAGCTGCATGATCACTCAGCTGTGTCAGCACTCAGCTGTGTCAGCACTCAGCTGTGTTCAGCACTCAGCTGCATGAGCACTCAGCTGTGTCAGCACTCAGCTGTATGAACACTCAGCTGCATGAGCACTCAGCTGTGTCAGCACTCATCTGCATGAGCACTCAGCTGTGTCAGCACTCAGCTGCATGAGCACTCAGCTGTGTCAGCACTCAGCTGCATGAGCCCTCAGCTGTGTCAGCACTCAGCTGCATGAGCACTCAGCTGTGTCAGCATTCAGCTGCATGAGCACTCAGCTGTGTCAGCACTCAGCTGCATGAGCACTCAGCTGCATGAGCACTCAGCTGTGTCAGCATTCAGCTGCATGAGCACTCAGCTGTGTCAGCACTCAGCTGCATGAGCACTCAGCTGTGTCATCGCTCTGCTGTATCAGCACTCAGCTGTGTTCAGCACTCAGCTGCATGAGCACTCAGCTGTGTCAGCACTCAGCTGCATGAGCACTCAGCTGTGTCAGCACTCAGCTGCATGAGCACTCAGCTGTGTCAGCTTTCAGCTGCATGAGCACTCAGCTGTGTCAGCACTCAGCTGCATGATCACTCAGCTGTGTCAGCACTCAGCTGTGTTCAGCACTCTGCTGCATGAGCACTCAGCTGTGTCAGCACTCAGCTGCATGAGCACTCAGCTGTGTCAGCACTCAGCTGCATGAGCACTCATCTGCATGAGCACTCAGCTGTGTCAGCACTCAGCTGCGTGAGCACTTAGCTGTGTCAGCACTCAGCTGTGTCAGCACTCAGCTGTGTCAGCACTCAGCTGCGTGAGCACTCAGCTGTGTCAGCACTCAGCTGTGTCAGCACTCAGCTGCGTGAGCACTCAGCTGTGTCAGCACTCAGCTGCATGAGCACTCAGCTGTGTCAGCACCGTCCTGCATGATACTTGTAACACTGCTGCTGGTCAGTGTACCAGCGGCACTGACCAAACTGGTGTTGAGCCAAGGCCAAGGTCATGTACCTGTGCTCAACCATCCAGTTGCTAACCACACCCAGTGTTCATAACCTGACGTGCACCTGGTTAGGCCTGTATCCCTCAGGCTGCGCCTTATGGAGAAACTTCAAAAATCGACATATCTGACAGCTTACCTGGAGGGGGTTTCGGGGGTCAGCGCCCCCGCGGCTCGGTCTGTTACCAGGACTAGCGGTGATCAGTGCCTGATCAACCAGGTTGTTAATGCTGGCTGCACGCAAACCGACGTACAAACCACAGCCCAGCTGGTCAGGTACTGACTTTAGGTGCCTGTCCAGCGCCTTCTTGAAGACAGTCAGGGGTCTATTGGTATTTCCCCTTATGTATGGTAGGAGGCAGTTGAACAGTCTTGGGCCCCTGACACTTACTGTGTTGTCGCTTAGTGTACTCGTGGCGCCTCTGGTTTTCACTGGGGGGGATGTTGCATCTCCTGCCGTCTTTTGTTTCCATAGGGAATGATTTTCGTGTGCAAATTTGGGACTAGTCCATCTAGAATTTTCCAAGTGTATATTATCATGTATCTTCCTCGCCTGCATTCCAGGGAATACAAATCAAGGGACTTCAACCGTTCCCAGTAATTTAGATGCCTTATCGTACTTATGTGTGCTCTGAAATTTCTCTGTACATTTTCCAGGTCTGCAGTTTCTCCTGCCTTGAAGGGAACAGTTAGTGTACAGCAGTATTCCAGCCTAGAGAGAGAATAAACGATTTGAAGAGAATCATCATGGGTTTGGCATCCCTAGTTTTGAAAGTTCTCATTATCCATCCTCTCATTTTTCCTAGCAGATGAGGTAGATACATTGTTGTGGTCTTTGAAAGCGAGATCCTCTGACATTATCACTCCCAGGTCCTTCGCATTAGTTTTTCGCTCTACTGTGTAGCTGGAATTTATTTTATATTCCAATACATCTTTAATTTCCTCGAGTTTTATATATCGGAGTAACTGAAATTTCTGTTCATTGAATTTCATATTGTTTTCTGCTGCCCATTTAAAGATTTGGTTAATGTCCACTTGGAGACTTGCAGTGTATCTTTGATGAATGACACTGTCATGCAAATTCGGGTGCCATCCGCAAAGAAAGATACGGTGCTTCGGCTTACATCTGTCTGTATCAGATATGAGGATGAGGAACAGAGTGGGAGCTAGTACTGTACCTTGTGGAACGGAGTTTTTTCACTCTAGCCGCCTCTGACTTTACTCTGTTTACTATTACTCTTTGTGCTCTAATTGTTAGGAAGTTATAGATACATCTACCAACTTTTCCTGTTAATCTTTTATCACACATCTTGTGTGCTATTACACTGTGGTCGCACTTGTCGAAGGCTTTCGCAGAGTCTATGTATACTACATGTGCATTTTGTTTATCCTCCAGAGCAGCCAAGACCATGGTCTAGTAGTTGGGACAGGCAGAAGCGATCTGCTCTTAACCCATCCTTAGGAAGTAATTCTGAAAATCACTCACTAAATAACCGACATAAATAAAATGTGATTTATGATAACTGATTAAATTTACCCATAAAATCTTCTAAAATCACAAAACACTCGTACAATTAAATGGAACAATGAAGCCAGTATTGTATGTGTACCTGTGTGTGTGTGTGTGTATATATATATTATATATATATATATATATATATATATATATATATATATATATATATATATGTGTGTGTGTGTTGGTGTGTGTGTGTGTGTGTGTGTGTGTGTGTGTGTGTGTGTGTGTGTGTGTGTGTGTGTGTGTTCGTGCCGAATATGTAAAACTGGTCAATTAGCAAGAACTCATTTAAAATAAAGTCTTTTCTAAAATTTTCTCTTATGCGTTTAAAGATATATTTTTTTCATTAATATTGATGTAAAAATTTATAATTTTGCACCAAAAGGAACTTAGAAAACTTACCTAACCTTATTATAACAAGAACAATTTATTTTAGCCTAACCCAACTAAATATATTTTAAATTTGTTTACAATAATTTAATACTAAACAAACACAGGAAAATATTTTTTTCGTTAAGTTCAGAATGATTTTGGCGAAATTATTGCATACACAAATTTTCACTTGTCCTATATGGCAAGATGAGCGTTGCTATTTAAGCCAAGATCGCAAGTTCTGCCTATTCGGCACGACATATATATATATATATATATATATATATATATATTATATATATATATATATATATATATATATATATATATATATATATATATAATATAATTTTCCTTTCATTTCAAGTTTCTCTACTCATGCAGCCAGCCTTGGGACAGGCTCGTCTGGTGCTTACCTGATCAACTAGGCTTTTGTTGCTGGAGGGCCACTGGCCCACATATCCATCACAACCTGGTTGATCTAGCACATGGTGAAGATAGTTGTCCAGTTTCCTCTTGAAGATCGTTTGAACTTGTCCCAGCAGCGTTTCTGTTATCCTCTGGTCAGATATTGAATAGCCTGGGCCCACGGATGTTGATACAATGTTCTCTTAATATGCCCACATGATCCTGCTTTTCACTGGGATTACTTTACACTTCCTCCCATATCTCTCACTCCTGTTTATTATGGCATGTGCGGGTTTGGGACCTGACACTCAAGTACTTTACAGTTATATATTATTATGTACCTCTTTCTCTGCTCCAGCGAGTACATTTTTAGGACTAAGACGTTCCCAGGAAATTAAATGTTTTATTGGCTCTATGTGGGTCGTAAATGGTCTCTGTATCTGTTTAAGCTCCGATATCTTTCTTGCCTTGAACGAGGGCATCAACACTAAATAATATTCTAAACGAGAGAGCACAAGAGACTTTCATTCTTATTTCAGTGTCACCTACAAATGATGATAAAATGCATTGGTCAAAACTTCGACACATCAGGCACAGGACAGGTGGTAACAAATGCAGGAGAGATCACAGGTGTATGATGTCCAGTGTAGGTCATTCATTCACTAGTGATTTGCTGGTACTTCCGGCCCGGGTCTTCTCCAGATGGCGACCCGGCGTCCAGTGTAGTTAGGTATACTTCATCTAAGATCAAGTAATGTTAGGCCTAGCCAGGAACGGAGGGGGTCATATCCTGGTATTCTGTACTTCTTGTGTTGATCCAAAATTTTACTGTGGTAACGTTGCGCCTTGACAAGGCTCCTGGAGAGCGAAACGTTGCCACAATAACATGATCCAAAAATTGCTTATGGGATTAGTACTGCCAGAAAGAAGATCCCTCTGTTTTGTATTATGGCATTAGTGATGTCGCCTGTGGCTGTAAAAGCTAAGCACCGTCGCCTGTGGCTGTAGAAGCTAAGCACCGTCGCCAGTGACTGTAGAAGCTAAGCACCGTCGCCAGTGACTGTAGAAGCTAAGCACCGTCGCCTGTGACTGTAGGTTCGAAACACTCGTCTGTCTCTGTTATTTTACTGGTGCTGTAAATGTCCTTGTTTCCAGTGCATGAGATGTGAATGTGTACAGAGAGGATAACCATGCCAGGTGCCATCCACTCTGCAGGCGTATTTATATTCTTGTAAACGGGTGTCCAAATCTCTCGCTGTTTCACCGGTGTATACAAGAGCGCATCTCCCGAATAATATACTGCAAAAGACTCGCTATAGCTGTGTTTTTGATGGGGCGAGGTGCCCTAGTACAATTTCTAATAGTCTTTGTGGTGAAGACTGCGATGTTCACGAGTATGTTAGCTGTTCGGAGTAGAGGAGTGATTGCAGTTACTGTTTGTCTAGCAGGTGGAATCAATCGATGATCAGTGTTAGTGTTTTCCCTGGGACTGTTGAAGGTTCCTGCAGGAGAGGATGTCGTGCTTGGGAAACTCTTAGGAAGAAAAGGATTTCTCAGTCTAGTTTTTCTCTTCAAAAAGGTACTCACTGATAAATTAGACACATGTGCTAATTAGACACAGGTACTCATTGCTAAGATCCTCCTGAGGACACGTAAGAAACCCATGACCACACGTGGTTTTCGTCCTGCGGTCATGGTGAGATAGTAGTGGACAAGTCGTCTTTATTGTTGGGTTTCCTGTATTATTATTATAATCAAAAAGAAGCGCTAAGCCACAAGGGCTATACAGGGGTTTCCTATAGACTTTATATATGAGATATCATTATTTTTGATGAGGACGACAGCCAGAAAAGGTAGAGAGTCCTCCTGTTCTTCAAACAATGTGAATTGAATTGGTTCAACATGGCTGAGTTGGCCTTTGGAACTATTAAGGTTGAAACGTCTTTTTTTCGGGGGGGGGGGGGGAATTATCCTCATAGTAGCTTGAAGGTCACACACACACAGTAGGACAAGGTTGATACAGTTTTGCTTGGAAAGAGGAAAAACAAAGTCCAACGTTAAGTTTCGGAGAAAAGTGATTACTTCTTAGATGGGGACTCAAGTAAACTGTCAAGTGACGTCCAGCCAGGCGAGTTTCCTATTTATTATACTGGAGTTACCCAGACGAGTGAGATCTGAATGTTGTAGGTGTGAGCGCTTTGGAGTAAATCGTAGAAATGTGAGTTACCAGAAGACCAGTTACGCACTACCGATGTTATAGGTAACAAGGGATACCTGGTATATTTGGTTTATGAGTTTTTGGCATACTCATGTGCAGTATGCCTCATGCGCCTCACATCTCTTCCACCTTACGCCACTTTTCCTACACCTGATGCATCTAAGACGTTTCGGACACTGTTTATAAATATAAAGTCGATGTTTTGCATATTTCCTGTAATTGATAAAGCACTTTGTAGGTAGGTGGATAAGAAGGTAAGTACGCACCTTTACCTTTGATATACCGTTGAAATTTCGAGAGTTTAACTATTCTCGGAGCCCGGCCATGGGCCAGGCTTGTCTGGTGCTTGCCTGATCAACCAGGCTGTTGATCATTCAGTGTTCTTGGCAATAAAAAAAAGTAAATACAACACACATAAGAAAAAGATCAATCTAACAATTTAAACTACTATGGTAGCATACAAAAACACAACACAAATACTATCCAACAAGTTGTAATAACCAGCATCAGGTGAAAGTCCCAAGTAAGAATAAAAGTATTTAGCTCTTTGTGTCTTTATCCACAGTTTAATGGTGTGTTGTTAAGTTTTCTTACATTGAAGTGAAAGGTGAAGCTGAAGAGTCTGGAACCCTTTAAGCTTAATGATCTAGCTCTATCTTCTTGTGTAGTTATTGCACTCAACCTTTTCTTTTTTTACAGGGGGTTACTTTACACTGTGTTTTAAAAGGTTACTTCAGTGCGTAAAATTGGGTCTACCCTCCTATTTCCCAGGTGCGATATGACCCATACAGATTTAGCGCCTCCCATGAACGCAAAAATATTAACAGTATGGAACTAGTCCCTCTAAAGAAAACTATTGTAATTTACATTACATTATTTGTCTGGCTTGCACTCCATAAAGTCCAATATAAACATTCAGTACATAGGTGGAAATAAATGGTATAAAACACCGACACAATAAAAAAAATAAACACAGAGGCAGTATAGTGCGATCCTGTTTGTGACTTGATGAAGCGCACTGTGTGGGCGAAACGTTGTCAATAAAGCATCACATTTTACTGCTTATGTGTTTTATTTTTCCAGTACATAGGTGTTGAAACAGATAAAAGCATAAAGTATGTGTTTGTGTGATAACCTATGTGTTGTTACACGAGCAGATCTGTCATTGTGATATCACAATATAATTTTGAGTTTATCATTTTTTTAAAAAGTTTCTGGTGACTGAAGGAAGTATATAGTAACTCCTTCTGCATCTCATTCCAGTAGTCTGCTATCAATAAACTTGTTATAATACCCTTTCTGCACATTTCCATCAGTTTACAATTGCGGTTTGTTATCCCTGATAATAACGCTAATATATTTTCTCAGTTTTCTAGTAATGTTTCACTAGCCTCTGTTGGTAGTTACAGTAAAGTTTATGGTACTCAGTCTTCATTATTATGGACATCTGAATTTTATTTTTTACCCAGGATGGGAATTACAACAATTGACTAACACCCCATGTAGTTGGTCGTGCTATGGAAACACGTAGCAGGTGTTAAGAAACTAACACCCAGGAACACTTGTACTAGTAGAGGAACACAACAGAGGTGTAAAGAGAATTGGCAGTAAGTCTTTTATTAACTCACAACTTTATAACAGTAAAAAAAATAACCAACAAAACTGACGATGCATTTTCTGTTATGGTCATATTTAAAGTCTTGTATTTATTATGTCTTTACGCAATATCTGGGTTATGAATTTATATACTACTATAACTCACCTATAACTGATGTGCATTTATCTTAAAATGCAATATACACTCTCCTCCCAAAGACTGTCCTTACTAACACTGTCGCTATTTTTGTATACGTATATATTTACACCTTATCGATTTATTTCTTAGAACATCACTCACTCGCTCACTCGGATAAAGAATAGAGTTACTCCGACACTTGTTTAACTACTGGGTCAACATCGAGTGAAAATATGGAAGCCACACTCAATACACACACACACACACACACACACACACACACACACACACACACACACACACACACACACACACACACACACACATACACATACACACACGTATTTCTTCTGTCACAGAGTAGTCAGGAAGTGGAATAGTCTGGGAAGCGATGTAGTGGAAGCAGGATCCATTCATAGCTTTAAGCAGAGGTATGGTAAAGCTCATGGTGCATGAAGAGTGATCTAGTAGCGGCCAGTGAAGAGGCGGGGCCAGGAGCTACGAGTCGACCCCTGCAACCACAACTAGGTGTTTACACACACACACACACACACACACACACACACACACACACACACACAATTAAACCATGTATATAAGACAAAAATATTCTAGTGTCAAAGAGACAGTTACATTTTCTTGAACAAGAAATAAATATTTAATTTCCTGAGAAAGTTTAACTTAAAAACATATAAACAAAATATAACCAAAAAATCCAATACAAAGCATATTTCGTACCAGCTTTTTCAAATCATTTGCATGCTAAAGACTAATATTGCACACAGAATATGGCCACTACACCAAATACACAGAACACTAATCAATACCACAAAGCTACCACTCACAAAACGTGAATAAGAAAAAAGCATTATTTATGTCATAACGCATCTCGACGACGCTAGGCTTTGTGCAGGGACACCTGCCCCCTTAGTGGTGGGGAGAATGCTGTCCCACCACCACCACTACACAACACAAATGCTCTTACTCACACAATGTAGTCTTCATTAATAATGGCACTGTTACATATCCAACACCCATTAGTTTCAACTCAATACAAGGCTCTTAGCAGCAACGACTGGTCGCCAAGCCTAGTCACTGGTAGCTTGCATTTCCCTTGAATATTGCGCGTTAAATTATGCACGCTAACAGCCCTCAGACCAGTCAGTAGTCAGAACTCCGCAATGGCTAGTCATTTCACTTGCTAATTCCTTACAGTTATCAATGATGCGAGAAATATCTAGCGGAAAATCAATGCTTGTGGTTGTGTGCACCAACAGTCCCAATACTGACAACAATCACTGTTTATATCTCCCATTATAACATATCTATGCAACCATTCAAACGTTTCTATTGATATCCAGTTCATACTCCTCATCCAAGTTAGTATATTATTGTAGCTTAGTGTCAGACGTGTGACTGTGACACTGGAATGACAGTGATTATGTGACTGTATCGTACCATTCGATTTACTCTCCTAAAGTTTTCATGACCCTGTTTATGTGTTAATGCATTTAACGGCGTTATGTTATAGGTGGATAAATAACAAAAAGGTACAATACCGTGACTGGAACAGTACAATGCCCCTAGCTCCTTTGCAGTGCTCCTCTTAGTCTCTGACTCCGCTACTACTACTACTACTACTTCTCTTCTTCCTTTTCTACTACCTCTCTTGTCCCGTCCCTGTCTGCTGGCCTGTGTATACTCCCTCCTCCTCACCTTTCTGTTAGTGTGTTTTTGTATATGGCCCAAGTCGGACCGAAACGTCGTCGTAAGCTCCTCTCTCCTATGTGCGGGTTACTTGAGTGTGATTATTTTTAATAAGATGGTTAACCAACAACCTGGTTGACCACGCCAGTAAAATAGTCTTCAGGTTGTCTCACCTAACCTAAATAGCGTAAAATAACAACCTTCTTAAAAACATTTTATAAGATATTAAGTTATTATATTCTGGGGTAGGTTCTAAACCCATAGGAGTCATACAGACCTGGGGATTCGAAGGTAATCAGGGTCACTGTAATTCCTTGGATTAAGAGCCGATCATCAGTATGAAGCTACCGTGAGAGGATAGATTATAATATCACCGATCAACCAAGACATCTACTCTGTCTTCAAATTTATCTGATACATTATCATATATATAATATATACTATATATTATTATATATAATATATATATTTTATAATATAATATAATATATATATATATATATATAAAATGATGCACGCAGGGGATGAGATGAAAAGCTGTAAGCCTTCTCCCCCGAAAGCTGGCTGCCTTGGATCAAAGTCTAGCGCAAGCTGGACTCCAAGGTATTGGTCCAGTGTGGGTAGATTGGTAAAGCACTGTGTACCTTGTTCCAAGGTTCGTAGGTTCGGGTCTCCTTCAGCCAGAGATCAGTGTTTGTGTATATTTCGCCTGCTCTTGCGAATTCCTTGCATTGTTAATATCTCTAGTAAGGCTGATGCATGCAGGGGAAGAGATGAAAAGCTGTAAGCCTTCTCCCTGAAAGCTGGCTGTCTTGGATCAAAGTCTAGCGCAAGCTGGACTCCAAGGTATTGGTACAGTGTGGGTAGATTGGTAAAGCACTGCGTACCTTGTTCCAAGGTTCGTAGGTTCGAGTTTCCTTCAGCCAGAGATCAGTGTTTATGTATATTTCGCCTGCTCTTGCGAATTCCTTGCATATACAGTATGTATGTGTGTGTCGTGCAGAATATGTAAAACTGGTCAGTTAGCAAGAACTCATTTAAAATTAAGTCCTTTCTAAAATTTTCTCTTATACGTTTAAAGATATTTTTTTCCATTAATGTTAATGTAAAAATATTTAATTTTGCACCAAAAGAATCTTAGAAAACTTGCCTAACCTTATTATAACAAGAAAAATTTATTTTAGCCTAACCCAACTAAATATATTTTAGATTTGTTTACAATAATTTAATACTAAACAAACAGTGAAATATATTTTTTTCGTTAGGTTCAGAATGATTTTGGCGAAATTATTGCATACACAAATTTTCGTTTGTCCTATATGGCAAGATGAGCGTTGCTACTTAAGCCAAGATCGCAAGTTCTGCCTATTCGGCACGACATATATATATATATATATATATATATATATATATATATTATATAAAATATATATATATATATATATATATATATATATATATATATATATTATCACACTGGCCGATTCCCACCAAGGCAGGGTGGCCCGAAAAAGAAAAACTTTCACCATCATTCACTCCATCACTGTCTTGCCAGAAGGGTGCTCTACACTACAGTTTTTAAACTGTAACATTAACACCCCTCCTTCAGAGTGCAGGCACTGTACTTCCCATCTCCAGGACTCAAGTCCGGCCTGCCGGTTTCCCTGAACCCCTTCATGAATGTTACCCTGCTCACACTCCAACAGCACGTCAAGTATTAAAAACCATTTGTCTCCATTCACTCCTATCAAACACGCTCACGCATGCCTGCTGGAAGTCCAAGCCCCTCGCACACAAAACCTCCTTTACCCCTCCCTCCAACCTTTCCTAGGCCGACCTCTACCCCGCCTTCCTTCCACTACAGACTGATACACTCTTGAAGTCATTCTGTTTTGCTCCATTCTCTCTACATGTCCGAACCACCTCAACAACCCTTCCTCAGCCCTCTGGACAACAGTTTTGGTAATCCCGCACCTCCTCCTAACTTCCAAACTACGAATTCTCTGCATTATATTCACACCACACATTGCTCTCAGACATGACATCTCCACTGCCTCCAGCCTTCTCACTGCAACATTCATCACCCATGCTTCACACCCATATAAGAGCGTTGGTAAAACTATACTCTCATACATTCCCCTCTTTGCCTCCAAGGACAAAGTTCTTTGTCTCCACAGACTCCTAAGTGCCACACTCACCCTTTTCCCCTCATCAATTCTATGATTCACCTCATCTTTCATAGACCCATCCCGCTGACACGTCCACTCCCAAATATCTGAATACATTCACCTCCTCCATACTCTCTCCCTCCAATCTGATATCCAATCTTTCATCACCTAATCTTTTTGTTATCGTCATAACCTTACTCTTTCCTGTATTCACTTTCAATTTTCTTCTTTTGCACACCCTACCAAATTCATCCACCAATCTCTGCAACTTCTCTTCAGAATCTCCCAAGAGCACAGTGTCATCAGCAAAGAGCAACTGTGACAAATCCCACTTTATGTGTGATTCTTTATCTTTTAACTCCACGCCTCTTGCCAAGACCCTCGCATTTACTTCTCTTACAACCCCATCTATAAATATATTAAACAACCACGGTGACATCACACATCCTTGTCTAAGGCCTACTTTTATTGGGAAATAATTTCCCTCTTTCCTACATACTCTAACTTGAGCCTCACTATCCTCGTAAAAACTCTTCACTGCTTTCAGTAACCTACCTCCTACACCATACACCTGCAACATCTGCCACATTGCCCCCCTATCCACCCTGTCATACGCCTTTTCCAAATCCATAAATGCCACAAAGACCTCTTTAGCCTTATCTAAATACTGTTCACTTACATGTTTCACTGTAAACACCTGGTCCACACACCCCCTACCTTTCCTAAAGCCTCCTTGTTCATCTGCTATCCTATTCTCCGTCTTACTCTTAATTCTTTCAATAATAACTCTACCAACACTTTGCCAGGTATACTCAACAGACTTATCCCCCTATAATTTCTGCACTCTCTTTTATCCCCTTTGCCTTTATACAAAGGAACTATGCATGCTCTCTGCCAATCCCTAGGTACCTTACCCTCTTCCATACATTTATTAAATAATTGCACCAACCACTCCAAAACTATATCCCCACCTGCTTTTAACATTTCTATCTTTATCCCATCAATCCCGGCTGCCTTACCCCCTTTCATTTTACCTACTGCCTCACGAACTTCCCCCACACTCACAACTGCCTCTTCCTCACTCCTACAAGATGTTGTTCCTCCTTGCCCTATACACGAAATCACAGCTTCCCTATCTTCATCAACATTTAACAATTCCTCAAAATATTCCCTCCATCTTCCCAATACCTCTAACTCTCCATTTAATAACTCTCCTCTCCTTTTTTTAACCGACAAATCCATTTGTTCTCTAGGCTTTCTTAACTTGTTAATCTCACTCCAAAACTTTTTCTTATTTTCAACAAAATTTGTTGATAACATCTCACCCACTCTCTCATTTGCTCTCTTTTTACATTGCTTCACCACTCTCTTAACCTCTCTCTTTTTCTCCATATACTCTTCCCTCCTTGCATCACTTCTACTTTGTAAAAACTTTTCATATGCTAACTTTTTCTCCCTTACTACTCTCTTCACATCATCATTCCACCAATCGCTCCTCTTCCCCTCCCGCACCCACTTTCCTGTAACCACAAACTTCTGCTGAACACTCTAACACAACATTTTTAAACCTACCCCATACCTCTTCGATCCCATTGCCTATGCTCTCATTAGCCCATCTATCCTCCAATAGCTGTTTATATCTTACCCTAACTGCCTCCTCTTTTAGTTTATAAACGTTCACCTCTCTCTTCCCGATGCTTCTATTCTCCTTGTATCCCATCTACCTTTTACTCTCAGTGTAGCTACAACTAGAAAGTGATCTGATATATCTGTGGCCCCTCTAGAAACATGTACATCCTGAAGTCTACTCAACAGTCTTTTATCTACCAATACATAATCCAACAAACTACTGTCATTTTGCCCTACATCATATCTTGTATACTTATTTATCCTCTTTTTCTTAAAATATGTATTACCTATAACTAAACCCCTTTCTATACAAAGTTCAATCAAAGGGCTCCCATTATCATTTACACCTGGCACCCCAAACTACCTTCCACACCCTCTCTAAAGGTTTCTCCTACTTTAGCATTCAGGTCCCCTACCACAATTACTCTCTCACTTGGTTCAAAGGCTCCTATACATTCACTTAACATCTCCCAAAATCTCTCTCTCTACTCTGCATTCCTCTCTTCTCCAGGTGCATACACGCTTATTATGACCCACTTCTCGCATCCAACCTTTACTTTAATCCACATAATTCTTGAATTTACACATTCATATTCTCTTTTCTCTTTCCATAACTGATCATTCAACATTACTGCTATCCCTTCCTTTGCTCTAACTCTCTTCAGATACTCCAGATTTAATCCCATTTATTTCCCCCCACCGAAACTCCCCTACCCCCCTTCAGCTTTGTTTCGCTTAGGCCAGGACATCCAACTTCTTTTCACTCATAACATCAGCAATCATCTGTTTCTTGTCATCCGCACTACATCCACGCACATTTAAGCATCCCAGTTTTATAAAGTTTTTCTTCTTCTCTTTTTTAGTAAATGTCTACAGGAGAAGGGGTTACTAGCCCATTGCTCCCCGGCATTTTAGTCGCCTCATACGACACGCATGGCTTACGGAGGAAAGATTCTTTCCACTTCCCCATGGACAATAGAAGAAATAAAGAGGAACAAGAGCTATTTAGAAAAAGGAGAAAAACCTAGATGTATGTATATATATATGCATGTGCGTGTCTGTGAAGTGTGACCAAGGTGTAGTAGGAGTAGCAAGATATCCCTGTTATCTAGCGTGTTTATGAGACAGAAAAAGAAACCAGCAATCCTACCATCATGCAAAACATGTTACAGGTTTCTGTTTCACAGTCATCTGCAGGACGGTAGTACTTCCCTGGGTGGTTGCTGTCTACCAACCTACTACCTATATATAATATATATATATATATAATATATATATATATATATATATATATATATATATATATATATATAATATATATATATATCACCTATGTAACTAGGTTATCTAACTAGTCTTCAGATTTACCAGGAATGTACGTACATATGTTACGTACACATGCACGTAATTATGTATGTAAATATGCACGTAATTATGTATGTAAATATGCACGTACTTGTGTACATATGCTCGTACATTTGCACGTACTTATGTACGTACATATGCACGTAATTATGTATGCACATATGCACGTATTTATGTATGTATATATGAACGTACTTATGTACGTATATATGCACGTATTTATGTTTGTATATATGAACGTACTTATGTACGTACATATGCACGGCACGTACTTATGTACGTACATATGCACGTACTTATTTATGTACGAACATATTTATCGAGACATTTGATTTGTGTCAATAATCTTAGGATATTCAAATAAAAACGCTAAAACCATACCATAAGGGCCATACAGTGTCTTGGGAGTGTAATGGGAGTTAAGTCTGATCCGAGGAAAGGGAATGTAGCTTAAAATTCCTAGAATCAAGAGCCCTTCAGCATCGTCCTCCCCTCCTCCGGGTACACCAGTAACCAGAGAGTCGATTTCTCATCCACTGAGAACTTCATTTGAAATATTTTGAGCGGAATTTCATAAATTATGCCGGTCCTATATATGAACAAAAAATTATTTTTTGTGGTAAAGTGCACTTGAATAGGAAGTGTATTATCTTTGTTTATAATTAAAAGTTACACTGATGGTTAGTTAGCGTGTTCGGTTTCAAGCCTATCTATCAACTGCACGAGGGTCATTAAGGCTGCAATTCAACAATGCATTGGCCAGACAAGGTTTTATTTCTTTAGCTAAGGATTTAAATACACCATCGCAGATCTAGAGAATGTACAGAGATCCTTTACTGCACGTATAAGTTCTGTCAAGCACCTTAACTACTGGGAACGCTTGGAAGCACTTGACTTGTACTCGTTGGAACGCAGGAGGGAGAGATATATCATAATCTACACTTGGAAAATCTTGGAAGGAATGGTCCCAAATCTGCACACAGAAATCACTCCCTACGAAAGTAAAAGACTGGGCAGGCGATGCAAAATGCCCCCAATAAAAAGTAGGGGCGCCATTGGTACACTAAGGGAAAACACCATAAGTGTCCGGGGCCCAAAACTGCTCAACAGCCCCCCATCAAGCATTAGGGGAATTGCCAACAAACCCCTGGCTGCCTTCAAGAGAGAGCTGGACAGATACCTAAAGTCAGTGCCGGATCAGCCGGGCTGTGGCTCATACGTTGGACTGCGTGCGGCCAGCAGTAACAGCCTAGTTGATCAGGCCCTGATCCATCTGGAGGCCTGGTCATGGACCGGGCCGCGGGGGCGTTGATCCCCGGAATAACCTCCAGGTAACCTCCAGGTATACACCATAATTTGTTGATGTTCTATTTGCACTTGATTCTCAATTTGTATTCTGTTTCAGATAACAAATACTTGCTTGAGCGACACCACCAATATATGTCATCAACTACATGGTAATACAACCGTAAAGAATACCTCCAATATGTATTTTATTGTGAATTAGTAAAGTTCCTACTGGAGGAAACGTCTTTACAACGTAATGCTATAACCCTCATTGTGTTATATTTACATTCCTAACACCGTGAAAGTTCATATTTAACATTTCATTATGTAACTTAGCATGTGGATAGTTCTTGTAACTGCCTGAGTAACTACTTGTTTAATAACTTTGTATTACGTTAACTGTATAATCCTCCGGGTTTAGCGCTTCCCCCTTGATTATAATAATAATAATAATAATAATGTATTACGTTAAAACACTCCCTGATATTAACTGACCCTGCCTGTGATACACCTGTGACCGGTTTCGAGAGTTTTTCTCCTCACAGTCAGGCCAGGGGCCAGACTTTTCTGGTGACTGCCTCTCCAACCAGGCTGTAGCTGCTGGCGTCCCGCTGACCCACATATCCATTACATCCTGGTTGATCTGACACTTGGTTCAAGTGGAGATCCAGTGTGGTATATATAATATATATATATATATATATATATAATATATATATAAATATTATATAATATATATATATATATATATATATATGTTATATCTACATATAATTCGATATTCCTCATATAGTCGCAATAATAGTAGTATATTTCTGGACGTTAATTTCCAGTGTGTGTTTCTAGGTGATGTTATCATGGAATAAGTTCACAAACTCACAAAATATTGTTAAAATTCGTTTGCAAATGTTTCTACGCAATGTTTATAGTTTTAACTATCCCTGATAAATTAGTGATTGTGTAGTGAAAATTAGATTACTCAACTTGCATTTCCTCAGTGTGATAAATTAATGTGGCGTCACAAACGTCTATACAATACACTACCACTTACAATGAAATGCATATTTTCAGTGTATACATTTACAGCCGCATAATACGAATTTCGTATCTTGTAGTATATAATATGCTGAAGTCTACAAGCGGTGACGTATTTTTCTAAGTATTATTTCAGCCATTCAGCGAGTACGATTACACCTCGTCAATGTAAATACTATTTACAACCAGTCAGTGTATATCGTATTTACACCTCGTCAGTGCATACATTATTTACACCACAGCAGCATATACATTACATCCCCGTCAGTATATACACTTATACACTACACACCGTCAGTGTATACAGATAAATGTTCCCCGGGCTGCCTGTTTAGTTTATCCAAAGATGCTCTTAGTCTCGCTAAAACTTTGAACGTATCCTCGCTCTAACCTCCTATGAATGAAGTGGATCCCATCCATACCAACACCACCCTACCATACACAACCAAGAAACCATCCTTACCATAACCACCCTACCATGAATAACCAGGAAACCATTCTTACAACAACCACTTCATAAAGAATAAAAAAACCATCCTTACCACAACCCCTACTATAAACAACCAAGAAGCCATCACCACAACCACCCCACCATAAACAACCAGGAATATATCCTTACCATAACAACCCCACCAGAAACAACCAGGAAACCATTCTCACCCCAACCACCCCACCATGAACGCTTAAATGACAAACTAGTGGACACTTCCGTTGTCCACTTAACTCCTAATGCTCTCTTCTCTTCACTGGTCATTACTCCCGTGTTTAGCGCCCCGCCTCTCCTATTACTAACAAATGGACCGCCTATCCCATAATTTAAATGTATAGTGATCTCTTCTGTACATTTATTCCCCGCCATGATAAAAACAACGTCAGGGTAGTCAATACTGAGTGAACAGTGGCTCTACTGGTTTAGTCTACATATGTGAAAAATGTCAAAAAAACCTGAATAGGTAATAATTGTAATGAACCGTTTCTTTTATCGCCCACAGCATTCCTGTATACCCTTTTGGCGCATCGTTCCTAGGCCTACCCTCCACGGGATAGATATGGGCCACATAATAAACTAGCCGCTTCAGCGGAAAAATATAAATTTAAATCCATACCATAACCAGGCTATTTAAATACCCATACCTAAAACCCCAACTATTAAAAATCTCCCTCTCCCTCCAAAAAAGGTTAATAACTAAAATTCAAATCAGACTAAATCCCCAAAATTAGGGTAATTAACGCCTAAACCACATCTCTCAATAATCTTAAACACCCAACCCTTCATTCATAAACGAGATCACCAGTACACCTTTAGATGTCTTCAAAAACTATATAAGTTCCTCAAATTAGCTCCTGATTAGGTGAGCTATGGTACCTAAATTGCTTCTCGCGCCAACAGCTTGACTGATCAGGCACAGAAACTAGGAGTCCTGAACTGGGAGTGGGCCGTTGGGTGCGGTCATCCCAGAAATCGACAGCAGGTAACTTGCAGGTAATTTACAGGTAACTTACAGGTAACCTGGCTATTTAAATGTACAAACCTAAACTCCATTTTAGCCTATTGAAATGCCTCAAATCTCATTTAATTATATTCATGAGAAGCACTAAACCCGCAGAGGTTATGATGTGATGAGTTTGGATCTAAGGAAGGGAAAGGCAGAGCCAATGTATTGCATCAGAGCCCATCAGGGGCATCAAGGCAACCCTGTCAAGGGAAGGCAACAATCAAGGTGCTGTCCTTGGCTTCACATCAACATGGTGTTGCAGACCATACCACGGATGGGGATAGAACCCGCGATCAGAGACTCTCTGATCGCGGGTTCTATCCCCGACCGTGGTATGGTTTGTTTGCAATCGTGTCATTACGATTTCGGGAGTCATGGTGTTGCAGACTAACGCACAATACGCACTATAAGGCATTCACTGTGTAGGCGTTTCGCCCATGGTGGACGAAACGTCTTCTCAAAAAATGCCATAAGCAGCATACTGTGAGTTATTGACATACCACTGACATACACATGGTGCTGCAGACTGGTGGAAGAAAATGATTGTAAGTGGAAGGCAAAAGTACAGGTAAATCACCTATATTCTGCAGCTATATTGTGTATGAATGTATGATACATACACAGTAAGTATATGTATACAAGTAGCATATCAGCGTTGTGATATAACAGTGTGGAGTTCAGTGTGCCTCACACTGGAAATTCTGAGGCTCATAAAAGAAGAAGAAATAAACAAATAGCGTAATATTTTTTACCGTTGATATATATATATATATATATATATATATATATTATATATATATATATATATATATATATATATATATTATATATATATATATATATATATATGTCGTGCCGAATATGTAAAACTGGTCAATTAGCAAGAACTCATTTAAAATTAAGTCCTTTCTAAAATTTTCTCTTATACATTTAAAGATATATTTTTTTAATTAATGTTAATGTAAAAAAAATTAATTTTGTACCAAAAGAATCTTAGAAAACTTACCTAACCTTATTATAACAAGAACAATTTATTTTAGCGTAACCTAACTAAATATATTTTAGATTTGTTTACAATAATTTAATACTAAACAAACACGGTGAAATATATTTTTTTCGTTAGGTTCAGAATGATTTTGTCGAAATTATTGCATACACACAAATTTTCGCTTGTCCTATATGGCAAGATGAGTGTTGCTATTTAAGCCAAGATCGCAAGTTCTGCCTATTCGGCACGATATATATATATATATATATATATATATATATATATTATATTTTATATATATATATATATATTATATATACTGGAAGGAAAGAGAGTATGGAGGAGGTGAATGTATTCAGATATTTAGGAGTGGACGTGTCAGCAGATGGGTCTATGAAGGATGAGGTGAATCATAGAAATGACAAGGGAAAAAAGGTGAGTGATGCACTGAGGAGTCTGTGGAGACTAAGAACTTTCTACTGTATAGCCCTTGTGGCTTAGCGCTTCTTTTTGATTATAATAATAATAATAACTTTCTAAGCGGAAGCAAAGATGGGAATGTATGAGAGTATAGTATACCAACGCACTTATATGGGTGTGGAACATATGTGGTGAATGTTGTAACAAGGAGAAGGCTGGAGGCAGTGGAGATGTCATGTCTGAGAGCAATGTGTGGTGTGAATATCAAGCAGAGAATTCGTAGTTTGGAAATTAGAAGGAGGTGCGGGATTACCAAAACTATTATCTGGATGACTGAGGAGGGGTTGTTGAGGTGGTTCGGACATGTAGAGAGGTTGGAAAAAAGAATGGCTTCGAGTGTATAAATCTGTAGTGAAGGGAAGGCAGGGTAGAGGTCGGCCTAGGAAAGGTTGAAGGGAGGGGGTAAAGGAGGTTCTGTGTGAGAGGGGCTTGGACTTCCAGCAAGCATGCATGAGCATGTTAGATAGGAGTTAATGGTGACAAATGGTTTTCAGGACTTGACGTGCTGTTAGAGTGCTAGCAGGGTAATATTTATGAAGGGATTCATGGAAACCAGCAGGCCGGACTTGAGTCCTGGAGATGGGAAGTACAGTGCCGGCACTCTGAAGGAGGGGTGTTGATGTTGGAGTTTTATAATTGCAGTGTAAGTGTGCCTCTGGCTAGACTGATGAAGTGAATGATAGCAAGAACTCATTTAAAATTAAGTCCTTTCTTAAATTTTCTCTTATACATTTGAAGATGTAGTTTTTTTTCATTTATGTTATTGAAAAAAAAATAATTTTGTACTAAAAGAACCTTAGAAAACTTACCTAACCTTATTATAACAAGAGCAATTTAATTTAGCCTAATCTCACTAAATATATTTTAGAAAAGTTCACAATAATTTAATAATAAACAAACACAATGAAATATATTTTTTGGTTAGGTTCAGAATGATTATTGCGAAATTACTGCATACACAAATTTTCGCTCGCCTTATTCGGCAAGAAGAAAGTCGCAAGTTTTACCTATTTGGCACGACATTTATATATATATATATATATATATATATATATATATATATATATATATATATATATATATATATATATATATATATAAAATATATATATATATTATATATTATATATATATATATATATATATATATATATATATATATATATATATATATATATATATATATATATATAAGTTTTATACGTCGATCCAACCCAGCCTAATCTATAATAACAAATATTAAACTTTCCCAACATGCATGCGAGCAGAAATACACGGTCTAACTAGAGAACAGGTTGTAATGGGACTAATGCGCAGTTCGCGTCGCATTTCAACGTTTTTCGCGTCTTCATATATGAAATACGACCAGTCATAGCTAATTCAATATAACCATGTTCCCTGTGTACACAGCACAGCGTGTACGTCTCACTCACAACACAGGAAACACTTGCTGTGTACACAGCACAGCGTGTACGTCTCACAACACAGGAAACACTGAGTTAAGAACGTTTCACATCAGGACAGAGGATCAGCTTCCGGCATCATCCATTTCCAGGCAGTAATTTTGTAAGCATAAACATTGGGCATTATTAGGTGATTATTACACACACTGAGGTGAAGAACTACCAGCTGCGCCTCTCCCAGGAAGGTGTGAGAGCGGGTGTGAAGTGTGAATGTGAGAACGTAAATACATATTGCCAGCTACAACAGGACAACAATTCTTGGGGTGTCACTTCTATATTATTATCTAACCTTTTAGTCCTGGATGGGAGCCATTGGGCCGCCAGCAATAACGGACCTGGTTGACCAGAAATACTCTCGAGACCTATCAGAGTTATATCAAAGGTAGGATGTGGCCCATAACAGTGGATTAGCACGCAGCTGCAAACTTACCGCCAGGAGACAGAGACAGTCAGTTGGTGTAAGGTCTGCCTGTATAAGGAAAACTGTCAAGACCACAGTCATGTAACTGAGGGCGCTATTTAAGTCCTTTGTGTCCTTACGTCTGGACTACTGTCCTATGCTCATATCTACTTTCAAGACAGGAGAGATAGCAGTGCTGGACACACACACACACACACACACACACACACTACACACACACACACACACACACACACACACACACTACACACACAACAAACCAAACACACACACCAAAACACATTATCACACACACACACACACACACACACACACACACATACACACACACACACACACACACACACACACACACACACACACATACAGACAACACACGAAGGTTGTACCTACACGCATAGATCAAGAACCTAAATTATCTAGAGTAACACTAATAATACTTGAACTGTAACTCACGAACGTACCTCCACACACAACAACACCACACTCAACACACACACTACACCACACACACACACACTACAACACACTCACCACACATCACACACACAATAGGCGAAGTCATACACATTGACAGTTTTTACGTCCTGTCATAGCAGCTGATAATCGGACAGCCCGTTTAAATAGTTATGCATCGATAGGATACTGGTATCTTATTCAGATCTTGCAGAACTAACTACAGCGAGTTTAGCAGCTATCCTTATATACAAATACAGTTCTGCAGGCCTTCGGTCTTTACGTAAGATCTATATAGCTATACAAATTACAGTTCTACTCTTAACAGTTGAGACACAATAAATCAGTGATACACGTTATATCAGCTGATACATCAATACAGTTAATATATCATAACAGCTGATGCATCTATAACAGCTGATATCATAACAGCTGATACATCTAATACAGCTGATACATCTATAACAGCTGATACATTTATATCAGTGATTACATTTATAACAGCTGATACATCTGTATCAGCTGCAGATCTAATCAGCTATACAACAATAACAGGTTTATACAAACAATAAAATTGATACGTCATGAACAAAATTTACATTAATTCAGTGGTACTATGGGAATAAGGAAGATACAATAACAGACTGATGCATCTATGGAGGGATGATACATCAGGGAACAGTGATACAATAATAGCTGATACATCAATAACAGCTGATACATCAATAACAGGTGATTCATCTATAACAGCTGATGCATCAGCTCCCACCAGCACAGCACTACCCAAGTAGGTACATGGGTGATCACAAGTAACCCCACACTACCACTACATTGATCACCGTGCTGCGGGGGGCAGCGAGCCCCAGAAAGGTCTTCACATACCCTCAGTGGTCACTGATGGGAGGGAGGAGAGGGAAGGGGAGACCATGGAAGGGAAGACAGGGAAGGGGAGATCATGGGAGGGAGGAGAGGGAAGGGGAGATCATGGGAGGGAGGAAAGGGAAGAGGAGACCATGGGACGGAAAGGGAAGGAGGAGGAATAAGAACAGCTTGTATACATTTTATGGGTAACGAGTAGTTATCTGTCAAACTACTTTGTGGGTTGTAATAGTCAGCACTCCCTACCATCCCGGGAAAGAACTGAGAGTTTACCTAGTAGTCAGGGCAAACCAGTAGTGCCACTCTACTCCTGACTCTTCTCCTCGGGATTAAGTTACCTGTATTGGCTTAGGTTTAATCTGGCTACTCATGCGTCTCTATGCCATAACGTATGTGACCTCTGGTAACCTCTATTTTTCTCAGCCTGGAGGAGTGGAATCGGGTCGCTCCAATTTGCGGACCAGGAGGGGCTGTCTGCATCATAAGGTTGTGTGTGTGTGTGTGTGTGTGTGTGTGTGTGTTTCTTGACCGGGGTTCCAACCCAGTCGTATGCTTGAGTAGCAATTCGGATATTCTGGCCGGCTCTACTAGCCTCTACCTCACATAGATGGCTCTATGAAAATGGAATGAACATCTGTATTGACCAGGGCTCCTTTCCCATTGTATATCTACGATACGGTTATCCTGCTCAATCTACTGTCCTAATCACCTCAGTAATACAAGGAAATCTGATCGGAACATCTGCGTCTTCGTCTATGGTGCCTTCACGATGTCAGCAAGTCTTCCGTTAATGGTCCAAGTCGGACCAAAACGTAGTCAAAAAATTTCTTGTATGTTATCTGTCTATTGTTATGTATGTTATCTGTATGTATGTTATCTGTCTATTGTTCCAGTCACGGTATTGTGCCTTCTTATTCATTATTATTATTTCTGTTGGGATTATTAAATCCTCTTCATTAGGATAACCAAATGAAGCCTGGAAATCGAGCCCGGTCTCCTTATGGTTGCTGGCGGAACACTGTACCCAAAACTATTGCCGGTGAGACTGCAGACGTGTGTTATCATATATTTAGTTTGTACTCGAGATGTTGTCTTGCGGGAACAGCTAGCATGGAGCGGACAAGGGATCTTATAGGTAGCCATGGTTGATTATGTTTGGGTAGGTATATATAGGCCTATCTTTGGCAAGGTAATTAAGGCAGCAGTTTGCCTAATTATTATTAACCATTAAGAGTAATTTAACACCTAACAGGAGTTACGAGTTAAGCATCGCAAAACGTAGTGTTGTAAACACACAAGTGTGGTAAACACCGTCTGACACACACGAACCCACGTGTATGTCAGACCAGTGTTTACCACTGTAGTGTACGTTTCTTTACTCACTCTTCCTTTCCTCTTACCTCTCCTCCCTTCATGTTTCTGTTCCCTCATGGTTCCCTTCCTCCCTCCACCCCTGGTCCCCTCTTCAATTCCCCCTCCCATGGTTTTCTTCCTTCCTCCTCCATAACTCCTCTTCCCTCCTCCTTCCATGGTCCCCCTCTTCCCTCTACCTCCCTCTATGGTCCCCCCTCCCTCTCCCCCTTTCCCCATGGTCTCCTCTTCCCTCTCCTCCCTCTCATGGTCTCCTCTTCCCCTCTCCCTCCCATGGTTCCTCTTCAATCTCCTCCCCTTTGTCTCTTTCCTCTCCTCCTCCCCATAATCTCCTCTTCCCTCTCCTCCCTCCCATGGTCTCCTCTTCCCTATCCTCCCTCCTATGGTCTCCTCTTCCCTCTCCTCCCTCCCATGGTCTCCCCTTCCTCCCTCCCCCCCATGGTCTCCCTTCCCTCTCCTCCCTCCCATGGTCCCCCCTTCCCTCTCCTCCCTCCATAATCCCCTCTTCCTCTCCTCCCCCCCATAATCCCCTTTTCCCCTCCCCTCCCCCCCATGGTCTCCTCTTCCCTATCCTCCCTCCTATGGTCTCCTCTTCCCTCTCCTCCCTCCCATGGTCTCCCCTTCCCTCTCCTCCCTCCCATGGTCTCCCCTTCCCTCCCATCACTGACCACTGAGAGTTGGGAAAGAAATGGAACCCAGGACGAGGAAAAAAAATTTCAAGTTTATTATCATAATAAATAGAAAAATATTAAACATTAACTAGTCACTGTGTGGCTAGTTAATGGTTCAAGTCTAATGGTCAAGTTAATGGTTCACTAGTTAGCCAGGTGACTATCCTTCAACACAGCTAGTTAGCCAGGTGACTATCCTTCAACACAACTAGTTAGCCAGGTGACTATCCTTCACACATGCTAGTTAACCAGGTGACTATCTTCAACACAACTAGTTAGCCAGGTAAACTACCTTCAACACAGCTAGTAGCCGTTGACTATCCTCAACACAGCTAGTTAGCCAGGTGACTATCCTTCAACACAACTAGTTAGCCAAGTGACTATCCTTCAAAACAGCTAGTTAGCCAGGTGACTATCCTTCAACACAACTAGTTAACCAGGTGACTATCCTTCAATACAGCTAGTTAGCCAGGTGACTATCCTTCAACACAACTAGTTAGCCAGGTGACTATCCTTCAACACAACTAGTTAGCCAGGTGACTATCCTTCAACACAGCTAGTTAGCCAGGTGACTATCCTTCAACACAACTAGTTACAGGTGACTAATCCTTCAACAAACTAGTTACCGGGTGATATTCCTTCAACAAGTATTTAGCAGGGACTATCTTCAACACAACTAGTTAGCCAGGTGACTATCCTTCAACACAACTAGTTAGCCAGGTGACTATCCTTCAACACAGCTAGTTAGCCAGGTGACTATCCTTCAACACAACTAGTTAGCCAGGTGACTATCCTTTCAACACAACTAGTTAGCCAGGTGACTATCCTTCAACACAGCTACAGATAGCCAGGTGACTATCCATCAACACAACTATACATAGCCAGGTGACTATCCTTCAACACAACTAGTTAACCAGGTGACTATACTTAAATGCAGCTAGTTAGCCAGGTGACTATCCATCAACACAACTATACATAGCCAGGTGACTATCCTTCAACACAACTAGTTAGCCAGGTGACTATCCTTCAACACAGCTAGTTAGCCAGGTGACTATCCTTCAACACAACTAGTTAGCCAGGTGACTATCTTTCAACACAACTAGTTAGCCAGGTGACTATCCTTCAACACAGCTACAGATAGCCAGGTGACTATCCATCAACACAACTATACATAGCCAGGTGACTATCCTTCAACACAACTAGTTAACCAGGTGACTATACTTAAATGCAGCTAGTTAGCCAGGTGACTATCCTTCAACACAACTAGTTAGCCAGGTGACTATCCTTCATCACAGCTACAGATAGCCAGGTGACTATCCTTCAACACAGCTAATTAGCCAGGTGACTATCCTTCAATCACAACTAGTTAGCCAGGTTACTATCCTTCAACACAGCTACAGATAGCCAGGTGACTATCCTTCAACACAGCTAATTAGCCAGGTGACTATCCTTCAACAATGCTACAGATAGCCAGGTGACTATCCTTCAACACAGCTACAGATAGCCAGGTGACTATCCTTCAACACAGCTACAGATAGCCAGGTGACTATCCTTCAACAATGCTACAGATACCTAGGTGACTATCCTTCAACACAGCTACAGATAGCCAGGTGGCTATCCTTCAACACAGCTAGTTAGCCAGGTGACTATCCTTCAACACAGCTACAGATAGCCAGGTGACTATCCTTCAACACAGCAATAGATAGCCAGGCGACTATCCTTCAACACTGCAATAGACAGCCAGGTAACTATCCTTCAACACAGCTATAGATAGCCAGGTGACTATCCTTCAACACAGCTATGTTAGCCAGGTGACTATCCTTCAACACAGCTACAGATAGCCAGGTGACTATCCTTCAACACAGCTATAGATAGCCAGGTGACTATCTTCAACACGCTATAGATAGCCAGGTGACTATCCTTCAACACAGCTATAGATAGCCAGGTGACTATCCTTCAACACAGCAATAGATAGCCAGGTGACTATCCTTCAACACAGCTATAGATAGCCAGGTGACTATCCTTCAACACAGCTATAGATAGCCAGGCGACTATCTTCAACACAGCTATAGATAGGCAGGTGACTATCCATCAACACAAGTAAATAGATAGCCAGGTGACTATCCTTCAACACAGCTATAGATAGCCAGGTGACTATCCTTCAACACAGCTATAGATAGCCAGGTGACTATCCTTCAACACAGCTATAGATAGCCAGGTGACTATCCTTCAACACAGCTATAGATAGCCAGGGACTATCCTTCAAAACAGCTATAGATAGCAGGTGACTATCCTTCAACACAGCTACAGATAGCCAGGTGACTATCCTTCAACACTGCAATAGATAGCCAGGTGACTATCCTTCAACACAGCTATAGATAGCCAGGTGACTATCCTTCAACACAGCTATAGATAGCTAATATTAAATGTCTTATTATTATTAAACGTAGCTTTAGCACGACACTTGACGTAGCGTCAAGTATAGTGTTAGTGGCGTATTCGACGCACTGTTGACGTATTGAAGCGCGTCATTGACGCAGCGTTGTTTGTGTGATGTTCGCAGTAGCGCTAGTTTCATATTATGTAACTTTAGTGCTATATTATGTAGCGTCATTGCGATATTTGGGTAGCGTGAGTGCAGTGTTACGTAGCGTTAGTGAGTTATTATGTAACGTTAATGCACTATTATGTAGCGTTAAGTGCGATATTGTATATTTCTTCAGTGCCCTAATACGTAGCTTAAGCGCGATAGTACTTAGCTTGTGATAATATGTAGCTTTAGTGTTATATTACGTAGCTTTAGTACGACGTTAGGTAGTTTTAGTGCGATACTATTTAGCTTTAGCGCGGTATTAGGTAGCTTGAGCGACATTACGTAGCTTTAGAACGATATTACGTAGCTTTAGTGTGATAATATGCACATCCAGTGCGATATTTTCAGGTCTGGTGCGACATCACGCACGGCAGCTTCACTGCCGCACTGCGCAGCATTAGCGCAGTATTACGTTGCTTTCGAGCGATATTCTGAAGTTGTAGCGCGGAAATGCACAGCTTCATCGCGCAGCTTCTGCGCGATATTACGTATATTAGTGCGATAATTTGCTCACACTTCACCAACATCAAGAATAATTTAATCCGTTAAAATAGGCAATAAACTCTCTTAATCTCTAAAATTGGAATTAAGCTCTCTCTTAATCCCTAAATCAGGGATTACACTCTCAGGTGTATATACATTTGAGAGCTGTATACCTCGCTGTGTATATACCACAAGTGAGACACTGTTTTCGGCATCACGATACCTGGAATTCCACTGCGATAGCCGAAATTTCCCGCTGAAAATTTCCCGCTGTAACGAGACGTAGCCACGGTGACGTATGTGTGATACCAGAAATTCCCAGACTCAGTACGATACCGGATCTAATACAATACCCGACTCAGTACGATACCGGATCTAATACAAAACCCGACCCAGTACGATACCGGATATAATACAGTACCCGACTCACTACATTACCACACCAGTGACAATGCCGGTCCCATTATGATACGGACCCGGTACGATATCCGACCCAGTATCATACCGCACCTTATACCTGGCCCAGTACGATACCCGGAAAATAGCAAAGACATAGCACATTGCCAACATTAGATAGTGGACACAAGACACAAGTTGAAGTGTTTACCCCTCGGTGAAAAGCAGGGGCACCGTGGTCACAATAAGAGAACACTGTATCAACATCCGTGGTCCCAGACTGTTGAACGCTCTACCACAAGATATTAGAGACACTGCTGAAACAAGTGTATTAGTTTTTAAGAGGAAGCTGGAAAAGTTCCTCTGCCAAGTGTCAGATCAACCAGACTGTGATGCATATGTGGACCAGGGAACTGCCAGCAGCAACAGCGTGGTTCACCAGGCAGGCAACAAACAAGCCTGGCCCAGGGCCGGGCTGCGAGAGTAGCAATACTCTCGAAACTCATCAAAGGCATGTTTACAACAGATGCTGGAATGTTTACAACACATATGTTGAAATGTTTACAACAGACAAGTTAGAATGTTTACAACAGACATGTTAGAATGTTTACAACAGACATGTTAGAATGTTTACAACAGAGATGTTAGAATGTTTACAACAGACGTGTTAGAATGTTTACAACAGAGATGTTAGAATGTTTACAACAGACGTGTTAGAATGTTTACAACAGAGATGTTAGAATGTTTACAACAGACGTGTTAGAATGTTTACAACAAACAAGTTACAATGTTTACAACAAACATGTTAGAATGTTTACAACAGACATGTTAGAATGTTTACAACAGACATGTTAGAATGTTTACAACAGACGTGTTAGAATGTTTACAACAGACGTGTTAGAATGTTTACAACAGACAAGTTACAATGTTCACAACAAACATGTTAGAATGTTTACAACAGACATGTTAGAATGTTTACAACAGACAAGTTAGAATGTTTACAACAGAGATGTTAGAATGTTTACAACAGAGATGTTAGAATGTTTACAACAGACATGTTAGAATGTTTACAACAGACATGTTAGAATGTTTACAACACACAAGTTAGAATGTTTACAACAGAGATGTTAGAATGTTTACAACAGAGATGTTAGAATGTTTACAACAGACATGTTAGAATGTTTACAACAGACATGTTAGAATGTTTACAACAAACATGTTAGAATGTTTACAACAGACGTGTTAGAATGTTTACAACAGACAAGTTAGAATGTTTACAACAGACAAGTTACAATGTTTACAACAAACATGTTAGAATGTTTACAACAGAGATGTTCGAATGTTTAAAACAGACATGATAGAATGTTTACAACAGACAAGTTAGAATGTTTACAACAGACAAGTTAGAATGTTTACAACAGAGATGTTAGAATGTTTACAACAGACATGTTAGAATGTTTACAACAGACAAGTTAGAATGTTTACAACAGACATGTTAGGATGTTTACAACAGACAAGTTAGAATGTATACAACAGAGATGTTAGAATGTTTACAACAGACATGATAGAATGTTTACAACAGAGATGTTAGAATGTTTACAACAGACATGTTAGAATGTTTACAACAGACAAGTTAGAATGTTTACAACAGAGATGTTAGAATGTTTACAACAGAAATGTTAGAATGTTTACAATAGACGTGTTAGAATGTTTACAACAGACATGTTAGAATGTTTACAACAGAGATGTTAGAATGTTTACAACAGAGATGTTAGAATGTTTACAACAGACATGATAGAATGTTTACAACAGAGATGTTAGAATGTTTACAACAGACATGTTAGAATGTTACCTGGAGGTTATTCCGGGGATCAACGCCCCCGCGGCCCGGTTCATGACCAGGCCTCCCGATGGATCAGGGCCTGATCAGTTTACAACAGACAAGTTACAAAGTTTACAACAGACATGATAGAATGTTTACAACATACATGTTAGAATGTTTACAACAGACATGTTAGAATGTTTACAACATGTTAGAATGTTTACAACAGACGTGTTAGAATGTTTGCAACAGACATGTTAGAATGTTTACAACAGACAAATTAGAATGCAACAGATATGTTAGAATGTTTGCAACAGACATGTTAGAATGTTTACAACAGACAAATTAGAATGCAACAGATATGTTAGAATGTTTGCAACAGACATGTTAGAATGTTTACACGGAGACGTACGATTACCGTCACAATCATGGGGGAACCGCTAAATCCGTATGGCTCACGCAGCGCCCCGCGATGGAATGGGAGACCAAAAAAAAAAAAAAAAGTTTGATCCGAGTAAGGGAAGAGTAGATCAGATTCCTTTGATCAAGGGCGCTCCACGGGCATCAAGACGTCCCCATCCCCCTTCCCGGAGGCTGGCCGTCAGAAAAACAAGCGTGGCATCTTTGCCAGTGAAGCTGGTAGCGTCCAGAGGTCAAGTTCACCACAGCTGGCACCTCTCAGTGTCAACTGGTGCCATCACCACACCTGGCACCTCTCAGTCACAACTTCTGCCATCATACCTGGCACCTTTCAATGTCAACTGGTGTCATCACCACACCTAGCACCTCTCAGTGTTAACTGGTGCCATCACCACACCTGGCACCTCACAGTGTCAGCTGGTGCCATCACACCTGACACCTCACAGTGACAACTGCCATTACTACGCCAAGGGTCAGTGTCAAGTCCCGTGAACTGTGCTCCGTGGAACTTAAACGAGACGAATACATTATCATTTACACCTAGAAATTCTGGGAGGGACTGATCACAAACCTGCGCACTGAAATTATTCCCTACGAGACCAAGAGACTTGGAAGGTGGTGCTAAAATGAACCCAGTAAAAAGCAGGCATGCCAAGAGTGCACTAAGAGCTAACACAATAAGAGGTCAAACTTGGTTAAACTTTTTAAGTTCCTTAAGTCAGTTCCTGACCAACCGGACTGTGGTTCGTAGACTGGACTGCGTGCCGCCAGCAGTAACAACTTTGTTGGTCAGGCCTTGATCCAACAGGCCTGGTCCTGGACCTATCAGCGTTGAGCGGGGAATTAACTACCAGAAATCCTGGGTTAATAATCAAGTTAAAAACTTCCAGAAGTGTCATTATTGTTATTGTAATTATTATTTTTGTTAGTAGTGTTACTGTGTACTGTGTAGTATACTTAGATAATCCCAGCTACTTTATAAATAGTCTCCCTTCTTGCTTGACGTCACGAGTCCCGCTCATTTGTGCCACCAGCTGGAGACCTCCGCCTCAATTCATCGCTAGGCATAGACTCGACAGGTAGGCCTGGGTTTCCCCTCTAGACTCTCTTAATACGCCTCCAAGACAATCCAATGTGTGTATTCCTTACTCCAATATCTTCTCACGAACCCCCACGACATTATTATTATTTTACTGTCATTATTATTATCGCTATTATAATTATCATCATTATTATTATTATTATTATTATTATTATTATTATTATTATTATTATTATTATCATCATCATCAATGCTGTATGTCCCTGGTGGTTTAGTGCTTAGTTTTGATTATAAAATTATTATTATTATTATTATTATTACTATTAATAGGGAATGCTAGGCCTATAGGAGACAAACAGCATCTTGGGAAGAAATCAATCTGATTCAAGGAAGGAGGGAGTACCTTTTATTCCTTGGATCAGGAACCTTTGTCTGGCATCAAGGTAACCGCTCTTTTTGTTGGCCGCATGCGGCACTCTTGAACTGCCCGGTATTGCGGTAAGGTGAATAGCCTAATCCTGCGGTAAGATGCTGGTCGTATGCGGCACTCATACACTGCCCGGTACTGCGGCAAGTTGTAGCAGTGATGAAGCATCGAACACTGCGGTAAGATATTGGTCGCTTGCGGTCCACTACTGCGGTAAAATGTTGGTTACTTGCGGCCCAGAGTACACAATAACGTATCATCTTCCAGTGCTCCAGTACATAATGTACCATCCTCTAGTGCTCCAGTATATACAATAATATACCAGTGCTCCAATACACACAATGTAAGATCCTCCAATGCTGCAGTGCACACGATAATATACCATCCTCCAGTGTCCCAATCCATACAATAATGTCCTATTTTCCAGTGCTCCAGTACACTCAATAATGTCCCATCTTCCAGTGCTCCAGTACATACAATAATGTCCCATCTTCCAATGCTCCAGTACACACAATAACATACTATCCTCCAGTGTTCCAGTACACAATAATGTCCCTCCAGTATACCTGGAGAGAGTTCTGGGGTTCAACGCCCCCCGCGGCCCGGTCTGTGGCCAGGCCTCATGGTGGGCCAGGGCCTGATCAAACAGGCTGTTGCTGCTAGCCGCATGCAGTCCAACGTACGACCCATAGCCCGACTGGTCGGGTACTGACTTTAGGTGCCTGTCCAGTGCCTGCTTGAAGACAGCCAGGGGTCTATGAGTAATCCCCCTTATGTATGCTGGGAGGCAGCTGAACATTCTTGGGCCCCTCACACTGTGTTGTCTCTTATCGTGCTAGTGGCACCCCTACTTTTCATTAGGGGGACGTTGCTCCGTCTGCCGAGTCTTTTGCTTTCGTAGGGAGTGACTTTCGTGTGCAAGTTTGGTACTAGTCCCTCTAGGATTTTCCAAGTGTATAAAATCATGTATCTCTCCTGCCTGCATTCTAGGGAGTACAGGTTTAGGAACTTCAAGCATTCCCAGTAATTTAGGTGCTTTATTGCACTTATGCATGCCGTGAAGGTTCTCTGTACATTTTCTAGGTCAGCAATTTCACCTGCCTTGAAAGGTGCTGTTAGTATGCAGCAATATTCCAGCCTACATAGAACAAGCGACCTGAAGAGTGTCATCATGGGCTTGGCATCCCTGGTTTTGAAGGTTCTCATTATCCATCCTGTCATTTTTCTAGCAGATGCGATTGATACAATGTTATGGTCCTTGAAGGTGAGATCCTCTGACATGATCACTCCCAGGTCTTTGACATTAGTTTTTCGCTCTATTGTGGGGTTGGAATTTGTTTTATACTCTGATGAAGTTTTATTTCCTCTCATTTTCCTAATCGGAGTAACTGAAATTTCTCATCATTGAACTTCATATTGTTTTCTGCAGCCCATTTAAAGATTTGGTTGATGTTAGACTGGAGTCTTGCAGTGTCTTCAGTGGTGGACAGTGAAGCAAATTCGGGTGTCATCTGCCAAGGAAGACACGGCGCTGTGGCTTATATCTCTGTCTATGTCCGATGTGAGGATGAGGAACATGATGGGAGCGAGTACTGTGCCTTGTGGAACAGAACTCATCACCGTAGCCGCCTCAGACTTTATTCTGTTGACTACTACCCTTTGTGTTCTGTTTGCTAGGAAATTATAGATCAATCTACCAACTTTTCCTGTTATTCCTTTATCAAGCATTTTGTGCGCTATAACATCATGGTCACACTTGTCCAAGGCTTTTGAAAATCTGTGTATATTACATTTACATTCTGTTTGTCTTCTAGAGCATCCAGGACCTTGTCGTCGTGGTCCAGTAGTTGGGACAGACAGAAGTGTCCTGCTCTAAACCCATGTTGCCCTGGTTTGTGTAACTGATGAGTATCTAGATGGGTAGTGCTCTTGCTTCTCAGAACCCTTTCAAAGTTTTTTATGATATGGGACATTAGCGCTATCGGTATGTAGTTCTTTGCTACTGCTTTACTGCCATCTTTGTGGAGTGGGGCTATGTCTGTTGTTTTTAGTAACTGTGGGACGACCCGTGTTCATGCTCCCTCTCCATAGGATGTTAAGAGAAAGTTCTTGATGAACACAGAGTTCCATGAGTCTGGGCCTGGGGCAGAGTGCATGGGCATGTCAGCGCACAATAATGTCCCATCCTCCAGTACACAATTATGTCCCATCCTCCAGTACACAACAATGTCCCATTCTCCAGTACACACAATAATGTCCCTTCCTACAGTGCACAATAATGTCCCATTCTCCAGTATACACAATAATGCCTCATCCTCCAGAGCTCCGGTGAACAATAATGTACCATCCTCCAATGACCCAGTACACACAATAATGTCCCTTCCTACAGTGCACAATAATGTCCCACCCTCCAGTGTCCCAGAATACACAATGTCCCATCCACTGCTCCAGTACACGCAATAATGTATCATCCTCCAGTAAACAATAATTTACCATTCTCCAGTGCTCCAGTACATACAATAATGCACCATCCTCCAGTGCTCCATTACACACAATGTACCATCCTCGAGTGCTCCAGAACTCACAATAATGTCCCATCCTCCAGTGTCCCCGTACACACAATATCGTCTCATCCTGCAGTGCTCCAGTAATCACAATAATGTCCTACCTCCAGTGCTCCAGTACACACAATAATGTACCATCGTCCAGTACACACACTAATGTACCATCCTTCAGTGCACGCAATACACCACCCTCCAGTACACACCATAATGTACCATCCTTCATTACACACAATAGTGTACCATCCTCCAGTACACACAATAAGGTACCATCCTCCAGTACACACAGTAAGGTACCACCCTCCAGTTCACACAATACTGTACCATCCTCCAGTACACACAAGAATGTACCATCCTCCAGTACACACAAAAGTGTACCATCCTCCAGTACACACAATAGTGTACCATCCTCCGGTACACACAATATTGTACCATCTTCCAGTACACACAATAATGTACCATCCTCAGTACGCACAAAAGTGTACCATCCTCCAGTACACACAAGTGTACCATCCTCCAGTACACAAAAGTGTACCATCCTCCAGTACACACAATAGCGTACCGTCCTCAGGTACACACAATAATGTACCATCCTGCAGTGCACGCAATACACCACCCTCCAGTACACACCATAATGTACCATCCTTCATTACACACAGTAGTGTACCATCCTCCAGTACACACAATAAGGTACCATCCTCCAGTACACACAATAAGGTACCATCCTCCAGTTCACACAATACTGTACCATCCTCCAGTACACACAAGAGTGTACCATCCTCCAGTACACACAATAGTGTACCATCCTCCGGTACACACAACATTGTACCATCTTCCAGTACACACAATAATGTACCATCCTCAGTACGCACAAGTGTACCATCCTCCAGTACACACAAGAGTGTACCATCCTCCAGTACACACAAAAGTGTACCATCCTCCAGTACACACAATAGTGTACCATCCTCAGGTACACACAATATTGTACCATCTTCCAGTACACACAATAATGTACCATCCTCCAGTACACACAATATTGTATCATCTTCCAGTACACACAAGTGTACCATCCTCAAGTACACACAAAATTATGCCATCCTCCAGTACACACAATAGTGTACCATCCTGGAGTACACACAATAGTGTACCATCCTCAAGTACACACAATAGTGTACCATCCTCCAGTACACACAAGTGTACCATCCTCAAGTACACACAATAGTGTACCATCCTCAAGTACACACAATACTGTACCATCATCAAGTATACACAATAGTGTACCATCCTCAAGTACACACAATAGTGTACCATCCTCAAGTAGACACTATATTGTACCATCCTCAAGTACACATAATAGTGTACCATCATCAAGTACACACAATGGTGTACCATCCTCAAATACACACAATATTGTACCATCCTCAAGTACACACAATACTGTACCATCATCAAGTACACACAATAGTGTACCATCCTCAAGTACACACTATATTGTACCATCCTCAAGTACACACAATAGTGTACCATCCTCAAATACACACAATATTGTACCATCCTCAAGTACACATAATAGTGTACCATCCTCAAGTACACACAATAGTGTACCATCCTCAAGTACACACAATAGTGTACCATCCTCAAGTACACACAATAGTGTACCATCCTCAAGTACACACAATAGTGTACCATCCTCAAGTACACACAAGAGTGTACCATCGTCAAGTACACACTATATTGTACCATCCTCAAGTACACATAATAGTGTACCATCATCAGTACACACTATATTGTACCATCCTCAAGTACACACAATAGTGTACCATCCTCAAGTACACACAATAGTGTACCATCCTCAAGTACACACAATAGTGTACCATCCTCAAGTACACACAATAGTGTACCATCCTCAAGTACACACTATATTGTACCATCCTCAAGTACACATAATAGTGTACCATCATCAGTACACACTATATTGTACCATCCTCAAGTACACACAATAGTGTACCATCCTCAAGTACACGTAATAGTGTACCATCATCAAGTACACACAATAGTGTACCATCCTCAAGTACACACTATTTTGTACCATCCTCAAGTACACACAATAGTGTACCATCCTCAAGTACACACTATATTGTACCATCCTCAAGTACACATAATAGTGTACCATCATCAAGTACACACTATATTGTACCATCCTCAAGTACACACAATAGTGTACCATCCTCAAGTACACGCAATAGTGTACCATCATCAAGTACACACAATAGTGTACCATCCTCAAGAACACACAATAGTGTACCATCCTCAAGTACACACTATATTGTACCATCCTCAAGTACACACAATAGTGTACCATCCTCAAGTATACACTATATTGTACCATCCTCAAGTACACACAATAGTGTACCATCCTCAAGTACACACAATAGTGTACCATCCTCAAGTACACACAATAGTGTACCATCCACAAGTACACACAATACTGTACCATCCTCAAGTACACACAATAGTGTACCATCCTCAAGTACACACAATAGTGTACCATCCTCAAGTACACACAATACTGTACCATCATCAAGTACACACAATACTGTACCATCATCAAGTACACACAATACTGTACCATCATCAAGTACACACAATAGTGTACCATCCTCAAGTACACACTATATTGTACCATCCACAAATACACATAATAGTGTACCATCCTTCAGTACACACAATATTGTACCATCCACCAGTACATACAACAGTGTACCATCCTCCGGTACACACAGTATTGTACCATCCTCCAATACACACAATATACTCACAACAACTTTTTACAATACTGACCAAAATATTAAAGAACTATATTCTTATCAGTAACAATAACATCTTACAATAATATTTATTATTATGATAATGAATAGAAATAAAAGAATAAAACTACTATATCAACAAAACAATATGTGAAACTCTTCTTTCAATATATATATATATATATATATATATATATATATATATATATATATATATATATATATATATATATATATATATATATATAATATATATATATATATGTCGTGCCGAATATGTAAAACTGGTCAATTAGCAAGAACTCATTTAAAATTAAGTCATTTCTAAAATTTTCTCTTATACGTTTAAAGATATATTTTTTTCACTAATGTTGATGTAAAAATTTATAATTTTGCACCAAAAGGAACTTAGAAAACTTACCTAACCTTATTATAACAAGCACAATTTATTTTAGCCTAACCCAACTAAATATATTTTTATTTATTTACAATAATTTAATACTAAACATACACAGTGAAATATTTTTTTTCGTTAGGTTCAGAATGATTTTGGCTAAGTTATTGCATACACAAATTTTCACTTGTCGTATATGGCAAGATGAGCGTTGCTATTTAAGCCAAGATCGCAAGTTCTGCCTATTCGGCACGACATTATATATATCTGGAGGGAGGGGGGTAAATGAGGTTTTATGCGTAAGGGGCTTGGACTTCCAGCATGCATGTGTGTGTGTGTTAGGAGCGAATAGAGACAAATGATTTTTAGGACTTGACGTGCTTTTGAGTGTGCGCAGAGTAACATTCATGAAGGGATTCAGGGAAACCAGCAGGCTGGATTTGAGTCATGGAGATGGGAAATACAGTGCCTGCACTCTGAAGGAGAGGCGTTAATGTTGCAGTTTTATAAATGTAGTGTAAGCGTGCCTCTGGCTAGACAGTGATAGAGTGAATGATAGTGAAAATTTTTCTTTTTCGGGCCACCCTGCCTTGGTGGGAAACGGCCGATGTGTTGAAAATAATATATATATATATATATATATATATATATATATATATATATATATATATTATATATATATATATATATATATATATATATATGTATATATATATATATATATATATATATATATATATATATATATATATATAATATATATATATATATATATATATATATATATATATATATATATATATATGTCGTGCCGAACAGGCAGAACTTGCCATCTTGGCTTAAATAGCAACGCTCATCTTGCCATATAGGACAAGCGAAAATTTGTGTATGTAATAATTTCGCCAAAATCATTCTGAACCTAACGAAAAAAATATATTTCACTGTGTTTGTTTAGTATTAAATTACTGTAAACAAATCTAAAATATATATAGTTGGGTTAGGCTAAAATAAATTGTTCTTGTTATAATAAGGTTAGGTAAGTTTTCTAAGATTCTTTTGGTGCAAAATTAAAAATTTTTACATTAACATTAATGAAAAATATATATCATTAAACGTATAAGAGAAAATTTTAGACATTATATATATATATATATATATATATTATATATATATATATATATATATATATATATATATATATATATATATATATATATTTCAACAAGTCGGCCGTCTCCCACCGAGGCAGGGTGACCCAAAAAAAAAAAAAGAAAGAAAATCCCCAAAAAGAAAATACTTTCATCATTCAACACTTTCACCACACTCACACATTATCACTGATTTTGCAGAGGTGCTCAGAATACAACAGTTTAGAAGCATACACATATAAAGATACACAACATATCCCTCCAAACTGCCAATATCCCAAACCCCTCCTTTAAAGTGCAGGCATTGTACTTCCCATTTCCAGAACTCAAGTCCGACTATATGAAAATAACCGGTTTCCCTGAATCCCTTCACTAAATATTACCCTGCTCACACTCCAACAGATCGTCAGGTCCCAAGTACCATTCGTCTCCATTCACTCCTATTTAACACCCCTCATATATATATATATATATATATATATATATATATATATATATATATATATATATATATATATATATATATATATATCGTGCCTAATAGGTAAAACTGGTCAATTAGCAACAACTCATTTAAATTAGGTTCTTTCTAAAATTTTCTCTTACACGTTTAAAGATATATTTCTTTCATTAATGGTAATGTAAAAAATTATAATTTTGCACCAAAAGAAGCTTAGAAAACTTACCTAACCTTATTATAAAAAGCGCAATTTACTTTAGCCTAATCTAACAAAATATATTTTAGATACGTTTACAGATATTTAATACTAAACAAACACAGTGAAATATATTTTTTTCGTTAGTTTCAGAACGATTTTTGTGAAATTATTGCATACACAACTTTTCGCTTGCCTTGTTCGGTAAGAAAAGCGTTGCAATTTTGGCTTATATTGCAAAGCTTTTCTTACCGAACAAGGCAAGCGAAAAGTTGTGTATGCAATAATTTCACAAAAATCATTCTGAACCTAACAAAAAAATATATTTCATTGTGTTTGTTTATTATTAAATTACTGTAAACTTTTCTAAAATATATTTAGTTGGATTAGGCTAAATTAAATTGCACTTGTTAATATAAAGTTAGGTAAGTTTTCTAAGGCTCTTTTGGTATAAAATTATTATTTTTTTCATTAACATAAATGAAAAATAGGAAATTTTAGAAAGAACTTTATTTTAAATGAGTTCTTGCTAAATGACCAATTTTCCCTATTGGGCACGATATATATATATATATATATATATATATTATATATATATATATATATATATATATAATATATATATATTATATATATATATACATACATACATACATACATACATGCATACATACATACATACATACATAGAGAGATACACACAGATAAATAGACAGTTGAGTGAGAAAGGCAGGGAGAGCCTAACCACTCAAGTGTAGCCCCTCACTGGAACTTCAAACAATACACATCTTTTGGAGCCCAGGACGGAAGCGACATTTTCTCTTGTGCTGTTGTCTAGTAAACGATCGCTTGAAACACTAGTAATCTTGTGCTCTACACCGCACAATATTGATACTGCTGTAGCTACGACAGTAGTAATCCTGCGGTCTCTCTGGCGAGATTGCTTTAGTTCATGTGTTTTCACACGAATAATATTGATTTTGAGGCTTTCGACTTGTGAACATAATCCCATGGACAATAGTGTTAACAATAAAACAATATATTGCAAGCTGAACAACGTTATTATTATGGAGGAATAAAACACATGTGCAACATTTTGATTATCTATTTCCAAAATTATCGCCTGCGTAGCAGGCTTGTTCTACTTCTTCGTAGCTGAACTTTCTATACCTAATCACTGAACACACTAAACCCATGCGGGTCACACAGTGCTCCCAGCGTTTCCCTTATGGAAAAAATATTGACTTTAGGTCTACAGATACGATATTGCTCTTAACACAAAGGAAATATTTGTAATATTAGTTATAAAGAAAATAACTTTGAAGTTAAGTGGAAACAAAATATTAATTCGATTTATCTTTATGTAAAGTAATAGCGGCAGCAAATAACCACAGTACTGAAAGGATAATATATTTCTACTATAATTCCAGTGGCGGGTGATCACATGAAAGACCGGTGTCAGGAAACACTTGTCCAGTTTCCTGACAAATATTACCTAACCTAACCGACAAGAACAATACATCATTATTTCTGTCACTAGTAAAAACTTCAAATTAATCATTCAACGAAATAATGAAATCAAATTTGAAAAGTTCAGCTATTGAAAGTTTATATATGAAGGAAAATCTGGATATAGACAATTTTTGATATAGAAAAGTTTGATACTGTTACACCACTGATTCAAGGTACACTGCAAAGTTTGCAACACAGGTTGAATATGTACATTGGAATGACTACAGCACAGGCTGAACAAGTACACTGCAAGGTTTACAACACAGGTTGAGCAAGAACACTGGAAAGTACCCAACACAGGTTGAACAAGTAGAAGCAGTCTGACATGACCCAATAGGCTTTCTATCACTCCATTTACTGTCATGTTGTCTAGAAAAACATATATGGACGAGTTAGTCGCCGCCAATGACCATTTTCCAGCTCATGTGACTTTGCAGGACACAGTTATATATAAATTTAATTACCACAGTTAATGGAAGAAAAACCATGAACTTTGGAAACAGTGGACATTTTAACACAACAGGAGGAGAAGGAAGAAGAGAAGGATATATTTTTTAATTATTATTCCCGGAGGGTTACTAAGCCGGGATAACCAAAGAAGGCTAAGCAGTGATGTTTACTTTCAGTCGGGTCCTTAGGTCTGTCCCCAAGATGCGACCCGCAAGTCAACTAAGTCCTCGGTATCTATTTACTGCTAGATAAACAGGGGCATCAATCAATGGGAGACTTGCCCATACGACTCGCCCTGCCATGGATTGAACCCAGGCCCTTAGGGTTGTGAGATGAATTCTCTGGCACCCAGTCACGAGGGGCGGACACATACAAGCCAACACGGAACACACGCGGTACAACATCAAAGGATGATAGAGGCAGGAAGGAGAGAGAGAGGAGGAGAGAGAGATGAGAGAGAGAGAGGAGAGAGAGAGACAGACAGACAGAGACAGGAGACAGAGAGACAGACAGACAGAGACAGAGAGAGACAGACAGAGAGAGGAGAGGACAGAGGAGAGGAGAGAGTAGAGGAGAGAGTAGAGGAGAGAGTAGAGGAGAGAGTAGAGGAGAGAGAGAGGAGAGAGGAGAAAGGAGAGAGAGAGAGAGAGAGAGAGAGAGAGAGAGAGAGAGAGAGAGAGAGAGAGAGAGAGAGAGAGAGAGAGAGAGAGAGAGAGAGAGAGGGAGAGAGAGAGAAACGTTAAAAAATTTCAATACAGCAGAAGTTACACTATAAGTGTGTTCCACTACCTAACTCAAGGATATAAACCTTACCCCTACCCTACTACTCCCTCTGCATCATCCCTCCCAGCGCCAACGACATCCTCCATATCATCCCTACACCAACGACACCTTCCACATCATCCCTTCCTTCCATACACCAACGACACCCTCCACATCATCCCCACACCAACGACATCCTCCACATCATCCCTTCCCTCCATACACTAACGACACCCCTCCACATCATCCCTACACCAACATCCTCCACATCGTCCATTCCCTCCATACACTAACGACATCCTCTACATCATCCCTACACCAACAACATCCTCCATATCATCCCCACACCAACGACACTCTACATCATCCCTCCCCTCCCTACTCCTACTACGACACCCTCTACATTATCCCTTCCTTCCCTACTCCGACGACACCCTCTTCATCATCCCTTCCCTCTCTACCCCAACGACACCTTCCATATCATCCTTACACCAACGACACCCTCCACATCTTGCCTACAATAACGATACCCTCCACATCATTCTTACATCAACGACACCTTGCACATCATCACTCCATTCTCTACACCCTATACATAAGTGAATGCTGTTTGTTACGTGATGTTTAGGCTGGTTGTTGCAACACTACTGCAACAACGAATTTACAATTTTCCTATTTGTATTTAAGGGGAATATAAATGTAGTTTATTATTTTTTTAGTTACTTTTACATATTTGTCATTCCTGTGTATGAAATAGGCTATCCTGAGAAATGACAATCCCCAAGTCATATGCAGTAACTTCAACTCTACTGGGACGAAATCTTTGAAGCTGCCGTTGCTATTAAATCCATTGCGGAATGTTTAAGAATATCCTAATCGCCTTACCGAAGTCTCCTAGTTTAGGCAGACAGATTTCATCACTTGATATAAGAAACCTATCCTGTGTGATGGAATACGGCAGGGAAACAACTAGAGATTGTTTTCACCATGTAATTTATCACACTGAGTGACTGAGTGAGAGCAGCACACTGAGGTTGTATTCTACCTCACCACACTGACAAACCTAACATACCACCCCATCCCACTGCCTACCGAAAGGCCCTGCTCTATCCCTCCAAAAAGTGTAGAGCAAGGCGTACAAACACTTCGAGTCGCGGATTGAGAGGTGGGTCCGATATGTCAAGATTGTGGACATAATAAACTTACGCCGGAGGGTGAGGAGTTGAGTCCTGGTGCTACATACAGGTCATGGGGGTGTAGGACGTTGGGGTATAAATCGTGGGGATATTGGTTGGGGATACAGGTAGTGATGATAAAGGATGTAGGGGGGTACAGGCCGTGGGAGTATTTTAGAGGCGTGTCTGGGAAGAGATAACTTGTAAGGTTATGTGAAGCAATTCAAAAGTGTGAGAGGTCATGGGCAGCGATTGAGGTGTATGTAGGGCGAGATAGTGATGAGAGTGAGGCTGTACGAACTCGGTAAAGATTGTCGTGAGAACTAAGACAGTTTTGTGTGTTGGGGGAGGGAGAGAGGGAAGGGAGAAACGTTAGGAGGAAGGGGGAAAAAAGCGTGTTGGGTGGCGGTGGAGGGAAGTGTATCGATGGACGGTGGTGGTGGTGAGCAGGCAGGGTAAGACAATCGTCTTTGCTCAAAAAGTTACGATAGTTTGAGTAACATGGCAGAGGGTGAGGTAGGTAGGGGCAGGGTGAGGGAGTCAATCTCTGGGAGGAGGAAGGAGTAAGTGCTACCGGGATGTCTCGGAGGGAAAAAAAAAGTAGGAAGACTGACCTATCACTGAACAACACGAACAACTGCAGTAGTGAAATAATACCATATCTCTTTAACTACTACTTAAACAATTAGTCAAACTGTATCGAGTTTTTTATGGTGGAAGGGGTTATCTTGGGTTAAATCTACTTAATTGATCACAAATATATGCCTATGACAATTGTGTTCAATGCAAATATTATGTAAGCAAATATGAATAAACGTTGTTTTTTAAAAAATGTAAAAAAATATCGGAGTCCGTACGGCAGTAGGGCGGCCACGCTACTACGATACACGATGAAGATAAACCGAAGAGAAAAAAGAAACGAATAAAGCTGAGAATGAAGACGTATACATAAGAACACCGAGTCAGGGAGAACAGCGCTAGCAGAGTTGCGGGTAAAAAAAAAAAAACACTAGGAAGCTGAGAGTTTATCTGCCCACCAGAATGGGTTGCAAACGTCAATCTGAGTGTAAGAAGTGGAATAATACTAGTAGATGGGGATAATTTTAAGCTTGGAACGTGTAAATTGGGTCGTTAATGGTGAGGAGACCGCTGGGACGGAAAAGGCAAACATAGCTTAAATAAGCAAAGCTTAACATTTGAGTGCGGAAGAGGATGATTTACACGGAGGAATGAAGGACTTAACAGTGATCTGGAGAGACTTTTCACAGAATTGAAAATTGCTGAACTTGTTAATAAAACTACAGAAGCACAGTTAAATGTGTTCCGTTACAGGCCCTTCCAGGGAGGTGCCCGGATGCCGGTGAAGGGGCTCTTGATCCAAGGAACTGAACCTATCCTCCCTTTCCTTGGATCGACTCCGATTGCCTCCTATTCCCTCGGGCGATATATCACCCCAACAGGTTTTTGTATGGACACCCTACAATAATAATAATAATAATAATAATAATAATAATAATAATCCATTACAAACAAAAATAAGCTTCATGTTAGAGAACATTATGCATCCAGTTATATTTTTACAATATGTGATAAACGAATTCCATTTTTAATTACTGTCTGTAAAACTTAAAAAATAATAAAACGTGTTATGAAAAACACCGATGAGTGTGTATGCAGCGGGGACTAATCCTTTAAGTAAGGAAATTGCTCCAAACTGTAATTATTGTCTCTGTTACGAGTTTTGAAGACTAAACACTGCCGTGAATGCAATCGAGTACATTATATAATTGCTAACCAGTCTACTCGTTACTAAAATACCGGAAAAATTATAGGTAGAAATGATTACAGCGGCAGAGCCTAGCATCCGCTCATTACAGAGACAACCCCACCATTAGCCTAACATCTCTGCCCATAATACGTATCGATCGCAATCAAATTCCCATAATAATACCCACACCAGTCTCATGGACTGGATCACGCCTCTATGATGCAACTCTCTGCTAACATCTTGACGACCTCAGTGAAAATAACGTCACTAGATCTTCTGTCTTATTCTAGGTTCTATCAACGTTTTCATTTTCACCAATATATACCGAACACGTATATGGTTAATACAGCCATTGTTTAACTAACTATATGATAGCCTGTAAAATTATGTAGAGACTCAGTTTATCTTGTCTTCAGATAAATAAAGACTAAGTCTGTTTCAACACTTATCAACCCGGTCCCGCGTATATAATGTAAAATTATTGTCCAAATATAGGTTTCCTTGTGGCTTATTTTTATTATTATTATTATTATTATTATTATTATTATTATTATTATTATTATTATTATATTAAATAACATACGCTAAACCGTGTGGAATGTTTACTAACATTTCGTAAAGGCAGAACTCACAGTAATGGATTTAAGTTGGAGAAATTTAGCTTTGGAAAGGATCTAGGGAAGTACTGTTTATGCAAGTTATGAATGAGTAAAACAGAGGGGAAAACTTTGGGCAACTTTAAATATAAGCAGATACATAAGAGGCTGTAAGGTAAACCTGCTTAACATGGACCAGTAGGCCTGCTGCAGTGGTCTTGTGTGTTGCATCTAAGGAAGAACTGAGGAATCATCCACCAACAAGCCAGCTACAATAGTCCACACAATAAACTATCTCAGCTGTGGCATAGTTTTTTTTTTTTAGGGAAATATACACGTAACCTCAATTCCTTCAGAACATACCTGTATTATGAATATTTTTTTGTAATATAACACAACTTCACGTAAATGAAAACGTAGTGGGAATATGATACTAGGTTAACCATGGAATACGATACTAGGTTAACCATGGAATACGATACTAGGTTAACCATGGAATACGATACTAGGTTAACCATGGAATACGATACTAGGTTAACCATGGAATACGATACTAGGTTAACCATGGAATACGATACTAGGTTAACCATGGAATACGATACTAGGTTAACCATGGAATACGATACTAGGTTAACCATGGAATACGATACTAGGTTAACCATGGAATACGATACTAGGTTAACCATGGAATACGATACTAGGTTGACCATGGAATACGATACTAGGTTAACCATGGAATACGATACTAGATTAACCATGGAATACGATACTAGGTTAACCATGGAATACGATACTAGGTTAGCCATGGAAAACGATACTAGGTTAGCCATGGACTATGATACTAAATTAACCATGGAATACAAGTTAACCATGGAACGATACGAGGTTAACCATGGAATATGATACTAAATTAACCATGGAATACGATACTACGTTAACCGTGGAATACGATACTAAGTTAACCATGGAATACGATACTAAGTTAACCGTGGAATACGATACTAAGTTAACCATGGAATACGATACTGAGTTAACCGTGGAATACGATACTAAGTTAACCATGGAAGACGATACTAAGTTAACCACGGAATACGATACTAAGTTAACCATGGAATACGATACTAAGTTAACCATGGAATACTATACTACGTTAACCATTTGTGTCTTTTAATAATGTAAAACACAACTAATCACACATGAACGTAATCTTATAACATATTTTTTAAAAGAAGAACATACTCCCGAGATCAGTATATATATATTATATATATATATATATATATATATATATATATATATAATATATATATATATATATATATATATTGTGCCAAATAGGTAAAACTTGCGATTTTGGCTTAAATAGCAACGCTCTTCTTGCTGAATAAGGCAAGCGAAAATTTGTGTATGCATTAATTTCGCAAAAATCATTCTGAACCTAACGAAAAAAATATATTTCATTGTGTCTGTTTATTATTAAATTATTGTAAACGTAAAATATATTTAGTTGGATTAGGCTAAATTAAATTGCGCTTGTTATAATAAGGTTAGGTAAGCTAAGGTTCTTGTGGTGCAAAATTATTAATTTTTACTTTAACATAAACGAAAAAATATGTATCACACTTAAATCACACTGCATAACATAAAGTCAAATATTGCTATTTTTGACATTTTCGAATTGCATATTCAGAACTCACAGCATATAACTGTAAAATAAAATATTATAAACCAAACTAATTTTCAAATATACAACGTAAGCGATTCCCGTAAAAAATTTAAAACCTTAAACTTTTCATTGGCAGACGAACAAATAAAGTTAATTTATTTAAATCGCAAAAAAGAGGCAGGTGTTGGGAACATGAAGTGAGGATCACGGCGAGCGGTTTATCCCTTGTATGAAGGTCTTCCGGTGTATGCAAATGAGCTGGTCGAGGAAAGAGGCTACAACGACCCACAATTTGTCACGCTGCTTACCTCCACGCTGACTTCTCCAGAATTAAAATTGATTTTACTCAATATTGAATTTTTAAGTAAATATTATTTTGTTTATAATTATTACGTAATTACAAGATTAATTTTTTTTCTCGGTTGATTTTTTTTTCATTTTGAAATGATCAATATTATTTGATGATTAGTTAATATCTGCGCATTTTACGGCTACTGTCAAAGTACATTTACAACATTAAGGTTTGAGATATTTACAACACGAAAACCAGATACAACTGTAAGACCGCAGATATTTACAACGCTAAGATTGCAGAAATTTACAACGCCACGACTTATTTACAAGAACAGATATTTACAACATAAAAATTAAAGATATTTACACTAAGACTGCAGATATTGACAACACTAAGACTGCAGATATTGACAACACTAAGACTGCAGATATTGACAACACTAAGACTGCAGATATTGACAACACTAAGACTGCAGATATTGACAACACTAAGACTGCAGATATTGACAACACTAAGATATTTACAACATTAAGACTAAAGATATTTACAGCACTAAGACTGCAAATAATTACAACAAAGAATATAGATATTCACAAAGTTAAAAGTGAATACATTTACAACGCCAAGACTGAGGATTTTAACAACACAAAAACAGTTATCTGTTAGTGACTCTGGGGATTTTCGTCCCAACAGCTCTCTGTCAAATCAGGCCTTCTAGGTTGGGAAGGAAATATTACAGAATTAAGAACTGCTTAAAAAAATAAAAACACGTTAGAAAGTAAATGTAAGTGTATAACGAATGTAACTGGAAGGTTGTTAGATTTACCGGTCATCTTCCGTGTTCAAGAGACAGAGAAAATATCAGCAGCCCTGCCAGAGTGCAAAACATTTAACAGGCTTTCATTTCACTCTCACAACTGACGGTACGGTTGCTATCTACCATGCTACTACCAGGAGATATTTACGACACAGACTGGAGATATTTACAAGTGAAGATATTTGCAGCACAAGACTGAAGTTACAAAGTTAATGAAGACTAAAGATATTTACAATACTAAGACTTAATATTTACACCAATAACACTGAGTATATTTGCAACAATGATATATTTTCTTCATTACAGCATTTACAACAGAAAATATTTACAACTCTAGCAGTGGAGATATTTACAAAAGAAAAAAAAAATATTTAAAATACTAATTCTTGATATAGTCACATGACTAAGACTGGGAATATTCACAACACTAAGACGAGGCATTAACAAGATTAAAGACGGGAAATATCCAGGACTAAGACTGGAGATACAACACTAAGACAATATAATTAGAATATTAAGACGTGATATTTTTGGGACAGCATTATAACGACGAGACATTTACAACACTTCGACTGCATACGTTAACAACATACAAGGTAATTAACAACACCAAGACTGCAATTTACAACACAGACTGAACATTTACAGCAACCACAATGTCCTTACTCACGTATGACTGACAAGACAATTACAAAGAGGAAGACAGCATAAAAACCTTCGCTCACAGGGCAAGATAAAGTTACCGTAGAAGAATTTGTAGAGAAATTAGTGATAATCCTTCCCAGTATCACCGCCGTCCCACCCCAGGTTCATCCTGCTTCTATAACACCATTAAAACACTTCCTAAACACCACGAACGGGTTTTCCAGGTAATATTCTTCATTTTAGGAGTGACAGATGGCACATATGAGGCGTGAGTGAGTGGTGATGAGGAGAGATGAGTGAGGAACCCAGGTATGTGCGCGGAGACGGGCGCGCATATCCCGCAGAGTGATGCCTACCTGTCAGTTGGCTACTGTCCACGTTACGAGGCCACATTATGAGTGCCATCTTCACTGTGCTGACCCTCCTCGGCACTCCGTTGACCTCGCTGACGTCATAACATCAGCACCCAACACTGAGGTCAGTGGGGCGGCGCCCTGTGAGGTATGATTGACACAAAACTGCACCAACCTCGGTTACGGAACACTCTACGGAGCACCAGCGACCCGTACTGGCCGCTACGGTATTGTTAGTAGCGGGTGTGAGAGCACGCGAGCACTTGCTTATAGCACTGAGAGCGTGAGAGCACCGGGTGTGCGTGCGTGCTTGATGAGGCTTTAATGTGTGCACGCAGCGTCCACAAGGGATGGCGTCTCCCTAAGAACTGGCGGCGGATGCCCGCCCGCCCGCAGCTCCCGCCGCACTCCGCCCACCGCCGCACACCCCGCCCACCCTACCGTCTTCACCAATCACCGCGCCGGCCTTAACTCCGCCCACGAATTACAGTGGACCTGATTATCATTTTAAAGAGTTGTGATAGCGGCGGCGGTGGCGGTGGGTGCTCATTGTGAGCGCAGCCGCCGGGCGGGGCGGACGCGCGCTCCTATATCTCCCACACACTGTTATGTTTCCTCCTAACAGTGCTCATCACACTTCATAGTCACCGCTCGCACGCAAATCATATAACGACAGCGAAACGTGCTGACGCAGCTTGTGACTGCGCTGCGATCCCGTCATTCACCACCTTATAATATAAAATATACGTATTTTTATTTTTTTTCAAAATTGGATACTTAGTTGTGTGCTCCTTCACTATTTTATATGAGTGACAAAGTGGGAACGAAAGCTACACAATACACCACATTACCACTGTGTAATACATCAGAGACACTATCATAGACATCTACCACTGTAATACACGACAGTAAGAACCACTAATACACGACAATAAGACATACACCTCACTACCACTGTTATATACAATACTACAAAAGTCAATCACTATACTACCACCCATACATCTCACTACACCTGTTTCATATACAGTGCTACTGCTGAATCAGACACGTGCAACATTTCGGTAGCTTTATTCTGGAAACGTTTCGCCAGCCACTGGCTTCTTCAGTCCAATACAGAGAAACGGTCATAGATAAGTAATGTGAGGTAGTCAGTCTCTCAGCCTGGATGTGTTCAGTCCGTCAATCTCTGTACTGGACTGAGGAAGCCCTTGACTGGTGAAACGTTTCCAGACTAGATACCCAAGTGTTGCACTAGTGTCTTATTCATCAACTACAACTATAATACAGCACAGTCTGTATCATATACCACTGTCATACACCAAACTGCCAGTGTCATACACCATACTACCACTGTGTCATACACCAAACTACCATTGTCATACACCACTACCACTGTCATACACCATACCACCACTGTCATACACCATACCACCACTGTGTCATACACCATACCACCACTGTGTCATACACCATACCACCACTGTATCATACACCATACCACCACTGTGTCATACACCATACCACCACTTTGTCATACACCATACCACCACTGTGTCATACACCATACCACCACTGTGTCATACACCATACCACCACTGTGTCATACACCATACCACCACTGTGTCATACACCATACCACCACTGTCATACACCATACCACCACTGTCATACACCATACCACCACTGTCATACACCATACCACCACTGTCATACACCATACCACCACTGTCATACACCATACCACCACTGTGTCATACACCACACTACCATTGTCATACAGCACACTACCACTGTCATACACCATACTACCACTGTGTCACACACCACACTACCACTGTGTCATACATCGCGCTACCACTGTGCCATGCATCACACTACCACTCTGTCATACACCACGCTACCACTCTGTCATGCACCACACGACCACTGTCATACACCACGCTACCAATGTGTCATGCACCACACTACCACTGTGTCACGCACCATGCTACCACTGTCATGCACCACACTATTGTCATACACCACTACCATTGTGTCATGCATCACACTACCACTGTGTCATACACCACGCTACCAATGTGCCATGCACCACACTACCACTGTGTCATACACCACGCTTCCACTGTGTCACACACCACGCTACCAATATGTCATGCACCACACTACCACTGTGTCATGCACCACACTACCACTGTGTCATACACCACACTTCCACTGTGTCATACACCACGGTATCATTGTGTCATGCACCACGCTACCACTGTCATACACCACGCTACCACTGTGTCATACACCACGCTACCACTGTGCCATACACCACACTGCCACTGTCATATACCACGCTACCACTGTGTCATACAGCACGTTACCACTGTCATACACCACGCTACCACTGTGTCATACACCACGCTACCACTGTGTCATGCACCACACTATCACTGTGTCATACAGCACGTTACCACTGTCATACACCACGCTACCACTGTGTCATACACCACGCTACCACTGTGTCATGCACCACACTATCACTGTGTTCACCACACTATCACTGTGTTATGCACCACACTATCACTGTGTCATACACCACGCTACCACTGTATCATACACCACACTACCACCGAGTCATATACCACAATACCACTGTGTCATACACCACACTACTACCGTATCATGCACCACACTATCACCGTGTCATTCCACACTACCATCGTGTCATGCACCACACTGCCACTGTGTCATGCACCACACTATCACCGTGTCATACACCACACTACCACAGTGTCATGCACCACACTACCACTGTGTCATACACTACGCTACCACTGTGTCATACACACACTGCCACTGTGTCATACACCACACTGCCACTGTGTCATACACCACACTGCCACTGTGTCATACACAACACTGCCACTGTGTCATACACCACACTACCACTGTGTAATGCACCACACTACCACTGTGTCATGCACCACACTGCCTTTGTACCATACACCATGTTACTGCTGTGTCATACACCACACTACCACTGTGTCATACACCATACTACCATTGTGTCATACACCACACTGCCACTGTGTCATACACAACACTGCCACTGTGTCATACACCACACTGCCACTGTGTCATATACCACACTGCCACTGTGTCATGCACCACACTGCCATTGTACCATACACCAAGCTACCGCTGTGTCATACACCACACTAACACTGTGTCATACACCATACTACCATTGTGTCATACACCACACTACCACTGTGTCATACACCACACTACCACTGTCACGCAGCAGGCTATTGCTGTCATACACAGCTACCACTGTCTTACACCACGCTACCCTTGTGTCATCCACCACACTACCACTGTGTCATCCACCACACTACCACTGTCATGCACCACGCTACCATTGTGTCATACACAACTACCACAGTCTTACACCACGCTACCACTGTGTCATACACCATGCTACCACTGTGTCATACACCATACTACCACTGTGTCATACACCACACTACCACTGTGTCATAGACAACTACCACTGTCTTACACCACGCTACCACTGTGTCATACACCACACTACCACTGTGTCATACACCAAGCTACCACTGTGTCATACACCACACTACCACTGTGTCATATACTACACTACCACTGTGTCAGGCACCACACTATCACTGTCATACACTACATAATACCATCATACACCACACTACCGCTGTGTCGTACACCACTGCCACTGTGTCATACATCATGCTACCACAGTGTCATACACCACAATACCACTATGTCATGCAACACACTATCACTGTGTCATACACTACATAACCATAATCATGTACCACACTACCACTGTCACACACCACATTACCACTGTCATACACCCCTTTGCATGACTTAACATTTTTAGATAACTATACGATAGCCATATGTGTACCAGCACCAGGTGTAGCATGTGTCATTTGTGCCAGCACCAGGTGTAGCGTTTGTCACGTGTACCAACACCAGGTGTAGCGTGTGTCATGTGTGCCAGCACCAGGTGTAGTGTGTTTCATGTGTACCAGCGCCAGGTGTAGCGTGTGTCATGTGTGCCAGCACCAGGTGTAGCGTGTGTCATGTATACCAGCGCCAGATATAGCGTGTGTCATGTGTAGCAGCACCAGGTGTAGCGTGTGTCATGTGTAACAACGCCAGAGGTTGCGTGTGTCATGTGTACCAACACCAAGTATAGTATGTGTCATGTGTCATCAAACAGCACCATACGCTACATAGCCCTATACACTACACCACACATTACAAAACATCATACACTACACAACACCATAGACCAACCTGCACAATACACTGCAGAGCATCATACACTACACCACAGAGTACCAAAACCCACACCATACACAACACAGCACTATACACCACACAGCACCATAATCCACACTATACACCACACAACACCATAATTCACACTATACACCACACAGCACCATAACTCACACATACACCACATAACACTATACACCACACAACACCATACACTACATAACACTATACACCACACAACACCATACATCACATAACACTATACACCACACAACACCATACACCACATAACACGATAAAGCACACAACACCATACACCACATAACATTATACACCACACATGACCATACTCCACACCATATACCACAGCACTATACACCGCACAGCGTCATAATCCACACTGTAGACCTCACAGCACCATAACCCGCATCATGCACCACATAACACTACACCACACGGCACCATAACCCACACCATACACCACATAACACTCTACACCACACATTACCATAATCCACACTATACACCACACAGTACCATAATCCACACTATACACCACACAGCACCACAGTCCACACTATACACCACACAGCACCATAATCCACACTATACACCACACAGCACCATAATCTTCATTGTACACTTACACAGCACCATAATCCACCCTGTATACCACACAGCACCATAATCCACACTGTACACCACACAGCACCATAACTCACGCTATACACCACATAACACTATGCACGACGCAACACCATAACCCACACGATACACCACATAACACTATACACCACACATGACCATACTCTACACCATACACCACTCGGCACTATACACCAAACAACACCGTAATCCACACTTTACACCGCAGCACTATACACCACATTGCACTATACTTCGCATCATACACCACACAGCACTTTACCATACAACATGTACCATTTAGTGCCATACACTTTAAAGCACCATACACCTCACAGTGGTATACATCACACAGCACCCCACACCACACCACATCACGCTGCACCATTCAACACTGCACCATTCATCACTACGCCATACACACCACCGGGCAATGTTTCGTACGGTGGATTACGTGCAGCCAGCAGTAACAGCCTGGTTGATCAGGCCTCGATCCAACATAAGGCGTGGTCTGGGACCAGAATGCATTGGCATACATAACCACACTGTTTAGTGCTTCTGGGACAGTACTGTGCTCTCAGATTTTTATTAAAAAGTGGCAAATCAGAAGTTACAAATTATGTTGAATTATATAATCTGCCTCTAAGTTAGACACACTGATACTGAACGTTTGAAGCCGACCAGAAGAAGCATTCTCCAGTAATCCAATGATTCCAGATTTTCATTAAATATGCAAGAGTATACTGACAAGTTTACACCTACAGAATTAAAGCCTGTAGTGCATCATCCTTTTCATGAAGTGCATCACAGTGTTAATGGTTTGAAGCCAGTCAGAAGAGGCATTCTCCAGTTGCTGCATAGATCCTGACGATTTCAAGTACATTAACCATGTTCGTATATTGGTTAAGTGTCAACTACACAGACTAAACCTATTAAACACAACCCTGTTCTTAAAGTAACTAAGCCAGTCAAGACTGAGTCTGTTAGGAAGGAGGTATTACTCAAGCACACTGAGCTTGATAAAACGATGGGAAGGCGGGAGAGGAAATACTCATCTTAATTTATGAATAAAACTGGCAAATATACATGTACACATTTCGGTTACACTCTCTGCCATCGTCGAAGGTCTTACTCCGGTGTTGAATATTTGAAGCCAAGTTGAAGAGGCTTTTGAAAGTTATCGAACCCATTCTAACCTTGATCATAAGGCAGCTGCACGTGTCAACAGCTGCGTAAATCTTACCCTAATTACCATACACTAGCAATGAAAATTTCAAGCCGATCGGAGGAGGCGTTCTCATGTTACGAATAAAATAAAAACGAAATTTTTGGAAAGGAAAAAAGCAGAGAGAAATTCGGGCATTCACTTAAAGGTACTCCTTAGGGGATACCTAATTAAAAGGTACTCCTTCAGGGATACCTAATTAAAAGGTACTCCTTCGGGGATACCTAATTAAAAAGTACTCCTTCAGGGATACCTAATTAAAAGGTACTCCTTCGGGGATACCTAATTAAAAGGTACTCCTTCGGGGATACCTAATTAAAAGGTACTCCTTCGGGATACCTAATTAAAAAGGTACTCCTTCGGGGATACATAATTAAAAGGTACTCCTTCGGGGATACCTAATTAAAAGGTACTCCTTCGGGGATACATAATTAAAAGGTACTCCTTCGGGGATACCTAATTAAAAGGTACTCCTTTGGGGATACCTAAGTAAAAGGTACTCCTTAGGGGATACCTAATTAAAAGGTACTCCTTCGGGGATACCTAAGTAAAAGGTACTCCTTAGGGGATACCTAATTAAAAGGTTTGCATTTTCACACTTGACATGACTATAAATTGCACTGGACTATGTACCGTAGTCCATCCGTCATATGCTACCATAATATACCATACAAAATGCTACAACCAAAACACACTGTTTAGAGTATTATCACCACAGCACCATAACTGACACCATTACCATACTGTTAACACATGTAACACTATTAGAACAGGTACTTAGCACAAATCGACTGTTCCTGGCTGACTACATTCTCACAAGCACTGTCAGTGGACCAAGAACAGGTCATGGACCATGCACAGTCCGTGGACTAGGCATAATCTATGTACCAAGCACAATCTGTGGACTAGGCATAATCTATGGACCAATCACAGTCCGTGGACTAGGCACAGTCAATGGACATGGTGGTGGAATGCGTGTACTGTGCTTAGCTCACTACTGACTCACAAGGACAGTCCGTGTACTGTGCTTGGCTGACTACTGTCTCATAAGGACAGTTCATGTACAATGCTTGGCTCACTACCGACTCACAGGGACAGTTCTGTGGGTTCTGCTTGGACGACTACTGTCTCACAAGGCCAGTCCGCAGAGAACCCAATATTTGCTTTGAAACAGTTAGGATAGTTGCTGCTGTGTCTTGACCAAGATGGGTCCAGCACACACGAGTATAAACAAAGCGTACTTGTAAGCTATGATACGTAAAATAATACTTCACTCTGCCCAAGTTTAGGTTATCAAAGCTATTTTTCATTCAGTCCTAGTTATTATTTCCTCCAGTTTTCCATAACGGAGTAGTTTGAATTTGTCTTCATTAAACATCATATTCTTCTCCGTTGCCCATTGGGAAACTTGGTTTATATCTTCTTGGAGATTTGCCGTGTCCTCAGCGGATAACACTCGTGCAGATCCTAGTATCGTCTGTGTCTGATATGAGGATGACGAACAGAATAGGAGCTAGTACTGTGCCTTGTAGAACAGAGCTTTTCACTATGGCAGCTTCCGATTTAACTCTGTTTACCACTACTCTTTGTGTTCGATTGGTTAGTGTGATGACAAGTTTTTGACACTAAGACTTATGTTTTATCACAACCTCCGCGAGGAATTCCATGTATCCCAGCATTTTCTTCTTGATTGTCTGTGATGTTTTTGTGTCTTCTGGGTATCTATATAGCGGATGAAGTGATACTGTGCTATTAGCGTGGTTTTGCAGCAATGATACTGAGAGGCGCGTTACCCGCAACGAAGAACAATTATCTCTGTGTTCTCGGTTTTGGGCGTCATGAATATGTTAGTGGTTTTCCTTCCGTAGTCTTTTATAAGTAATGTATAAATCTTGATTACTGTAACATTCCTTTAGGTATTCCGAGCTGCATATCCTGCAGGCATGCAGGAAAAATCCAATCAGGATGGAGCGCCTCCATGTTTTTTTGGCGTAGTGGGGCGACCAATACTTTATGAGGTCATTTTCACTGCTTGCCTTAAAATAGACTTGAAAAGATACGGAATCTGTTGCTCTGTGTATGAGGGCATCAAGAATGAGAATGTATTACTCAACTGTTTATTGAGGTGAACTGAAATGAGAATTCAGTACAGTTGAAACTGTTACAAATAAGTAGCTGATAGAAATGTTCGGGAGCTATAACAGAGACATCACTGATGTACCTCATCCATAATATATTGTCCGAAACAATGTAAAAATGTTCTGTCTCTATAATTTCCATGAAAACTTTGGGCAGAACAGCATTAAGGGGTGAACACACGGTCCTAGCAAATGAGTACAACAGATATCATCATATGTAAACCAGCTGAAGTTGATACAAGATTCAACTAAACCGATGATTTACTAACGTTGTAAGGATACTCTTGTGAACAGTGAGATGGCATCCAAACTTATTTATTTTATGACGGTAATATTGGTGTTGTTTAGACGTGTTATTAGATATATGAATGGTTAAGAAGTGGGCCATTGATTGTACCTAAAACTTTGGAAAAATTTATGTAGGGACTTCTAATACCTGGAGTAATGGGTCTTAATGGGACTTAAGTGTTTCAGTTGAATTTTATAATAGTTCTAAACTATTAGGAGAGATTAGGGGAACTAAACCTGATGAAATTAGACAGAAAACTCAGAGGAAACATGATAACGACATATAAAAATGCTAAGAGGACTTGCTAGGGTTGACTGGGATACACTTCGAGAAACTGGAAAAAGTACACATGAGGACATAGCTGGAAGCTTAAGACACAGACGAGTTAAGGGGATGTCAGGAAGTATTCATCCAACCTCGGTACTCAGGAAGACAGAGCGTAGTGGACTTGGAACATATCTTTAGGACAAGTATGGCAGTAACCCCAGGACTAGCTAGTTAAGAAACGGGACCAAAAGCTGAGATCCTGCTAATGCAAACATAAACTGGTGGATAATTATAGTAAGTGTACACGCACACACACACACACACACACACACACACACACACACACACACACACACACACAATCATACACACACACACACACACACACACACACACACACACACACACACACACACACACACACACACACAAACTCATACACACACACATATACACACAGAAAAAAGTGAAACACCTGTCAGGTCCTAAATGCACTAGAAGATAAAAGAATGCAAAGTAATATATACTAGACTTTGCAAAAGCTTCGACAAGTGTGACCATGCGTAATAGCGCACAAAATGCGTGCTAAAGGAATAACAGGAAAAGTCGGTCGATGGATCTATAATTCCTCACTAACAGAACACAAAAGTAGTCGCAACAGAGTAAAGTCCGAGGGCTACGGTGAAAAGCTCTGTTCCACAAGCACAGTACTCGCTCCATCTTGTCCTCATCTTATATCACATAACAAGGATTCAGCCACAGGGACGTGTCTCCTTGCAGATGAACCCGTAATCGCATGACAGTGTCATTCCATTGCAGACACTGCAAAGTCCAGAGGGCATCAACCAAATCTTCATGGCTGCAGAAAAAATATGAAGTCAACGATGAGAAATTTCATTACTCAGATATGGTAACATGAGGAAATTAAATCTTCATCAGAGTACAAACAAATTCTGGCCACAAAATAGAGCGAAACACCAACGTCAAGACCTGGGAGTGATCATGTCGGAGGATCTCACCTTCAAGGACCATAACACTGTATCAATCGCATCTGCTAGAAAAATGACAGGATGGATAATGAGAACCTTCAAAACTAGGGAGGCCAAGCCCAGATGACACTCTTCAGGTCACTTGTTCTATCTAGGCTGGAATATTGCTGCACACTAACAGCACCTTTCAAGGCAGGTGAAATTGCCGACCTAGAAAATGTACAGAGGACTTTCACGGCGCGCATAACGGAGATAAAACACCTCAATTATTGGAGCGCTTGAGGTTCCTAAACCTGTATTCCCTGGAACGCAGGAGGGAGAGATACATGATTATACACCTGGAAAATCCTAGAGGGACTAGTACCGGAACTTGCACACGAAAATCACCCACTACGAAAGCAAAAGACTTGGCAGACGATGCACCATCCCCCCATGAAAAGCAGGGTGTCACTACACGTTAAGAGACCATACAATAAGTGTCAGGGGCCCGAGACTGTTCAACTGCCTCCCAGCACACATAAGGGGGATTACCAACAGACCCCTGGCAGTCTTCAAGCTGGCACTGGACAAGCACCTAAAGTCAGTTCCGGATCAGCCGGGCTGTGGCTCGTATGTTGGTTTGCGTGCAGCCAGCAGCAACAGCCTGGTTGATCAGGCTCTGATCCACCAGGAGGCCTGGTCTCAGACCGGGCCGCGGGGGCGTTGACCCCCGGAACTCTCTCCAGGTAATCCAGGTAATCCAGGTAATCTCATAAACAACAGCCAGCATGATTTTAGGGATGGTAAATAGATTGCGAGGGCAAGAGTCCCCCCACACAGGCCTCCTGCAAAAGCGGGTGTGGGGGGCAAGAGTCCCCCACACCTGTCTCCTACATGAGCAGGTGTAGGGATGGGGGCATGAGTCCCTGCCTCACAAACTTGCTTGAGATAAATAACAAGATAACAGAATCGAGGAGAGAGAGAGGAGACAGGTAAGAGTGGGTTGCATATTCTTGCACCGTAAGAAGGCCAATTCTTTGCAAAGAAAATGAAACGATAAATATAGTAGCGATAACTGACGTCAGTTGGTCAGATGTTAAGAGGCAGAACTTAAAGTTCTCGTAAACTTAAATATATTTTAACAAATGTATAACCACACACCAACACACATCACTGTTTGCAGATATGAAAACTATTGAGGAAGATAACTGAAGAGGACAGAGAGAGGCAGCAAGATGACTTAAAACAGACTGCAAACGTGGTTGCTAATTAAGATTTCATTCTTGATAAGTGCAAAATAACGAGAACAGGAGAACGAAAGAAAGAACGAGATACGGAACTAAGCTATTGCATACAACATCCAGTAGAGAATGATCTGAAAGTAGTCATTACACCAAGCATATCACCATTAGTACATATAGGAAATATAACTCTAGCGGTATATGCAAAACTATTTAAATTAGAAGATTTCCAGGACCTATAGCTTAAGTTGGGCTCATCTGGAGTAACAGCTTAGTTATAAAATCAAAGAGAGTGACATGCGCTTAGAAAGAAGCAGGAGTAATATGACCCTAAAATGCAAAACACTCATAAGATTAGACTAGGTAGATGCATGAACTGTGGCCCAGGGATCAGAAATGTAACTGAAGTCACACATGACCCAAAAGAAATTTAGAAAATACAGTTTTAGTCTCATGATGGTGAGTGTTACGGTCAAGATAAAGTGGTGGTAGAGGGAGTTATTACACACAGTTAATAATGAGTCGGATCCTGAGAACCACGAATCAGTCATGCCAGTCGTTAACGGTTAAGAGACGGGGGTCACGACCCCTGTCAACACAACTAGGTGAGCACACATAATGATGAAGTGAGTGCAAAAACGTTTAAAATATGTAGCCAGAATAGCCTCATAACTGAGAGAAATATACTATGAGGGGAAAGTTGAAGACCCTGATGGCCGTGGGGAAGTGAACTAGGGTGAGATGTGATTATGACATACACGATATTGCAAGAAAGTTTTAGGGCAGATAGGCTACACTGTTTGTGAAGACACAGTTGAGCCACTGGAATGTAAAAAGTCCTTTTTGAACCTGAACGTGAAATAAAAATGAAATACGCAGTTCCAAGTGTAGGTAAGATAAGGTTCAAGAGCCCAGGATCTAGTAATGCCGGTGGAAGTAGCTTATTAGGCGGGCTCAGGGAGAGAGAGAGAGAGACAGACAGACAGATAAGAGAGACATTATAGCCCTTGTGGCTTAGCGCTTCTTTTTGATTATAATAATAATAATTCAACACGTTTAAGTGATATGAGGTATTTACAGTAGGCAAAGTCAGGGGTTTTAAAGAGAGGAGAGATTGAGTGAGAGAGAGAGAGACAGACAGACAGAGCCAGACAGACAGAAGAGTGAGAGAGACAGGAAGCAGATCACCGGCTGCATACAAGCCAACACTGCTGAAGATCGTAAACACTCACTCAACACAGTACAAGTACTTGCTATGGCTGAGGGCTCACCTCAGCCATAGCAAGTTGTTACTGCACTTTCAGCATCTCAAACTACAACATTTGTTTTCACATTTCTAGAGATTTTCTCCCAGGAATGTTACCACAAACATCTGTTAGAAATATAAAAGCCATATATGCATTGAAAAAAATCAGCAGTGATATATATAATACGAATTTTATTTAATTAGAAGCCGAGCGAGAGTTAATTTAATATCAAAGTGATAATTCACGAAAAGAGTTTGGTTCACAAAGTCCCGTGTGAACCACGGAAGTTGTACGGGAGACGTGGTTCACAAAGTCCCGTGTGAACCACGGAAGTTGTACGGGAGACGTGGTTCACAAAGTCCCGTGTGAACCACGTAAGTTGTACGGGAGACGTGGTTCACAAAGTCCCGTGTGAACCACGGAAGTTGTACGGGAGACGTGGTTCACAAAGTCCCGTGTGAACCACAGGCTATATACACATAGAGGTGTATTTCTTCAGGAACACAGGATATACACCCTGATGAGTATATTTCTCTCAGCATATATATTCTAAGAGTTTGCTGGTGAAAATATTACCAAGCAGTCTTAATGACCCTCGTGTAGTCGATAAGCTTTAAACCCCATAAACCAACCAACCAATTAACAACTGCCAAGTCTTCAGGCAGCCCATACCCCAGCATACACACTGTGTATATATTCAGTACTGTATTTACCTCTTGCTAAGCGCGTAGTGTATGGTTCCTGTACAATATTCCTGCAATATTCTCTGTGTAAAGGATAAAAGTGTAATTGACTGGTGGTGATCCGTTACATGCTGCCATAATGATGCACTGTGTGGTAAACAGATGTAATTAACCAGCCTAAGCAGCTAACACTGTACGTGGGGGGGATACCATCGCTCTCAGGAACTACGGTAAGTCCAGCGCTGCCGGACGAAAGTCGCCTGTTCATGTTATTTTGTTATTGGTTATTAACTCTATTTAAATCCAGGATATTTTATGTTAACCTATCCTGGGTTAGTTAATACGACTTGCATCCACTCACAAGTGAACATCCGTACATACATATGAGTGCATATGTACGCACAAAAATACATATGCGTATGCATTAATATGCTCATTCACACGTACACAACTGTGTGTATACATTTGCACAAGAATAACTATACATATGCACATACACATGCCTGCATACAAACAAGTGCACAAATCATGAAAGCATGTGCATACATATGCAAAAACACATATTTTCACACATACATACAAAACAGTGTATATAAGTACATCCATATATGTATGCGCGCATATGCATACATGCTTACATATGTAAATGAATACATTAGGCTTCCTCAGAATCTTATTACCACCCTTCAATATTCCTTTTGCAAGTACTGAGGTAGAGGAAGCTGGGCTTGTGGAACCCAGGGATACGTTTCTCTCATCACCCAGATTGTTTTTAATACGTTTGTGTGGACAACTCTTATGCGTCTTAAACAACCTATACTAAACAGTTAATAATAAAATATTTAACTTAAAAGATATATACATGTTGCATTAGAATGTGGAATTGTGGAGTAAGATTGTTTTAATTTAGTGGGTGATCGGGAGAACGAATAAGCAGTCCAGTTGTGCCTCAGCTACAAGTATCATGCATTAGGAAGCTAGAAGCAGTCATAAAAGAGGAAGCAAGAATCATCATACAGGAGGGAAGAAACAGTCATCACACAGGTGGGAAACAACACTCACACTAGAGGGAAAGAATACTCATCATACATAAGGGAAGCAACAGTCATCATACAGGTGGGAAGCAACGCTCGTCGTACAGGAGGGAAGCAACAGTTATCATACAGGAGGGAAGCAACAGTTATCATACAGGAGGGTAGCAACAGTTATCATACAGGAGGGTAGCAACAGTTATCATACAGGAGGGTAGCAACAGTTATCATACAGGAGGGTAGCAACAGTTATCATACAGGAGGTAGCAAACAGTCATCATACAGGAGGGAGCAACAGTCATCATACAGGAGGGTAGCAACAGTTATCATACAGGAGGGTAGCAACAGTCATCATACAGGAGGGTAGCAACAGTCCTCATACAGGAGGGTAGCAACAGTCCTCATACAGGAGGGTAGCAACAGTCCTCATACAGGAGGGTAGCAACAGTCCTCATACAGGATGGTAGCAGCAGTCCTCATACAGGATGGTAGCAGCAGTTATCATACAGGAGGGTAGCAACAGTCATCATACAGGAGGGTAGCAACAGTCATCATACAGGAGGGTAGCAACAGTCATCATACAGGAGGGTAGCAACAGTCATCATACAGGAGGTAGCAACGGTCATCATACAGGAGGGTAGCAACAGTCATCATACAGGGGGGTAGCAACAGTTATCATACAGGATGGGAGCAACAGTCATCATACAGGAGGGTAGCAACAGTCATCATACAGGAGGGTAGCAACAGTCATCATACAGGAGGGTAGCAACAGTTATCATACAGGAGGGTAGCAACAGTCATCATACAGGAGGGAAGCAACAGTCATCATACAGGAGGGAAGCAATAGTCATCATACAGGAGGGTAGCAACAGTCATCATACAGGAGGGTAGCAACAGTCATCATACAGGAGGGTAGCAACAGTCATAATACAGGAGGGTAGCAAAGGCATAATACAGGAGGGAAGCAACCGTCATCATACAGGAGGGAAGCAACCGTCATCATACAGGAGGGAAGCAACCGTCATCATACAGGAGGGAAGCAACAGTCATCATACAGGAGGGTAGCAACAGTCATCATACAGGAGGGTAGCAACAGTCATCATACAGGAGGGTAGCAACAGTCATCATACAGGAGGTACAACAGTCATCATACAGGAGGGTAGCAACAGTCATCATACAGGAGGGTAGCAACAGTCATCATACAGGAGGGTAGCAACAGTCATCATACAGGAGGGAAGCAAGTCATCATACAGGAGGGTAGCAACAGTCACCATACAGGAGGGTAGCAACAGTCACCATACAGGAGGGTAGCAACAGTCACATACAGGAGGTAGCAACAGTCACCATACAGGAGGTAGCAACAGTCACCATACAGAGGTAGCAAGTCATCATACAGGAGGTAGCAAGTCTTTCCATACAGGAGGGTAGCAAACAGTCATCATACAGGAGGTAGCAACATCATCATACAGGAGGAAGCAACAGTCTCATACAGGAGGGTACAACAGTCATACAGGAGGTAGCAACATCATCTAACAGAGGTAGCAACAGTCATCATACAGGAGGGTAGCAACAGTCATCATACAGGAGGGTAGCAACAGTCATCATACAGAGGGTAGCAACAGTCATATACAGGGGTAGCAACAGTCCATCATACAGGAGGGTAGCAACAGTCATCATACAGGAGGGTAGCACATCATCATACAGGAGGGTAGGAAACAGTCATACAGGAGGGAAGCAAGTCATCATACAGGAGGGTAGCAACAGTCATCATACAGGAGGGTAGCAACAGTCATCATACAGGAGGGTAGCAACAGTCATCATACAGGAGGGTAGCAACAGTCATCATACAGGAGGGTAGCAACAGTCATCATACAGGAGGGTAGCAACAGTCATCATACAGAGGTAGCAACAGTCACATACAGGAGGGTAGCAACAGTCACCATACAGGAGGGTAGCAACAGTCACCATACAGGAGGGTAGCAACAGTCACCATACAGGAGGGTAGCAACAGTCACCATACAGGAGGGTAGCAACAGTCACCATACAGGAGGGTAGCAAGTCACCATACAGGAGGGTAGCAACAGTCACCATACAGGAGGGTAGCAACAGTCACCATACAGGAGGGTAGCAACAGTCATCATACAGGAGGGTAGCAAGTCATCATACAGGAGGGTAGCAACAGTCATCATACAGGAGGGAAGCAAGTCATCATACAGGAGGGTAGCAACAGTCATCATACAGGAGGGTAGCAACAGTCATCATACAGGAGGGAAGCAACAGTCATCATACAGGAGGGTAGCAACAGTCATCATACAGGAGGGTAGCAACAGTCATCATACAGGAGGGTAGCAACAGTCATCATACAGGAGGGTAGCAACAGTCATCATACAGGAGGGTAGCAACAGTCATCATACAGGAGGGTAGCAACAGTCATCATACAGGAGGGTAGCAAGTCATCATACAGGAGGGTAGCAACAGTCATCATACAGGAGGGCAAACAGTCATCATACAGGAGGGTAGCAACAGTCATCATACAGGAGGGTAGCAACAGTCACCATACAGGAGGGTAGCAACAGTCACCATACAGGAGGGTAGCAACAGTCATCATACAGGAGGGTAGCAACAGTCATCATACAGGAGGGTAGCAACAGTCATCATACAGGAGGTAGCAACAGTTCATCATACAGGAGGGTAGCAACAGTCATCATACAGGAGGGTAGCAACAGTCATCATACAGGAATGTAGCAACAGTCATCATACAGGAGGGTAGCAACAGTCATCATACAGGAGGGTAGCAACAGTCATCATACAGGAGGGTAGCAACAGTCATCATACAGGAGGGTAGCAACAGTCATCATACAGGAGGGTAGCAACAGTCATCATACAGGAGGGTAGCAACAGTCATCATACAGAAGGGAAGCAAGTCATCATACAGGAGGGTAGCAACAGTCACCATACAGGAGGGTAGCAACAGTCACCATACAGGAGGGTAGCAACAGTCACCATACAGGAGGGTAGCAACAGTCACCATACAGGAGGGTAGCAACAGTCATCATACAGGAGGGTAGGAAGTCATACAGGAGGGTAGCAAGTCATCATACAGGAGGGTAGCAACAGTCATCATACAGGAGGGTAGCAACAGTCATCATACAGGAGGGAAGCAACAGTCATCATACAGGAGGGTAGCAACAGTCATCATACAGGAGGGTAGCAACAGTCATCATACAGGAGGGTAGCAACAGTCATCATACAGGAGGGTAGCAACAGTCATCATACAGGAGGGTAGGAACAGTCATACAGGAGGGAAGCAAGTCATCATACAGGAGGGTAGCAACAGTCATCATACAGGAGCTAAGCAACAGTCATCATACAGGAGGGTAGCAACAGTCATCATACAGGAGGGTAGCAACAGTCATCATACAGGAGGGTAGCAACAGTCATCATACAGGAGGGTAGCAACAGTCATCATACAGGAGGGTAGCAACAGTCACCATACAGGAGGGTAGCAACAGTCACCATACAGGAGGGTAGCAACAGTCACCATACAGGAGGGTAGCAACAGTCACCATACAGGAGGGTAGCAACAGTCACCATACAGGAGGGTAGCAACAGTCACCATACAGGAGGGTAGCAACAGTCACCATACAGGAGGGTAGCAACAGTCACCATACAGGAGGGTAGCAACAGTCATCATACAGGAGGGTAGCAAGTCATCATACAGGAGGGTAGCAAGTCATCATACAGGAGGGTAGCAACAGTCATCATACAGGAGGGAAGAAAAGTCATCATACAGGAGGGTAGCAACAGTCATCATACAGGAGGGAAGCAACAGTCATCATACAGGAGGGTAGCAACAGTCATCATACAGGAGGGTAGCAACAGTCATCATACAGGAGGGTAGCAACAGTCATCATACAGGAGGGTAGCAACAGTCATCATACAGGAGGGTAGCAACAGTCATCATACAGGAGGGTAGCAACAGTCATCATACAGGAGGGTAGCAACAGTCATCATACAGGAGGGTAGCAACAGTCATCATACAGGGGGGTAGCAACAGTCACCATACAGAGGGTAGCAACAGTCACCATACAGGAGGGTAGCAACAGTCATCATACAGGAGGGTAGCAACAGTCATCATACAGGAGGGTAGCAACAGTCATCATACAGGAGGGTAGCAACAGTCATCATACAGGAGGGTAGCAACAGTCATCATACAGGAGGGTAGCAACAGTCATCATACAGGAGGGTAGCAACAGTCATCATACAGGAGGGTAGCAACAGTCATCATACAGGAGGGTAGCAACAGTCATCATACAGGAGGGTAGCAACAGTCATCATACGGGAGGGTAGCAACAGTCATCATACAGGAGGGTAGCAACAGTCATCATACAGGAGGGTAGCAACAGTCATCATACAGGAGGGTAGCAACAGTCATCATACAGGAGGGTAGCAACAGTCATCATACAGGAGGGTAGCAACAGTCATCATACAGGAGGGTAGCAACAGTCATCATACAGGAGGGTAGCAACAGTCATCATACAGGAGGGTAGCAACAGTCATCATACAGGAGGGTTGCAACAGTCATACAGGAGGGTTGCAACAGTCATACAGGAGGGTAGCAACAGTCATCCTACAGGAGGGTAGCAACAGTCATCCTACAGGAGGGTAGCAACAGTCATCATACAGGAGGGTCGCAACAGTCATCATACAGGAGGGTCGCAACAGTCATCCTACAGGAGGGTAGCAACAGTCATCATACAGGAGGGTAGCAACAGTCATCATACAGGAGGGTAGCAACAGTCATCATACAGGAGGGTTGCAACAGTCATACAGGAGGGTAGCAACAGTCATCCTACAGGAGGGTAGCAACAGTCATCATACAGGAGGGTAGCAACAGTCATCATACAGGAGGGTAGCAACAGTCATCATACAGGAGGGTAGCAACAGTCATCATACAGGAGGGTAGCAACAGTCATCCTACAGGATGGTAGCAACAGTCATCATACAGGAGGGAAGCAACAGTCATCATACAGGAGAGAAACAACAGTCATCATGAAAGGTAAATAAAGGTTTACTGAAGTGTTAATGAATATTAACCTCATGATAACTTCTGGGTAACTTGAGAGTAGAGGTAGACGTTAATAAGGGTTATCACTTGACTTTGGTTATCGTCATATGATAACTCATTGTAACATCTTGAAGTTTGCGTCACGCTTAAATAATTGCGTACTTGATGCAAAATTTATTGTGCGTAACAGAACACTCGACTCCTCCCCTTCAGTGGAAGTGGCAGGATCATTAGTCGGGGTTTCAAGTCTATCGACTACACAAGGGTCACGAAAATACTTTAATGACTAAGACCTTACCTAACTTAACCTAACCCAATTATGGACAGAAACTGACAGGAACGGACAGGAACTAACAGGAACTGACTGGAGGGCGACCGGGGAGCGACTGGGAGTAACTGTGATAGGTGCCAGGGAACTGTGCTAACTGGCACCACGACACTCAGAAGTGACTGGTCGCTGCGCCATTAGACAGGGAAATAAATTTTTCCTGCCTGGCGACTTACCTGCAGAGCTGAGGCTCTCGGCTTGGCATGGGTCCACTTGTTGGTGTGCCTGGCACTCTCTTACGGTACCAGCATTTGCGTGGGTGTGGGTGCTTAGGACGGAGTGTTGGGGCTCTTGCGTGGAGTGTGGAGTGTCGTGGGTGGCGTGTGATGAGTCTTGGGTGGAGTGTGGCAGGTCACTGTTGCTGTGATGGTTGACAGTCGCTGTAATAGATGGAAATTGATCAATAGTTTCAATGTCGATAATCATGTGATCATCGTCAGTGTTGTCGTGGTCTTCAAGGGACGACAAGTGCTCAGACTTGACGTCATCGTCACTCAACACGTCGTTGCAGACACTGCTATCACTCGGCATCTCGTAACTTTCCCGAGTGTGAAGCGTGCAGTCACTCCTGGCCACCACACAACACAGTGTTTCCAGGCTGTGCTGGTACTCAGAGAACTCTACTCCATCCTCCTCACACCCTCCACCTCCTCTTCCTCTCCTCCTCCTCCTGCTGCTACAGGAGGAAGATCTAGGGCAGCGTGGTGATGGATGGCTTCCTTGTGGACTGTGGTCAACATTGTCTCGCCACGCTGGGGCAGCAGGTGGCGCTGCAGTCTTGGTGACTGAGGGAAAGGGCTACCCATACCCAGGCAGGGCAAGGAGTAAACATTACACGCTAGGTGCCCCAGCTGATGCTTCTGCCTCATGCCCTCCAGAAAACCCGTTTCGAGTCCCTCTGGCGAGCAAGGTCCTGCAGGACATTGGCGAGGACAAGGCTGTTGGAGGCGGCACTGGAGCACCTGAGGGAGGGAGTAGAGGTGCTGCTGCTGCCGTTGCTGCTGGAGGCAGTGTAGCTCCTGCTGGTGGTGCAGCAGGTGGTACTGCTGATGAATGAGGGGCAGTGGTCTCAGGTGATCCATGCTTGGGCAAGGATGCTAGCGAACTGACAGGTGAGTGAGAAACTCCGGCAGCGAGGGCGGGCGGGGTGAGGGTGGTCGGCACACCACCCGTCAAGGATGTGGTGGGTCTGGGCGGGGCCTCTCAGGTCACACACCAGCGGTCACCACTCCACCAGATACCACTACAGCTTCAGTGTGGGCGTGCTTTACACTTACAATGGGCGTGTTATGCAATTATGGTGGGCGTGGTGAGCATGTATGGTGGATATAGTGTGCAGGTATGGTGTGTGTGTGTGTGTGGTTGAAAATGTATGGCGGGCGTGGTGTGCAGGAATGGTGGGCCTGATATGCAGGCATGGTGGCGGTGGGTGTGATAGGTACGGTGGGCGTGGTATGTAGGTATGGTGGGTATGGTAGTAGGTATAGGGGGCGTGATAGGCAGGCATGGTGGGTGTGGTGTGTAGGTATGGTGGGCGTGGTGTGCAGGTATGGTGAGTGTGGTGTGCAGGTATGGTGGGTGCGATAGTGGGGAATGTGGAAGTGGTGTGCAGGTATGGTGGGCGTGGTATACAGGTGTGGTGGGCGTGGTATGTTATATGGTGAGCGTGGGGTGCAGATATGGTGGGCATGGGGTGCAATTATAATGGGCGTGGGATGCAGGTATGGTGGGCGTGGGATGCAGGTATGGTGGGCGTGGGGTGCAAGTATTGTGGGCGTGGGGTGCAAGTATGGTGAGCGTGGGGGTGCAGGTATGGTGGACGTGGGGAGAAGGCATGGTGGATGTGGGCTGCAGATATGGTGGGCGTTGGGTGCAAATATGGTGGGAGTGTGGTGCAGGTATGGTGGGCGTGGGGTGCAAGTATGGTGGGCGTGGGGTGCAGGTATGGTGGGCGTCGGGTCAAGGTATGGTGGGGGTGGGGTATAAGTATGATGGGCGTGGGGGTGCAGGTATGGTGGGCGTGGGGTGCAGGTATGATGGGTATGGGTTGCAGATGGTGGGCGTGGGATGCAAGTATGGTGGGCGTGGGGTGTAGGTATGGTGGGTGTGAGGTGCAGGTATGGTGGGTGTGGGGTGCAGGTATGATGGGCGTGGGGTGCAGGTATGGTGGGTGTGGGTTGCAGATATGGTGGGCGTGGGGTGTAAATATGGTGGGCGTGGGGTGCAGGTATGGTGGGCGTAGGGTCAGGTATGGTGGGTGTGGGTTGCAGATATGGTGGGTGTGAGGTGAAATATGGTGGGCGTTGGGTGCAGGTATGGTGGGCATGAGTTGCAGGTATGGTGGGCGTGGGGTGCAAGTGTGGTGGGCGTGGGGTGCAAGTATAGTGGGCGTGGGGTGCAGGTACGGTGGGCGTGGGGTGCAGGTACGGTGGGCGTGGGGTGCAGGTACGGTGGGCGTGGGATGCAAGTATGGTGGGCGTGGGATGCAAGTATGGTGGGCGTGGGATGCAAGTATGGTGGGCGTGGGGGTGCAGGAATTTCGCTATTCTTTCAGTGGTTGTTTTGCATATATAAATATAATATAAATACCTGAAGGGAGTGCCGAGGGTCAGCGCCCCCGAGGCCTGGTCCATGAGCAGGCCTCACTGTTTATTAGGCCCTGATCAATCAATCCGTTACTGCTGATCACACGGAATCCGACGTACGAACCACAGGCCGGCTGATCAGGAGCTGACTTTAGGTATCCGTCCAGTTCCTTCTTGAATTCAGCTATAGGTCTATTGGTAATATCCCTTATGTATGCTAGGAGGCTGTTCAACAGCCTTAGGCCCCAGACACTTATTGTGTTCTCTCTCATTGAACTCGCAGTACCCTTGTTTTTCACGGGTATGTTGCACCATCTGCCGATATTTTTACTTTAATATGGAATGATTGCTATATGCAGATTTGGGACCAGTGTCTCTAGGATTTCAGGGTGTAAATTATGACGTATCTTTCTCGCCTCTTCTCTGAGGAGTACAGGTCTATGGCCTTCAAATGTTCCCAGTAGTCGAGGTGCTTGACTGAGGTAATACTTGTAATGAGGGTCCTTAGTACATTCTCTAGATCTGCAATGACACCGCTTGCCTTAAAAGGGGGCTGTTAGGGTAGAGCAGTATTCCGGTCTAGATAGAACAAGTGACTTGAAGAGAATCATCACTGGCATGGCATCTCTTGTTTTGAAGGTTCTCATTACTCCTCATTTTCCTCGCAGTTGTGATGACACTGAATGTGAGATCCTCTGATATTAAGACTCCGAAGTTCTTCACACTGCCTTTTCGCTCTATTGTGTGGTTAGTATTTGTCTTATATTCATATCCAACTTTTAATTCATTAAGTTTTTCATAACGGAGTAACTGGAATTGTTTGCTGTGGCCCATTGAAAGACTCAATTTATATCCGCTTAAAGATTTAGTGTCCTCAATGGATGACACTCTCATGGAAATACTAGTATCGTCTGCAAAAGAAAAGACGATGCTATGGTTTATATCTCTGTCTATGTCTGATAAGATGAGGAACCTGGTGGGGGCTAGTGCTGTACCTTGTGGAACAGAGTAGGGGCTAGTGTTGTACCTTGTGGAACAGAGTGGGGGCTAGTGCTGTACCTTGTGGAACAGAGTAGGGGCTAGTGCTGTACCTTGTGGAACAGAGTGGGGGCTAGTGCTGTACCTTGTGGAACAGAGTTTTTTCACTCTGGTAGCTTTGACTTGACTCTGTCTACTAATACTTTTTGTCTTCACTTGCGTAGGAAGTTGAAGATCCATCTGCCCAGTTTCTAGTTTTTCCAACAGCACGCATGATCGCAACTGTCAGAAGCTTTTGCAAAGCTTGTATATACATCAGCATTCTGTGAGTGGGGGGGGGGTCAAGGGCAGCAGATACCTTATAGGAGGGGGTGGTAGGGAGGGGTGAGTGGGGTGAGACAGCAACAGTCTCACAGGAGGGGGTGGTAGGGAGAAGTGGGACAACAGCAGTAGTTCACAATACACTGGACAATACACAAAACAAAGCCTAGAGGTTCCAATAATTTATCAACTTCCTTCGCCAGTAATTAAGAACGACCACAACCTGAAAGTGTCACCTTTTTGCCCCCCACCGCCCTATCCTCACCTTCCCCTCCCCCTCCTCACCTGTCCCTCCCTCTACTCACCGCCCCTGCCTCACCTGGCACCAGGAAATATTATCACAACCAAACAATCAAAGATTAACGTCACATCGCTCAACAATGGTACCTTTCTGGCCTGTTTAAACGATTGAAAATATCAAATTGTCTGTCCGCTTGTCTCGTAAAATGCCATTAACACCCACCCCCCTCACACACACACACACACACACACACACACACACACACACACACACACACACACACACACACACACACACACACACATACACACACACAGGTTGTGGTTTAACGTTGTCCTGGGACTGGACAATATCGAGGGCGACATTTGTGTGTCTGGCTCCCTCTTTGCCGGATGTTGTATTAATAGCCAACACGCTCACCTCAAACGTGCGGTCAACAACCACAAAATAAAACCCAAAACCTCGGTTCATTCAAAGAAACAAAAAACAAAAAAAAACAAAAGTGCCTCACTACTTCAAAAAACTCAGGAATGTCATTGGTTGGACAGCTAAGTGAATGGGCAAGAAGGGTCTATAAGCCAAGCGGTACTTAAGGTCACTCTACATGTGGATTTATCAGGAAATACCTGTCTTATGGATCACCCTGTGATGACTGTGGTTTGTGTTGCAGTAAGGTACAGTTGTGTGTGGTGAGGCATTACTCTCATAACACGTTAACCCCCCTCCCTGTGCCCCCCACGACCTACCTCCCTGTGCCCCCCACGACCTACTTCCCTGCGCCCCCCACGACCTACTTCCCTGCGCCCCCCACGACCTACTTCCCTCGCCCCACGACCTACTTCCCTGCGCCCCACGGCCCTCTGCTCCTCACGACCCTCCTCTTCCCCTGACCTCCTCTGTTACCATGGCCCTCTGCTAGCCACGACCACTTCTGCTCAACACGACCCCGTCTGCTTCCCGCGACCCTCTGCCCCCCACGGCCCTCTGCTCCTCACGATCTTCCTCTGCTCCAACAACCCTCCTCTGACCCCCACGGTCCTCTACTAGCCACGACCCCCTCCTCCGCTCCCCACGACCCTTTGCTCCCCACGACCCTCTGCTCCCATGACCCATTCTTCTCCACACGGCCCACTGTCCTCACGACCCCTCTTCTGCTTCCACGATCCAGTCATCGCTCCCACGATCCTCCTTTACTCCCACGGCCCTCCTCTGCTCCCCACGATCCTCCTTTACTCCCCACGGCCCTCCTCTGCTCCCCACGATCCTCTGCTCCACACGGCTGTCTGCTCCCAATGACCCTCCTCTGCTCCCTACGGCTCTCTGCTCTCCACGACCCTCCTCTGCTCCCCACGACCCTCTGCTCCCCACGATCCTCTGCGCTAAACGACCCTCCTTTACTCCACACAACCCTTCTCTGCCCCCTACGACCCTCTGTTCCCTACGACCCTCTACTCCCCACGACCTTCCTCTGCCCCCTACGACCCTCTGCTCCCCACGTGTAATAAAACCACTGACACTCTTAAGACCTCTATCCTCACCCTGCCGATCCTTCCTGCTCTGCCCCTGTCACCCCTGCAAGCCCGTCCCTGTATAGCGTAGGGAAGTGTGCGTGTGTGGTCAGGGGAGGCAAGGTGGCGGTAACCGCATGCGGGACCTGTTCAACGTGTGTGCTTGTCATATTGTCTCGTGCGGTCACTGCGGCCAGCGCGGCCCAGCTTCCGCACAGGCCGCAGGAGGATGGAACAAGGGTGAGAGGACAGCTGCGGAAGAGATGTTGAGGTGTCTGTGGGGGTCGCCAGCACAACACAGATCCGCTGACAGTCAGGTCATAACTCCACCATCAGATTTAGAACTGTGTACATCCATGGCTGCTCTCAACCACGGTGCTTCATACACAATGAGCAATGAACGAAATAATGTATGAAGCAGTGCATAAACAATGTATAAAACAGTCATTTGCGAAATATCAGGTAAAGAAGAAGTTTTTCCCCAAAACTACGCTGGTAGTGTTGTCTGGTGAGCATGGGAGTACATGGGAGTACATGGGAGTACATGGGACTACATGGGACTACATGGGACTACATGAAAAAGACAGATATTAGAGGACTTGGAAGCCGGCACCCAGATAATCTGCCGAGGAGGAGGGAGAGACACGTGATAAAATGTACGTGGAAAGTAACTGAAAACCAAGTCCCAACTCTGCACACAGCATTAGCAACATGCTAGAGTGACCAGATATTGGAGGAAATGGAAAATGAGGAGCCAAGAGCTGTGGCTCTCCCACATAAACTTTCTTACCTCATCCACATGGTATGACAGACTCCAGGTTGACTCTCAACTAGATTTTATCAACATTTGTGATCCTAGACTATTCAGCATCTTACCAGACGATATCAGAAGTACCCTCTTCAAGGTCTCCAGACAAGGTGCGTGCAAGATTGTCTCCCCCACATCCACTTCCAGACAAGGTGGATGCAAGATGGCTCCCCCACATCCATCTCTAGAGAAGGTGGGTGCAAGAGTGCCTTCCCCACATCCACCTCCTAATAAGGTAGGTGTGGGGGGGGGGGGCGAGTCTCCCAGACCTGTCTCCTGGAGGCTACCTGAAGGGTGTTCTGAGGGTTAACGCCCCCGCGGCCAGGTCCAAGACCAGGCTTCTTAGCGGATCAGGGCCTGATCAACCAGGCTGTTACTTCTGGCCGCACGCAATCCAACGTAAGAACCACAGCCCGACTGGTCTGGAACTGACTTTAGGGACCTATACAGTTTCCTCTTGAAGGCAGCTAGAGGTCTATTAGTAATCCCCCTTATGTATGACGGGAGGTTGTTGAACATTCTTGAGCCCTTTACACTTACTGTGGTGTCTCTAACTGTATTTATAGTACCTATGTTTTTTTCATTGAGGGTATATTTCACCGTCTTTTGATTTCGTAGGGAGCAATTTCTGTGTGTTTATTTGGGATTAGCACCTCTAGGATTTTCCAGGTGTAAATTATGATGTATCACTCTCGCCTGCGTTCCAAGGAGTACAGATTTTGGGACTTCAAATGTTCCCAGTAACCGAGATGCTTGACTGAACTTTTACTAGCATTCTCCAGATCTTCAATTTCGCCAGCCTTACAAGTGGCTGTTAGTGTACATCAGTATTCCAACCTAGAGAGAACAAGTGACTTAAAGAGGATCATCATCGGCTGGGCATCCCTCGTTTTGAAGGTTCTCATTATCCATCCCATTATTTCCTCTGTTGTGATCCTTGAAGGTAAGATTCTCTGACACTATTACTCCTAAGTCCTTCATGTTGGTCTTTCGCTTTCTTGAGTGATTAGAATTAGTTTTATACTTCCTTCTGGCTTCAATTTTCTCAAGTTTTCCCTAACGGAAAACAGGAGAAACTAAAGTAAGACAAATTTTCATTAACATTTTTACATAACTTACTGAGCGAGAACGATACATGACCGGGCAGTGTAGCAGTAGTAGTAGTAATAATAATAATTAATAATAGTAAGATAGAGCGGTGGTAAATCATGACCAGGGAAGAGAGTACACAATACACAGCAAGACTGAAACAACAGTTGGCTCTGCATAGAGCTTTAATAAATCATGATTAACCAAGTTCTTCACAGAGCGACATATCGAGTTTCACTAAGTCATGACCTGATAAAGCTCTACGCAGAGCCAAACATTGTTGTCCCAACAGAAGCTTGTATCCCGAGTGTCTTACTTGTGGCTGTCAGTGTAAGAGGTGTATATGTGAAGATGTACTGACCGAGGCTGAGGTGAGTGCTGTTATCAGTGTGCTCCGGCGTCCGACCCTCACACGCGATCCCTGTAGACGCAACCAAACAATTATTACGTGTACACATAAGTGTTATACTTAGTTTAATATGTGTGTAAATTACCTAGGAATACTCACACTTGAAAGTTATCACACATGGATATTGTTACATGTGAAAATTATATTACAGATGGAAATTATCACACAGGGAAATAATCATATGAACACGGGAAATTATTTTTGTAATTTCATTCCGATTCACGAAACATGATATTTGTGTGTGTGTGTGTGTGTGTACTCGCCTATATGTGTTGAAGGGGGTCGATTCACAGCACCTGGTTGTGTATCTACTCACCTAATTGTTGTGGTTGCAGGGGTCGAGTCACAGCTCCTGGCCCCGCCTCTTCGCTGGCCGCTACTAGGTCACTCTTCCCGCTCCATGTGCTTTATCATACCTCTTCTTAAAGCTATGTATGGATCCTGCCTCTACTACATCATTTCCCAGACTATTCCACTTCCCGACAACTCTCTGACTGAAGAAATACTTCCTAACATCCCTGTGATTCATCAGAGTCTTCAACTTCCAACTGTGACCCCTTGTTGCTGTGTCCCATCTCTGGAACATCCTGTCTGTCCATCTTATCGCTTTCTCTCAGTATTTTGTATGTAGTTACCATATCCCCCCCCACGTCTCCTGTCTTCCAGTGTTGCCAGGTCGATTTTTCTTAACCTCTCCTCGTAGGACATACCCCTTAGCTCCGGGAACAGTCTAGTTGCACACCTTTGCACTTTCTCTAGTTTCCTTACGTGCATGGCTAGGTGTGGGTTCCAAACTGGTGCTGCATATTAAGAAAAAAGGGCCTAACGTACACAGTGAACAGGGTCCTTAAAGATTCCTTATTTAGATGTCGGAATGCTGTTCTTAGGTTTGCCAGGCGCCCATATGCTGCAGCAGTTATTTGGTTGATGTGCACCTCAGGAGATGTGCCCAGTGTTATACTCACACCAAGATCCTTTTCCTTGAGTGAGGTTTGTAGTCTCTGGCCCCCTAGACTGTAGTCCATCTGTGGTCTTCTTTGCCCTTCCCCAATCTTCATGACTTTGCACTTAGTGGGGTTGAACTCCAGGAGCCAGTTGCTGGACCAGGCCTGTAGCCTGTCCAGATCCCTTTGTAGTTCTGTCTGGTCCCCGTCCGATTGAATTTTTCTCATCAACTTCATATCATCTGCAAACAGCGACACTTCAGAGTCTATTCCTTCCGTCATGATCACAAATACCAGAAACAGCACCGGTCCTAGGACCGACCCCTATGGAACCCTGCTCGTCACAGGCGTCCACTCTGACGCCTCGCCACGTACCATGACCCGCTGTTGCCGTCCTGACAGACATTCCCTGATCCATTGCAGTGCCTTCCCTGTTATCCCTGCCTGGTCCTCCAGCTTTTGCACTAATCTCTCGTGTGGAACTGTGTGAAACGCCTTCTTACAGTCAAAGAAAATGCAGCCTACCCACCCCTCTCTTGTCTTACTGCTGTCACCCTGTCATAGAACTCCAGTTGGTTTGTGACACAGGATTTCCCGTCCCTGAAACAGTGCTGGCTGTCGTTGATGAGCTCATTCCTCTCTAGGTGCTCCACCACTCTTCTCTTGATGATCTTATCCATGACTTTGCATTCCATACATGTCAGTGACACTGGTCTGTAGTTTAGTGCTTCGTGTCTGTCTCCTTTTTTAAAAATTGGGACTGCATTTGCTGTCTTCCATACCTCATGTATTCACCCTGTTTCTATAGATGTGTTGAAAATTGTTGTTAGTGGTACACATAGCGCCTCTTCTCCCTCTCTCAGGACCCAGGGAGAGATGTTATCCGGCCTCATCGCCTTTGAGGTATCTTACTCGCTTAGCAGCCACTTCATTCTTCCTCAGTTGTATGTATTGTGGTCAACACTTGGTGGTGTACCCCACCTCTCCGTCTTTCTGGAGTCTCTTCTGTCTCCTCTGTGAACACTTTGAATCTCATGTTGAGTTTCTCCTGTACAACAGCCTCGGGTCAGATTTAACTTTCGCTACTATGTCATTTTCGTATTGCCGTTGGGCCTCCTTTCTTACCTGTGCATATTCATTTCTGGCTCTATGACTTCTTTCCTTATTCTCCTGGGTCATTTGCCTTCTATACTTCTTCCATTCTCTAGAACACTTGGTTTTGGCCTCTCTACGCCTTTGGGTGAACCAAGGGCTCATCCTGACCTCGTTATTTCTGTTACTCTTGGGTACAAACCTCTCCTCAGCTTCCTTGCATATTGTTGTCACATATTCCATCATCTCGTTTACTGACTTCGCTGTTAGTTCACTGTCCTACTGAACCCCGTTCAGGAAATTCTTCATTCCCGCGTAGTCCCCTCTCTTGTAGTGTGTGTGTGTGTATTCACCTGTATGTGGTTGAAGGGGTCGATTTACAGCTCCTGGCTGTGTGTGTGTGTGTGTGTGTGTGTGTGTGTGTGTGTGTGAGATAGAAGACTTGTACACACGAACAATAACACAATAATAAGCAATTAACAATCTGCAATTCGTTCCCCAAATCTCTATAGTAGGAGAGAAAGAGAGAGAGCTTGGGGAGAAAGTGAGAGAGAGAGAGGAAAGTGTAGACTGTGATAGTATGTAGATACAGCAGTGGCAGCAGACATTATCATCCATCATAACTATCATGACTCACTCTTCTCTTGCTTTATTTCCTTTCCTCCCTTCCTCTCTCCTTTCCTCCCTTCCTCTTCCCCTTCTTACCTAATAGATCAGAATAATTATTCTCCTCTCACCTTCTCACGGTCTCGCTTTCTTCGTCTCTCATTTTTTCTTTGATTTATTTCACTTTCTCCTCTGCCGATCTCTTGTCTCTTACCCACTTATTCTTCTAAGCATATCTTTCTTTTTTCCCCCTATCCACTTTCCCTCCTCTCTCCTAGTTACTCTCCCTCTCCTTTCCATCAACAATTTTTCTCCAATTTTCTCTATGTATCTTGTACATTATCATGTCTTCCCTGTTTCCTTTTTCCTCCGAGGTTATCAGTGTCATTTATTACATCTTTTCATCTGCAAGTCCTCTCAGCTATGGCATCAGTTTTGTTACGAATCTTTGAACTTTTCTGTTTTTTACATGTTTGATTTGGCATTAGGGATAAAAAGAACCATAGAATTTAGGATAATTATACATTCTCGTAACTGTTATTTTTTAAAGGAATAGAAAAGGGATGTGACGTTAGGCAGCAGCCTGTCCGCTTGGAATGTATTGGGTAGTGTGTCCCTGGGGTTATTTGTGGAGAAAATGAGAGATAAGGGTCAGCCACTCAACTGACTGGAGGTGGGTTGACTTATGAGACCCTTTTCGGACGGTGAAGCCGCTTCTAAAACCAGTGCACAAGGTCTTGGAGGAGACTGATAAGAGAGCTGTAGTGGATCATTTTACTATAAGTGTACTTTACCAGTATATTAAGCATTACCACCAGTTGTTACAGGTAATAGATCACTGTGCACTCTCATATAGTGTTTTTCCTCTCCACAGAATATTGTATCCCCCTTGAATATAAAGTGATGATTCGTCCTGTTTAACATAGAGTAGCTCTGAGCTCTATGACCCATATGACTTTGGTACTTGTTATTTAATATAAAATAATTATAATCCTAATGATAACATAATTATGGAGTAGCCTTGTAGTGTGTATTAGTTTCAATATATCATGGAATTACCCAATTAACTGCAATCAAGTCTCTGTCCCAGACTTCCGCTTGCTGATTTCATGGGACTGAGAAACTATCTGGGTGGGCTAAATTGGAATGACCTGACTATAGGTCAGGCAGGTGGTGTGGTTGCTAATATGACATTTTTCAGTGCATAGTTTTAGCTACCCAGACGACTTATTTTCCAAGCAGGGAAATTAGATCAACCAAAAATGATCCTAAATGGATAAACAATAGTAAGTAATTAAGTTTATTAAGGTATACATAAATACAGTTACATAGATTATCATACATAGCAGCATATGTGTAGAGAACCTAGAATAACCCAAAAAAGTCAAAGTGATTTATTTCCATTGGTCTCATTGGTTAAAAGAGAGGCATATATAGCGTATCAAAAGAGGGGATGGCCAATTAAGAAATCAACATATTCACTTAGATAAAAAAGGGGAATAAGAAAAGCTAAGAGAGATTATGAGGCCAAAGTGGCAAGGGATTCGAAGACTAACCCAAAAAGTTTCTTTCAGGTATATAGAAGTAAGATTAAGGACAAGACTGGCCCACTCAAAAGTAACTCAGGTCGGACCACTGACAATGGTAAGGAAATGTGTGAAATTTTTAACTCCTAATTTCTCTGTTTTTAGGCATGCGTGAGCGTGTTTGATAGGAGTGAATGGAGACAAATGGTTTTTAATACTTGACGTGCTGTTGGAGTGTGAGCAAAGTAACATTTATGAAGGGATTCAGGGAAACCGGCAGGCCGGACTTGAGTCCTGGAGATGGGAAGTACAGTGCCTGCACTCTGAAGGAGGGGTGTTAATGTTGCAGTTTAAAAACTGTAGTGTAAAGCACCCTTCTGGCAAGACAGTGATGGAGTGAATGATGGTGAAAGTTTTTCTTTTTCGGGCCTTGGTGGGAATCGGCCGGTGTGATAATAAAAAAATAATTCTCTGTTTTTACACAGGAAAATAATAGCAAAATTCCAGAAATAATAAATTATGTAAAACAGAACGATAATAAGTTATGCACGATTAGAATAACTAGTGACATGGTCCTCAGACAAATAGAGAAATTAAAGCCAAACAAATTCCCAGGTCCTGATGAACTGTTTGCAAGGATTTTAAAGGAATGTAAAGATGAGCTTAGCAAACCTTTGGCTAGTCTTTTCAACATATCACTACAAATTGGCATAGTGCCAGACAAGTGGAAAATGGCAACTATAGACCAGTAAGTCATACCTCCATAGTAAGAAAATTTATGGAATCAATAATTGCCGAGGCAATTCGTAGCCATCTTGAAAGGCTACGAATTAATGAATCTCAGCATGGTTTTAAAAAGGGGCGTTCCTGCCTTACGAATTTACTAACTTTTTTCACCAAGGTATGTGAGGAGGTAGATCATGGTAATGAATATGATATTGTGTATATGGACTTTAGTAAGGTTTTCAATAGGGTTCCACATGAGAAGCTATTGAGGAAAATTAAGGCACACGGAATAGGAGAATTTTTTTCCTGGGTAGAGGCGTGGTTGAGAGAGGCAGCAGAGAGTTTGCATCAGTGGGGACAAACCAAAGTGGGGGTGCATCACGAGTGGTGTTCCACAGGGGTCAGTGTTGGGCCCTTTGTTGTTGACAATTTATGAAACGATAGTAATGAAGGAATAAATATCGACATAAGCAAGTTTGCTGATGACACCAAAATAGGTCGCCTAATTTATTCTAATGGGGCCATTAGAGCACTTCAGGAAGATTTGAATAGGCTGATGCAGTGGTCGGAGAAGTGGCAGATGCAGTTTAATATAGACAAAGTTCTAAACATTGGAAAAGAAAATAACCATGCACATATAAACTAAATAATATGGATCTTGATATTGCTGACTGCAAAAAGGATTTATGAGCTCTGGTTAGCAGTAATCTAAAACCAAGACAACAGTGCAAAAGTGTTCACAATAAAGTGAAGAGAATCCTTGGGTTCATATCAAGGAGCATAAAAGAAGTCCTCAGGTTCTTCAACTCTATATATCCTTGGTTAGGCCTCATTTAGATTATGCTGCGCAGTTTTGGTCACCGTATTACAGAATGGACATAAATGCACTGGAAAACGTACAGAGGAGGATGACAAAGTTGATTCCATGTATCAGAAATCTTACCTACGAGAGGACAGACTGAGGGCCTTGAATCTGCACTGCCTAGAAAGGCGTTGAATAAGGGGGATATGACTGAGGTGTGTAAATGGAAAACAGGAATAAAGGAAATGTAAATAGCCTGCCAAAAATATCTAGCCAAGACAGGACTCGCAGCAATGGTTAAAATTGGAAAAATTCAGATTCAGGAAGGATATGATATATAGGAAGGATACAAGATGTGTAGTTTTAGAAATAGGTTGGATAAATACATGAGTGGGTGTGGGTGGGTGTGAGTTGCACCTGACTAGCTTGTGCTAATAGGTCTGATGCCGTGCTCCTTCCTTAAGTGGATGTGACCTGACCTGAGTAGGTGGGTCATTGATTTAAGCCAGGAGGTGACTTGGACCTGCCTCGCATAGGCCAGTAGGCCTCGTGCAGTGTTCCTTCTTTCTTATGTTCTTATTGAGTGCAAAAAACTCAATCGGAAATATTAAGAGGAATTTAAGTGTTGCTAAGATCCTCCTGGGAGGTGAAAAGGAAGGTTGCATCCCATGGTTTGACAGCGTATGGGCTTCAGACAAGCAATACATAACATGTGCTAGGCCTGACATGTTACATATAATCCCTAACGATTCTCTGTTAAGGTTCATGAAAGGCATTACTCAGCCTATCTGCTAGTTTGTGCATCAGTATCTTGTGTGGCACAGTATTATATACATTCATGCAGTCCAAGAATATGCAGCCCACCCGCCTTTCTATTTCTTGTTTTATGCCCTTGAGCATTCCCCTTCATAAACTATTACCAACCTCAATTATTAGCATTTGGTCTCAGAGGTATTGTCATGCCTTTATACGAAGATGTGTTATCGAGCCTCATCAAGCCAGACTTGTCAGACCGGAATAAGCTTCATACAGAACGAAAAGTTGTCAAAAAAACCTTGCTTTGAACGTCTCTCTCTTTTCTTTTTGAAGCTCCTCCTGATGAATTACTAAACTGTTGCTTCCACTTTTTCATCCAGTTCATTCCTCTTAATTGCTGTCCTGAGAATGAAGAAATATTTTCTGTCCCTCTAACTTTAGTTTTGTTATCTTCCATCAATTCTATGGACTGAAATATACTCTCTCTCTCTCTCTCTCTCTCTCTCTCTCTCTCTCTCTCTCTCTCTCTGTGGTTGGATGTTTACTCACAGCATGCGTGGCGATTCCCAGTAAATTCGCCCATAGGGGTAAGATCTGAGACTTAATCTGTTGCCTATAGCTGTTGTTCTGACACTTCAGTCTCTTCCCCGTGTGTCGTGTCACATGTATTAAGTATTTTATCCGTTGTTATCATTTCTCCTCTGGTTATTATATTTTCCAAGGTTGTTGAGTTCGCTTTTTGTAGTGTCGTCTCTTAGGTCACTTCCCTTAACTCAGTAGTGTTAAATTGCAGGTCTCTAGACTTTGAACTAAAAACATGCTTGACCAGGTTTGGTTCCTTGCTAGCACTGCTGACTCTATAATGATCTTGCAGTGTTATGCATAGAGTCCCAAAGAATTCTTTGTTGACATCCCTGAAGGTAGAGCTTAAGGCTCGCTAGCATAGCCTATGTTGTTGATGTTATGTGGTTGATGCGCACATCTGGCTACATATATTCTTATTATTTGATTCTTTATGGTTATCTCCCTTATGTGACGGTAGAGCATTTTTTTTTTTTGTGTGTGTACTCACCTATTTGTGGCTGCAGGGGTTGAGACATAGCTCCTGGCCCTGCCTCTTCACTGATCGCTATTAGGTCCTCTCTCTCCTTGCTACATGAGCATTATCATACCTCGTCTTAAAACTTCGTGTGGTTCCTGCCTCCACTACGTCACTTGCCAGACTATTCCACTTCCTGACAACTCTATGACTAAAGAAATGCTTCCTAACATCTCTTTGACTCATCTGAGTCTTCAGCTTTCTATTGTGGCCCCTTGTTTCTGTGTCCCATCTCTGGAACATCCTGTCTCTGTCCACCTTGTCAATTCCTCGCAGTATTTTGTATGTCGTTATCATGTATGTGTGTGTGTACTCGCCTATTTGTATTCACCAGTATATGGTTGTAAGGACCAAGTCTCCCTTTCTGGCCCCGCCACTCACCAGGTCGCTACTAGGCTCACTCTCTCCTGGCTTCGTGAGTCCTGCCATTTCTGTTCTTAACGCTGTGCATCGATCCTACTTCTGTCACTTCGCTCTCCAGATAATTCCACTTCCAGACCACTTTGAGGTTTTAAGAAATATTTCCTAACGCCCCCGTGATTCGTCTGTTTTTAACACCCATTTGTGCCCTCATTTTCCTGTTTTCCGCCCCTCGAACAACCTGCCCTTGACCACTCTTTCAATTTCCCTCAGTATTTTGTATGTCATTATATTACCCATGATTTTTTTGGCCCCTAATGTAATCAGGTTTTCTGTTTTAGTCTCTTCTCGTACCTCATATCCCTTAGCTCTGGGACTAATCTCGTTGCAGTCTTTGCACTCGTTACAGTTTCTTGACATGATTGGGTGCGGGTTCTATATTGGTGTTTCATACTCCAGGATGGGCATGACATATGCCCGTCCTAGAGTATGCTAATATTAGATTTGCCAGATGTGAATTAGTTGCTGAGGTTATTCGGTTGAAGTATTCCTCAGGTGATATGCTTTACTCTCTCTCTCTCTTGCTCTCTCACTCTCTCTCTTGCTCTCTCACTCTCTCTCTTGCTCTCTCACTCTCTCTCTTGCTCTCTCACTCTCTCTCTCTCTTGCTCTCTCACTCTCTCTCTCTCTTGCTCTCTCACTCTCTCTCTTGCTCTCTCACTCTCTCTCCCTCTTGCTCTCTCACTCTCTCTCTTGCTCTCTCACTCTCTCTCCCTCTTTTTACACAGGGTTTGACAAAGTTAGGTCAAGAATTCCTAACTTTATTGACAAGTTAAGAGCTGTTACCTACATCATCTCATTTAAAAGTCATTTTTTATTGTATGAGACATACAAGTAGGGAGCAGGATGAGGTTGGAGCCATCTGTGGGCCAGCAATTTCATTTGATCAGCTGATTTTATTTCGTTGATATCGTTATGCTGTACGAACATGTTTCATACTCGAGTTAGTCTAGGAATAAATGATCTCAGATGTAGTGATGTCTTGGAGAAGGATACAGAGTGATGTTGCTACTTGCTGCCCGTCTTGTGGTATAGAAGTTCGCTTCTCGCTGTCCTCGAAGTGGAGCCATGTGTGGTTCTTTGACAATGTTGGCCTTGTACATAACAGTAAGGCCGCCCACATCCCTTCTGTGTTGAAGCTTCTGCTGAAATGACAGATCTATCCAGGCTGGCTCCAGGCCAGAGATGAGGCGTCTTGCTCTGTTCTCTATTCTGTCAAGAAGTCGCAGATGAGATGGGGAAGGGGTGGGGGCAGGCAGTCCAAGAAAGTGGAGCATACTCAAGGTGTGAGCGTACATGTGCCTCGTACAGAGTCGTACACCCTCTACTGTCAAGCAGATGCGAAATTCGTCGAAGTACAACAAGCTTCCTGGCCGCCTCTCTCTCTCTCTCTCGCTCTCCCTCCTGTCTCATTTCTGTTACCTTGTCACAAAAGTCTAGCAGATCTGCGAAACAGGCTAAATCATCTGTAAAACCGTGTTTCTTCAAGGTGCTCCACCACTCTTCTACTGATTATCCTCCCCAGATGGCAATATAAACACAAATGCAGTATAATGTGATCCTTTATTGACTACGTTTCGCCCACACAGTGGGCTTTTTCAAGTCACAAACAGAACTACCTGGGGTGGAAGGAACGCGAGTATTTATAGTCCGGCTGAGGTCAGGTGAAGAATGCTGCATCTGATGGTGTACTGAGTTGGGTTGTAGAGTCTAAAAACTTGGGTAGCTTGGAAAGGAGACTGACAAGTTTGTGAGCAGACCTTCTACAGTGTTCTTATGTGGGATAGCGATGAAGAAGTTTCTTGGCAAGTGGTTCAGCTATGTTATAGAAGCCACTATTCTGGTTGAAGTTGTCGGATATAGAAATAAGTGATGATTCCAGGATTCTTCGGTATTGAGTGTTGTCTTCTGTGGCGATAAGTCTTGAGTTTCTGTAGTTTATCAAGTGGTTGTGTGAATTACGGTGTTGTACGCAGGCATTCCTTGTGTCGTCAGACCTGCTTGCGTATTGGTGTTCTGAAATACGTGTTTGGAGGTCCCTTGATGTTTCGCCCACGTATAACTTGTTGCAGTCATTACAAGGGATTATGTATACCCCTGCAGAGGATGGAGGCTTGTCCTGCCTACTACTGGTGATGTCCTTGATGGTCGTGGTTGTGGAGGTAGATACTTGGAATGATGTTTTGGCAAAGATGTTGGAAACATGTTTGGCAATGGAGTTGGTGGGAAGGACTATGTATCTCTTCTCGGCAGTGTCTTCTCTGGGTGTGTTGAAGATGTTTAGTGCTCGCCGTCTGCAGTCTCTGATGAAGTGACGAGGATAGTGGAGTTTGGAAAATACCTGTTCAATTATAGTGCATTCTTCCTCAAGGAACTCGTTGCTGCAGATTCTGAGTGCACGCAGGAAGAAGCCTATAATTACACCACGTTTGGTTTTGGTGTCGTGGTGAGAGTAGAAGTGGAGAAGATCGTTTTGGATGGTGGGTTTTCGATAGACTTTAAAACGAAGTTCGTGGTCAGCTTTGCAGAGTAGAACATCAAGGAAAGGAAGAGTGTTGTCGACCTCTTCTTCAAGTGTGAACTGGATTGAAGGCTCGACCTGGTTGAGCTTGTCTTGGAGAGCTTGAACGTTGAAGCGTTTAGGAGTTATGAGGAGAATGTCGTCAACATAACGGAGCCAGGTGACAGACGAAGGAATAATGGTGGAGAAACGTTCGGCTTCTAGATGTTCCATGTATAGGTTCGCTAGGACTGCACTGAGTGGCGAACCCATGGGTAGTCCAAAAGTCTGCTGAAAGAGGTGATTTTCAAAAGAGAAACACGTAAAGCCAACACATAGTTCAACCAGGTCGATGAAGTCGCTGGCTGGAATGGGAAGATCAAGTACCTACTAAACAAGCCATCGATCTCTTGCGCAAGAAAATTGACGATTCACTTGATCTTCCCATTCCAGCCAGCGACTTCATCGACCTGGTTGAACTATGTGTTGCTTTACGTGTTTCTCTTTTGAAAATCACCTCTTCAGCAGACTTTTGGACTACCCATGGGTTCGCCACTCAGTGCAGTCCTAGCGAACCTATACATGGAACATCTAGAAGCCGAACGTTTCTCCACCATTATTCCTTCGTCTGTCACCTGGCTCCGTTATGTTGACGACATTCTCCTCATAACTCCTAAACGCTTCAACGTTCAAGCTCTCCAAGACAAGCTCAACCAGGTCGAGCCTTCAATCCAGTTCACACTTGAAGAAGAGGTCGACAACACTCTTCCTTTCCTTGATGTTCTACTCTGCAAAGCTGACCACGAACTTCGTTTTAAAGTCTATCGAAAACCCACCAACCAAACGATCTCCACTTCTACTCTCACCACGACACCAAAACCAAACGTGGTGTAATTATAGGCTTCTTCCTGCGTACTCAGAATCTGCAGCAACGAGTTCCTTGAGGAAGAATGCCTATAATTGAACAGGTATTTTCCAAACCCACTATCCTCGTCACTTCATCAGAGACTGCAGACGGCGAGCACTAAATTCTTCAACACACCCAGAGAAGACACTGCCGAGAAGAGATACATAGCCCTTTCCCCACCAACTCCATTGCCAAACATGTTTCCAACATCTTTGCCAAAACATCATTCCAAGTATCTACCTCCACAACCACGACCATCAAGGACATCACCAGTAGTGGGCAGGACAAGCCTCCATCCTCTGCAGGGGTATACATAATCCCTTGTAATGACTGCAACAAGTTATACGTGGGCGAAACATCAAGGACCTCCAAACACGTATTTCAGAACACCAATACGCAAGCAGGTCTGACGACACAAGGAATGCCTGCGTAAAAACACCGTAATTCACACAACCACTTGATAAACTACAGAAACTCAAGACTTATCGCCACAGAAGAAAAACACTCAATACCGAAGAATCCTGGAATCATCACTTATTTCTATATCCGACAACTTCAACCAGAATAGTGGCTTCTAAAAACAAACTAAACCCACTTGCCAAGAAACTTCTTCATCGCTATCCCACAAAAGAACCCCTGAAAGAGGTCTGCTCACAAACTTGTCCAGTCTCCTTTCCAAGCTCCCCAAAAGTTTTTAGACTCTACAACCCAACTCAGTACACCATCAGATGCAGCATTCTTCACCTGACCTCAGCCGGACTATAAATACTCGCGTTCCTTCCACCCCAGGTAGTTCTGTTTGTGACTTGAAAAAGCCCACTGTGTGGGCGAAACGTAGTCAATAAAGGATCACATTATACTGCATTTGTGTTTATATTGCCATTGTGTCGGTATTTTATACCATTTATTTCCATCCTCCCCAGATCCTTACATACTGTTCATGTCTGTTGCACTGGTCTTCATTGAATGTTACCTTTGTGTTTCCTTTCTTAAATACTGGGACTATGTCTGCCGTCATCCATACATCTGGCAGTCGCTCTGTACCAGTTGACTTGTCAACTGGTACAGTTGGTTCACACAGTGCTTCTGCTCCCTCTCTGAGAATTATTATTTGCTCCCATTGCGTTTGAGGTATCTAGCTCACTCAGTTTCTTCACCTCTTCTGTTGTGTATTGTGTCCAGCTCTTGTTGGTGCACTCTGACTCTCTGGTAATGCCCTATCCTCCGATGATACTTTTCTTAATTCTTTTTCAGACTTCCTGGTTATTTCTTGACTTTTCCCTTTCTTTTTTGGTCTAATTATCTGTCCTTCGCTATTGTCTTTATTCTGATGTTACGTGTATAACAATTTTGGTTCTCTCATTATCTGTTTCAAGCTCTTCTACTCACTTCCCTATGTCGCTCTGTTCTTTTATTTCTATTCTTTTTCATTCTCTAACACTTTTAGTTTTTGTGTGTCTGGTTGAACCAAGAGTTCACTATGTTCTTACCATCGGTTCTGTTGCTATTGAGTGAAAATATTTCCTCTGTTTCCTGGCATCTTCCAGATACGTCGTTATTTTACCTAGTGACTTTCATTCTAGTTCCCTTTTCCACTGCATTTCATTCAGGAACCGTCTTATGTTCGTGTTGTCTATCGTTTAGAAAACCGGAACTCAGTACTGGATGGTCGTCGGCTTCTACTTAACTATAACTATGTCAGAATTCACAGGGTGAATACAAGGTCCAGCCTAGCTGGTTCATCCTCCTTTTCTCTCTCTAATCATGTTCCTGACATGTTTGCACAGTTTTCACTCAACACCTCTATCATTTTGGCCTTCCACATTCTTGGTTCACCATGTGTGATGCCAAAGTCTGCCAGTCTTTTTCTTTACGGTTAAAGTCTTCTATGATTTACAGATTTGCGTTGCCCATGTACGCTTAGTTACTTATGCTAATTTATACACTTTTTTTTTTTTAGTGTTGTTGCATTCCCATCTTGGTCTCGTTGTGTTTACTGGTGAGTTTTACATCACTGCTGTCACCACCTTGGGCGCCAGTCTTGAGTCTGCGTACTGTGTGGTCATTTGACTCCCCTCTGTTTAATCCTTTTAAAATTTTGACAACCTCACTGGTTTCTGATCAGCAGTGCTTCTCCTCCACTCCTCTATTTCCTCTGTCATCAATCACCTGATATCCAGCTGGAAAAATTGCATCTGTACTCGCCTATTTGTGGTTGAAAGGGTTGTTTCATAGCTCCTGGCACCTCCTCTTCACTGACCACTACTAGGTCCTCTCCCTGCTTCATGACCTTTATCAAACTTCGTCTTAAAACTATGTATGGTTCCTGCCTCCACTACGTCACTGTCCAGACTATTCCACTTTCTGACAACTTTGACTGAAGAAATAATTCCTAACATCCCTTTGACCCATCTAAGTCATCACCTTCCATTTATGACCACCTGTTTGTGTGTGCCCATCTCTGGAACATCCTGTCAATTCCTCGCAGCATTTTATATGTCATTATCATGTCTCCCCTAACCCTCCTGTCTTCCAGTGTCGTCAGACCGATTTTGGTTAACCTTTCTTCGTAGGACATCCCCCTTAGCTCTGGGACTAGTCTTGCTGCAAACCTTTGTACTTTCTCTAATTTCTTGATGTGCTTGACCAGGTGTGGGTTCTAAACTGGCGCTGCATACTACAATATAGGCCTGATGTACACGGTGTAAAGAGTATTGAACGATTCCTTACTGAGGTATCGGAACGCTATTCTTGGGTTTGCTAAGCGCCCATATGCTGCAGCAGTTATCTGGTTGATGTGTCACCATCCACGGTTGCCCTTAGGCCTTAGGGTAACCGTGGTTGGTGACACATCCGCACTACGCTACTCTGAGAATTCTCTCCCCGCTTTAGTTGCTCTCTTGCAACATTGTATAGGTCCTGACGGCACACTGAGAAGTGTGAAAGCACTTCCGCTAAAGATTCCCCTTCCCCTCCCGTGGCTTGTCTTCCATAGTTAAGATCGCCCATCTGTGATTGTTTATATATATATGTCGTGCCGAATATGTAAAACTGGTCAATTAGTAAGAACTCATTTAAAATTAAGTCCTTTCTAAAATTTTCTCTTATACGTTTAAAGATATATTTTTTTCATTAATGTTAATGTAAAACTTTTTAATTTTGCACCAAAAGAATCTTAGAAAACTTACCTAGCCTTATTATAACAAGAGAAATTTATTTTAGCCTAACCCAACTAAATATATTTTAGATTTGTTTACAATAATTTAATACTAAACAAGCACAGTGAAATATATTTTTTTCGTTAGGTCCAGAATGATTTTGGAGAAATTATTGCATATAAAAATTTTCACTTGTCCTATAAGGCAAGATGACGTTGGTATTTAAGCCAAGATCGCAAGGTCTGCCTATTCGGCACGGTATATATATATATATATATATATATAATATTTTATATATAAATATATATATATATATATTTTTAATATATATTATATATATATACATATATATATATACATAATTTTTACCAATAGGAATTATTTTATTACATAATATGTACAAAGATTTAAGAATACATTGTTGATAAAAAGGTGGCATATAAGGTAAAATGTAGTTACGTGTGTATCACCGATTATAAGGCGAAAATCTCATCCAGCTCCTCAGAGCTGGGGCGTGTGCCCAAAATACAGCAGGCATTACCCCTTTGAAAAGCCCCCACTGAGCCGCGGAACAGAAAACTAGCTGCCCGGGATCCCTAATTACCCTGATAGTCTTTTTTCCCCGCTCCTTAAGGAATTTAGATACACTTTTTCCCCATGAGCCAAGGGTCTCTGAGCCTATGGGGAAAAAACATATAATGATGGGGAAGTTTCCATATTTTCTAGACTTTGGGACTCCCTGAAGCTGGCAGCTGCCCCTCCTTCCTCCCTGGTGTATTGGGGATAGGGATCAGCCAAGTTTGATCCCACATGTATAGTCCCAAAACCCACCTGCTTCCCATCTGCCCAGGCTTGAAGGGTATACCATCTGGACGCTTCTGGCTGCCATCAGATCTGCATAGTTGGGGTGGCCCCCTTTAAATTTGCTGGGCATCCAGCTGTTGTGAGGCTCCTCTTGAAAAATGTTTTAACCTCCTCAATGTCTTGCAATCTTTCCCTCGGATTTAAAAGCACACAAGACCATGGTACCCGAATCGGTCTGTTGCTTCACTGCCACAAATACACCTGTGTTGGGCGAGAAAAAGGGCGGCAAGTCGAAGGGCAACACCGATGCGGATAGTCGTGGGTCGAGGCATGTCCCAAAGGCTGGAGTTGGAACACCCAACAGAAAGTCCCCTGCATGAGAGGCTCTCTACTGCCAGAGCGGGCTCTATCCCCCCCCTGACACACTCTGAAGCATTGTTGAGGCTATATTTTCCACTATTGGACCACCAGTGTGATTGTAGTTGTTGGGGGGAGCAGGTCTGGTTTCAGAGCCCGTAGATTATCCCAGATCATTGCTCCGTCAATGAATTTTTGGTCCTGGACTCCAATTTTGTCCTTAAGATGTTCAGGGAGATTATATATATATATATATATATAATTTTAAAATTATATATAATATATATATAATATATATATATATATATATATATATAAAATATAATATATAATATATATATATATATATAGTCGTGCCGAATAGGCAGAACTTGCTATCTTGGCTTAAATAGCAACGCTCATCTTGCCATACAGGACAAGTGAAAATTTTTGTATGCAATAATTTCGCCAAAATCATTCTGAACCTAACGAAAAAAATATATTTGATTGTGTTTGTTTAGTATTAAATTACTGTAAACGAAATTTAAAATATATTTTAGTTGGGTTAGGCTAAAATAAATTGCTCTTGTTATAATAAGGTTAGGTAAGTTTTCTAAGATTCTTTTGGTGCAAAATTAAAAATTTTCACATTAACATTAATGAAAAAAAAAAAATTTCAGAAAGGACTTAATTTTAAATGAGTTCTTGCTAGCTGACCAGTTTCTACATATTCGGTACATATATATTTTATATATATATATATATATAATATAAAATATATATATAATTATATAAAATCTGCAAGGTATTATATTGAAATGGTTGGATGAATGGCAGGATTGTTGCTCACTCACCCAGAACATAGCCAGAATGGCTCTGAACGTGCGGAGTGGCATGGACGCATCCAGTATACATATATAATATATAATATATATTATATATATACCGGTGCAGATATCAGCCATACTGGATGCGTCCACTGCCCACCGCCACGTCATGGCCATTCTGGCTATGTCTCTGGGTGAGTGAGCAACACTCCTGCCATTCATCCAACCATTTCAATATAATACCTTGCAGATTAATATTTTATATATAAATATAATATATATATATATAATATTTATATATATATAATATAATATTATATATATAATTAATGTGTGTGTGTGTGTGTGTGTATATCGTGCCGAATAGGCAGAACTTGCGATCTTGGCTTAAATAGCAACGTTCATTATGTATATAGGTACCACCTCTAGAACAGTGGACCCCCTGATATCGATCAGCGTGGATATCGGCCAAATCAGATTATGGCCATTTTTTGGGCCGAAAGTCTATCCTGGATTTCGGCCGGCAACTCGGAAATCGGCCGTATTGGACACGTCCACTGCCACTCCACTGCGTTTGTGATTCATTCTCAGTGTCTCTGGGTGAGTGAGCAACGCTCTGCCCATTCATCCAAACATTTCGTTACAATCCATTGCTTTTTGTGGTTGTTTATTGAGTGTGACTGTGAAATAAGCCACCATGGGCCCCCAAAAAAGTTCCTAGTGCCAGCCCTTGGTAAAGAAAGTGAGAAACACGGTAGAATTCAGTGACAAAACCTTGTCCTTCTTCAAGCAAATCTTAGAGATGCCAGAAACAGACCTCTTAGGAATTTTTTTTTTTTTATGGTGCGACAAGGGTACAGTGACTCTCAAGCTGGTCCTAATGCCAGTAAAAGACAAAGAAGGGAATTAACCCTGGATAGGGACTTGATATATGAAGTCCTTATGGAAGGGGATTCTCCCTTCCAAACGATAACCCCAACTCCCTCTCATCACCTTCTTCAATACGCCAACAAGAGTCTTCAATAAAAGTATGTAATGTTCATTTATCATTAAAATTTGTGCTTTATATTTATTTCTCATTGTTTTCTGAATGTAAAACTATAGTTAATCTCTAAAGAAATGTACTTTTTGTTAATATTTTTGGGTGTCTGGAACGGATTAATTGTATTTACATTAATTCTTATGGGAAATATTACTTCGGTTTTCGGCCTTTTCGGACTTTGGCCGACCTTCTAGAACGGATTACGGCCGAAATCCGGGGTTTCACTGTGTGTCTACATGTGTATATATATATATATATATATATAATCTTCTTTGAGAATATATTTTTGTATTATTATTTATAAATTGTCTCATCAGCTCCAATATATAACTACTGGATCGTTCATATAATTATAGTCTGGGTCGAATAATATTGACTGTCAGCTGACAAGTGGTTGTAGAAAGTTGCCTATTGCTAAGAACCTTAAGAGCAAGTTTCCTCCCATTGGAGGCTTTGTTTCACACTTTAGAAGCTTTATTTCACACTCAAGAAGCTTTGTTTCACACTTTACAAGCTGTGTTTCACCCTCTAGAAGCTTTGCTTTACATCTAGAAGCTTTGTTTCACGCTCTAGATTTCTAGAAGCTTTGTTTCGCTCAATAGAAGCTTTGTTTCACACCGGCAGCTTTATTTCACACACTGGAAGCTTTGTTTCAAACATTGGAAGCTTTGTTTCACACACTGAAAGCTTTGCTTCACCCACTGTAAGATTTGTTTCACTGGAAGCTTTGTTTCTCCCAATGGAAGCTTTGTTTCACTCATTGGAAGCTTTGTTTCGTTCACTGAAAGCTTTGTTTCACTCACTGGAAGCTTTGTTTCACCCGCTGGAAGCTTTGTTTCACTAGAGGCTTTGTTTCACTAACTAGAAGCTTTGTTTTACTGGAAGCTTGTTTCACTCACGGGAAGCTTAGTTTCACCCACTGTATGCTTTGTTTCACTGGAAGCTCTTTTAACTGGAAGCTTTGTTTCACTGGAAGCTTTTTTAACTGGAAGCTTTGTTTCACTCACTAGAAGCATTGGTTCACCCACTGTAAGCTTTGTTTGACTGGAAGCTTTGTTTCCCACACTGGAAGCTTTGTTTCACCCACTGTTAGATTTGTTTCACTGGAAGCTTTGTTTCACACACACACACACACACACACACACACACACACACACACACACTGGAAGCTGTGTTTCACCCACTAGAAGCTTTGTTTCACTCACTGGAAACTTTGTTTCACTCTCTGGAAGCTGTGTTTCACCCATTGGAAGCTTTGTTTCACCCAATGGAAGCTTTGTTTCATTCAATAGAAGCTTTGTTTCAATCAATGGAAGCTTTGTTTCACCCACTAGAAGCTTTGTTTCACCCATTGGAAGCTTTGTTTCACCCATTGGAAGCTTTGTTTCACTCACTGGAAGCTTTGTTTCACACACACTGGAAGCTTTGTTTCACCCAGTGGAAGCTTTGTTTCACCCACTGGAGGTTTTGTTTCGCTAGAAGTTTTGTTTCACTCACTAGAAGCTTTGTTTGACTGGAAGCTTTGTAAGCTTTGTTTCACCCACTGTAAGCTTTGTTTGACTGGAAGCTTTTTTTTTCTGGAAACTTTGTTTCACTGGAAGCTTTGTTTCACTGGAAGCATTTTTCTCTGGAAGCTTTTTCACTGGAAGCTTTGTTTCACTGTAAGCTTTGTTTCACTGGAAGCTTTGTTTCACTGTAAGCTTTTTTCTCTGGAAGCTTTTTCACTGGAAGCTTTGTTTCACTGTAAGCTTTGTTTCACTGGGAGCTTTGTTTCACCCACTGTAAGCTTTGTTTTATTCGAAACTTTGTTTCACCCACTGGAAGTTTTGTTTCACTGGAAGCTTTGATTCACTCACTGGAAGGTTTGTTTCACTCATTGGAAGCCTTGCCTCACACACTAGAACCTTAGTTTCACTCACTGGAAGCTTTGTTTCACCCATTGGAAGCTTTGTTTCACTCACTGGAATGAGGTGTAGCAGACCGTAGAACACCGTCCTTTGTAGTACACTTCCCGAGTGGTTTACAGACTGCTCTCTTAAGCACTACTCCTGAGGTAACGCAGGTGCATGGTACACTCAGGGTTCATCAGTGCCTGTAGTTAGGCTTAGATACTCTTTGTGGCACACACGAGCCAAGGCACCAGTGATGCCAACCACTGCTACACCTCCAGCAAATATTCATAATGTCACTGGTGATACGTAGTGATACGTCCTACAGAGGGTCACCTGAGAGTGACCTTGACTAGAACCCTGTTGGCCCTACAGTAAGAGCCAGTGATGTCACAGTATAACTATACAATGTGCATGCTGGACAAGCGTTTACTAGGAAAATATTTACCTACGTGTAGAGGTGGTTTCGAATGAAGGGTACTAGTGAGGGATCAATCACCTTCCCTTTGTGAAGGGTACTAGTGAGGGACCCATCACCTTCCCTTCATGAAGGGTACTAGTGAGGTACCCATCACCTTCCCTTCATGAAGGGTACTAGTGAGGTACCCATCACCTTCCCTTCATGAAGGGTACTAGTGAGGGATCAATCACCTTCCCTTCATGAAGGGTACTAGTGAGGGATCAATCACCTTTCCTTCATGAAGGGTACTAGTGAGGGACCCATCACCTTCCCTTCATGAAGGGTACTAGTGAGGTACCCATCACCTTCCCTTCATGAAGGGTACTAGTGAGGTACCCATCACCTTCCCTTCATGAAGGGTACTAGTGAGGTACCCATCACCTTCCCTTCATGAAGGGTACTAGTGAGGTACCCATCACCTTCCCTTCATGAAGGGTACTAGTGAGGTACCCATCACCTTCCCTTCGTGAAGGGTACTAATGAGGTACCCATCACCTTCCCTTCATGAAGGGTACTAGTGAGGGACCCATCACCTTCCCTTCATGAAGGGTACTAGTGAGGTACCCATCACCTTCCTTTCATGAACGGTACTTTTGAGGGACCCTTCACCTTGCCTTCATGAAGGGTTACTAGTGAGGTACCCATCACCTTGATTTCATGAAGGGTACTAGTGAGGTACCCATCACCTTCCCTTCATGAAGGGTTACTAGTGAGGTACCCGTCACGTTTCCTTCATGAAGGGTACTATTGAGGGACCCTTCACATTGTCTTCATGAAGGGTACTAGTGAGGTACCCATCACTCTCCATGAAGGGCACTAATGAAGTTCCCATCACCTTCCCTTCATGAAGGGTACTAGTGAGGTACGCATCATGTACCCTTCATGAAGGGTACTAGTGAGGTACACATCACCTTCCTTTCATGAATAGTTCGAGTGAGGTACCATAACCTTCCCTTCATGAGGGGTACAAATGAGGTTCCCATCACCTTCCCTTCATGAAGGGTACCAGTGAGGTACCCATCACTTTCCTACCATGAAGGGTGCTAAAGAGGCACCTCATCACCTTCCCTTCCCTTCGTGTAGGGTGTTAGTCACCCCATCATCATCCCTTCATGAAGGGTACTAGTGAGGTGTTCACCTTCCCTTCATGAGGGCACTATTGAAGCACCCCTTCACCTTCCCTTCATGAAGGGTACTAGTGAAGCTCCCCATCACCTTCCCTTCATGAAGGATACTAGTGAAGCATCCCATTACCTTCCCTTCACGAAGGGTACTATTGAAGAACCCACCACCTTCCCTTCATGAAGGGTACTAGTGAAGCTCCCCATCACCTCCCCTTCATGAAGGGTACTAGTGAAGCACCCCATCACCTTCCCTTCATGAAGGGTACTAGTGAAGCACCCCATCACCTTCCCTTCATGAAGGGTACTAGTGAAGCACCCCATCACCTTCCCTTCATGAAGGGTACTAGTGAAGCACCCATCACCTTCCCTTCATGAAGGGTACTAGTGAAGCACCCCATCACCTTCCCTTCATGAAGGGTACTAGTGAAGCACCCCATCACCTTCCCTTCATGAAGGGTACTAGTGAAGCACCCCATCACCTTCCCTTCATGAAGGGTACTAGTGAAGCACCCCATCACCTTCCCTTCATGAAGGGTACTTGTGAAGCACCCATTACCTTCCCTTCATGAAGGGTACTAGTGAAGCACCCATCACCTTCCCTTCATGAAGGGTACTAGTGAAGCACCCATCACCTTCCATTCATGAAGGATACTAGTGAAGCTCCCCATCACCTTCCCTTCATGAAGGGTACTAGTGAAGCACCCCATCACCTTCCCTTCATGAAGGGTACTAGTGAAGCACCCCATCACCTTCCCTTCATGAAGGGTACTAGTGAAGCACCCCATCACCTTCCCTTCATGAAGGGTACTAGTGAAGCACACCCATCACCTTCCCTTCATGAAGGGTACTAGTGAAGCACCCCATCACCTTCCCTTCATGAAGGGTACTAGTGAAGCTCCCCATCACCTTCCCTTCATGAAGGGTACTAGTGAAGCTCCCCATCACCTTCCCTTCATGAAGGGTACTAGTGAAGCTCCCCATCACCTTCCCTTCATGAAGGGTACTAGTAAAGCACCCCATCACCTTCCCTTCATGAAGGGTACTAGTGATGCTCGCCATCACCTTCCCTTCATGAAGGGTACTAGTGAAGCACCCCATCACCTTCCCTTCATGAAGGGTACTAGTGAAGCTCCCCATTACCTTCCCTTCATGAAGGGTACTAGTGAAGCACCCCATCACCTTCCCTTCATGAAGGGTGCTTGCGAGTTAAAGAATCGAATACGGACGATGATAACTGGTCCCTTTCAAATGCCAGTGATGTACTGTGATAGGCAAAGCTGGTAGATGTGAGGTAGATACGGTCCTAGCTAGTAGATGCGGCTGTGACACAGTTGTTGCAGCTACCAGTGCTAGTTAACACCTGTGACAGTTATTGCTGCTAGCCGTCGAGGTCGGCACTATTTGTGAGTCGGCTAGTGGCTTGTCAGCAAAACTGTCCTGAAGCAGGGACGTTCTTATCCTGTCGGAGATGTTGCCGTCTCCTCTATGACAAATTCTCTTCCTCACTGACTGAGGATCACTACGTTTTGAGTGTCACTCTTCCTGGTGAGAGTTCTTAGTTGTTTTCCTCCCACCTAGTGCTGGTCCAGCTCTCAACTTTCCCTCTTTCTCCGTCAAGCTCACCTGTGGAGGTTCCTGTGGTAAATGGTATAAAACACTCTTTGTGGCTTGAGGCCCACCGCATGGGCGAAACATTGTCATTAAAGGTTCGCATTATGCTGCATTTTGTGTCTATTTTTCCTTCTTGTTGTGGGTCGAGGAAACCTTCGTAGTTCTTCAATCTTTTGCACTTGACATTAGCTACCTCACTTCCACGATAAGCAAATCAGGCTTGACTTGAAGGATTAACTTGAGGGATGTGTTTGTACTGAGTATCGGAGGTGTGACCAGTCATGAGACATTTAATTGTCATAATTACTGTCAAGTTCTGAGCGAAGGGCTGGCATGTTACCTTCCTCCCACAGTCAGGATGCGAGGTGAATCTTCACTTCCTTCCGGTATTATGATAAGTGTATTAAGTACGTCTCTGTGCTCAGTTGAGCTGACACATGACAAGTAACTGTCTGCAGACATACTGATTATTAAATACGCTTCACGCTGCTTGGGAAGAAGTTAGAACTTTCTCATTGGTTACTTCATGATATGAGAAGTCTCTCTACTGTCTCAGAACAACGTCAACAGTTTCCTGGGATCTAACTGGGCTCTGGAAAAGCTCAAATTAGGCCTGAAAAACTACTAAGTACACGGGTAGAAGAATTGCAAAGGGATAGATTAAGTGGAAGGAGGAGACGGATATGCGAGTCTACAACGTCGGTAAGTTTATTTAGGTACAGTTATACATAAGTACAATTATCATGCATAGTTTAACATGTGTGTAAATTACCCAGGATAACCCCCCCCCCAAAAAAAAAAAAAAACCTGAACTTCAAGGAGTTCATCTTTCTCTCTTTCCCTCTCTAAATGTTATATAAAGTTACGAGCAATTACCTGTTGAAAGTTATTTCACTATCTCTGACACGCTCAGTCCTCCTTCCTAAGAGGTTCCTTTTTCTCTGTTTTCTCTGTTTTCACTTATCATCGCTGTTCTTTATTCTGTTCATTCCATTCACCATCATCACTTCTCTTCCATACATTTTTTTACTTCCGTTTTCTTACCACTACATCTTTTCTTTAGTTCTCTTTCCTTTTGTACTTTCTTGGTTTCCATTCTTTGTTTCCTTATTTTGTTTACCTCCTCTCTCTCTCTCTCTCTCTCTCTCTCTCTCTCTCTCTCTCTCTCTCTCTCTCTCTCTCTCTCTCTCTCTCTCTCTCTCTCTCTTTGTGCGTGGGTGGAGGCAGGGATAAGAAGAGATGTATACATGAGGGGGGTTTAAAGGGAGGGAAGTGACGGGGAGGTCAGGAGGAAGAGGGGAAAGGAGGGGAGGGGAAGGGAAGGGAGGGGAGAGGAGGGAAGAAGGGAATTAAGAGAAATGCAATGAGAATAATGAGGGTGAGGGCGAGGCATGTGTGTGGGAGGGATCGATAAGAAGCAGGGGAGGGGAAGGGGGTGGGGGTGCAGGAGGCTGAAGGGAGGAGGGGAGGGAGGGAAGGGCAGGGGGAAGGAGGGGGGTGTTATGTAAATTAGCAGCAGTGACAAGTGGGCGAGAGAACTGGTCTGGCTGAGTCATCCTCCTTGTGCGCTCTCTCTCTCTCTCTCTCTCTCTCTCCTCTCTTCTCTCTCTCTCTTTTTCCTTCTCTCTCTCTCTTTTCTCCCCTTTCTCTCTCTCTCTCTTCCCCTTTTTCCTCTCTCCCTCTCTTCCGCTCTTCCTCTTCTCTCTCTCACTCTAAATCCATTTTATTCAAGTCCGTTTTATCACTGTTCTCCTTGTCATATTCATCATTATCACTGTTCCTTGTCATGTTCATCACTGCCAGTGTCTCCTTGTCATGTTCATCACTATCAGTGTCTCCTTGTCATGTTCATCACTATCAGTGTCTCCTTGTCATGTTCATCACTATCAGTGTCTCCTTGCCATGTTTACTGTCACTGTAAGTTTGTCATGTTCATCAATGTCACTGTCATGTTCATCACTGTCACCGTGTCATGTTCACTGTTATCTTGTCATGTTCATCACTGTCACTGTCATATTCATCACTGTCATTGTCTCCTTGTAATGTTCGTCACTGTCACCTTGTCATGTTCATCGCTGTCATTGTCTCGTTATCATGTTCATCACTGTCACTGTCACCCTGTCATGTTCATCGCTGTCACTGTCTCCTTGTCATGTTCATCACTGTCTCTTTGTAAAATTCATCACTGTCTCTGTCAATGTCTTCTTGTCATGTTCATCAATGTCTCTTTTCATGTTCGTAACTGTCTCTTTGTCTGTTCATCACTGTCACTATTCCTTGCTATGTTCATCACTGTCTGTCATATTCATCACTCTCTCTGCTCCTACGAATTTCAATTGTTTGAATGATAACTTTTACCATTTTAAGCGCATTTGCGATACCTGGTGACGTACTATTGCATTACGATACCTGGTGACGCTGCCAATTTCTTTACGTTTACCTGGTGAAGTACCAATACTTTACGATACCTGTAAAAATACCAATATTTTTACGATACCTAGTGAAACTACCAATACATTACGATACCTGGTGACGCTACCAATACATTACGATATCCTGTGACACTACGAATACGTTATGATACCTAGTAAAACTACCAATACATTACGATACCTTGTGACGTTACCAATAAATTATGATACCTGGTGATTTTACCAATACATTCCCATACCTAGTGAAAACTACCAATACATTCGATACCTGGTGACGCTACTAATACATTACGATACCCTGTGACAATTCCATTTCATTGGTATACCTTGGGGCACTTTCAAAACATTACAATACCTTAATGACAGCATAAGATTTGTTGGTAATTTTCCTTATGCATGAAGGAACGCTTTGAATAGTCCAGGTCCTCTGACACTCACGACGCATACACTCTTAGTGTATGCGTCGGGCCCCTTGCTTGTTATCAGAGGTACTCTGCACCTTCAGCCAAGTCTCTTGCATGAATGATGGAATGATTTCGGTGTGTAGGTTTGACACCAGTCCCTCCAGGATTTTCTAGGTGCAAATTATAATGTACCTTTCTCGCCTACGTTGCAAGGAGTATAGTTGAAAAAAACTTTAGACATTCCCAGTAGTTCAGAGTGAATACTAACAGTGAGTTTCCAGATCAGCTGTCTCGCCTGCCTGGAGCTGTTAATATACAGCAATATTCCAGCCTGGAGAGAACAGTTGAGTATCATCATTGCCTCAGTTTTTCTCATTTTGAAAGTTCTATTTATCCAGCCGATCATTTTTTTCCTTGCACTGGCAACATTATTGTGATGTTTAAACAGATTCAAAAATTAACTTTGTCGACTATTACTGTTCAGGTTTGAATTGTTAGAAAGTTTAAATCCATCTGATCATTGTTCCAGGAATTCCTTTTGCAAGCATGTTGTCTTTCATTACACCATGACCACACATACTGACGACTCTTGCAACGTCTGTCTATAGTGCATCTTTGTCTTCCAGTGGATCCAAGACCAGGTAATGTTCCAGCAGTTGAGAGGCAGGAGCGTCCTGCCGTACACCCATGTTGCCCTGGGTTGTGCTGTGAGGCCATGTTGCCCTGGGTTGTGCTGTGAGGCTATGTTGCCCTGGGTTGTGCTGTGAGGCTATGTTGCCCTGGGTTGTGCTGTGAGGCCATGTTGCCCTGGGTTGTGCTGTGAGGCCATGTTGCCCTGGGCTGTGCTGTGAGGCCATGTTGCCCTGGGTTGTGCTGTGAGGCTATGTTGCCCTGGGTTGTGCTGTGAGGCTATGTTGCCCTGGGTTGTGCTGTGAGGCCATGTTGCCCTGGGTTGTGCTGTGAGGCTATGTTGCCCTGGGTTGTGCTGTGAGGCTATGTTGCCCTGGGTTGTTGCTGTGGGGTATGTTGCCCTGGGTTGTGCTGTGAGGCTATGTTGCCCTGGGTTGTGCTGTGAGGCTATGTTGCCCTGGGTTGTGCTGTGAGGCTATGTTGCCCTGGGTTGTGCTGTGAGGCCATGTTGCCCTGGGTTGTGCTGTGAGGCTATGTTGCCCTGGGTTGTGCTGTGAGGCTATGTTCCCCTTTGGGTTGTGCTGTGAGGCTATGCTCCCCTGGGTTGTGCTGTGAGGCTATGTGCCTGGGTTGTGCTGTGAGGCCATTTGCCCGGGGGCTGTGCTGTGAGGCCATGTTGCCCTGGGCTGTGCTGTGAGGCCATGTTGCCCTGGGCTGTGCTGTGAGGCCATGTTGCCCTGGGCTGTGCTGTGAGGCCATGTTGCCCTGGGCTGTGCTGTGGGGGCCTTGTTGCCTGGGCTGTGCTGTGAGGCCATGTTGCCCTGGGCTGTGCTGTGAGGCATTTTTCCCCTGGGCTGTGCTGTGAGGCCATGTTGCCCTGGGCTGTGCTGTGGGGCCCATGTTGCCCTGGGCTGTGCTGTGAGGCCATGTTGCCCTGGGCTGTGCTGTGAGGCCATGTTGCCCTGGGCTGTGCTGTGAGGCCATGTTGCCCTGGGCTGTGCTGTGAGGCCATGTTGCCCTGGGCTGTGCTGTGAGGCCATGTTGTCCTGGGTTGTGCTGTGAGGCCATGTTGCCCTGGGTTGTGCTGTGAGGCCATGTTGCCCTGGGTTGTGCTGTGAGCCATGTTGCCCTGGGTTGTGTTACTGCTGTGAGGCCATGTTGCCCTGGGTTGTGTTACTGCTGTGAGGCCATGTTGCCCTGGGTTGTTACTGTTGTGAGGCCATGTTGCCCTGGGTTGTTATTGCTGTAAGGCCATGTTGCCCTGGGTTGTGCTGCTGCTGTGAGGCCATGTCCTGGGTTATGCTGCTGCTGTGAGGCCATGTTGCCCCGGGTTCTGCTGCTGCTGTGAGGTCATGTTGCCCTGGGTTGTGCTATTGCTGTAAGGCCATGTTGCCCTGGGTTGTGCTGCTGCTGTGAGGCCATGTTGCCGGGTGTGCTGCTGCTGCTGTGAGGTCATGTTGCCCTGGGTTGTGCTGTTGCTGTAAGGCCATGTTGCCCTGGGTTGTGCTGCTTCTGTGAGGCCATGTTGCTCTGGGCTGTGTTACTGCTGTGAGGCCATGTTGCCCAGGGCTGTGTTACTGCTGTGAGGCCATGTTGCCCTGGGTTGTGTTACTGCTGTGAGGCCATGTTCCCCTGGGTAGTGCTGCTGCTATGAGACCATGTTGCCCTGGGTTGTGCTGCTGCTGTGAGGCCATGTTGCCCTGGGTTGTGTTACTCCTGTGAGGCCATGTTCTCCAGGGTTGTGTTACTGCTGTGAGGCCATGTTGCCCTCGGTTGTGCTGCTGCTGTGAGGTCATGTTGTCCTGGGTTGTTACTGCTGTGAGGCCTGTTGCTCGGTTTGCTGCTGCTGTGAGGTCATGTTGTCCGGGGTTGTTACTGCTGTGAGGCCATGTTGCCCTCGGTTGTGCTGCTGCTGTGAGGTCATGTTGTCCTGGGTTGTTACTGCTGTGAGGCCATGTTGCCCTCGGTTGTGCTGCTGCTGTGAGGTCATGTTGTCCTGGGTTGTTACTGCTGTGAGGCCATGTTGCCCTCGGTTGTGCTGCTGCTGTGAGGTCATGTTGTCCTGGGTTGTGCTGCTGCTGCTGCTGTGAGGCCAAGTTGCCCTCGGTTGTTACTGCTGTGAGGCCATGTTGCCCTCGGTTGTGCTGCTGCTGTGAGGTCATGTTGTCCTGGGTTGTGCTGCTGCTGTGAGGTCATGTTGCCCTGGGTTGTGCTGCTGCGCTGCTGTGAGGCCAAGTTCCCCTCGGTTGTTACTGCTGTGAGGCCATGTTGCCCTGGGTTGTGTTACTGGTGTGAGGCCATGTTGCCCTGGGTTGTGTTACTGCTGTGAGACAGTAGCACAACCCAGTGAGATTTTTAATGACGTGGAAAATCAGTGCTATCTTTACTGCAGATTTTGTATGTGTTTTGCTGAAAACCTTTGTGTGGTTGTGTGTGTGTGTGTGTGTGTGTGTGTGTGTGTGTGTGTGTGTGTACTCAATTGTACTGACCTAATTGTAGTTGCAGGGCGAGAACTCAGCTCCTGGCCCATTTTTTCACTGAAACTACTAGGTCCTCTCTCCCCCTGCCCCATGAGCTTTATCATCCCTCATCTTGAAGCTATGTATGGTTCTTGCCTCCAGTGTATCGCTCGCCAGACTGTTCCACTTCCTGACCACTCTATGACTGAAAAAATTTACTTTATAACATCCCTGTGACTCATCTGAGTCTTCAACTTTCAAGAGTGACCCTTGTTTCTGTGTCCCCTCTCTGGAACATCTTGTCTCTTTTCCACTTGTCTATTCCCACGCAGTATTTGTATGTCGTTATCATGTCTTCCTATCCCCCCTGTCTTCCAGTGTCGTCAGGCGTTTTCCCCTCATCCTTTTTTCATAGGACATTCCCCTTAGCTCTGGAAATAACCTTGTCGCAAACTTTTGACATTCTCTAATTTCTTGACGTTGCTTGACCCGGTGCGGGTTCCAAATGGTGATACATACTCCATTTGGGGCCTGACGTACACGGTGTACGGTGTCTTGAAAGATTCCTTGTTTTAGGTTTTCGGAATGCTATCTCAGGTTTGCCAGGCGCCCATATGCTGTAGCAGTTATTGGTTGATGTGTGCTTCCGGGGGACTTGCTCGGTGTTATACTACCCCAAGATCTTTTTTCCTTGAGCGAGGTTTGCAGTCGTTGGCCACCTAGCATATACTCTGCGGTCTTCTTTTCCTTCTCCGACCTTCATAAACTTTGCATTTGGCAGGGTTGAATTCGAGAAGCACTTGATGGACCACGGGGTCCAGCCTGGCCAGGTCTCTTTGAAGGCCTGCCTAAATCTCATCTGATTTAATTCTCCTCATTAACTTCACATCATCTTCGAACAGGGACATATGTCCTCATGTCATTCACATACACCAAAAAGCACTGGTCCTAGGTCCGACCCCTGGGGACCCCGCTCGTCACAGGTGCCCAACTGTGATCCTCATCCGTCCCATGATCGTTGTTGCCTCCTGTCAGGTTTTCTGATCCATTGAGTGCCCTTCCGTTATACGCGGCTGATCCTTGTTTCTGCACTAATTCTTGTGAGGAACTGTGTCGAAGGCCTTCTTGCAGCCCAAGAAGATGTAATCAACCCCCCCCTCTCTCTCGTCTCTTACTTCTGTTATTTGTCTTTAAAACTTCAAAAGGTTTGTGACACAGGATTTGCCTTCATAAAAACTGTGCTGGTTGTTTTTTAAATCTTCTGTTCCGTTCCAGGTGCTCCACCACTCTCCTCCTGATAATCTTCTCAATGACTTGCATACTATACACGTCAGTGACACTGGTCTGTGTTTAAGCCCCTTTTATCTGTCTCTTTTTTTTTTAAATGGGAACTACATTTGCCGTCTTCCATACCTCAGGTAGTTCCCCAGTTTCAAGGGATGTGTTGAAGACTGTGGTTAATGGGACACACAGAAATTTCTGCTCCCTCCTAAGGACCCACGGGGAGATGCCCGGTCCATTGCTTTGAGGTATCAAGGTCACTTAGCAGCTTCTTCACCTCTCCTCCTCAGTTGTGCTTTGTCATCCAGCACTTGTTGGTGTATTCCCTGTTGGTGTTCCCTCTGTCCTGTCTTCCAGAGTCCTTCCTGTCTCCACTATGAATACTTCCTTAAATATTTTGTTGGCTCCTCCCCATACCTCTTGATCGTTTCTTGTGAGTTCCCCACCTTCTTTCCTCAGCTGATCGCTGGTCTTTGACTGTTGTCTTTCTCCTAATGTGTGTGTGTGTGTATACGTATGTTACTCTCACCCCCACACGTTGCTCTCACAACCCCCACATTATTCCCACCCCCCACCCCCACACCCACGTTAGTCTCACACCCCCACGTTATCCCACACTCACACGTTACGCCCAAAACTCGCACGTTACTCCTTCACTCACACGTTATTCCCACCAACCTACAAAACCCTACACAACTCACACAAACCCACACAGTATATAAGGGTAGAAAAAGGGTTTCATTGAAGGGAGGGAGGGAGGTCAAGGAGGGAGGGAGGGGAGGTCGAGGGAGGGAGGGAGGGGGTCATGGGAGGGAGGGATGCAGGGGTTGAAGGATATTAAACGTGTCCCTCGTTCAGTAATTTATGCCCAAGACCCACTAGAGCAAAACACAGAACTACTGCCACTCTCTCTCTCTCTCTCTTTCTCTCTCTCTCTCTCTCTCTCTCTCTCTCTTTTTTTTTTCTCTTTCTCTATCTCTTTCTCTCTCTCATACGTCATGGCGTCGCTGTTGCGATGCCGGATAAAAAAATTCACTCAGTCAATCACACGCACACTCAGTCCCCCTTCAGAGCTGCAATTCAGACAGTATTGTCAACGATGTTCTCCATTGATCTGTCGGTAAGTCCCACAGTGCTCATACCACACACAACACACACACACACACACCACACACCCCACAACCACACACACACACACACACAACACAACACACACCTACACACACCTACACACACCTACGAAGAAGGTTAAGGGAATCTGCCTGACGACACTGGAGGACGGAGGGTCAGGGGAGCCATGTTTAACATACAAAATACTGTGAAGAATTGACAGGTGGACAGTGACAGGATGTTCCAGTTTGGGACACAGAAACAAGGGGTCACAATTGGAAACTGAAGACTCAGATGAGTCAAAGGGATGTTAGGAATTTTTTCTTTAGTCATAGGTTCACAAAGAAGTGGAATAGTCTGGCAAGCGACGTAGTGGAGGCAGGAAACTATACATGGGTTTAAGACGAGGTATGATATAGCCATGGAGCAGGGAGAGAGGCCCTAGTAGCGACCAGTGAAGAGGCGGGGCCAGGAGCTATGATTCGACTCCTGTAATCACAAATAGGGTGAGCGCACCCCACACCACCCCACACACACACACACGAAGAGTGTGTGTGTGTGTGTAAGGAAACGCAAAGGGAAAGCCGTTGCCTGGAGATTTTCTGTAGTCGCTTCCCGGAGGTCACCGCCCCGCGGCCCGTTCCCAGACAGACCTCTTAGATGCTGCCCTGATCGATCAAAATATTGGTACCCGTCGCCCGCCAGTCCAACCTATGCGCCACATCCTGGCTGATCAGTAAGTGTTTTTGAATTTTGTCTCATTCCTCTCGACAGTTGGGCGTCTCTTAGTTCTCTCAGTGTATTAATCTTTCCCCCTTTTTTTCCTGCACCATTGCGAAGCTTTTTTGGTGTTAAAATAATAATTTCGGTGTGTAGTTGTGGGGCCAGTCCCCCAAGTACGAGTGTTTTCGTGCTGTAGATTATGATGTATCTTTCTTGCCTACGTTTTAAGGGAGTACCGTTCTAAGGACGAGAACGGAGAAGTGGTCAGCAAAGCTAGGAAGGAATATGCAAGGCTGATGAGAGAAACTGACTCACATTTAAGAACGACATAGCGTAAAGGGAAGTCTGAAACAATGCTGCTTCACTCAGAAGGAAGACAGTACAACATGATGTGATTCAGCTGAAGAGGAAAGGAGAGTTCACGTGAAACAACCAAGGAAGACTGTGGGTGTTAAACGTATTGAAAAAGGTGTTCTCAGTGGAAATATCGTCATTACAAGAAAACCCAAAGGGGAGGGTTACACCGAAAGATACTGGACACCATGTTACAGAACAAAAAAGAGGTGAAAGCAAAAATTTAGAGTGAGCTGATACAAACAGAAGTGGAACTGACAAGCAGTCACAAGGGGTTCTACGAGAGGAAGCAGAGGCACTGGGCTAAACCATAGCTAAGATCTACAAGAAGTTAGTGGAATGAGACAGTTACCAGAGATCTGGGGAAAAAAACGAATGTAGTCTATACTTAAGAAAGTATAGGAGCTTTTACCTACAGACAAGTATCAATGACATACTATCATGCAAGGTAATGGAGAGATAATCAGGAGAGTGATAGTACCAAATGGAGAAGGTGTTTCATAAACACCCGAATGGGCCAAATTTTGTCTTACAAACTAGATGGAGTTTCTAGACTAAGCGGAAGAAATGACAGGAAAGAGAGAGAGATGGGTGAATAGCTATTCTTTGGACTGCAAGAAGCCATTTTATAGTGTCTCACAAGAGATGAGTAAAAACCTGAGGTGGAGGTAGGAATAACTGGAGAATATGTACTAGGGTGGATCAAGACCTTGGGGAAGGGGAAACGAGGAATAACTCTCCGGGAAGAGATGTCACGCGGGTAGTGTTATAAGTGTTCTGCAAAAATTGGTATTAGAACCACTGTTATTTTCTGTTACATGTAAATAACATACCAGAAGAAACTGAGTCAGATACATCGTTATTTGTTGATGTAAACTATAAGTCCAACCCCAACCAATGGAGATTAAAAGGTACAGTTGTATGTGAAGTAAGATTTGTCGGGTAGGTGGTTACTTGAGTTTAATCCCCCCACATGACACTGTGAAGAGTGGAGAAAGAAAGAAACAAGAGAAATGGACGCGAGGCCGAGGACATCACTCAACGAGAAACACATAAGGATACGCAAAGTGGTGGAGGGACACATCAAATGAATAACCTCTGCAGCCAGTGCTCTTTTGGCGAGTCTATGAGTAGCCTTTTGCAACATGTTAGACACCTTATGGAGTATACAGTGGTAAAAGAAACTAGATGGGGAAAAAATGAATGAAATAGGGAATATGTAGCTGGAAAAGTGTGGGGAAAACATGGAAAACTGTATCCAAAGCAGAAGCAGCAATGAGGAGAGAGAGAGAGAGAGAGAGAGAGAGAGAGAGAGAGAGAGAGAGAGCAAAAGAGCCAGAAACAAATATGCATAAGTAGAAGAGAGGCTGAGTAGCAACATGAGAAGGAAATGGCATTGAAAGTCATACCTGAAACTACATTTGCTATATAGTCACTCCAGAAGGAGAAACTACAGTAAATATCGGATTTAATAAGAAAGGGAAAAAGGAGAGCTCGCAAGATATTACCCGGAGTTTACCTGGAGAGAGTTCCGGGGGTCAACGCCCCGCGGCCCGGTCTGTGACCAGGCCTCCTGGTGGATCAGAGCCTGATCAACCAGGCTGTTGCTGCTGGCTGCACGCAAAACCAACGTACGAGCCACGCCGGCTGATCAGGAAACTGACTTTAGGTGCTTGTCCAGTGCCAGCTTGAAGACTGCCAGGGGGGCTGTTGGTAATCCCCCTTATGTGTGCTGGGAGGCGTTGAACAGTCTCGGGCCCCCGACAATTATTGTATGGTCTCTTAACGTGCTAGTGAAAACCCCTGCTTTTCATTGGGGGGGTGGTGCATCGTCTGCCAAGTCTTTTGCTTTCGTAGTGAGTGATTTTCGTGGCAAGTTCGGTTACTAGTCCCTCTAGGATTTTCCAGGTGTATATAATCATGTATCTTCCCTCCTGCGTTCCAGGGAATACAGGTTTAGGAACCTCAAGCGCTCCCCGTAATTGAGGTGTTTTATCTCGTTATGGGGCGCATGAAGTTCTCTGTACATTTTCTAGGTCGGCAACTTTTACCCGCCTTGAAAGGTGCTGTTAGTGTGCAGCAATATTCCAGCCTAGATAGAACAAATGACCTGAAGAGTGTCATCATGGGCTTGGCCTCCTAGTTTGAAGGTTCTCATTATCCATCCTGTCATTTTTCTAGCAGATGCGATTGATACAATGTTATGGTCCTTTAAGGTGAGATCCTCCGACATGATCACTCCCAGATATGGCCAGAAAGTCTGAACAGATTGAAGTAAGCATCATCATAGGTAAACAGGACATTACCAGAGATCCGAAGAGAAAGAGTTCACCATCCAGTACTAGACACAGTACACACGACAGAAGATATGAAGAAATTATTAAGTACCTTGAAGGCGAGGACAAGCTGCAATATCGTTCTGACAAGTACTGGGATTCAGCCCCCAGCAATGCAAGGTTATGAAAATTGGGGAGGGGGGAAAAGACCAGAAGAAGAAGTACAGGTTCAGATAGACGAAGGTTGCAAAAATTTCTCGAGGCAAGGGGCCCGAGAGTGAGCATAGCGCTGAATATATCACCTAAGGTGCACATCAACTTAATAACCTTAACAGGAAAGGTGAGTTGACGATTCTAACATTAACTTTCAGAAACCTCAGAATCATCCATGATACTGTATACGACATTTCGTCAGGCCCATCTTGGGTATGGAGCCCAGTTGGAACCACACTGATACCTATGCCAAGAATCCGGGAAAATGCAAAGGTTTGCAACAAGAATAGTCACAGAGCCGAGGGGTATGAGCTATCAAGGAACACCAAATTAACTAAAGCTGTCGACATTAGATTTTAGAAAGGAACATAGGAGACATAATAATGATGTAAACAATACAGGAATTAATAGGGTGGACAGAGACAGACTTTTCGATAGGCAGAAACAGGTACACGAGGACACGGTTAAAAAAATAAAAGAAAAAAACACAGATCAATGAGGAAGTGGAATGTTTTATATAAAGTGGTAGAAGCAGAAGTTATACACAACTTTATGAAAAAATGTGTAGCAGGTTTGGTTTGTCAGGAAACAGGACAAGTGTTTCCTGACGCGGACCTCAGTCATATGATGACCACAGCTGGAGATTTTTTGGTCATCTGATGAGGCCTTCCCCTGGCTTACAGGTCTTCCCCTTTAAAAATTAGGGTTATAAGTTCACGACGCTAGGAAAGTGTGAACCTAGTGGGGCAATTTAATAGGCGGGCCAGGAGCTGATATTTGACCTCTGTAACCCCAAATTGGTAAATAAACAAAATGGGCTGTGACTCAACCCCTGCAACCACAATTTGGTGAGTATACTACACATGCGCGCGCACACACACACACACACACACACCACACACCACACACACACACACAACCCCACACACACACACACACACACACACACACACACAGCAATACTGGACCTTGTATTCACCTTGAGTAATTTGGACATCGATTTATATCACGTATGAAAGGCCCCCTTTAAGCAAGTGATCATGTGGTTCTGTGCTTTAATTACATAGTTGAGCTACAAGTGGAGAGAGTAACAGGAATAGGACGGGAAAAACCAAACGACAAAAGGGGGGACTAACAAGCATGAGGAACTTCCTGCAAGACATTCAGTGGGGGAGAGAACTGGCAGGAAAACCAGTTAAATAAAATTATGGACTATGTGACAACAAATGCAAAAGGGGCAGAGGAGAGGTTTGTCCAAGGGAAACAGAAATAATGGGAAGGCCAGAACGGTCCTTGGTTTACCCAAAGGTGTTTGGTAGGGAAAAAATAGGTGCACTAGAGAATGGAAAAGGTTGCAGAAGAAAAAAGGACCCAGGAAAATAGAGAGAAACAGCCCACGAGCCGGAAACGAACATGCACAGAAAGGAAGGGAGGCTTAGCGACAATACGAAAATGACATAACATCGAAAGTTTAAGTCTTTTTCCCAAGCTGTTGTATAGCCACATCAGGAGGGAAAGCAACAGTCAAGGACCCGGTAATCAGACTGAGGAAGGGGATGGGGAGTTCACAAGAAACGGGCCCAAAAGGTATGTGAGGAGTCTAACATGAGATTTAAAGAAGTATTTAGAGTGGAAAAAGGTAGGACTCCAGGAATTCAGAACAGGTACACCAACAAGTGCTGGATGAGGTACACATAACCGAAAGGGGGAGGTGAAGATGCTGCTATGTGAACTTGATACCCCAAAGGCGGTGAAACCAGACATCTCTCTGTGGGTCCTTTGAGGGGGAGCAGAGATGCTGTGTGTGCCACTAACAAAGATCTTCAACACATCCATTGAAACTGGGCAACTACCTGAAGTATGGAAGATGACAAATGTAGTTTATTTTTTAAAAGAAGAGATAGACACGAGGCATTAAACTCAGACCTGTGTTACTAACGTGTACAGTATGCAAAGTCATGGAGAAAATCTCAGGAGGAGAGTGGTGGAGCACCTGGAAAGAAACAAACGTATAATTGAAACCAGCATGGTTTCAGGGGAAAGGGAAAAACCTGTGTCACAAACTACTGGAGTTTATGACAAGGGGACAGAAGTAAGACAGAGAGAGGGGGTGGGATAGACTGCATTCTCTTGGACTGCAAGGTCTTTGACAGTGCCTCACAAGAGGTTAATGCAAAAAGCTAGAGGATCAGGCACACATAACAGGAAAGGCATGCAATGGATCAGAGAATTCCTGACAAGGAGGCAACAACGAGTCACGGTATGTGAAAGGTGTCAGAGTGGGTGCCTGTGACAAGCGGGGTTCTATAGGGGTCAGTCCTAGGACTGTGCTGTTTTTGGTATATGTGAATGACATAACAGAAGGGATAGACTCAGAAGTGTCCTTGTTTGCAGATGATGTGAAGTTAATGAGGAGAATCAAATCGGGCGAGGATCAGCCAGGACTACAAAGAACTGGCTCCTTGAATTTAACCCTGTCAAATGCGAAGTTTTTGCAAGGGTCGGGGAAGGGCAAAAAAGACCACAGACAGAGTGTAGTTAGGTGGCCAAAAACTGCAAACCTCACTCAAAGAAAAAGATCTTGGGGTTGTGTATTTTACCCAGCACTTTTCCTGGGCGCACATCAATCAGATAACTGCTGCAGCATTTGGGCGTTGGCAAACCTAAGGATAGCGTTCCAATACCTCAGTAAAGGGAAACGTTCAAGACTCTCTACACCATATACATCAGGCCCCTACTGGAGTATGCAGCACCAGTTTGGAATCCACACCCGGTCAAGCACGTCAAGAAATTAGAGAAAGTGAAAGGTTTGCCAACAAGTTAGTCCCCGAGTAAGGGGATTGTCCTACGAAGAAAGGTTAAGGAAAATTGGCCCGCCCGACGACACTGGAGGACAGGGAGGGTCAGGGACATTTATAACGACATATAAAATACTGCGCGGAATACAACAAGGTGGACAAAGATGGATGTTCCAGAGAAGGAACACACAAAAAATAAGGGTCACAATTGGAAGTTGAAGACTCAGATGAGTCAGAGGGATGTTAAAAAGTGTTTCTTCAGTCATAGAGTTGTCAGCCAGTGGAATAGCCTATAAAGTGACGTAGTGGAGGCGCAAACCATACAGAATTTTAAGATGAGGTTTGATAAAGCTCATGGAGCAGGGAGAGAGGGGGACCCAGTAGCAATCAGTGAAGATGCGGGGCCCGGAGTTGAATCGACCCCTGCAACCACAAATAGGTGAGTACACACACACACACCCCACACACACACCACACAGAGGCAAAAGAGTAGGAGTGTTTTTGCAAATAATGGGCAGGGCAAACCCAAGAGCAGAGAAATGGAAACCAGGAGAGCAAATAAGCATTGCAGCGAATGCTTGGAAGGTACAGCCAGGAAGCCCTGGACGGAGAGGAAAATGTTGATGGCTAGACTTAAACACATGATGGATGAAGGATGGGGTTTAAAAAATGTTTCTAGATCTTCATATAGAGATGGAGGGAGAAGATGAAAAAGAATATTGGAGTAGGCGAGGCTCAAGAGAAAAAGGCCATTGCTCCTGAGGAAGAGATACATCACCTGGAAGTTCTCAGGAATGTTGAGGACACAAAAATAGAGGGGGATGAAGCGGTGTGAGGTGGAGACAGTCAAAGTTCAACAGGTGTAAAACCAATGGGAGGACAGAGAGGACAAACAAGACTTTTCATAAAGGCTTTCAGAAAACCCGGGGGATGAAAGAGATGGTACATGAAGCAGCAAGACCAGTGGGTACAAATCACAAAAGGGAAAAAGATGTGGGAGGAGGAGAGCATATCACTTATTATTCCATGGTCTCTGGGAGGCTGAAAGAATGACATCTAATTAGATATTTGCAGCAGATGCAATGGAGGTTCATTACATCATTGAAAAATTTCAGGTGCTGAGGATGAGGTTGCATATTTTTGAAGATAGAAAAATTTCTCATGGGACAAATATGATTGGTCAAACTGAACCCCTCAGCAGGAACAGCATGAGATCAGATCTGCAGATAAGAACATAGAAAGGAGGGGAAAACTGCGGCAGGCCTGTTGGCCCATACTAGGCAGGTCCTTCACAAATCCATCCCCCTAATAGAATATTTACCCTCATATGAACATAAAGAAGGAACGCTGTAACAGGCCTATGGTCTATGCGAGGCAGTCAAGTTCCCCCTGGCTTTAAGCCATGCCTTGGACCTAGTGAAGTCAGACACGTCACTTAAAGAGCACAAGCCTGACACCAATAGCTCTCGACCCCCAACCCACCATCTTGCTCAAGCAGAGTAATTTTGAACAAAACTATACCCTGCCTCCCCCCATCCTTCAAAAACCTACACTCCAAGTCTTAACCCCTACCACTGCAAAATTTCTTTCTCACAACACCCCTCATCCTAGATCCCAATTTCCCCATTTCCCAAACCCCCGTCCCTCTCATCCCATCCCCCAATCTCCCTTCGTCCATTCTCCCTCCCCATATTTCCCCATCCCCTCTCACCAACACCCAGAGGCCCACCCCATCCCAGTGCATGATCAACCCTTACAGTCATTATTCCCACTCCAAACTCCACCCTTCCCAATACCCAGTCATACACTGACACATGGATGGGCAAGAACCAGGAGAACATGACCCTGAAAACATAAAAGCAGTAATGGAAAGGAAATTGAAAGCGTGGTATATTAATAACGATGGGAAAACAAATAAGAATGGTGAATGAAAAGAGTGAATAATGGAGATTCTCCCAGACATTGTAGTAATAAAGACTAAACTGAAGGAGTTTTTTTTCCAGGAGTATATCATTTAAGAAAAAACACAGATAACAGAGCAGGTGAAGGAGTAGCATTGCTGATCAGGAACCGGTGGATTTTTTAGATGAATGAAAAAAACTGTACGGTGTCTTGAAAGATTCCTTGCTTAGGTATCGGAATGCTAATCTCAGGTTTGCCAGGCGCCCATATGCTGTAGCAGTTATCTGGTTGATGTGTGCTTCCGGAGACTTGCTCGGTGTTATACTCACCCCAAGATCTTTTTCCTTGAGCGAGGTTTGCAGTCGTTGGCCACCTAGCATATACTCTGCGGTCTTCTTTTCCCTTCTCCGACCTTCATGACTTTGCATTTGGCAGGGTTGAATTCGAGAAGCCACTTGATGGACCACGTGTCCAGCCTGGCCAGGTCTCTTTGAAGGCCTGCCTGATCCTCATCTGATTTAATTCTCCTCATTAACTTCACATCATCTTCGAACAGGGACATATGTCCATCATGTCATTCACATACACCAAAAATAGCACTGGTCCTAGGTCCGACCCCTGTGGGACCCCGCTCGTCACAGGTGCCCACTGTGATACCTCATCACGTACCATGACTCGTTGTTGCCTCCCTGTCAGGTATTCTCTGATCCATTGAAGTGCCCTTCCCGTTATACGCGGCTGATCCTCTAGTTTCTGCACTAATCTCTTGTGAGGAACTGTGTCGAAGGCCTTCTTGCAGTCCAAGAAGATGTAATCAACCCACCCCTCTCTCTCGTCTCTTACTTCTGTTACTTTGTCATAAAACTTCAAAAGGTTTGTGACACAGGATTTGCCTTCCATGAAACTGTGCTGGTTGTCATTTATACTTCTGTTCCGTTCCAGGTGCTCCACCACTCTCCTCCTGATAATCTTCTCAATGACTTTGCATACTATACACGTCAGTGACACTGGTCTGTAGTTTAGCGCCTTTTATCTGTCTCTTTTTTTTTTAAATGGGAACTACATTTGCCGTCTTCCATACCTCAGGTAGTTACCCAGTTTCAAGGGATGTGTTGAAGACTGTGGTTAATGGGACACACAGCATTTCTGCTCCCTCTCTAAGGACCCACGGGGAGATGTCCGGTCCCATTGCCTTTGAGGTATCAAGGTCACTTAGCAGCTTCTTCACCTCCTCCTCCTCAGTTGTGCTTATGTCATCCAGCACTTGTTGGTGTATTCCCTGTTGGTGTTCCCCTCTGTCCTGTCTTCCCAGAGTCCTTCCTGTCTCCACTATGAATACTTCCTTAAATATTTTGTTGAGCTCCTCACATACCTCTTGATCGTTTCTTGTGAGTTCCCCACCTTCTTTCCTCAGCCTGATCGCTGGTCTTTGACTGTTGTCTTTCTCCTAATGTGTGTGTGTGTGTATACGTATGTTACTCTCACACCCACACGTTGCTCTCACACCCCCACATTATTCCCACCCCCCCACCCCTCACACCCACGTTAGTCTCACACCCCCACGTTACTCCCACACTCACACGTTACGCCCACACTCGCACGTTACTCCTTCACTCACACGTTATTCCCACACAACCTACGAAACCTCACACAACTCACACAAACCACACAGTATATAAGGGTAGAACAAGGTCATTGAAGGGAGGGAGGGAGGTCAAAGGAGGGAGGGAGGGAGGTCGAGGGAGGGAGGGAGGGAGGTCATGGGAGGGAGGGATGCAGGAGGTTGAAGGATATTAAACGTGTCCCCTCGTTCAGTAATTTATGCCCAAGATCACTAGAGCAAAACACAGAACTACTGCCACTCTCTCTCTCTCTCTCTCTCTCTCTCTCCTCTCTCTCTCTCTCTCTCTCTCTCTTTTTTTTTTCTCTTTCTCTATCTCTTTCTCTCTCTCATACGTCATGGCGTCGCTGTTGCGATGCCAGGATAAAGAATCACTCAGTCAATCACACGCACACTCAGTCTCCCTTCAGAGCTGCAATTCAGACAGTATTGTCAACGCTGTCTAGCCATTGATCTGTCGGTAAGTGCACAGTGCTCATACACACACACACACACACACACACACACACACACACACACACACCACACACAACACACACACACACACACAACACACACACACACCTACACACACCTACACACACCTACGAAGAAAGGTTAAGGGAATCTGCCTGACGACACTGGAGGACAGGAGGGTCAGGGGAGCCATGATAACATACAAAATACTGTGAAGAATTGACAAGGTGGACAGTGACAGGATGTTCCAGAATGGGACACAGAAACAAGGGGTCACAATTGGAAACTGAAGACTCAGATGAGTCAAAGGGATGTTAGGAAGTTTTTCTTTAGTCATAGAGTTCACAAGAAGTGGAATAGTCTGGCAAGCGACGTAGTGGAGGCAGGAACTATACATAGTTTTAAGACGAGGTATGATATAGCTCATGGAGCAGGGAGAGAGGACCTAGTAGCGACCAGTGAAGAGGCGGGGCCAGGAGCTATGATTCGACTCCTGTAATCACAAATAGGTGAGCGCACACACACACACACACACACACACACACGAAGAGTGTGTGTGTGTGTGTAAGGAAACGCAAAGGGAAAGCCGTGTGCCTGGAGATTTTCTGTAGTCGCTTCCGGAGGTCACCGCCCCCGCGGCCCGATCCCAGACAGACCTCTTAGATGCTGCCCTGATCGATCAAAAGATTGGTGCCCGTCGCCCGCAGTCCAACTATGGCGCCTCATCCTGGACTGATCAGTAAGTGTTTTTTGGAATTTTGTTCATTCCCTCTCGGACAGTTGGCGTTCTTAGTTCTCTCAGTGTATTAAATCGTTCCCCTGTTTTTCATGCACCATTGCGGAGCTCTTGGTGTTAATAATTTAATTTCGGTGTGTAGTTGTGGGGCCAGTCCCTCATGTTACGGAGTGTTTTCGTGCTGTAGAGTATGATGTATCTTTCTTGGCCTATCGTTTTAAGGGAGTAACGTTCTAAGGACGAGATCGGAGAAAGTGGGCAGCAAAGCCTAGGAAGGAATATGCATGGCTGATGAGGAGGAAACTGACTCACTATTTAAGAACGACATAGCGTTAGGCATGTCTTAAACAATGCTGCTTCACTCAGAAGAAGACAGTACAACATGATGTGATTCAGCTGAAGAGGAAAGGGAGAGTTTCACCGTGAAACACAGGAAGGACTGTGGGTGTTAATCGTATTGAAATAAGGTGTTCTCTGTGGAAATATCGTCTTCTACAAGAAGACAAGGAGAGGGCTTACACCGAATGTACTGCGGACCCATGTAATACAGAACAAGGAAGAGGTGGAAAAGCAAATCATTTAGAGTGAGCTGAATACATCAGACAGTGGAAAACTGACAAGCGTCACAAGGGATTCTTCGAGATGAAGCAGAGGCCACGTCTAACCATAAGCTAAGATCTTTCAAGAAGTTAGTGGAATGAGGACATGTTACCAGAGATCTGGGAAAACAACGAATTGTAGTCATTATACTTAAAGAAAGTAATAGGATGCTTTGACCTACTGACAAGTATCACTGACATACATATCAGGCAAGGTAATGGAGAGAATACATCAGGAGAGTGATAGTACCAATGGAGAAGGTGTTTCATAAACACCCGAATGGGCCAAATTTTGTCTTACAAATAGATGGAGTTTCTATGTACTAAGCGTGAAGAAATGACAGGAAAGAGAGAGAGTGGTGTGAAATAGCGAGTATTTGGGACTGCAAGAAGCCATTTTAGAGTGTCTCACAAGAGATGAGTAACAACCTGTGGTGGAGGTAGGAATAACTGGAGATATGTACTAGGGTGGATCTAAGACCTTGGGAGTGGAAACGAGAATACGCTCCGGGAAGAGACTGTCACAGCGGGTTTGCTGTTATAAGTGTTCTGCAAATTGGTATTAGATCCCTGGTTATTTTTCTGTTACATGCAAATAACATACATAAGAAACTGAGTCAGATACATCGGTATTTGTGATGTAAATTTCTATTAATGTCCAACTCAACCAATGGAAGTTATAGGCTACAGTTGTATGTGATGTAGATTTGTCGGGTAGGTGGTTACTTGAGTTTAATCCCCGCACATGAGCACTGTGAAGAGTGGAGAAAGAAAGAAACTAAGAGGATTGGACGCGAGGAGAGTACTTCACTCAACGAGAAACACATAAGGATACGCAAAGTGGTGGTAGGGCACATCAAATGAATAACCTCTGCAGCAGTGCTCTTTTGGCGAGTCTATGAGTAGCTTTTGCAAACATGTTAGGACACCCATATGGAGTTTACAGTGGTAAAGAAAACGAGATGGGAAGAAAATGAAATGGAAATAGGAATAGTAGATGCGAACGTGTGGGTAAACATGGATAACTGTTTCCAAAAGCAGACGCAGCATTGAGGAGAGAGAGAGGAGAGAGTGAGATATTACAGAGGAGGAGAGTACGAGAGCTGAGAGAGAGAGAGAGCAAAAGAGCCAGAAAACATTAATGCATAATAAAAGAGGCTGATGCAACATAAAAGGGGGAAAGGCTTAAAGTCATCCCAACACATTTGCTATATATCATCCAAAGAAAACTACTAAATAGGGGATAATAAAAACCGAAGGAAAAAGGAGAGCCGCAAAAATACCGGAGTTTACCTGGGAGAGTTCCGGGTCAACGCCCCGCGGCCCGGTCTGTGACCGGGCCCGGGGGATCGGGCCTGATAAACCCCGGCTGTTCTGCGGGCTGCACGCAAAACCAACGTACGAGCCACCCCGGCTGATCAAAATACTTTATCTTTCCATGCCACTTGAACTCCCGGGGTCTGTTTAACCCCCTTATTGTTGGGGGCAGTTGAACATCTGGGCCCCCCTGACATTTTTGAAAGGTCTCTTAACGTGCTAGTGACACCCCTTTTCTTTGGGGGGATGGGGATCGTCGCCAATCTTTTGCTTTCGTATGAGTGATTTTCGTGGCAAATTTGGTACATCCCCTAGGGTTTTCCAGGTGTATATAATCGTACTCTCCCTCCTGCTTCCAGGGAATAAGGTTAAACCTCAAACGCTCCCAGTAATTTGGGGGTTTTATCTGTTTTGCGCGCCCCTGAAAGTTCTTGTACATTTTCTTTTCGGGCAATTTTCACCTCCTTGAAAGGGGCTGTTAGTGTGCAGCAATATTCCAGCCCAAAAGAAAAAGGACCTGAAGGTGTCATCAGGGCTTTCCCCCCAGTTTTTAAAGGGTTTTATTTTCCCTCCTGTCATTTTTCTGCAGATGCGATTTATACAAGTTATGGTCCTGAAGGTGAACCTCCGAATGACACTCCCCGATAGGGCCGAAATCTGAACAGATTGAAGTAAGCATCTCATAGGGAAACAGAGACATTACCCGAGATCCGAAGAGAAAGAGTTCACCATCCAGTACTAGACACAGTACACACGACAGAAGATATGAAGAAATTATTAAAAGTACCTTGAAGGCGAGGAAAGCTGCAATATCGTTCTGAAAGTACTGGGATTACCCCAGCAATGAAGGTTATGAAAATTGGGGAGGGGACAAAGACCGAAGAGAGTCAGGTTCGATAGACGAGGTTGAAAACTTTCTCGGGAAAGGGGACCCGAGAGTGAGCATAGCGCTGAATATATCACCTAAGGTGCACATCAACTTAATAACCTTAACAGGAAAGGTGAGTTGACGATTCTAACATTAACTTTCAGAAACCTCAGAATCATCCATGATACTGTATACGACATTTCGTCAGGCCCATCTTGGAGTATGGAGCCCAGTTGGAACCACCCCTGAAAAACCCTATCCCAAGAATCCGGGAAAATGCAAAGGTTTGCAACAAGAATAGTCACAGAGCCGAGGGTATGAGCTATCAAGGAACACCAAATTAACTAAAGCTGTCGACATTAGTTTTTTAGAAAGGAACATAGGAGACATAATAATGATGTAAACAATACAGGAATTAATAGGGTGGACAGACAGACTTTTCGATAGGCAGAAACAGGTACACGGGGGACACGGTTAAAAAAATAAAAAAAAAAAACACAGATCAATGAGGAAGTGGAATGTTTTATATAAAGTGGTAAAAGCAGAAGTTATACACAACTTTATGAAAAAATGTGTTAGCGGGTTTTGGTTTGTCAGGAAACAGGACAAGTGTTTCCTGACGCGGACCTCAGTCATATGATGCCCCACAGCTGGAGTTTTTTGGTAAATCTGTAGAGGGCCTTCCGCTGGCTTACAGGTCTTCCCCTTTAAAAATTAGGGTTATAAGTTCACGACGCTAGGAAAGTGTGAACCTAGTGGGGAAATTTTAATAGGCGGGCCAGGAGCTGAATTTGACCTCTGTAACACAAATTGGTAAATACAAAACCATGGGCTGTGATAAACCCCCTGCAACCACAATTTGGTGAGTATACTCACACATGCGCGCGCACACACACACCACACCCCACACCACACACCACACACACACACACAACCCACACACACACACACACACACACACACACACACAGCAATACTGGACCTTGTTTCACCTTGAGTAATTTGGACATCGTTTGATATCACGTATGAAGGCCCCCTTGAAGCAAGTGATCATGTGGTTCTGTGCTTTAATTACATATTTGAGCTACAAGTGGAGAGAGTAACAGGAATAGGACGGGAAAAAACCAAACGACAAAAGGGGGGACTAACAAGCATGAGGAACTTCCTGCAAGACATTCAGTGGGAGAGAGAACTGGCAGGAAAACCAGTAAAAAAAATTATGGACTATGTGACAACAAATGCAAAAGGGAAGCAGAGGAGAGGTTTGTTCCCCAAAGGGGAAAAAGAAATAATGGGAAGGCCAGAACGAAGTCCTTGGTTTACCCAAAGGTGTAGGTAGGCAAAAACTAGGTGCACTAGAGAATGGAAAAGGTTGCAGAAGAAAAAGGACCCAGGAAAATAGGAGATCAGCCGACGAGCCGGAAACGAACATGACAGAAAGGAAGGGAGGCTTAGCGACAATACGAAAATGACATAACATCGAAAGTTTAAGTCTTTTTCCCAAGCTGTTGTATAGCCACATCAGGAGGAAAGCAACAGTCAAGGACCCGGTAATCAGACTGAGGAAGGGTGATGGGGAGTTCACCCAAAAAACGGGCCCAAAAGGTATGTGAGGAGTCAAAAATGAGATTTAAAGAAGTATTTAGAGTGGAAACAGGTAGGACTCCAGGAATTCAGAACAGGTACACCAACAAGTGCTGGATGAGGTACACATAACCGAGGAGGAGGTGAAGATGCTGCTATGTGAACTTGATACCTCAAAGGCGGTGAACCAGACATCTCTCTGTGGGTCCTTAGAGGGGGAGCAGAGATGCTGTGTGTGCCAACTAACAAAGATCTTCAACACATCCATTGAAACTGGGCAACTACCTGAAGTATGGAAGATGACAAATGTAGTTTCATTTTTTAAATGAAGAGATAGACACGAGGCATTAAACTACAGGACCTGTGTTACTAACGTGTACAGTATGCAAAGTCATGGAGAAAATCATCAGGAGGAGAGTGGTGGAGCACCTGGAAAGAAACAGCGTATAATTGACAACCAGCATGGTTTCAGGGAAGGAAAATCCTGTGTCACAAACCTACTGGAGTTTATGACAAGGTGACAGAAGTAAGACAGAGAGAGGGGTGGATAGACTGCATTCTCTTGGACTGCAAGGTCTTTGACAGTGCCTCACAAGAGGTTAATGCAAAAAGCTAGAGGATCAGGCACACATAACAGGAAAGGCACTGCAATGGATCAGAGAATACCTGACAAGGAGGCAACAACGAGTCACGGTATGTGACAAGGTGTCAGAGTGGGTGCCTGTGACAAGCGGGGTTCTATAGGGGTCAGTCCTAGGACTGTGCTGTTTTGGTATATGTGAATGACATAACAGAAGGGATAGACTCAGAAGTGTCCTTGTTTGCAGATGATGTGAAGTTAATGAGGAGAATCAAATCGGTCGAGGATCAGCCAGGATACAAAGAACTGGCTCCTTGAATTTAAACCCTGTCAAATGCGAAGTTATGAAGATCGGGGAAGGGCAAAAAAGACCACAGACAGAGTGTAGTCTAGGTGGCCAAAGACTGCAAACCTCACTCAAAGAAAAAGATCTTGGGGTGTGTATAATACCGAGCACATCTCCTGAGGCGCACATCAATCAGATAACTGCTGCAGCATATGGGCGTCTGGCAAAACTAAGGATAGCGTTCCAATACCTCAGTAAGGAATCGTTCAAGACTCTCTACACCATATACATCAGGCCCATACTGGAGTATGCAGCACCAGTTTGGAATCCACACCTGGTCAAGCACGTCAAGAAATTAGAGAAAGTGCAAAGGTTTGCAACAAGATTAGTCCCAGAGCTAAGGGGATTGTCCTACGAAGAAAGGTTAAGGAAAATTGGCCCGCCTGACGACACTGGAGGACAGGGAGGGTCAGGGAACATTTATAACGACATATAAAATACTGCGCGGAATACACAAGGTGGACAAAGACTGGATGTTCCAGAGATGGAACACACAAACAAAGGGTCACAATTGGAAGTTGAAGACTCAGATGAGTCAGAGGGATGTTAAGAAGTGTTTCTTCAGTCATAGAGTTGTCAGCCAGTGGAATTCCTATAAAGTGACGTAGTGGAGGCGCAAACCATACAGAATTTTAAGATGAGGTTTGATAAAGCTCATTGGGCAGGGAGAGAGAGGACCTAGTAGCAATCAGTGAAGATGCGGGGCCAGGAGTATGAATCGCCCCCTGCAACCACAAATTTAGGTGAGTACACACACACACCCCACACACACACACACAACACAGAGGCAACGAGTAGGAGTTTTTTTGCAAATATGGGCAGGGGCCCAAACCCAAGAGCAGAGAAATGGAAACCAGAGAGCAAATAAAGCATTGCAGCGAATGCTTGGAAGGTACAGCCAGGAAGCCCTGGACGGAGAGGAAAAAATGTTGATGGCTAGACTTAAACACATGATGGATGAAGGATGGGGTAAAAAATGTTTCTAGATCTTCATATAGAGATGGAGGAGAAGATAAAAGAGAATATTGGAGTAGGCGAGGCTCAAGAGAAAAAGGCCATTGCTCCTGAGGAAGAGATACATCACCTGGAAGTTCTCAGGAATGTTGAGGACAAAAAATAGAGGAGATGAAGCGGGTTTTTGAGGTGGAGACAGTCAAAGTTCAACAGGTGTAAAACCAAATGGGAGGACAGAGGGGACAAACAAGATTTTCATAAAAGGGTTTTAGAAAACCGGGAGTGAAAGAGATGGTACATGAAGCAGCAAGACCAGTGGCTACAAATCACAAAAGGGAAAAGATGTGGGAGGAGGAGAGCATATCACTTATTATCCATGGTCTCTGGGAGGCTGAAAGAATGACATCTAATTAGATATTTGCAGCAGATGCAATGGAGGTTCATAACATCATTGAACATTCAGGTGCTGAGGATGAGGTTGCATATTTTTGAAGTATAGAAAATTACTCATGGGACAAAATATGATTGGTCAAACTGAACCCATCAGCAGGAACAGCATGAGATCAGATCTGCAGATAAGAACATTAGAAAGGAGGAACACTGCGGCAGGCCTGTTGGCCCATACTAGGCAGGTCCTTCACAAATCCATCCCACTAATAGAATATTTACCCTCATATGAACATAAAGAAGGAACGCTGTAACAGGCCTACTGGTCTATGCGAGGCAGCTTCAAGTCTCCCACTGGCTTAAGCCAATGCCTTGACCTAGTGAAGTCAGACACGTCACTTAAAGAGCACAAGCCTGACACCAATAGTCTCTCGACCCCTAACCCACCATCTTGCTCAAGCAGAGTAATTCTGAACAAAACTATACCCTGCCTCCCCCCCATCCTTCAAAAACCTACACTCCAAGTCTTAACCCCTACCACTGAAAAATACTTTCTCACAACACCCCCTCATCCTAGATCCCAATTCTCCTCATTCCAATCCCCCGTCCCTCTCATCCCATCCCCCAATCTCCCTTCGTCCATTCTCCCTCTCCATATTTCCTCATCCCCTCTCACCAACACCCAGAGGCCCACCCTCCCAGTGCAGATAAACCCCTTCAGTCATTATTCCACTCCAAACTCCACCTCCCAATACCAGTCATACACTGACACATGGATGGGCAAGAACCAGGAGAACATGACCCTGAAAACATAAAAGCAGTAATGGAAAGGAAATTGAAAGCGTGGTATATTAATAACGATGGGAAAACAAATAAGAATGGTGAATGAAAAGAGTGAATAATGGAGATTCTCCCAGACATTGTAGTAATAAAGACTAAACTGAAGGAGTTTTTTTTCCCAGGAGTATATCATTTAAGAAACAACACAGATAACAGAGCAGGTGAAGGAGTAGCATTGCTGATCAGGAACCGGTGGATTTTTTAGATGAACTGAATAAACAGAAAGGGGTCAAATGACTATATAATAGGGATACTCTGAACAGGGAAATCCAAGGTGATGACAGCAGTGTTGTAGAACCCACTGAACAGCAAGAGACCAAGACAGGAATATGAGGACAACAATAGGGCAATGGCGGCTACAATAACAAAGACAGCCTGAAGAGCCCACGTGAGCAATGCATAACTAATGATCATGGAAACTTCAACCATAAGGAAATAAATTGAGAAAGTCTGGGAGAACCAGAAACATAGAGAGCTAAGCTGTTGGAGGTGGCAATGGAAAACTTCAAGTGGCAACATGTCAGGGACACAGCTAGGCAGTGTGGAGGTGACGAACCAGCGAGGCTGGACCTTTTGTTCACCTGACACTGATGTAGGGAATATCAAATATGAAAGGTCCATTGTTGCTAGTATCCACACAGTACTGAGGTTCAAATACCTTGCGGAAGTGAATGTAAGGAAGAACAGAGAATATGAAGGGACAAACCTGTCTTCAAAAGAGGAGACTATGATTGTATGAGGCAATTCATAGGCAGAGTGCCATGGTAATGGGGCCTAGAAGGTAGGACAACAAATGAAATGGAGTATGCGGCTGGAAAATGTCGGAAGGCAGAGGAGAAATTCATATCCAGCAGCAGACAAGGCATAGTCAAGAACAAAATGAACCCATGGTTCGTCCGGAGGTGCAGGGAAGCAGAAGCTAAAAGTGCAAGAGTATGGAAGACATATTAAGCAAAGTATGCAAGAGAATAGGGCTGAAGCAGAAAATCCAGGAATGAACATGATATACCTTTGAATGGGCAAGAAGAAAAGTTGAATGACAATTTTAACTTAAGTTGATGTACAGCCACATCAGAAGGAAAACAACCGTAATAGCACTAAAGAAGGAAGGAGGAGAGCTCACTAGGACTGACCAGGAAGTCTGTGAGAAGCTGAACAAAACGATTTAGGAAGGTATTCACACTGGAATCAAGAACACTGCCAGAGAGTCAGAGGAAGTGCACCAGCAAGTACTGTAAACAATAAAAAGAACATGAGAAATATAAGAAAATACCGAATGAACCTCGGAGACAATGGCAGCAGAGAAAGTTTCTCTGTGGGTTCTGAGAGAGTGAGCAGAGGAACTGTGTGAATCACTAAGTCATGTATTTACATAAAGTACAAGCATGTGTTTACACATGCACCAGAATGTGTTTACACAAGCACAAAAGTGTGCTTACGCAAGCACCAGGGAGTGTTTACACAAGCACCAGTGTGTTTACACAAGCACCATAGTGTGTTTACACAAGTACTAAAGTGTGTTTGCATAAGTAATCGTGTGTGTTTACAAATACCAGAGTGTATTTATACACGTTCTAGGCTGGGTCTGTACAAATTCCAGTATGTTTACAAAAGTTCCAGGGTGTGTTTACGAAAGTTCTAGGTTGTGTTTACACATGAGGGAGAGTGTGTTTAGACAAGTTCCAAAGTATGAATATCAATGGCATACCGTACCGAAAAAGATGAATTATTAGAGACAAGTGCAACATCTGGGTATCTTTATTATGTAGACCAGTAGCTATCCAGTGACTATCAATACAATACAGAAGACTGAAGCAGGTGTTCAGTACCGTAGTCTTGGTGAATCTGGAACACTGGCAGGAATAAGTGGGCTTATATACTGGGGTCAGATGAGATGAAAACATTGTCACTGGTAGGTGGGGTTGCCCACTGGTAGTAGGTCACACCCAGGAGTAGGTTGTGGTGAAGTTTAATACTAAGATGATGGTGTGTCTGACAAGTTGAGCATCAATGGTACACAATGCCGACAAGATGATAAATCAGACACATGTAGACGTTTCGCCAACCACTGATATTCAACTTATCGGACACAGCAATATCATGAAAATCTTGGTACAGAAGACATCTCCACAACCTACTTGCTAGCTCCTGGCCCTGCTCCTGGCCCTGCTCCTGGGTATGACTTACTACCACCGGGGAATCCCACCTGCCAGTGACAATGTCTTCATCTCATCTGACTCCAGTATACAAGTCTACGTCTACCTGCCATTGGTCTACATAATAAAGATACTCAGATGTTGCACGTGTCTAATCTATCATCAAGTTCCAAAATATGCTTTGATAAGTTCCAGAATTATTTAACAAAAGTTTCAGAGTTTACATAAGTTCCAGAGTATTCAAATAAGTTCCCGAATGTGATTCCACGAGTACCGGAGTAAGTTTACACATGTTCCAGAATGTCTAAGTACTGGTCAACTTAGAACTGGTGAACTAAGTTAATATTGATGAATGTAGAACTTAAATAAGCGCTGATAAACATAGAACTAGACTAAGCACTGATAATCTTAGAAATGAGCTTAGAACTGGACGAGGATCTCAATTCAAAAGCGTAAATTATCACATAAATGAAAAAAAATATATCGTAAATCAGTCAGATTATATTTTAAATCAGTACGGTGATATTATAGTAAATGAGTAAGATTAAATTGTAAATAAGTAGGGTAATATTGATTTAAGATTATATTGTAAATCATTAAGATACTGTAAATCAGTAAGATTGTATTGTAAAACAGCAAGGTAATATTACTGTAAATCAGATTATATTGTAAATCAGCAAGGTAATATTACTGTAAATCAGATTATATTGTAAATCAGCAAGGTAATATTACTGTAAATCAGTAAGATTACATTGTAAATCAGTAAGATTACATTGTAAATCAGTAAGGTAATATTAAGAAGGTGCCGAGGTCCTGAGCGACGTTGGTCACATTTAGAAGAATCATTAGTGCCATAGCTTGGACAAGGTCGTATTAACTATGAATATTTTTTTTTTTTTTTATTATCACACCGGCCGATTCCCACCAAGGCAGGGTGGCCCGAAAAAGAAAAACTTTCACCATCATTCACTCCATCACTGTCTTGCCAGAAGGGTGCTTTACACTACAGTTTTTAAACTGCAACATTAACACCCTCCTTCAGAGTGCAGGCACTGTACTTCCCATCTCCAGGACTCAAGTCCGGCCTGCCGGTTTCCCTGAATCCCTTCATAAATGTTACTTTGCTCACACTCCAACAGCACGTCAAGTATTAAAAACCATTTGTCTCCATTCACTCCTATCAAACACGCTCACGCATGCCTGCTGGAAGTCCAAGCCCCTCGCACACAAAACCTCCTTTACCCCCTCCCTCCAACCCTTCCTAGGCCGACCCCTACCCCGCCTTCCTTCCACTACAGACTATGAATATATTGAAGCAAAAACAACAAGGGGCACAAGACCGTGACTGGAACCATACACAAATAACCCGCACATAGAGAGAAACTAACCACGACGTTTCGCTCCGACTTGGACCATTAAAACATCTCACTACTTGATAAATTAGACACATGTGCAACTCTTTGGGTATCTTTATTGAGGAAACGTTTCGCCACACAGTGGCTTCATCAGTCCATACGTAGGAGAAACTTGAAGAACAGGAGAAGAATGAGGTAATCAGTCCCTCAACCTTGAGTCGATGTGTTCAGTCCATCAATCTTGAATAGAATACGGCATATCAGCGGAGAAGCAGCTTATAAACCGTATGGCAGGAGAGGTGCAGCAGTCATAGGTGGTGTCACATTTGTTCAATGTGGAAGTAGGTCGTGCCCAAGAATTAGGCAAGTGAAGAATTCCTAAGTATTAAGATCCCAAGAAGTTGCAGTGTCTGACAGATTTGTAGATGAATGGTTCTTAATACTTAGGAATTCTTCACTTGCCTAATTCTTGGGCACGACCTACTTCCACATTGAACAAATGTGACACGACCTATGACTGCTGCACCTCTCCTGCCATACGGTTTATAAGCTGCTTCTCCGCTGATATGCCGTATTCTATTCAAGATTGATGGACTGAACACATCGACTCAAGGTTGAGGGACTGATTACCTCATTCTTCTCCTGTTCTTCAAGTTTCTCCTACGTATGGACTGATGAAGCCACTGTGTGGCGAAACGTTTCCTCAATAAAGATACCCAAGAGTTGCACATGTGTCTAATTTATCAACATGTCGGTTCTCTGAACCATTCATCTACAAACCTGTCAGACACTGCAACTTCTTGGGATCTTAATACTTAGGAATTCTTCGCTTGCCTAATTCTTGGGCACGACCTACTTCAACATTGAACAAATGTGACACGACCTATGACTGCTGCACCTCTCCTGCCAGGGCGACAGAGAGTGAAGGAAGGCGGCAGAGAGTGAAGGAAGGCGACAGAGAGTGAAGGAAGGCGACAGAGAGTGAAGGAAGGCGGCAGAGAGTGAATGAAGGCGACAGAGAGTGAAGGAAGGCGACAGAGAGTGAAGGAAGGCGACAGAGTGAAGGAAGGCGACAGAGAGTGAAAGAAGGCGGCAGAGAGTGAAGGAAGGCGACAGAGAGTGAAGGAAGGCGACAGAGAGTGAAGGAAGGCGACAGAGAGTGAAGGAAGGCGACAGAGAGTGAAGGAAGGCGGCAGAGAGTGAAGGAAGGCGGCAGAGAGTGAAGTAAGGCGGCAGAGAGTGAAGGAGGGCGACAGAGAGTGAAGGAAGGCGGCAGAGAGTGAAGGAAGGCGGCAGAGAGTGAAGGAAGGCGGCAGAGAGTGAAGGAAGGCGACAGAGAGTGAAGGAAGGCGACAGAGAGTGAAGGAGGGCGACAGAGAGTGAAGGAGGGCGACAGAGAGTGAAGGAGGGCGACAGAGAGTGAAGGAGGGCGACAGAGAGTGAAGGAGGGCGACAGAGAGTGAAGGAGGGCGGCAGAGAGTGGAGGAAGGCGGCAGAGAGTGGAGGAAGGCGGCAGAGAGTGGAGGAAGGCGGCAGAGAGTGGAGGAAGGCGGCAGAGAGTGGAGGAAGGCGGCAGAGAGTGGAGGAAGGCGACAGAGAGTGAAGGAAGGCGACAGAGAGTGAAGGAAGGCGACAGAGTGAAGGAAGGCGACAGAGAGTGAAGGAAGGCGGCAGAGAGTGGAGGAAGGCGGCAGAGAGTGGAGGAAGGCGGCAGAGAGTGGAGGAAGGCGGCAGAGAGTGGAGGAAGGCGGCAGAGAGTGGAGGAAGGCGACAGAGAGTGAAGGAAGGCGACAGAGAGTGAAGGAAGGCGACAGAGAGTGAAGGAAGGCGACAGAGAGTGAAGGAAGGCGACAGAGAGTGAAGGAAGGCGACAGAGAGTGAAGGAAGGCGACAGAGAGTGAAGGAAGGCGACAGAGAGTGAAGGAAGGCGACAGAGAGTGAAGGAAGGCGACAGAGAGTAAAGGGAAAGGGGCGACAGAGAGTGAAGGAAGGCGACAGAGAGTGAAGGAAGGCGACAGAGAGTGAAGGAAGGCGACAGAGAGTGAAGGAAGGCGACAGAGAGTGAAGGAAGGCGACAGAGAGTGAAGGAAGGCGACAGAGAGTGAAGGAAGGCGACAGAGATGAAGGAAGGCGACAGAGAGTGAAGGAAGGCGACAGAGAGTGAAGGAAGGCGACAGAGAGTGAAGGAAGGCGACAGAGAGTGAAGGAAGGCGACAGAGAGTGAAGGAAGGCGACAGAGAGTGAAGGAAGGCGACAGAGAGTGAAGGAAGGCGACAGAGAGTGAAGGAAGGCGACAGAGAGTGAAGGAAGGCGACAGAGAGTGAAGGAAGGCGACAGAGAGTGAAGGAAGGCGACAGAGAGTGAAGGAAGGCGACAGAGAGTGAAGGAAGGCGACAGAGAGTGAAGGAAGGCGACAGAGAGTGAAGGAAGGCGACAGAGAGTGAAGGAAGGCGACAGAGAGTGAAGGAAGGCGACAGAGAGTGAAGGAAGGCGACAGAGAGTGAAGGAAGGCGACAGAGAGTGAAGGAAGGCGGCAGAGAGTGAAGGAAGGCGACAGAGAGTGAAGGAAGGCGACAGAGAGTGAAGGAAGGCGACAGAGAGTGAAGGAAGGCGGCAGACAGTGAAGGAAGGCGACAGAGAGTGAAGGAAGGCGACAGAGAGTGAAGGAAGGCGACAGAGAGTGAAGGAAGGCGACAGAGAGTGAAGGAAGGCGACAGAGAGTGAAGGAAGGCGACAGAGAGTGAAGGAAGGCGACAGAGAGTGAAGGAAGGCGACAGAGAGTGAAGGAAGGCGACAGAGAGTGAAGGAAGGCGACAGAGAGTGAAGGAAGGCGACAGAGAGTGAAGGAAGGCGACAGAGAGTGAAGGAAGGCGGCAGAGAGTGAAGGAAGGCGACAGAGAGTGAAGGAAGGCGACAGAGAGTGAAGGAAGGCGACAGAGAGTGAAGGAAGGCGACAGAGAGTGAAGGAAGGCGGCAGACAGTGAAGGAAGGCGACAGAGAGTGAAGGAAGGCGACAGAGAGTGAAGGAAGGCGACACAGAGTGACAACACACTGACAAACCCAACATCTGCAGCTGGATGCTGGAAGTCAGTCTGCATGAATAATCAAGACGAGAGGAAAGAGAGAGAAACTTTCTATAATTACGTAGGCCGAGACGAGCAAAAACTTTAGGCCTACAGTCCTATGAGAGGGGAGGGGAGGAGGGAAAGAAAGGGGTGCGGGAAGATGAGGAAAGTAATGAAGGGGAAAGTAAAAGGAAAAACAGAGTGAGGTGCGGGGAGAGTGAGGTGCGGGGAGAGTGAGGTGCGAGAAGAGTGAGGTGCGGGGAGAGTGAGGTGCGGGGAGAGTGAGGTGCGGGGAGAGTGAGGTGCGGGGAGAGTGAGGTGCGGGGGGAGAGTGAGGTGCGGGGAGAGTGAGGTGCGGGGGAAAGTGAGGTGCGGGGAGAGTGAGGTGCGGGGAGAGTGAGGTGTGGGGAGTGAGGTGCGGGGAGAGTGAGGTGCAGGGAGGGTGAGGTGCGGGGAGAGTGAGGTGCTGGGGAGAGTGAGGTGCGGGGAGAGTGAGGTGCGGGGAGGTGAGGTGCGGGGTGAGGTGCGGGGGAGAGTGAGATGCAGGGAGAGTGAGGTGCGGGGAGAGTGAGGTGCGGGGAGAGGTGCGGGGAGAGTGAGGTGCAGGGAGAGTGAGGTGCGGGGAGAGTGAGATGTGGAGAGAGTGAGGTATGGGGAGAGTGATGAGTGAGGTGCGGGAAGAAGAATGGGTGAGGTGCGGGTAGAGAAAGAAGAGGCTCGGGGAGAGAAAAGCAAAAGGAGTGGTGAGGGAGAGTCTGGAAGAGAAGGTTGAATGATGGATGGGAGAGGAGAGTGAGAACAGTGAGAGTGTAGAGCATAATGTGGGAAAGGGTGAGTGAGTGAGCTGATGAATGAGTGTGTGGTTGAAACGAGTGGGTGTGTAGGTGGACGAGTGGGTGTGTGGGCGGGCGAGTGGGTGCGTGGGCCTGTGGGTGGGTGCGTGGGTGGACGAGTGGGTGTGTGGGTGGACGAGTAGGTGTGTGGGCGGACGAGTGGGTGTGTGGGCGGGCGAGTGGGTGTGTGGGCGGGCGAGTGGGTGTGTGGGCGGGCGAGTGGGTGTGTGGGCGAACGAGTGGTTGCATGGGTGGACGAGTAGGCGTTTGGGCGGACGAGTGGGCGTGTGAACAACCTGTTGATAGTTGTAATCATGGCGTCAATGATCCGGTCTCAGGTTTCCAACTTGTCTACGTTTGTTCAGCCAGGCTGTTGGTACATGCTACACGCATTTTCACATAGGTACCAAAGCCTGACTCATCTGTAGCTTTATGGCTGAACTTATCAAGTTCTATCATGAAGACAGCTGAAGGTCTGATGGTGTTTTCCCTTAAGTATAAAGGGAGGATGTTGAGCCCCCTTGAAGTCTGTAAATTTGATCAGCCTTCTGTTTGAGTACACTGGAACACTGCTTTTCATTGTGGGTATTTTGGATTATTTTTCCTTGTATCTCCTGTACTCGTAAGGAGCTATTTCAGTGTGTAGATTTGTAACCTGTTCCTCCAGTATTTTCTAAGCGTCAATTGTGCATGATTTCTCTTCATTACTTACGCTCCTACGTGTACAGTCCGAGATATTTTAAATACTCGGACTAGCTCAGGTATTTGACCGAGTGCACACGACCATTGAAACTTACATTCTTCAGATCTGTATTTAACCTCTCGTCCTGAAGATTCTTCTTATCCAGTCTACCATATTTTTTGCACTTGTGGTAATAACACCGCTGTGAGCCTTGTACGTAGCATCTTCCTACACTGTGTCGGGTGGCATGGTTGTGATTTTGATTGTATTCCAGTATGTATTTATTCAATATTGTAGAGCAATGTATCTTTAATGTTTACTCTCTGTATCACATTGTATTCTGCCGTCCAATGCAAGACTTGGCATACATCAGCTTGAAAGGTTTGGTGACTCTCCCATGGATACCTAAAGTACCCCGACCAGCTGGGCTATGGTTGTTATGTTAAATTGCGTGTGGTCAGCAGTAACAGCCTGGTTGATCAGGCCCTGATGCACCACGAGGCCTGGTCATGAACTGGACCGAGGGAGGCGTTGACCCCTGAAACTACCTCCAGGTAGATTCCAAGTAGGATGTCACATACGTATTTCACAGCTGGATCATTTGTAAAATATTAGCATGCACGAGTTTCACGTTTATTAATATTTACCAGAATGAGAAAGAACGATTTATTAGACAGGTGAGAACCCATCTGTCTACTTTCCCAGTTATTTGTTTTTCACGTCTTGTTAACTTGAAGAGACTTGCCGAAGACCTTTGCAAAGTCTGCATAAATCACGTCGATATTTCCTTCATCTTGCAGTGCGTCCAAAAACCACACTTACTCTAGCAGGAGTGAGAAGCAAGGTTATTTATTTCAGAAAATGCGCCAGACCCGCACGAGTCATAAAGCGATACACGCGCAAGCGAGACAATGGCGACCTGGTTTAAACCTATGTTGCCCTGTGTCTAGTGTAAATGTTATCATTCCAGTCTTATTCTCCAACACTCTTCCAAATGTTTCAGTCACGCGAGGCGTCAGTAACATAGGTTAATTAATTTTATCTTCCATTTGCATTACAGCCATCTGTAAGGAATGGCACCAGAAAGCTTTTTAAACAACTAGCAGGATGACGCCTGGGTGAACTCTCACTCCATAGTACATGAACCCTGGGAGAATTTTTTCACGATTTTTCAGTGAAGACTGAGTTGCATGACTCTGTCTGGGGACAGGAGAGTGTCAGTCTCAACAGCTGAATCTTCAGAGTTAAGCGAAATTAAAACTGTTTTGTGGCCACTTGCTCGGAAAAAATTGTGTTTAATGAATCACTAACACCCGCCATATTGTATGGTCAGTATTGTGTGATTAGTATTGTGTGATTAGTATTGTGTGATTAGTATTGTGTGATTAGTATTGTGTGATTAGTATTGTGTGATTAGTATTGTGTGATTAGTATTGTGTGATTAGTATTGTGTGATTAGTATTGTGTGATTAGTATTGTGTGATTAGTATTGTGTGATTAGTATTGTGTGATTAGTATTGTGTGATTAGTATTGTGTGATTAGTATTGTGTGATTAGTATTGTGTGATTAGTATTGTGTGATTAGTATTGTGTGATTTAGTATTGTGTGATTAGTATTGTGTGATTAGTATTGTGTGATTAGTATTGTGTGATTAGTATTGTGTGATTAGTATTGTGTGATTAGTATTGTGTGATCAGTATTGTGTGATCAGTATTGTGTGATCAGTATTGTGTGATCAGTATTGTGTGATCAGTATTGTGTGATCAGTATTGTGTGATCTGTCTTTAAGGTTCAGTGTCTTATGGTCAGTCTTGAAGGTTCAATAATGTGTGGTCAGTATTGAAGGTTCAGTATTGTGTGATCAATATTCATCATATTTCACTGTTGTCATCAATGAAAGATGAATCTCCCTGAGAGAGAGAGAGAGAGAGAGAGAGAGAGAGAGAGAGAGAGAGAGAGAGAGAGAGAGAGAGAGAGAGAGAGAGAGAGAGAGAGAGAGAGAGATTTAATTTCACGTGGGTCGTTATGATTTGTATACCATCACTAGCATGGTAAGGTCATGATTTTCTCCCTTGCTGCAACTTAATTATGGTGGGGTATTGTGATCTTGTGTCATGTGAGCGCATGTGTAGGTGGGTGTATATGGGCGTATATGGGCGTGTGGTCGGGTGAATTGAGGTGTGGGTGAGGGATGGGGTGGGGAGGTGAGTGTGGGTGGGGAAGTGTGGGTGTGGGCGAGGTGTGTATGTGGGCGGGATCTGGGTGGTGGGTGGGAGAGGGTTCACACGCCCGTCTTCAGACTCGATATGTTATTGATTTCTGAGGCAGAACCAGTCACCACCCCCGCCCACTCCGCCCACCCCTACCCGTGCAACCACCTTCACCCCCACCCTCACCCCAACCTTAAAACAAGCGTGGGGAGGGGGAGAGGAAGATGTGGATGAAGGTGATAAGATAATGAAATAAACAAGACAGTACCATGGTGATAGGCAGAGACAAATAAATGATAGGAAGAGGAATGGAGAGAGAAAGAGGAAGAGGAATGGAGAGAGGAAGAGGAAAAGAAAGAATACCATCACCAACATGCTATTACCAATACATTACTATTGTTATTATTGTATTATCATTACTATTGTTGATATTATTATTGTTAATAAGAAATCGTTAAACCTGTAATAATCACACGGCGCCTGGGGAGGTGGTGGGTAAGGGGGGGGGGGTTGCATTGATCACTTTCATTACAACGAAGGGAATAGGAATAATAATTATTATAATATATAATAATATTACACAAATAACCCGCACATAAAAGAGAGAAGCTTACGACGACGTTTCGGTCCGACTTGGACCATTGACAAAGTCACGGTATTGTGCCTTTTTTTATTTATAATAATATTCTTATAATAATTATTATAATTATTACAATAATAATTTATAATTATTATGATTATAATAATACATTGCTATTATAATTATAAAAAAATATAATAAATAATTATTATATAGAAATCCTCTTGTTATGCTGAGCATTTCGGGAAAATAAGGTCAATTTTGTCCTCAGGATGCGACCCACAAAAGTCGACTAACACCCTGGTACCTATTTTACTGATGAGTGAACATGGTGTCTTATAGAGACACGTTCTAATGTTTTCCAGCCGTACCGGGGGATCGATTCCCGGTGCGCTAGCGATCGATAGATGAAGCACCTAGGATCAAGAGCCCTTCACCGGCATCAAGGAACCTACCTTTAAGGGACAGTACGAACACAGTTGTCATCAGTATTTCTGACATCATCAGGTGTCGTCAGTCATCATCAGTCAGTTATTACCAACGTAATTATCTTCAGGAGAATTAGAAGCACACTATCATCAATACTATCATCAAAACACTATCATTAACACTATCATCAGCACTATCAATACTATCATCAACACTATCATCAACACTATCATCAACACTATCAACACTATCATCAACACCATCATCAATACACTGTCATCAACACTATTATCAACACATTATCATCAGCATACTATCATCAACACTATCTGTTCCAGTATTACCTTTCAGACCCACACGTAGCGTTCCAGCTGTTCCATAATTGCCTTCCGGACCTACAAGTAGCATTCCAGGTGTTCCAGTATTACCCTCCAGAGCCACAAGTTGCGTTCCAGCTATTCTAGTATAACCTTCCAGAGCTACACGTAGCGTTCCAGTTGTTCCAGTATTACCTTCCAGAGCCTCAAGTAATGTTCCAAGTGTTCCGGTGTTACGTTTCAGACCCACAAGTAACTTTCCAGTTGTTCCATAATTACCTTCCATACCCACAAGTAGCGTTCCAGCTGTTCCAGTATTACCTTCCAGAGCCACAAGTAGTGTTCCACCTGTTCCAGTTTCTCACACCTTCACTAGGGTTACTGAACATACCTCTCATCATTTTTCCTCACCTCTGATTCTCCTCGTCTTACCATCATTCTCGTCAAGCATCGCTGTTCAGTACATGACTCCCACTGAAACTCCTAATCTCTTACCAAAACTCTTGGTTCATCTTCTATTTTTCTTCTTTTCACTAAGTCTCGAGTCTTTTTTGGTTTAGTTTTTGTTTTTATCTTTATCTTTCTGTGCCCATTCACCCTCCTGGCTCACTTTTACAGCCCAGTGGTTAACGCACTGGCCTGTGAGTTTTAGGACTCGCTTGACATGGGTTCAAACCCTCACCCGTTCCCTGATTTGTTTGCAATCGTGTTACTGTGATTTCGTGAGTTACTCTTGTTGTGCCTCCGAGGCCAAAGTTAACATTCTGTGGATGGTTCTTCATCGCCCCGTCCCGCCTCCTTGTCCCATTCCCTTTAGCACCTCTCTTTCCTCTTCCCACAAACTTTCGCTCCTTCCAAAACTCTCTTTCCAACTTTTCCTTCCTGCTTTCCACGACCTTCCCCCGACCCCACCCTGCCCACCCACATGTTATTTGCATATCTCGCCTCTGGTTCTGATAATTTCGTAGCCTTCTAATGAAGAGTTATTGCTGTTACTGCCTCCCTTATTTCTTCCGTTTTTTTTTTCTCTGTCCCGGTTATCAAGTTGTCTTCAGCAGCACTTTTTGCTCCGGTTATCAGTTAACTTCACCCATTACTTTTTGTCCCAGTTATTAAGTTAGTTGGTTCCACTCAACAAGTTATCTCCACTAAACACTTTTCTAAACATTACAAGCCATCTGTTTAAGATATAATACATGTACTCTGGAGTACAGTACATATCCTATGGAGTCAGTAGTGGAGATAGCACATCCATCACTCTAGTCATCTTCTGCATCCATAGCGGAATACTTGCTGTTATCCCCAGTCACCCTGCTGAAGTCTACCTGGTCAGTTTTACAGATGTCATTTTCATAACTTCAACCCAACCTGTGTGAGGTAATGTGACGGGGAAACCTAGATAGCTTTTGTTCCCACAATAGAATAGAATAGGATGGCCGCACATTGCTGGCGTTTTAAAGTTTGTTTGTTAAAAGGCATTCTACGAGTGTCTGGCACTATCTGTACCCCAGGAATGTCTGTCAGCATCTGTACTCCAGGAGAGTCTGTCACTATCTGTACCTCGTACCTCGGTGACACTGCCTGGCTGAGAGCTGCGTAACATTTACCCATCCGAAATCTACCTTTCATTTACAATATATATTATATATTATATCATATGTGTATATATTGATTTATATAGATATTTTTATACATATAGATATATATATATTAATTACTGTCGAGATGTGTTTATAAAAGCGTATTTAGTACATGTAAACATACGATACCCAAGGAAATAATGTCAGCTTGACAATCTCCTATGTACAGTAGTGGAGAAAATTGTCATAGACGCCATGCGTAATGTTACCACGTGCCCATCTCCTTTTTTTTCTTCTCATAAGCTTCTATCAAGTGATATACGATTACAAACAGATTAATTTTCATAAATAATTGCCCATTATACGGAAGGAAATGGTGAATGTAATACGGCGTGTATTATAGTATTATAAAAAAATTTCCCTGTGGATAGAGCGGAGGTGCAATGTCCTTTACAGGGGGAAATACTCTCGCCTGCTCCGGCCCACTCATGCCGTTCTTCTCTAATTCAATTAACCCACAACAAGGGAAAATTAACAGTAAAAATCTGCCAGAAACCATGTATGAAGGCTTTGTGCTTTCTGAGGTGGCATGGACTGGGGAATCTGGCCTTAAGGTGTAATATGGCTCTCGGCTGGCACTGCCGCTTTCAGTATTATTACCAGCAACTCCATTTGATGGAGAAATGAAGTGCTGCCGACCATGCGTGAATATGGCTGCCTGGCCCGCGACGCTGACTGCTTCTCATACTCTCACCACTACTCTATATCTTATGATGCTTTATATTATACAACTATATTCTTTATATAATACTCTTGGGGACATGCTGCTGCTGCTGCTCGCTGCTGCTCTCTCTGATTATACAGCTAATATTATGTTACTAATAGCTACTTTTATGTTACTACTGCTGCAGATGCTACTACTGCTGCTCATACTAGTACTGCTGATGCTATGTGCTCTATACATGCTGATGCTGTTGCATGCTATCCTAATGATGCGTTGCTACTACTACTACTGTATAATTCTGCTGTTGCTACTACTCTGATGCTGTTGCGTACTACTACTATGATGCTGTTGCTATACTACTACTGCTTAATGCTGTTGCTACTATTACTACTACTACTACTACTGATGTTATTGCTACTACTGCTGATATTGTTGCTATTACTATTGCTGCTGATACTGTTGATTCTATTACTACTACTGATGCTGTTGCTACTACCACTACTACTACTTCTGATGCTGTTGCTGCTACTACTACTTCTGATGCTGTTGCTGCTACTACTACTTCTGATGCTGTTGCTGCTACTACTACTGTTGATGCTGTTGCTACTACTGCTGATGCTGTTACTACTACTGCTGATGCTGTTGCTACTACTGCTGATGCTGTTACTACTACTGCTGATGCTGTTACTACTACTGCTGATGCTGTTGCTACTACTGCTGATGCTGTTACTACTACTACTACTGATGCTGTTACTACTACTACTGCTGATGCTGTTGCAACTACTGCTGATGCTGTTGCTACTACTGCTGATGCTGTTGCTACTACTGCTGATGCTGTTACTACTACTGCTGATGCTGTTGCTACTACTGCTGATGCTGTTACTACTACTACTACTGATGCTGTTACTACTACTACTGCTAACGCTGTTGCTACTACTGCTGATGCTGTTACTGCTACTACTGCTGATGCTGTTACTACTACTACTGCTGATGCTGTTACTACTTCTACTACTACTGCTGTTGCTACTACTGCTGATGCTGTTACTACTACTACTGCTGATGCTGTTGCTACTACTGCTGATGCTGTTACTACTACTGCTGATGCTGTTACTACTACTACTGTTGATGCTGTTGCTGCTACTACTGCTGATGCTGTTGCTACTACTACTACTGCTGATGCTGTTGCTACTACCACTACTGCTGATGCTGTTGCTACTACTACTGCTAATGCTGTTGCTACTACTGTTGATGCTGTTGCTGCTACTACTACTGCTGATGCTGTTGCTACTACTGCTGATGCTGTTGCTACTACTGCTGATGCTGTTGCTACTACTACTACTGCTGATGCTGTTGCTACTACTACTACTGCTGATGCTGTTGCTACTACTCTATGATGCTGTTGCTACTTACTACTGCTGATGCTGTTGCTACTACTACTACTGCTGATGCTGTTGCTACTACTACTGCTGATGCTGTTGCTGCTACTACTGCTGATGCTGTTGCTACTACTACTGCTGATGCTGTTGCTACTACTACTGCTGATGCTGTTGCTACTACTACTACTGCTGATGCTGTTGCTACTACTACTGCTGATGCTGTTGCTACTACTACTGCTGATGCTGTTGCTACTACTGCTGATGCTGTTGCTACTACTACTACTGCTGATGCTGTTGCTACTACTACTACTGCTGATGCTGTTGCTACTACTGCTGATGCTGTTGCTACTACTGCTGATGCTGTTGCTACTACTACTACTGTTGATGCTGTTGCTGCTACTACTACTGCTGATGCTGTTGCTACTACTACTACTGTTGATGCTGTTGCTGCTACTACTACTGCTGATGCTGTTGCTACTACTACTGCTGATGCTGTTGCTACTACTACTACTGTTGATGCTGTTGCTGCTACTACTACTGCTGATGCTGTTGCTACTTACTCTGCTGATGCTGTTGCTACTACTACTACTGTTGATGCTGTTGCTACTACTGCTGATGCTGTTGCTACTACTACTACTGCTGATGCTGTTGCTACTACTACTGCTGATGCTGTTGCTACTACTACTACTGCTGATGCTGTTGCTACTACTGCTGATGCTGTTGCTACTACTACTACTGCTGATGCTGTTGCTACTACTACTACTGCTGATGCTGTTGCTACTACTACTACTGCTGATGCTGTTGCTACTACTACTACTACTGATGCTGTTGCTACTACTACTACTGATGCTACTACTACTTCTAATACAATAACTACTACTATTACTACTATACTGTTGCTGCTGCTAATACTAATGTTGCTGCTACTAGTACTATTACTTTTAAAACTACTATACTTCCACTATTATTACAGCTGCTGCTAGTACTGCAGCTGCTGCTTTTGCTATTAACACCGTTACTACCGTAGTTACTACTTTACTATCACTATTGCTGCCTGTAATCATTATTATAGTTAATAGGTATTGTGGTTGCCTGCAATAATTAGTTTTCTTTAAAATGTTTTTCGTAAGCAAGTAGAGAGAGAGAGAGAGAGAGAGAGAGAGAGAGAGAGAGAGAGGAGGGAGGGGGGAGGGAGGGGGGGGGGAGGGTGAGAAAGATTGATTAAGAAGGCAAGGGTGAGGGAGATGCTGGTGGGTGGGGGGTGGAGGAGTGGGTGGTGTGGGAAATGAGTGAGTTTTGAATAAGAAGGATTGGGTGGAAAAATGGGAGGAGTGGGTGGTGGGTGGAATGTGAGTGGGTGGTGAGTGGAATGTGAGTGGGTGGTGAGTGGAATGTGAGTGGGTGGTGAGTGGAATGTGAGTGGTCTACCTACGTGGAGTCTACCTGGAGTCTACCTGGAGGTCATTCCGGGGATAAACGCCCCAGCGGCCCGGTCCACGACCAGGCCTTCCGGTGGATCAGGGCCTGATCAATGAGGCTGTTACTGCTGGCCGCACGCAATCCAACGTACAAACCACAGCCCGGCTGATCCAGCACCGTCTTTAGGTATCTGTCCAGCTCCCTCTTGAAGACAACCAGGGGTCTTCCCGTAATGCCTCTTATTGCTGGTGGGAGGCTGTTGAACAGTCTTAGGTCCCGGACACTTACTGTGTTTTCTCTTAGTGTACCACTGACGCCCCTACTTTTCACTGGGGGTATGTTGCATCGCCTGCCAAGTCTTGGTTAGTGGAATGTGAGTGGATGGTGAGTGGAATGTGAGTGGGTGGTGAGTGGATTGTGAGTGGGTGGTGAGTGGATGATGAATGGAATGAGAGTGGGTGGTGAGTGAAATGAGAGTGGGTGGTGAGTGGAATGAGAGTGGGTGGTGAGTGGAATGTGAGTGGGTGGTGAGTGGAATGTGAGTGGGTGGTGAGTGGAATGTTAATGGGTGGTGAGTGGAATGAGAGTGGGTGGTGAGTGGAATGAGTGGGTGGTGAGTGGAATGTGAGTGGGTGGGTGAGTGGAATGTGAGTGGGTGGTGAGTGGAATATGAGTGGGTGGTGAGTGGAATGTGAGTGGGTGTGTGAGTGGAATGTGAGTGGGTGGTGAGTGGAATGTTAATGGGTGGTGAGTGGAATGAGTGGGTGGTGAGTGGAATGAGAGTGGGTGGTGAGTGGAATGAGAGTGGGTGGTGAGTGGAATGAGAGTGGGTGGTGAGGTGGGAGTAATGAGGATTATAGCAGTGTTAGTAACACTGTAGCAATAATAGTTGTAGTAGCTGTAGAAGCAGTAAAAGTGTAGTAGTAGTAGTAGTACTAGTAGCAGCAGCAGCAGCAGCAGCAACAATAGTAGTAGTAGCAGCAGTAGTAGTAGCAGTACTAGTAGCAGTAGTAGTAGCAGTAGTAGTAGTAGCAGTAGTAGTAGCAGTACTAGTAGCAGTAGTAGTACTAGCAGTACTAGTTGTAGCAGCAGTAATATCAGTTAGCAGTAGTAGTAGCAGTACTAGTAGCAGCAGTACTAGTAGCAGCAGTAGTAGTAGCAGTACTAGTAGCAGCAGTAGTAGTAGCAGTACTAGTAGCAGCAGTAGTAGTAGCAGCAGTACTAGTAGCAGCAGTAGTAGTAGCAGCAGTAGTAGTAGCAGCACTAGTAGCAGCAGTAGTACTAGCAGCAGCAGTGTAGTAGTAGCAGTACTAGTAGTTAGTAGCAGTACTAGTTGTAGCAGCAGTATATCAGTGGCAGTTAGTATAGTAGCAGTACTAGTAGTAGTAGTAGTAACAGTACTAGTAGCAGCAGTAGTAGTAGCAGTAGTAGTAGTAGTAGTAACAGTACTAGTAGAAGTAGTAGTAACAGTACTAGTAGTAGTAGCAGTACTAGTAGCAGCAGTAGTAGTAGTAGCTGTAGTAGTAGTAGTAGCTGCAGTAATAGGAGTAGCAGTTGTAGTATTTGTAGTGGTAGTAGAAGTATCAGTAGTAGCAGCAGCAGTAGTATCAGTATTAATAGGAGTAGCAGTCGTAGTAACAAAAGTAGAAGTAGCAGTAGTAGAAGTAGTAGCAGTAGAAGTAGTAGTAGTAGAAGTAGTAGCAGTAGAAGTAGTAGTAGAAGTAGTAGCAGTAGTAGTAGTAGTAGTAGTAGTAGTAGTAGTAGCAGTAGTAGAAGTAGTAGTAGTAGTAGTAGAAGTAGAAGTAGAAGTAGTAGTAGAAGTAGTAGCAGAAGTAGAAGTAGTAGTAGAAAGTAGTAGAAGTAGTAGCAGTAGTAGAAGTAGTAGAAGTAGTAGTAGAAGTAGTAGTAGAAGAAGTTAGTAGCAGTAGTAGAAGTAGCAGTAGAAGTAGAAGTAGTAGTAGCAGTAGAAGTAGAAGTAGTAGTAGTAGTAGAAGTAGTAGTAGCAGTAGAAGTAGTAGTAGAAGTAGTAGTAGTAGAAGTAGTAGCAGTAGTAGAAGTAGTAGTAGAAGTAGTAGAAGTAGTAGCAGTAGTAGAAGTCGTAGTAGAAGTAGTAGCAGTAGTAGTAGAAGTAGTAGCAGCAGCAGAAGTAGTAGTAGCAGAAGTAGTAGCACTGATAGTAGTAGTAGCAGAAGTAGTAGCACTGATAGAAGTAGTAGTAGCAGAAGTAGTAGCACTGATAGAAGTAGTAGTAGCAGAAGTAGTAGCACTGATAGAAGTAGCAGTAGTAGAAGTAGTAGCACTGATAAAAGTAGTAGTAGAAGTGGTCTTTGGTCGACCATTATTAACTAACATAATGGTTGCCTTGGTTACAGTCGTATATCTACACACAATGTTATCAGAGTATCTATCTGCTTCACGAACGACTGCACTGATTTTGCCTTCGACACCTTGAGAGAGCAGTCTGTGCCGGGGCTCTACGATTTTCGTAGAAGCAAACTTAACCTACAAATGTGTTGCATCTCTTGCCAGCTAGTTTTAATTCTTTTGCGATATCGAATAACTTGAATCATTCAATAATTCTTTGTGAAAGAGTATGATCAGTTCTTTGTATTCTTGGAGGGGAGAAGGGAAATGTTGTGGTATGTGTGGTGTGGAGATGAGGCAGGGAGTTTGTGGTGCGGATGAGCAGGGAAGAGTGTGTGGTTTGGGGTATGGTGAAGGGGATTGGTCAAATGAACGTTGAAGGGGAAGTGTAGAAGGAAGAGTGAGTGGGAAGAGGCTGGGGAGTGGAAAGCGTAGCCGGGATAAATGTAGTGGAGCTGAGGTGTGGGAAATGTGTTGTAGGATGAATGTGTTAATAATGAAGTGTGAACACATCACCTTCACCTTCAGGTGATCAGTCCCTAAGTCTTGATAGAAGGTGATCAGTCCCTTAGCCTTGATAGAAGGTGATCAGTCCCTTAGTCTTGATAGAAAGTGATCAATCCCTTAGTCTTGATAGAAAGTGATCAGTCCCTTAGTCTTGATAGAAAGTGATCAATCCCTTAGTCTTGATAGAAAGTGATCAGTCCCTTAGTCTTGATAGAAGGTGATCAGTCCCTTAGTCTTGATAGAAGGTGATCAGTCCCTTAGTCTTGATAGAAAGTGATCAGTCCCTTAGTCTTGATAGGAGGTGATCAGTCCCTTAGTCTTGATAGGAGGTGATCAGTCCCTTAGTCTTGATAGGAGGTGATCAGTCCCTTAGTCTTGATAGGAGGTGATCAATCCCTTAGTCTTGATAGGAGGTGATCAGTCACTTAGTCTTGACAGAAGGTGATCCGAGTGATGGATCAAACCATTACACTGTCTCCAGTGTAACACTGGCCTGTGTGTGAGAGCAACAAGGAGTCTGCTACGCCGGAGATCAGTTTTGTGGTGAAGAGCTGCAGGTGTTGGACACGTCTTATTTATCAACTTATCACCATAGTGTACCATGAATGTAATGAAGTGTGTTGGGGATGAGTGTGTTGGGGATGAGTGTGTTGGGGATGAGTGTGTTGGGGATGAGTGTGTTGGGGATGAAAGTATTGAGGGATGAGTGTGTTAGGGGATGAGTCTGTTGGGGATGAGTGTGCTGGGGTGAGTGGTTTGGGGATGATTGTGTCGGGGATAATTGTGTTGGGGATTGTGATGGGGATGAGTGTGCTGGGGTGAGTGGTTTGGGGATGAGTGTGTCGGGGATAATTGTGTTGGGGATTGTAATGGGGATGAGTGTGTTGGGGATGAGTGTGTTAGGGGTGAGTGTGTTAGACTAACCCTCCTCTGACTCCATCCCTACCCCTCCCTCCACTCCCTCCCCACTCTCCACACCCCTCCCCTCTCTCCCTGCTCCTTCCCTCCCCTCCCACCCCTATCTCCCTGCCCCTCCCCTTTAACTCTTTCTTTCCTCCCCTTCCCTCCCTCCATCCCCTCACACTCTCCCTCCCTTCCCCTACCCCCTCCCCTCCCCGCCCAGCCCAGTGTCTAGTTATCTCGGCATCGTTGACAGGGAGGGGATGGCAGGGGTGGGTGGCAGGGAGGGGATTTGGGGTGTATGAGGAGTGAGAGAGGGAGGGCGGAGGGGAGGGGGAGGGGAGGGGAGGGGTTATTTGAGGGAGGGGAGAGGGTTTTTTTTTGAGAGAGGGGAGGCGAAGGGGAGGGGTTGTTTGAGGGAGGGGAATTAGGAGGGGAAGGGTGAGGGGTTGTTTGAGGGAGGGGAAGGGTGAGGGGTTTGAGGGAGGGGAAGGAAGAGGGGAAGGGTGACCCCCTCACCCCCTGACCCCGGTGACCCTTGACCCCTGACCTTGACACCCTAACCTTGATGACCCCCTGACCCCGGTGACTCCTTGATTCCCTGACTTCTGTAACCCCAGTGACCCCCTGATCCTCTGACCCTTGACCTTCCTGACTCCAGTGACCCGTGACCCCAGGTGACCCCCCTCACCCCCTAACCCCCTGACTTCCTGACTCCCCTGGCTCCCGTGATCCCCTGACTCTATGACCCTTGACACCCTGACCCCTAACCCCGGTGACCCCCTGATTCCGGTGACCCCCTGACACCCTGACTCCTAACTCTTGACCTTCTAACTCTGGTGACCCCAGTGACCCCCCTCACCCCTGAGCCCGGTGATCCCTGACCCCGTGACCCTTAGCAACTTAACCCCAATGACCCCATGACTCCGTTGACCCCAGTGACACCGTAAACCCCCCTCACCCCGGTGACCCTGTGACCCCCTTCATCCCTGACCGTGACCACCTAAGCAGTGCACAAGGTCACATTAAAGGTCTTATAACCTCCTGAATTCAGGACACTTGAGGTGATTTTCTTTTGCACGAGACAGTGACCCCCATGACGTGTGAGGGTCATGGGTGACCCCATGATGCGTAAGGATCATGGGGTGAGTGACCCATGACGTGTGAGGGTCATGGGTGAATTACCCCATGACGTGTGAGGGTCATGGGTGAGTCACTCCATGACGTGTGAAGGTCATGGGTGACGCCATGATGCGTGAAGATCATGGGGTGTGACCCATGACGTGTGAGGATCATTGGGTGAGTGACCCATGACGTGTGAGGATCATGAGGTGAGTGTCCCATGAATGTGAGGATTATGGGGTGAGTGACCCATGACGTGTGAGGATCATGGGGAGACCCATGACATGTGAGAATCACGGGGTGAGTGACCCATTATGTGTGAGGATTATGGGGTGAGTGACCCATGACGTGTGAGAATCATGGGGTGAGTGACCCATGACGTGTGAGGATCATGGGGTGAGTGACCCATGACATGTGAGAATCATGTTGTGAGTGACCCATGACGTATGGGAATCATGGGGTGAGGGACCCATGATGTGTGAGGGTTATGGGGTGAGTGACCCATGACGTGTGAGGATTATGGGGTGAGTGACCCATGACGTGTGAGGATCATGGGGTGAGTGACCCATGACACTTGGGGATCATGGGTGAGAGAGTGACCCATGACGTGTAAGGATCATGGGATGAGTGACCCATGACGTGTGAGAATCATGGGGTGACCCATGATGTGTGAAGAACATGGGGTGAGTGACCCATGACATGTGAGAATCATGGGGTGAGTGACTCATGACGTGTGAAGAGCATGGGGTGACCCATGATGCATGAACATGGGATGAGTGACCCATGACGTGTGAGAATCATGGGGTGAGTGACCCATGACGTGTGAAGAACATGGGGTGACTGACCCATGACACGTGGCGATCATGGGTGAGTGACCAATGCCGAGCGGGGATAGTGGGCGTGGAGGTGGTGGTGGGCGTGGAGGGGTTGAGATGGGGGTTGGAAGTAGGGTGGTTGGGGAGGGAGATGTTGAGGGGAAGGGGGATAGGGAAAGTGGGTGGGAGGTTAGGTGGTAGGGAAGGGGGGGAGTGGGGAGGGGTTAGAAGTGATGCGGGAAGGGGGAGTTGGAATTAAGGGGGAGGGTGAGATAGGAGGAGAGAACAAGGCAAGATAAACAAGTTGTGAAAACATCAACACTTCTTATTCACTGATACTTGTGCTTCTGGGGAGGGGGAGAGGGGGTGGAGGGGAGAGGGTGGAGGGGAGAGGGGCGAGGAGAGGGAGGGGACGGCTGGGAGGAAGAGGTGAAAGGGAGGATGGGAGGGGGTGGGCCGTTGGGAGTAAAAGGGATATTGGGAGCGAAGGGGAAAGAGGGGTGGGAGAGAAGACGAAGAAGAGAGAGAGAGAAAAGAATGCTTGGAGGAGGAGGAAGAGCTGGAGGAAGAGGCGGACGAGGAGTAACAAGGACAAAGAAAAGATGTGAAGGAAAGTGAGGAAAAAAGGTAGAAGTGGGAAGGAAGGTCGAGCAGAATGGATAGGAAAAGATGGGGATAAAAGGGAAAGTTAAATGTCAGGGGATAACGGAAAGGACGAGAGAAGTATAAAAAGCTAAAATATAAGAAAAGACATAAAGGCTAGAAATGGGAGTGGGGAAAAAAATGAGAGAGTGTAAGAGAAATGTGATAAATAAAACAAATACAGAAATGGGGAGAGTAATGAGGGTCAGGCAGAGGGAAGGGACTGGGAGTAAGGCGGATGTATCAAAGAGATGAGTAAGGGGTGAAGGAGAAACAAGGAGTGAAGGGAGGGAGGGATGAGATGAGTGAGGGGGAGAGACGGGGTTGGTGAGGGAGACAGGTGTGTGAGCTGAGGGGAGAGGGAAGAAGGTGGGTAGTTGTGTTGGGGAGCAAAACACACCCCCCGTCATCTCTGGCCTCCAGTTCCGGGGAAACAGGAAAGGTCTGCATAAAAAACAACATTTGGAAAGCCTGCGTGTACCGCTCCATAATGAACACATTACCAGCGGAGAGGCGAGGCGACACAGCTCACTACCCGCCCTGGAAACACCGCCTCAACTGCCTTCCAGCTAGCCTACACCACAGTGAAAGTGGGTGTTGATGAGTCTCTCTCCCCAAACACCCACCCACCCACCCAGCACACCCAAGGCCTGGGTGAATCTGCCTGGAAGCTGGAGCCTGGCACCTCTGGCAACTGGGGTATCTTCCAGAGCCAGGCGGGCTGGGCTGGAACATGGTACAGTCATAAATCATTCCAGGACGCGGGGGCCTCAGCCTCCAATCCAGTTAGTTTTCCAGCCTCGAGATGGCCTGAATTTTTTTTTTCCTCTCTTCTCCATAAAAAAATGGCGACTGTGATGTGGGACACTTGGAGTGGCATGGCACGCGCGCACACACACACACACACACACACACACACACACACACACACACACACACACACACACACACACACACACACACACACACACACACACATACACACACACACACACATACACACATACACATCTCACCTCATGCACAAAGATCTTTTCTCCAAGACCACTACGTCATACAAACAAAAAATGGCGGAGGAGGGGTGCAGAGTAAGGGCAGGGAAGACAGGACGGGGGAGATAGGGGAAAGAGAGAGAGGGAAGGGGAGCGGGGAGGGGGAGGGGGAGGGGAAGGGGAGAGCTAAGCTGCTTTGCATGTTAAAAAAAACGTGTGTGGTGTTTGAGTATGGCGGTGGTGCGTGGTGAGTGGAGGAGGCTGGTGCAGGAGGGAGGGGCTGCTCCAGCAGTGCCACACGCTGTACAACCCCCTCGATCGTTCCAGTATGCAAATTGGATGTCGTAAAACGGCACTGAGGGGGGGCGCACACGACCATCTTCCAGGATCCAGGGGCTTTACTGAGCGACGCGACCGCCATCCTGGGAAACTGCTGCAGGTTTTATTCGTTGTTTACATACGTGATGTACATATTGGATGCTGGAGGCGAACCATTACTTCAGACGAGACCCACAACAATACTCTCCTCTCCACCCTAATAGACACTTCTCTCAACGTCAACACAATGATCACTGGCATGAGCAAGCGTTCCTGCCACTCCATGCGATGAAGCTGGAATACTTTGGCATAATTTGAGAGACTGAAAAAAATAGCTTTTCTCCTATGCGAATTAATGAATTTCTTCCACCACCAGAGGTATATTTCTCTCGTTTTCTGTGACCTGATGGTTTATTTCAATCAATATTTCAGGGATTAAAGCAGTTTTGTTTAATGATTTATAGGTTAAATGCGGTTGTAATGACCCTCGTGTAGCCGCTAAGCTTGAAACTTAATGTAGTTATATGGACAATGTCCAGGATATTTTGTTGAGACTACCTAACCTCGCCAGGAGCTTTATGAAGCTTTAATAAGGCTTTATCAAGCCTATGTAATATAGGCTTATATAATATCGACAAACAGAGTAAGACACATGTGCAACAGTTTGGTATTTTATTGATGAAACGCTTCGCCTGCTCAGCAGGCTTTTTCAGCTCTGATGAATGAGATATTTGTGTAACATTTGGGTATGTTTATGCTGGAAACGTTTCGGCAGCCAGTGACTTCAGTTCAAAGCAGAGAACTTGAAGATGCGGATGACTGTAAGGTAATCAGTCCCTCAGCCTGGAGTAGATGTGTTCAGTCCATCAGTCTTGATAAAAGTGCAGCATATTCGCGGAGATGAGGCTTATATACTGCAGACAGTGGTAGGCGGAGTCACAAGACTGATGGACTGAACATATCGACTCCAAGCTGAGGGACTGATTACCTCCAAAGTCCTCTTCATCTTCAAAAGTTTTCTGCTTTGGACTGAAGAACCTACTGGTTGACGAAACGTTTTCAGAATAAAACTACCCAAATATTGCACAAGTCTCTCATTCGAAACTGTCGCACATGTGTTGACGTTCCAGCAAGGACTTGAGGGCTGCCACATGATGAGTAATTGGAGAAGGTTGGATCATTGTACCTGTACAAAAGTGGAAGGGAAAAATCGGGCAATAATCTGCATGGCTTGTTGATCTTGATGATTGTTCCACAAGCCAGATGGATCCTAGTGTGTTTCACTGGAGCTGTTCCTTTCTCGAACTAGAGGTGGAGGTAATTAGAATGTGCCCATGAGCTATCAAGTCCCAAGTTCGAACCCCGCCAGTGCTCTACAATCATCATTTTTATATTTCGCTTTATTGTGAGGCTGTGAATATAGGAAAGCAATATTTAACAAAGACAAGGAACCAGCATAACTGCACTAGGTCACGTGACCTCTTCAACTGGAATAACCTAGACGTGAGTTGACTACCACCAAGGTGAGGTACATGACATCCAGTTGACTACCACCAAGGTGAGGTACATGACATCCAGTTGACTACCACCAACGTGAGGTACATGACATCCAGTTGACTACCACCAAGGTGAGGTACATGACATCCAGTTGACTACCACCAAGGTGAGGTACATGACATCCAGTTGACTACCACCAAGGTGAGGTACATGACATCCAGTTGACTACCACCAAGGTGAGGTACATGACATCCAGTTGACTACCACCAAGGTGAGGTACATGACATCCAGTTGGACTACCACCAAGGTGAGGTACATGACATCCAGTTGACTACCACCAAGGTGAGGTACATGACATCCAGTTGACTACCACCAAGGTGAGGTACATGACATCCAGTTGACTACCACCAAGGTGAGGTACATGACATCCAGTTGACTACCACCAAGGTGAGGTACATGACATCCAGTTGACTACCACCAAGGTGAGGTACATGACATCCAGTTGACTACCACCAAGGTGAGGTACATGACATCCAGTTGACTACCACCAAGGTGAGGTACATGACATCCAGTTGACTACCACCAAGGTGAGGTACATGACATCCAGTTGACTACCACCAAGGTGAGGTACATGGCATCCAGTTGACTACCACCAAGGTGAGGTACATGACATCCAGTTGACTACCACCAAGGTGAGGTACATGACATCCAGTTGACTACCACCAAGGTGAGGTACATGCCATCCAGTTGACTACCACCAAGGTGAGGTACATGACATCCAGTTGACTACCACCAAGGTGAGGTACAACGTGACATCCAGCGAGCGGGTATTTGTCCAATCACGACTGAAGGGAACCTGAAGCAGTGGACTGTCACACCCTTCAGAATTCTAATGCCAAGTCTTTTAGTGCAAATTATAGTGTTCATATTAACTTGCGTTTCCGATACTTTAAAGTTTGTAAGTGAGGTAGCAAGATGTGATTCATCAGTACGTCTTGGACATCAGTTTGAAACTGTCGGAATCTCGATATTGTAGTTACATTTGTGTACATGACACAACACTGTTAGTATAACCTATTCTAACATCTCATTTGTGTTCATACACAAGCTTGCTCAAACATCCACCAGTTTCCCCCATACACACCTTCTGTGGACCACATACACGACGATCCTCTCAACGTTGTCATTTGGTTTAGTTCCGACTCCGATACTTCATAATATATAGTGATTATATTATGCATTTTGCATCTCACTGTAATACCTATACATACGTTCTGTGTCCATGTATTCTTTGTAATGCTTGACAAAACTCCTGGAGAGCGACACGTTGCCACAATAAAATGTGTCATTAGTTGCTCATGTGTTCTTTTACCTAACATAAATACTTACCATTCCTTGACGCGCTGTTTACACTGAGATAAATCCTTATTTAATGTGTCCAGGAAACCAACATACACACTTGACATAACAGAACCAAAAAGGAGCGTCGCCTCACAATAAGTGTCGGTGGTGCGATCCCCGGCGTGGGTGAAACATTGAGCACGTTTCCTTCCACCTTCTGTCCCCGTTCATCTAGCAAGTAGTTGCCTGGGTGTTAGCCGACTGGTGTGGGTCGCATCCTGGGGGACAAGACTGAAGGTCCACAGTGGAAATAAGACAGACAGTCCTCCATAACGCACTGACTTTCTTGGGTTATCCTGGGTGGTTAACCCTCTGGGGTTAAAAATCCGTACAATATCTTATCTCTCATTATTATTTTTCCCCCTCAGAGCTTCTAGGATATCCAGCCTTCACGTCCTCGAAGAAATATGTGAATACCTTTCTGTTAGTCTCCTACACTTCACTCTTCACTTTATCACTGATTGCATAAAGCGTGCAATGCGTTTTCTCAACAGGAACAACAACGACTCAACAGAATAAGCACCTAACAACCTTATTACAAGTATATTCGTTCTAGCTGTGATAAACATATGGAAGGTAAGAGAGGCTGGTAGCCGGGTTAAAACAACTAGCAACTCTTCTCTCCTAAAGCCTTGGTAAGGGCAATGTGTCGTGTAAATATTATGCGGAGAATTCGTAGTATGGAAATTAGGAGGTGTGGAGTTATTAAAAGAATTAGAGGGCTGAAGAGGGGCTGTTGAGATGGTTTGGTCATTTAGAGAGGATGGATCAAAGTAGAATGACTTGGAGAACTTATAAATCTGTAGGGAAAGGAAGGTGGGGTAAGGGTCGTCCAAGAAAAGGTTGGAGGTAGGGGGTAAAGGAGGTTTTGTGGGCGAGGGGCTTGGACTTCAGGCAAGCGTGCGTGAGCGTGTTAGGAGTGAACGGAGGGTTTTTGAGACCTGACGAGCTGTTGAAGTGTGAGCAGGGTAGTATTTAGTGTAGGGATTCAGGGAAATCGGTTAGCCAGACTTGAGTCCTGGAAGTGGGAAGTACAATGCCTGCACTTTAAAGGAGGGATTTGGGATATTGGCAGTTTGGAGGGACGTCTAAACCGTCGTACATGAGCGTCTCTGCAAAGACAGTGATTATGAGTGATGATGAAAGTGTTGAATATTGAATTTTTTTTTCTTTCTTTTTGGGTCACCCTTCTTCGGTGGGAGACGGCCGACGTGTTAAAAAAATATGTATATATTTTCCTTTAATCACGATCTTATAAGGTACTATTAAAAGATTGTTCATTTATGAATATGAGTTAATATAATAAACTTATCTATAATATATAATATAATATATAAACTGACCTATAACAATAAATGCTTTTGAAGTAGACAGGAAACCTTAACAAATAACTAGGGGATACAAGGTACACCCAGGTACACCCTTGTACACCCAGGTACACCCTTGTAAACCCTTGTACGTCCAGGTACACCCTTGTACACCCAGGTACACCCTTGTACACCCAGGTACACCCTTGTACACCCTTGTACGTCCAGGTACACCCTTGTACACCAGGTACACCCAGGTACACCCTTGTACACCCAGGTACACCCTTGTAAACCCTTGTACGTCCAGGTACACCCTTGTACACCAGGTACACTCCTCAAACAAGCGACCCCTGAATCACAAAAGAACGACCCGTGGGGGAAAACTCAACCAACAGAGAAACAAAGACTTATGAAACATGGGAGTGTGGTGGGCAACCCCCATGTAAGGCACGAGCATGGGTGTGTGTGTGTGTGTGTGTGTGTGTGTGTGTGTCTCCATCCACGACCCCCTCCCCCTCAACCCTCACCCCCATTCACCTCCACCACCTTTTCAGAAGGACATTGGTATTTTAGTGGGTCGGTCGGCGTGTTTGCCAGGACTCAATCCCACCCTCGTTTCTAATTCCTTCAAAGTTTATGAGAAACCTCGCGTTCCATTCTAAAGTTGGATAACATTATTCTGGGCCGAGCACTCCACCTAATGCAGTGTCCAGTTGAGTAAATATGAGAGAGCCAGAGCGCCGGGCACCGCATGAAAGATTCAGATTGGGCTGCGGTGGACAGTTTAAAGGATTGGGTCGCATTTGCCCGCGTTAGTGCACTTGGGATGACAAAAGACGCTCACCCGGGAGGCCAGACCATGTCGCTTATTGTTGCTTATTTGGGGGAAAGGGAGAGTGTAAGCGAGAGGAAGGGAAGTGAAAGGCAGAGAAGTAAGAGGGAGGATGGAGGGAAACAGAAGAGAAAAAAGGGACGAGGGAGGGAAAACAAAAGGAAGAATATGAAAAGAGCATTGGAAGAAATGGGGAATGGAGAGAAGGGAATAAAAGAAGAAGTCAAGTGAAGAGAAACGATGATATGAAAGAAGGAACAGACAAGAGGAAGTAGAGAGGAAAGAGAATGGGGAGGTAGTGAGAAAAGAGAGAGAGAGAGAGAGAGAGAGAGAGAGAGGAGAGAGAGGAGAGAGAGAGAGAGAGAAGAGAAGAGAAGAGAGAGAGAGAGAGAAGCAGGAAAGGTAAGGTATCAGAAGCCGATGAAAGATACTGAGAGAGGAGGGAAGGAAAAGAAGTCAGAGACACACACAATAAAAAACAACTGCGAAGAGAAGAACTAGAAGAGAAACTGAAGAAATAAAGGAATAAGCGAGGGAGGAAAAACTGAAGCGGGAGAAGGAACATGAGAAAAGTAGCAAGAAGAAGACAGTGAGAGAGAGAGAGAGGCAGTAAAGTGAGAAAGAGAAGAGGACAGACTAAATGGGAACAGGTAAAAAAAGAAGAGAGAATATTAAGTGATTTGATAAGATGGGGGAGAATACGGACACGGGAGAATACGGACACGGGAGAATACGGACACGGGAGAATACGGACACGGGAGAATACGGACACGGGAGAATACGGATATGGAAAAATTACGGACATGGAAAAATACGGACATGGGAAAATAAGGCACATCAAAGAAATTTCAGGAAAATGGAGCACAAAGAGAAGGTCATGGAGAGGGTCACAACAAAGAGAAGGTCATGGAGAGGGTCACAACAAAGAGAAGGTCATGGAGAGGGTCACAACAAAGAGAAGGTCATGGAGAGGGTCACAACAAAGAGAAGGTCATGGAGAGGGTCACAACAAAGAGAAGGTCATGGAGAGGGTCACAACAGAGAAGGTCATGGAGAGGGTCACAACAAAGAGAAGGTCATGGAGAGGGTCACAACAAAGAGAAGGTCATGGAGAGGGTCACAACAAACAGAAGGTCATGGAGAGGGTCACAACAAAGAGAAGGTCATGGAGAGGGTCACAACAAAGAGAAGGTCATGGAGAGGGTCACAACAAAGAGAAGGTCATGGAGAGGGTCACAACAAAGAGAAGGTCATGGAGAGGGTCACAACAAAGAGAAGGTCATGGAGAGGGTCACAACAAAGAGGTCATGGAGAGGGTCACAACAAAGAGAAGGTCATGGAGAGGGTCACAACAAAGAGAAGGTCATGGAGAGGGTCACAACAAAGAGAAGGTCATGGAGAGGGTCACAACAAAGGAAGGTCAAGAAAAGGGAGCAGGAGGAGAGAAGATCAAGAAAATGTAATGGAAGAAACGAGAGGTAGAAGAGAGAAGACTAGAAGGATAGGAGTGAGAATAGAATAGAAGGTGAAGGATGAACACAGAAGAACAAGACAATATTAACACAGAAGAACAAGACAATATTAACAAAAACAACAATTAACAAACGTAATCATCGGAGTAACACGAAGGACAAAACAAATACAGCAATAACAGTGATAAATACAATAACAGTGATAAAAAATACATCAATAATAACAGTGATAAATACATTAACAGTGATAAATACAATAACAGTGATAAAAAATACATCAATAATAACAGTGATAAATACATTAACAGTGATAAATACAATAACAGTGATAAATACAACAATAACAACAGTTATAAATACAGCAATAAGAACAACGATAAAAAATACAACAATGATAATACAATAATGATAAATACAACATTGGTAACAAATACAACAGTAACAAAGATAAATACAACAAAAATAACAGCGATAATAAATGCAACAATGATAAATACAACAATAACAACAGTGACAAATATAACAATAGCAATGATAAATATGACAATAACAGTGATAACAAATACAACAATAACAACAGTGATAAAAATACAATACGAACAAACACATACAAAGGCAACGAAGACAACGACAATAAATGAACAAAACAGCAATAACAAGTATAATAGTGATAAATACAGCGACTAATGCAACAACGACAACAGGTAAAACAACGACAACAAGGGCAACAATAACGACAATAACAGCAACAGCCACTCCCCCCCCCACACACTACCTTCAACAGCGTGGTTTGATCCAGGTGAAGGATCTCGATACAAAGAACAGGAACCGTCTCCTTCCTTGGATCAGTCTTATTTACTCCTTCCTTCCCTTGAGCAGGAGCGGTATGACTGGTTTAGCGCTCCCCATGAATATATATACTACTATTACTACTACTACTACTACTACTACTACTACTACTACTACTACTACTACTACTTCTACAACCAGTTAGGTGTTACAGCCTCGTAGTCTACGGTGTTGGCCAGTCAGGTTTCATCTCTCTGGTCCACACAGTTCCAGTACAGCTGTGCACTCTAACCACAGTCAAATGAGGGTCCAGGACACACTCAAGGCGGGATTATCATGACTGACAGTCTTCCAAACGCACAGCACACTTACCAGTCAGGGTCCCAGCCAGGGGCCTGGTTGAGGGCCCTTGGCTGGGACTATCTCTGTTTCCTTCTCTCTCGATATATATATATATATTATATATATATATATATATAATATTATATATTATATATATATATATATATATATATATATAATGTCGTGCCGAATATGTAAAACTGGTCAATTAGCAAGAACTTATTTAAAATTAAGTCCTTTCTAAAAATTTCTCTTATACGTTTAAAGATATATTTTTTTATTAATGTTAATGTAAAAAATTTTATTTTTGCAATAAAAGAATCTTAGAAAACTTACCTAACCTTATTATAACAAGCGCAATTTATTTTACCCAAATCCTACTAAATATATTTTAAATACGTTTACAGTAATTGAATACTAAACAAACACAATGAAATATATTTTTTTCGTTAGGTTTACGATGATTTTGGCGAAATTATTGCATACACAAATTTTCACTTGTCCTATATGGCAAAAGGAGCGTTGCTATTTAAGCCAAGATCGCAAGTTCTGCCTATTCGGCACGACATATATATTTATATATATATATATATATATATATTATATATATATATATATATATATATATATATATATATTATATATATATATATATATATATATGTTGTGCCGAATGGGTAAAATTGGTCAATTAACAAGAACTCATTTAAAATTAAGTCCTTTCTAAAATTTCCTCTTATACATTTAAAGATATATTTTTCATTTATGTTAATATAAAAAATAATGATTTTGTACCAATACAACCTTAGAAAACTTACCTAACCTTATTATAACAAGCGCAATTTAATTTAGCCTAATCCAACTAAATATATTTTATATAAGTTTACAATAATTTAATAAACAAACACAATGTAATATACATTTTTTTCGTTAGATTCAGAATGATTTTTGCGAAATTATTGCATACACGAATTTTCGCTTGCCGTATTCGGCAAGAAATACGTTGCTATTTAAGCCAAAATCGCAAGTTTTACGTATTCAGCACGACACACACACACACACACACACATATAATATATATATATATATATATATATATATATATATATATATATATATATATATATATATATATATATATATATATATATATCTTTCACATGTAATATTCTATTTTTAATAATAAGTAAAGTTCCCAAACTTGTTTAAAATCTCATGAAGGTCTTGCCTCAGTAATAATCTCTGTCATCTTGTACTTGCACACATTAAAGCTAGCCACAACCTCTCTTTAAACACCTGCTAGCATTCCCCTCGTTCATTCACAGCTTCACAGTTGATCACAATCTTGGAGGTTTGATGGCGACAATAATCTCACTGACCATCATGTTCCACCACAGACATTACCACTGGTTTTAACGTTTCTTTAACACTTAGCTACACGTCCCCTATCTCTTCCTCTCTCTCTCTCTAGATTATATCAACACGTGAGCTCCTATCTGCAATGTTCTTTCTAACTCGCCTCTTTGTTTGTTGCGAGGGTCGAGTCTCAGCTCCTGTTACCGAAACTTAACCTTATAACACTCATCTTACATGTTTTGTGTTATCCTTCGCCGTCGCTCCCTTCTCATTTAATTAATTCCACTTATCGATTATCCGGAGGCTGAGGATGCTATTCCTAACATACCATACCCCCGGCCGGGATTGAACCCGCGGTCATAGTCTCAAAACTCCAGCCCGTCGCGTTAGCCACTAGACTAGCTAGCCACAATAAGATTCATCCAACTAGGTATATTTCTACACCATAGGAAGGTTAGCACAGGCACCTCTGTGACCACAAATGCAAGTTTTTACAGACGAATCTCCAGCTAGCGTGGCCGTGACGAACTCTAGCTCAAGTCCCTTCACTGCCGTCAACATGACTCAAGAAATCGTAATGACACGATTGCAAACAAACCATACCCCCGGCCGGGATTGAACCCGCGGTATGGTTTGTTTGCAATCGTGTCATTACGATTTCTTGAGTCATGTTGACGGCAGTGAAGGGACTTGAGCTAGAGTTCGTCACGGCCACGCTAGCTGGAGATTCGTCTGTAAAAACTTGCATTTGTGGTCACAGTGGTGCCTATACTAACCTTCCTATGGTGTAGAAATATACCTAGTTGGATGAATCTTATTGTGGCTAGCTGGTCTAGTGGCTAACGCGACGGGCTGGAGTTTTGAGACTCTATGACCGCGGGTTCAATCCCGGCCGGGGTTATGGTTTGTTTGCAATCGTGTCATTACGATTTCTTGAGTCATTCCTAACATCCTCGTGACTTCTCTGTTGTTCCTCATTCTTCCACATCCTCCCCTTGCGTACAGGTTATTCCTACATGCTAAATCAAGTCTTGGATTATTATCATGTTTTCTTGCAGGATCAACAACTTCAGCATCCATTTCTCACGTCTTACCTATGCCGAAGTCATCCCACAACCTTTAATATTCACTGATATAGTCCCACTCCACGAAGATGGCAGTAAAGTAATTGCAAAGAAACTATAGACCAGTAGCGCTTATGTCCCACATTATCAAGATATCTGAAAGGGTATTAAGAAGGTTTGCCAAGCAGTTGCACAACCTAGGTCAACATGGGGTCACAACAGGTCACTCCTATTCCTAACCTACTACGATATGGTTTTCGATACACGGAAGACAAGCTAAATACAGATGTAGTCTATACGGACTTTGTGACAGCCTCTGATAAATGCGACCATGAGGTAATTTCTCACAAAATGTACACGAGGAATACCTGGGATGGTGGCCAGATGGATATTTAATTTCCCATCAAACAAAACTAAAAAGTAATACTCCTTAAGGGAGGTTCCTTGACGCTGGTGAGGGGCTCTTGATCTAGGGAATTGAATCTGTGCTCCGGTTCCCTGAATTGAACCTGAATACCTTCCATCTCCCCACGTGCTCTGTATAATTCTACGGGTTTAGAACTCCCCCATGATTATACTAATAATTATAATCAAAAAGTAATAGTAAACAGAGTGAAATCTAAGGCGGCTACAGTGAAGAGTTCTGTTCCTCAAGGCACAGTACTCTCCCCACTTCTTTCTCATTCTCATATCTGACATAAACAGGGACATAAACCACAACACTGTATCAGTTTTTGCAGACGATGGTGATTATGAAAGTGGGAATCACTGAAGACACAGTGAGCCTCCAAGATGTCAATCAAGTCTTCCAGTGAGCCACTGACAACAATACACACTGACAACAATACACACTGACAACAATACACACTGACAACAATACACACTGACAACAATACACACTGACAACAATACACATTTGTTTCGTTGATGAAATAAAAACAGGATGGGAGCATAAGACGCACTCAAACTACTCAGTAGAAAGTAAGTCAAATGTGAGAAACCTGGAAGTGATAATGTCTGAAGATCTCACGTTCAAGGACTACAACTATGTTGTTATTTCAACAGCAAGAAAACTGCTACGCTGAATAGCTAGAATCTTCACAACAAGAGAAGCCAAGCTAGTGATGACACTTTAGATCACTGGTTCTCTCTGGGCTGGAGTCCCCTTGATGCTGGTGATGGGCTCTTGATCAAAGGAATTGTATCAGTGCTCCAATTCCCCGAATTAAGCCTGAATGCCTTCCATCTCCCCACAGGCGTTGTATAATCCCTACGGGTTTAGCGTTCCCCTATGAAAATATAAATAATTAGGCTGGAGTACTACTACTACTACTACTTATAATAATAATAATAATAATCATAATAATAATCTAAGCTGTGTACTAGCATCCACCTTCAAGACAACGAAATTGCAGAACTAGAAAATCCACAGAGAACCTTCACAGGTCGTATAAACTCAGCCAAGTACCTAAATTACTGGGAGCGCCTGAAGTCCCTAGAACTATATTCTACATGACAAACTACAAAGCAAGATTTAGGAAGGACTGATTCAGGACCTACACAATATAATGTCTACAACGGAGCAAAAGACGCTAACCAGACAGGGCAAGAAACTTCCAGTGCAAAACAGGGTAGCATTATGTGCACTGAGAGAGAACTCAATAAGTGTAAAGGGACAACGACTCTTCAACGCTCTCCCTTCCTGCATAAGGGAGATAACAGACTCCTGGCTGTCTTCAGAAGAGAACCAGACAAATTTCTCAAGACAGTTCGTGATCGCCGGGCAATGGTGCATATGCTGGGTTGCTGAAGGCAGGCACTAACAGCTTGATCAATCAGGTCAATAACAAGAAGGCAACGGCAGAGGAACCTCCAGAAGCAATAACTGGTAACCTACAAATAACTACATGGGAGGGGCAGTGTTGTGGGAGGTGGGATGGGAAGGTCAGGTATTGTGGAGGTGGGAAGGAGGGACAGGAGTTGTAGGAAGTGGGATGGGAGGGGCAGGTGCTGTGGGAGGTGGGATGAGAGGGGCGGGTGTTGTGGGAAGGAGAGGGGAAAAGGCAGGTGTTGTGGGATGGAAACTGCGCGTGTTGTTGGCAGTGGTAGAAGGACAGGTGTTGTGGGTGGTGGGATGAAAGGGGAAGGCGTTGTGAGAGTTAGGATGGGAGAAGCAGGTGTTGTGGAATATTGGAAGAGAGCGACAGGTATTTGGTTTAGAAGCAGGTGCAAATATTGTGGGTTGTAGGAAGGGATAGGTGTTGTGGGGGAGTTAAAGACAAATGTTGTGGGAGGGTAAGGGCAGGTATTAAAAGGGATGTAGGGAAATGTATTGTATAGGGAGGTAGGGACAGGTGTTATGTGGGGAGATGGGGACAGGTGTTGTGAGGGGAAGTAGAGGCAGGTGTTGTGTGTGTGGGAAGTAGTGACAGGTGTTGTGTAGGGAGGTAGGACAGGTGTTGTGTATGGGAGGTGTACCTGGAGAATGCCTGGAGAGGGTTTCGGGGGTCAACGCCCTCGCGGCTCGGTCTGAGACCAGGTCTCGTGGTGGATCAGGTCTGATCAACCTGGACGCACGCAAACTGACCTACGAACTACAGCCCGGCTGGTCAGGTACTAACTTTAGGTGCCTGTCCAGTCCCTTCTTGAAGACAGCCAGGGGTCTATTGGTAATCTCCCTTATGTATGCTGGGAGGCAGTTGAACAGTCTTGGGACCCTGACACCTATTGTGTTGTCTCTCGGTGTACTCGTGGCGCCCCTGCTTTTCATTGGGTGAATGTTGCATCTCCTGCCGAGTCTTTTGCTTTTATAGGAAATGATTTTCGTGTGCAAGTTTGGTACTAATCCCTCTAGGATTTTCCAGGCGTATATTATCATGTATCTCTCTCGCCTGCGTTCCCGGGAATACAAATCAAGGAATTTCAACCGTTCCTAGTAATTTAGGTGCCTTATCGTACTTATTTGTGCCGTGAAAGTTCTTTGTACACTCTCCAGGTCAGTAATTTCGCCTACCTTAAAGGGAGGCAGTTAGTGTACAGCAGTATTTCAGCCTTGAGAGAACAAGCGATTTGAAGAGAATCATCATGGGCTTGGCATCCCTAGTTTTGAAGATTCTCATTATCCGTCCTATCATTTTCCTAGCAGATACGGTAGATACATTGTTGTGGTTTTTGAAGGCGAGATCCTCTGACATTATCACTCCCAGGTTCTTCACATTATTTTTTCACTTTATTGTATGGCTAGAATTTGTTATATAACCTGATACAGTTTTAATTTCCTCAAGTTTTCCATATCTGAGTTGTTGAAATTTCTCTTCATTGAACTTCATATTGTTTTGAGTTGTCCATTTGAAGATTGGGTTGATGTCCACTTGGAGTCTTGTGGTGTCTTCGATGGAGGTCACTGTCATGGCAATTCGAGTGTCATCCACAAAGAAGACTCGGAGCTATGGCTTACATCTCTAAATCAGATATGAAGATGAGGAATAGATGCGAGCGAGTACTGTGCCTTGTGGAACAGAGCTTTTCACCGTAGCTGCCTCGGACTTTACTCTGTTTACTATTACTCTTCGTGTTCTGTTTGTCAGGAAGTTATAGATCCATCTACCAACTTTTCCTGTTATTCCTTTATCACGCATTTTGTGTGCTATTACACCATGGTCACACTTGTCGAAGGCTTTTGCAAAGTCTGTGTCTACTACAGCTGCATTTTGTTTATCCTCTACAGCATCCAGGACCTTGTCATAGTGGTCCAGTAGTTGGGACAGGCAGGAGCAACCAGCTGTAAACCCGTGTTGCCCTGGGTTGTGTAAATGATGGGTATCTAGGTGGTTGACGATCTTGCTTCTTAGAACCCTTTCAAAGATTTTTATGATATGGGATGTTAGTGCTATCGGTCTGTAGTTCTTTGCAATTTGCTTTACTGCCACCTTTGTTGAGTGGGGCTATGTCTGTTGTTTTTAGTGAGTGTAGGATGACCCCTGTGTCCATGCTCCCTCATGACTCCCTCACCATAGAATGCTGAAGGCACGTGACAGTGGCTTCTTGCAGTTCTTGATGAACACGGAGTTCCATGAGTCTGGGCCTGGGGCAGAGTGCATGGACATGTCATTTATTGTCTTTTCAAAGTCTTATGGTGTTAGGATAATATCAGAGATTTCTGAGATCACCAAATTTTGGATCTCGTTCCTAAAACATTCATTTGGATTGTCGACCCTTAAGTCAGGGTAGCGACTCGCTGAACACTGAGTCGTATAGGGACTTTAGTATCTCACTCATTTTTTGGATGTCATCTGTGTATGTCCCATCTCTCCTGTGATTCTTGTCTCCTGTAGGATTCCTTCAGCTTAAGTTCGATATTTGCTATTTCACCGACCAGTGCCTCCCTTCGTATTTCAGATATATTGGCCCCTCTCAGCAGCTCTGTGATTCTTCGTCTTCGCCTGCATAGGGAGCGTCTCTCTCTTTCTAGTTTACATCTCTTTCTTCGTCTTAATGGAATGTACTTGAGTTTATTTTTTCTAGGCAAACTTCGGATCCGTGTTGTGTAGGATATCTTCCCAGCTTGTTTCACTTAGGATATTTTTCACTTGTTCCCACTGTATGTTTTTGTTACTGAAATTTAATTTTGTGAAGACACCCTCATGACTGATTGCATTTTGCTGGTCAGGAGCCTTGTGCATGCATGTCTGTATCTCTTTTATGTTGTGATCTGAGTGTATTGTCTTTGATACTGTTATATTTCGTATCAGGTGTTGTGTGGGGAGATAGGGATAGGTGTTGTGTGTGGGAGGTAGGAAGGTAGGAGGTAGAATCCGACGATTGTCACATGCAGCATTCTCTGTCTGACCCAGCATTCTTCACCTGACTCCAGCCTATAAATACTCACGTACATTTCACCCAGGTACAACTGTTTGTGACTTGATAAAGCCCACTGTGTGGGCGAAATGTTGCCAATAAAGGATCACATTATACTGCTTATGTGTTTATATTTCCTTTAGCGACGCATGTTGTGGGGGCGACGTAGGAACAGGTGTTGTGGAGGAGGCAGCGATAGGTGTTAAGAGGAAGAGGTAGGGCCAGTTGTAGGAGAAGCAGGTACAGGTGTTGTGGGGGAGACAGGTACAGATATTGTGGGGGAGGCAGGTACAGGTATTGTGGGGGAGGCAGGTACAGGTGTTGTGGGGGAGGCAGGTACAGGCGTTGTGGGAGGTATGGACGGGTACTGTAGTCGAGGCAACGAGCGACAGGTATTGAGAGAAGGAGGTAGGGACAGGTATTGTGGGGAAGGTAGGGGCAAGTGTTGTGGGGAAGAAAGGTACAGGTGTTGTGGGTTAAGGCGTATAGTGGGGAGGAGGTAAGAACAGATGTTGCGGTGGTAGATACAGGTGTTGTTGAGGGGGATATGAGACAGGTGTGGTGGGGAGGCTGTGCATGGGTGGAGGGGAGGATGTAGGGCCTGGTGTTATTGAAACAGAGACAGGTGTTATAGGGGAGAATTAGGAACCCGGGTGTCGTGGGAAGGAGGGACAGGTGTTATGTGAAAGGTAGGAGCAGGTGTTATAGGGAGGTAGTGACAGGTGTTGTGGGGAAGGTAGATACAGGTGTTATGAGGAGGTAAGGATAGGTGTTGTGGGAAAATGGTACTGACAGGTGTTGTGTGGTGATGGTAAGATAGGTGCTGTGGAGAGGAGGCAGGGACAGGTACGTCAGGTGGTACGACAGATGTTTTGAAGAGATTGTTAGGGACAAGTATTGTGGGAAGGAGGTAGGTAGAGGTGCTGTGGGGGAGGAGGAGGGAGGAGGAAGGGACAAATGTTGGGGGATGAGGTAGAAACAGATGTTGGGAGAAGGAAGATACAGGTGTTACGGAGAGAAGGTAGGAACAGATGCTGTTGTGGGGAGGTAGGGACAGATGTTGTAGTGGGAAGGTAGGGACAAATGCTGCAGTGGGGAGGTAGGGACAGATGCTGTAGTGGGGACGTAGGGACAGATGGTGTAGTGGGGAGGCAGGGACAGATGCTGTAGAGGGGAGGTAGGGACAAATGCTGTAGTGGGGAGGTAGAGACAGGCGTGCAGTGGGGAGGTAGGGACAGATGTGTAGTGGGGAGGTAGGGACAGATGTTGTAGTTAGGAGGTAGGGACAGATGCTTGTAGTGGGGAGGTAGGGACAAGTGTTGTGGGGGAGGCAGGGACAGGTGTTTAGCCTTACCCAAGTATTACACAGGTGTGTGTGTGTGTGTGTGTGTGTGTGTGTGTGTGTGTGTGTGTGTGTGTGTGTGTGTGTGTGTGTCGGGCCTGCTGATATAACTGTTGATGCTGACTGTTTCTGCTATTACTACTGCTACTATTAGTATTACTGCTTCTGCTGCTATTACTACTGCTGCTATCTGTATAACCTCTGCTGCTGCTAGAGGGACTAGTACCAAACTTGCACATGAAAATCACTCTTATGAAAGCAAAAGACTCGGCAGACGATGCAACATCCCCCAGATGAAAAGCAGGGGTGTCACTAGCACGTTAAGAGACAACACAATAAGTGTCAGGGGTCCAAGACTATTCAACTCCCTCCCAGCATATATAAGGGGTATTACCAATAGACCCCTGGCTGTCTTCAAGCAGGCACTGGACAAGGACCTAAAGTCGGTACCTGACCAGCCGGGCTGTGGTTCGTACGTAGGATTGCGTGCAGCTAGCAGTAACAGCCTGGTTGATAAGGCCCTGATCCACCATGAGGCCTGCTCACAGACCGGGCCGCGGGGTCAACGCCCCCGCGGTATCAGTATTAACCATGTTACTACTATTACTACTGCTACTATCGGTATTATTCCTGTTACTACTATTTACTGCTACTATTTGCATTACTCCTGCTGTGAAAAGTGGGTTATAGTAAGCGTATATGCACCTGGAGAAGAGAGAAGTGTAGAGGAGAGAGAGAGATTTTGGGAAATGTAGAGTGAATGCGTGGGGAGTTTTGAACCAAGTGTGAGAGTACTTGTGGTTGGGGATTTCAATGCTAAAGTGGGTAAAAATGTTGTGGAGGGAGTAGTAGGTAAATTTGGGGTGCCAGGGGTAAATGTAAATGGGGAGCCTTTAATTGAACTATGTGTAGAAAGAGGTTTGGTAATAAGTAATACATATTTTATGAAGAAGAGGATAAATATACAAGGTATGATATAGCACGTAATGAAAGTAGTTTGTTAGATTATGTATTGGTGAATAAAAGGTTGATGGGTAGGCTCCAGGATGTACATGTTTATAGAGGGGCAACTGATATATCGGATCATTATTTAGTTGTAGCTACAGTTAGAGTAAGAGGTAGATGGGAAAAGAGGAAGGAGGCAACAACAAGTAAGAGGGAGGTGAAAGTGTATAAACTAAGGGAGGAGGAAGTTCGGGTGAGATATAAGCAACTATTAGCAGAAAGGTGGGCTGGTGCAGGTATGAGCAGTGGGGGGGGGGGGGGTTGAAGAGGGTTGGAATAGTTTTAAAAATGCAGTATTAGAATGTGGGGCAGAAGTTTGTGGTTATAGGAGGGTGGGTGCAGGAGGAAAGAGGAGTGATTGGTGTAATGATGAAGTAAAGGGTGGTGATAAAAGAGAAAAAGTTAGCGTATGAGAGGTTTTTACAAAGCAGAAGTGTTATAAGAAGAGTAGAGTATATGGAGAGTAAAAGAAAGGTGAAGAGAGTGGTGAGAGAGCGCAAAAGAAGAGCAGATGACAGAGTGGGAGAGGCACTGTCAAGAAATTTTAATGAAAATAAGAAAAAAATTTGGAGTGAGTTAAGTTAAGAAAGCCTAGGGAACAAATGGATTTGTCAGTTAAAAACAGAGTATGGGAGTTAGTTGATGGGGAGATGGAGGTTGTGGGTAGATGGCGAGAATATTTTGAGGAAATTTTAAATGTCGACGAAGGGAGGCGGTAATTTCATGCACTGGCCAGGGAGGTATACCATCTTTTAGGAGTGAAGAAGAGCAGAATCTAAGTGTGGGGGAGGTACGTGAGGCATTACGTAAAATGAAAGGGGGTAAAGCAGCTGGAACTGATGGGATCATGACAGAAATGTTAAAAGCAGGGGGGGATATAGTGTTGGAGTGGTTGGTACTTTTGTTTAATAAATGTATGAAAGAGGGGAAGGTACCTAGGGATTGGCGAGGAGCATGTTAGTCCCTTTATATAAAGGGAAAGGGGACAAAAGAGATTGTAAAATTATAGAGGAATAAGTTTACTGGAGTATACAGGAAAAGTATACGTAGGGTTATAATTGAAAGAATTAGAGTAAGACAGAATGTAGGATTGCGGATGAGCAAGGAGGTTTCAGAGTGGGTAGGGGATGTGTATATCAAGTGTTTACATTGAAGCATATATGTGAACAGTAATTAGATAAAGGTAAGGAAGTTTTTATTGCATTTATGGATTTAGAAAAGGCATATGATAGAGCGGATAGGGGAGCAATGTGGCAGATGTTGCAAGTATATGGAATAGGTGGTAAGTTACTAAATGCTGTAAAGAGTTTTTATGAGGATAGTGAGGCTCCGGTTAGGGTGTGTAGAAGAGAGGGAGACTACTTCCCGGTAAAAGTAGGTCTTAGAGGGATGTGTAATGTCACCATGGTTGTTTAATATATTTATAGATGGGGTTGTAAAAGAAGTAAATGCTAGGGTATTCGGGAGAGGGGTGGGATTAAATTATGGGGAATCAAATACAAAATGGATTGACACAGTTGCTTTTTGCTGATGATACTGTGCTTATGGGAGATTCTAAAGAAAAATTGCAAAGGTTAGTGGGTGAGTTTGGGAGTGTGTGTAAAGGTAGAAAGTTGAAAGTGAACATAGAAAAGAGTAAGGTGATGAGGGTATCAAATCATTTAGATAAAGAAAAATTGGATATCAAATTGGGGAGGAGGAGTATGGAAGAAGTGAATGTTTTCAGATACTTGGGAGTTGACGTGTCGGCGGATGGATTAATGAAAGATTAGGTTAATCATAGAATTGATGAGGGAAAAAAGGTGAGTGGTGCGTTGAGGTATATGTGGAGGCAAAAAACATCTATGGAGGCAAAGAAGGGAATGTATGAAAGTATAGTAGTACCAACACTCTTATATGGGTGTGAAGCTTGGGTTGTAAATGCTGCAGCGAGGAGGCGGTTGGAGGCAGTGGAGATGGCCTGTCTAAGGGCAATGTGTGGTGTAAATATTATGCAGGAATTTCGGAGTGTGGAAATTAGGAGGTGTGGAGTTAATAAAAGCATTAGTCAGAGGGCTGAAGAGGGGTTGTTGAGGTGGTTTGGTCACTTCGAGAGAATGGATCAAAGTAGAATGACATGGAGAGCATTTAAATCTGTAGGGGAAGGAAGGCTGGGTAGGGGTCGTCCTCGAAAAGGTTGGAAGGAAGGGGTAAGGGAGGTTTTGTGGGCGAGGGGCTTGGACTTCCAGCAGGCGTGCGTGAGCGTGTTCGATAGGAGTGAATGGAGACGAATGTTATTTGGGACCTGACGATCTGTTGGAGTGTGAGCAGGGTAATATTTAATGAAGGGATTCAGGGAAACCGGTTATTTTTATATAGCCGGACTTGAGTCCTGGAAATGGGAAGTACAATGCCTGCACTTTAAAGGAAGGGTTCGGGATATTGGCAGTTTGGAGGGATATGTTGTGTATCTTTATACGTATATACTTCTAAACTGTTGCGTTCTGAGCACCTCTGCAAAAACAGTGATTATATGTGAGTGAGGTGAAAGAGTTGAATGATGAAAATATTTTCTTTTTGGGGGATTTTGTTTCTTTTTGGGTCACCCTGCCTCGGTGGGAGACGGCCGACTTGTTGAAAGAAAAAAAAAACTTCTACTATCACTATTACTCCTGCTGCTGCTTCAACTGTTACTACTGCTACTATCCGTATTACCCCTGCTACTGCTGCAACTATTGTTGTTGCTATTGTCAGTATTTCTTCTGCTGTTGCTTCTACTATTATTACCGCTTTATAAGTACTGTAAGATCACCCCTGCTTCAGAGCGCAGGTATTGTACTTCCCACCTCCAGTACTGTAACATCACTACCCCTGCTTCACAGCGCAGGTATTGTACTTCCCACCTCCAGTACTGTAACATCACCACCCCTGCTTCAGAGTGCAGGTATTGTACTTCCCACCTCCAGTACTGTAACATCACCACCCCTACTTCAGAGCGCAGGTATTGTACTTCCCACCTCCAGTACTGTAACATCACCACCCCTGCTTCAGAGTGCAGGTACTGTACTTCCCACCTCCAGTACTGTAACATCACCACCCCTGCTTCAGAGTGCAGGTACTGTACTTCCCACCTCCAGTACTGTAACATCACCACCCCTGCTTCAGAGCGCAGGTATTGTACTTCTCACCTCCAGTACTGTAACATCACCACCCCTACTTCAGAGTGCAGGTATTGTGCTTCCCACCTCCAGTACTGTAACATCACCACCCCTACTTCAGAGTGCAGGTATTGTACTTCCCACCTCCAGTACTGTAATATCACCACCCTTGCTTCAGAGCGCAGGTACTATACTTCCCACCTCCAGTACTGTAACATCACCACCCCTACTTCAGAGTGCAGGTATTGTACTTCCCACCACCAGTACTGTAACATCATCACCCCTGCTTCAGCGTGCAGGTACTGTACTTCCCATCTCCAGTACTGTAACATCACCACCTCTGCTTCTTTTCTACGTACACTCAAATTTATCCACCATCCTTTGCAACTTGTCTTCAGAATCTCACAAATAAACTGTCATCGGTCAAGGGTAACTGGGACAATTTCCTGTTTGTATTAGATGGAGTGTATTTTTAATCCCACTACACTCCTAATATCTCACTTTCACTTTCTTACAATTCCACAAAAATATGTTGAACAGTGTGGTGGCATTACACATTTCCGTTAGACTACTTTGCGGGGCAATAATCTCCTCCTCTCTTCTCCTCTTCTCTCTCTGTCTCTTCTCGTCTGCTCTCGCTCATCTCTGTCTCTCTCTGTCTCTCTCTCTCTCTCTCTTCTCTCTCTCTCTTCTTCTCTCTCTCTCTCTCTTCTTCTAAATACATTAATATAAGCCTCACTTTCCGTATAACAGCCCTTTAGCGTTCTTAAAAGCCTACCATCCATTCAATATACTTGCAACCTCTACCACATTGTTCCCCTTTTCCAGCCTATCATGTACCTTAGTAATAAAGGTAGAGAGCGAAACGTTGCCACAATAAAATGTCACATTAGTTGCCATGTGTCCTTTTGCCTAACAAATCGTATGCCTACAAACCATACCACGGGCGGGGATAGAACCCGCGATCAGAGAGTCTCAAAGCTCCAGACCGTCGCGTTAGCCACTGGAGTCATGTTAACGGCTTTGAGGGGACTTGAGCTAGAGTTCGTCACGGCCACGTTAGCTGGAGATTCGTCTGTAAAAAGTTGCATTTGTGGTCACAGTGGTGCCTGTGCTAACCTTCCTATGGTGTAGAAATATACCTAGTTGTGCGAATCTTACTGTGGCTAGCTGGTCTGGAGTTTTGAGACTCTGATCGCGGGTTCTATCCCCGCCCGTGGTATGGTTTGTTTGCAATCTTGTCATTACGATTTCGTGAGTCAAATCATATGCCTATTCTAAATCTATAAATGCTTCTGAAAGTTCCTTAACTTTATCTGTTGCAGCGTTAACACTTGGTCTGTACATCCCCTACCCTTCCTACATCCTCCTTATTCTACTACCCAACGTGCTGTCTCTCTTATCCCTAACCTTTAAGTAATATTGTTACCAAACACTTTACCCGGTGCTCAACAGATTTATTCTTTTACAGTCCGTATACTCTTGTCCTCTTTTCCTTCGTACAGAGGAACTATACATGCTCTCTTTCAGTACCTTTGCTTCTTTCGTTCATATATCGCGTGAAAACACCAGCCACTCCCACCTGTTTTTAACATCTGTCTTAATGCGGCATCTTCCAGTAGCTTTATCCATTTTCACCTCTGGATCTTCCTTACTCTTATATAGAGGCTATTCCACCCTACCTAATGTGTGAAATCATTGCCTCTCTTCGATCATCAGCATTCAACAACTCTTCCTGTCCGGTACCTTCACTTTCCTTTAATTAACATTCTCCCTCTCTCGTCTTTATTTGCCAAGTCCAGTGGCTCTTTTCTTTGCTTATTATTCTCTCTCGAAAAATGTTTGTTATTCTTAGCAAAATTTCCTGACCAAGACTAACCTGTCCTGTTATTTTGCACGCCCTCACCCCCTCTTTTAACTTTTCTTTTCGTTTCCATATACTCTCTCTTTCTTCCATCATCTGCACATTGTAAAAATCTCTCACCTGATCATTGTAACAATCTCTCGCTTGATCATTGTAACAATCTCTCACTTCATCATTGTAACAATCTCTCGCTTGATCATTGTAACAATCTCTCACTGATCATTATAACAATCTCTCGCTTGATCATTGTAACAATCTCTCGCTTGATCATTGTAACAATCTCTCGCTTGATCATTGTAACAATCTCTCACTTGATCATTGTAACAATCTTTCCCTCATCATTCCACCCATACTTACCCTCCTATACCTACAAACATTTATCAGTTTAACACAGCCCTCTTACCTATATCTCAGTCTTCTTCGACCTCCTCTCATTACCTACATTCTCTTCTCTTCATCTTCTCCTAAACGTCTCCCTGAGTACATTAATTTTTTTGCATCAGAAAAAGAGGGAGAATATTTTACCGCATCTTTGCTGTCATACTTCAGATTCTCAACAGTTTACTCTTGCATCAGCACTTGGCCGAACTGAAGGCGTCTTTCCAGCAGCTCTGAAGTTTCTTATACACAAGAATCACTATTTTGGACAGCATAACACACATATTAGAAGGCTAAAGACAGCATTGTGCATTATTTTTAGCATAGCAATAACGTACAAATACTTCAGAGTATAATGGAACAAAAGTATTGTAAATGAATAATTGGAAGACAAGGTAGCAATCTTATTTACGTTCAAGCAACACTTTGTATCATAATATACAAAGTTAATATGTCTTTATTGGTATGTAACAAAGAACTGTAACATGGTTAGCGAACAACAGTACTGGCACGAAGTTATATTTATGGAGAAAGAGACACTGCTGTCAGTTAAATATAACAGTGCATCACCACACAATACTCTTGTTATAAATTTACCAGATTTGTTGCATATTTAGTGTGCAATTTGGAGCATTCATGGAGGTGGGTGATGGATGGCAGAGTCATCAGACAGGTGGGTGGTGGATGGCAGAGTCATCAGACAGGTGGGTGGTGGATGGCAGAGTCATCAGACAGGTGGGTGATGGATGGCAGAGTCATCAGACAGGTGGGTTATGGATGGCAGAGTCATCAGACAGGTGGGTGGTGGATGGCAGAGTCATCAGACAGGTGGGTGGGTGGAATGGCAGAGTCATCAGACAGGTGAGTGATGGATGGAGAGATCATCAGACAGGTGAGTGATGGATGGCAGAGTCATCAGACAGGTGGGTTATGGATGGCAGAGTCATCAGACAGGTGGTTATGGATGGCAGAGTCATCAGACAGGTGGGGTGGTGGATGGCAGAGTCATCAGACAGGTGGGTGATGGATGGCAGAGTCATCAGAAGGTGGGTGATGGATGGCAGAGTCATCAGACAGGTGGGTGATGGATGGCAGAGTCATCAGACAGGTGGGTGATGGATGGCAGAGTCATCAGACAGGTGAGTGATGGATGGCAGTCATCAGACAGGTGGATGATGGATGGCAGAGTCATCAGACAGGTGGGTGATGAGTGACAGTGTGGACGAGTGGAAAATAATTAATTCTGGTTAAAATTAGACACATGCAACACTGGTTATCTTTATTGTGGAAACGTTTCGCCACACAGTGACTTCATCAGTCCAATACAAAGAAGAATGGTGAGATCAGAAGGAGTTAAGGTAATCAGTCCCACTCTGTGGCGAAACGTTTCCACAGTGAAGATGCCTAGGTGTTGCACATGTGCCTGATTTATCAACTTGTCTGTTCTCTGAACCATTTACCCACAATTCTGGCTATACAGTAACACGGTCAAACATGAGTGAGAGGGGTTGGATCTGTCTGGGACTTGTACATGAGTTAATAGCGTTATCAAAGCCTATTATACCACGGGCGGGGATAGAACCCGCGATCAGAGTCATAAAACTCAGAGCGACGCGCTAGCCACTGGCCACTGGCCAGTTTGTGGGTTTGTGTATGAGAAGGACTTGCCTAGTATGGCAGAAGCAGTAGAGATGTAAAGATGATGTCATCAGCCTTGAAGACTCTTCTGTACTTGTCTGAAGAAGTCTACTGTGTAGGTGAAACGTTTCGGAACAACCTGACTGTTGCACATGTGTCTTACTTATGAACCTGTCGATATTGTAAATCATTTTAATATTCACAAGAGGTTGTCATCAGCACATCTCATAGGGAGAAATTTTGGATATAAACACTAGGAAAATTGTAGGACCTCACCACTTTGACTATATTGTCCAATGCTGGTCCATAAACTCCACAGATGCGTCACTGGACAAGTATCCTCACCATGTGCCAGATCAGCCAGGCTGTGATGTGTGCGGCAGCGGGCCAACATCAGCTTGGTTGGCCAAGAACCATACAAGCCTGACCCAAGGCCGGGTTCTGGGAGTAGAAAAGCTCTCGGAACTCGTGAAAGGTACATTAAAGGTATATCATTTTATTGAGAAAACTTCTCGTCCAGCAGAGATTTTTATTAATTCTCAGTTGATAAAGTCTCTAATGGACGAAACATTGACTTATTCAATACAATAGACCGCATATTGCGTTTTGCTCTCAACAAAAGTAGATAAGCTGGATAGGCTCCACAGAAGAGGGCAGCGCTATATGGCCCTAGTGGGTTTAGCTCTTCTTTTTGATTGTAATAGTAATCCATAGAAGAGGTACAAGTCTTGGTCCTTCGTTAAGACAAACTTCTCGAAGAAAACTCGAAGAAATTAATCTGTTTTTTTTGACATAATAAAGTTTAATAAAGCTCAATACTGAGCGAAACGTCGCCAGAATTAAATCATGCTGTGCCAGTTGTCCCCATCACACTTACTGTGTTCTTCGTAGAGGAGAATATTCATTCAAACTTTCCGGATACAAAAACTGTTGATGCAAAACAATCTTTTTTGAGGTGAAGAGTGTACAACGTGAACCACCACCACGAAACTCCGAAGCAAGAGTTGCAACACAAATGTCGACATTTTTTTTTTTTTTGAAAGTCAGAGTTCAAGGACCTTGGAAAACACTGACTAACAAAGTTCAGTTGTTAAGCAATGAAGGTCGTCAGTGCCTTTTAGAGAACAACTTTGCAAAAACTTGTATGAATCTGGAAACAATGCAAGGGAGGGAGGGGAGGGGCTGCTGTGGCTAATGTAACGCTGAGGTTAATTATCGAAGATCTCCTGGGATGGTCTGGGAACCACGAACCACACAGTATTTGTCATAAGAGTAGTGAAGGTTGGTAAAGTAGTAGTAGTAATAGTAGTATTTTGAGTACTTATAGTAAAAGAAGTGCAAAATTATTTCTATTTTCCCCTTTAAATAGTCATGAATGTTTTCTAAGTCATGTTAAACCCTTCACCCACATTGACCAGTCGGCACTGTGGCTGGAGTGAAGGGTGGGGCGAGAGCCTTCTGCTATACTAACCTAGTCCCAACTATCTAGACAATTATAGGTAGCTAGACTGTAGTTAGTTTTCTTAGCAGATTGCCTTCATCTGGACTACATTGTCTTGCAGAGAACAAACAGGCACAACACCGTCACTGTAACAACACACGACCGCATGTGTGAACTTTTATGTACAATGTCTTATAGTATTTGTCTTTCTGGTGTACTGCTGTTACTGCTTATGCTGTTATTGCTTGTGCTGCTGCTGATATTGCTGTTGCTTCTGCTGCTGTTGCTGATATTGCTGTTGCTTCTGCTGCTGTTGCTGATATTGATGATGCTTCTGCTGCTGTTGATGCTTTTGCTGTTGCTGCTGCTGTTGCTATTGTTGCTGCTTCTGCTGCAATTGCTGCTGCTCCTGTTGCTGATATTGCTTCTGCTGCTATTGCTGCTGCTTCTGCTGCTGTTGCTGCTGTTGCTGCTGCTTCTGCTGCTGTTGCTGCAATTGCTGCTGCTGTTGTTGGTGGTGGTGGCGGTCGTCGTAATGTTGCTGCTGGTGATGGTGGTGGTGGTGGGGTGGTGGTGATTTTGGTGATAGTGGTGGTGGTGTATAAATCACCATTGGGTTCAAGGAGTTTTAGAAACCCTTTAAAAATAGCAATTTAGAAATACCGGGGATTCTACAAGCCACCCCACACCACTACATTTAGAAACCTCTCAAAAGAACTGTAAACCCGGCATAGGTCGATAAATGGGGTCGAGGTGGAGGCTCACATTACCAAGACATTCCGAGGACCAAGATTGATCACGCAGATACTGACACCAATTTTGATATCCTACCCCTTCCCTCGATCACACACACACTCGTACACCAGATTAGAAAAGACGAGAATATGTGCGGATGAAGAAGTTCCCGAATGGGGTCCTGTATGAAGGTCAACTGGAAAACAAGACCACAGAAGAAGAGATGGAGTGTCTTGTAGGAAAATGCCGGAAGGCAAAGGAGAAATTCGTACTCAAGAAGAGAAGCCGGAAAATGAATGCACGAGAACGAGTAGATAGGTGGAATGATAACATATAAGATACGGCAGGAAAAGCAAAGGTAGAAATAGAACTTTTGTATAGCAACATGAGAGGCATGATGGCAGAGTGAGGGACCAGGAAACAGGTGGCATTATGGAGCAGGATAGGAGGAGGAGACCAGCAGAGACTGGAGACCAGCAGAGACTGGATACCAGCAGAGACTGGAGACCAGCAGAGACTGGAGACCAGCAGAGACTGGAGACCAGCATAAGACGAAGTAAAGAAGCTGTTAAGTGAACTGAACATAGTTTACTGAGCTGGTCTCCATTACTGTCTCACTGAGTCTCCTCAAAAGCAACAAAAGTACTACGTAAACTACGTCTTGAGAGCTGCAAAAACATACTACGTAAACTACGTCTTGAGAGCTGCAAAAACATACTACGTAAACTACGTCTTGAGAGCTGCAAAAAACATACTACGTAAACTACGTCTTGAGAGCTGCAAAAACATACTACGTAAACTACGTCTTGAGAGCTGCAAAAACATACTACGTAAACTACGTCTTGAGAGCTGCAAAAACATACTACGTAAACTACGTCTTGAGGGCTGCAAAAACATAATACGTAAACTACGTCTTGAGAGCTGCAAAAAACAAACTACGTAAACTACGTCTTGAGAGCTGCAAAAACAAACTACGTAAACCACTAGGAAGCAAAAAGGAACAAATTGATGGATTATAATAATTTTATATTATTATATTTATAAGAAGTGCTAAACCCACCAGGGTCAATTTTGGATAACAAGATTAAGGTGGAAAAGTGAAAAATGGTTGAGTCTTTTTTCCTCCCCCCCATAGGTCAATTTTAGGGGGCCTAAGGCTGTTTACCTACCTCGGTGATTTAAAAAACCCGCCCTACTGGTATCTGTAACCCCCCCCCCAGGATGCCATTACAATATCGTAACACCCAGGTATCTGCTTATGCTAGGGGGAACAGGGCAGCGGTTAAGGAAAAATGCCCCCAAAGTTTCCCCCGTGCGGGGGACCCAACCCCCCACCAAAAGGATGCTTTTAAGCGATATTTTTTATTTAAATATCTTTAGTTTAATTTATTATTACTATGAGCATTATATTTCTTGTGCACGAGATGTAATTTTAACTACTACCATAAATTTACATTATATCACTGTTCTTATATATTACTGTTCTTATGATACTAGATTTGTATATTCTTTGCTGCACTATTGCTGTGTGTAATTAATAATTAGACACCAGCTTCGTGGATGGTTGAAGCTTGCAGTCTAGTCTTTCCTATGTTCTTCCTTATTGGCTAGCACTGAGGAGGGGGAGCGGCCTCCTCACCTGTGTCATGACATTGTCTTTGCACACTCTATGATATTTTTTCACCTGTAGTTTGGTGCATGTGTATGGACGTTTCTGTTGTTTATCGTTCACCCATAACAGTACGAAAGATGCCTTAGCGTGTTGGGTGTGGACCTGATGCTGCTGCGCTTGACTTATTCTTCCCATGTCTTCTCTTCTGAGTGTTCATTTTATGGCTTTATATGTCTTTCACATCTCTGGTGGTGTTGGTACTGTTCTTGTTGGTTTACCTCACAAGGATCTCACATAGGATGTACTTAGATGTCTTTTCAGTGTTGCAGGATGCTCCTATCCTCATACCTTGTTGTCCAGAGCCTGGCTCTAGATGTCTGACATTGTTGGTTATTTCTGTATTATCACAGTTAAGACAAATGGTAATTTGTCTTAGTTGTTATTGAGACGTTTTGTGGCATCGCCACCTTGAAGGAGTTTGATGGTCGTTACTGTTGTTCCATGTTATCTTATGTGCATCAAGGTATTTTCTCGTGTACATCAAGGTGTTTGCTCGTGTATATCGAGATGTTTGTTCACGTATATCAAGGTGTATGCTCAGGTACATCAAGGTGTATGCTCACGTACATCAAGGTGTTTGCTCAGGCACATCAAGGTGTATGCTCACGTACATCAAGGTGTATGCTCAGGTACATCAAGGTGTATGCTCAGGCACATCAAGGTGTATGCTCACGTACATCAAGGTGTGTGCTCACGTACATCAAGGTGTATGCTCACGTACATCAAGGTGTATGTTCAGGCACATCAAGATGTATGCTCACGTACATCAAGGTTTTATGCTCACGTACATCAAGGTGTATGCTCACGTACATCAAGGTGTATGCTCAGGCACATCAAGGTGTATGCTCACGTACATCAAGGTGTATGCTCACGTACATCAAGGTGTATGCTCACGTACATCAAGGTGTATGCTCACGTACATCAAGGTGTATGCTCAGGCACATCAAGGTGTATGCTCACGTACATCAAGGTGTATGCTCACGTACATCAAGGTGTATGCTCAGGCACATCAAGGTGTATGCTCACGTACATCAAGGTGTGTGTTCACGTACATCAAGGTGTATGCTCACGTACATCAAGGTGTATGCTCAGGCACATCAAGGTGTATGCTCACGTACATCAAGGTGTATGCTCAGGCACATCAAGGTGTATGCTCACGTACATCAAGGTGTATGCTCACGTACATCAAGGTGTGTGCTCACGTACATCAAGGTGTATGCTCAGGTACATCAAGGTGTATGCTCAGGCACATCAAGGTGTGTGCTCACGTACATCAAGGTGTATGCTCAGGTACATCAAGGTGTATGCTCAGGCACATCAAGGTGTATGCTCACGTACATCAAGGTGTATGCTCACGTACATCAAGGTGTATGCTCACGTACATCAAGGTGTATGCTCAGGTACATCAAGGTGTATGCTCAGGCACATCAAGGTGTGTGCTCACGTACATCAAGGTGTATGCTCACGTACATCAAGGTGTATGCTCACGTACATCAAGGTGTATGCTCACGTACATCAAGGTGTATGCTCACGTACATCAAGGTGTATGCTCACGTACATCAAGGTGTATGCTCACGTACATCAAGGTGTATGCTCAGGTACATCAAGGTGTATGCTCACGTACATCAAAGAGTATACTCACGTACATCAAGGTGTATGCTCACGTACATCAAGGTGTATGCTCAGGTACATCAAGGTGTATGCTCACGTACATCAAGGTGTATACTCACGTACATCAAGGTGTATGCTCACGTACATCAAGGTGTATGCTCACGTACATCAAGGTGTTCAGAAGCGTTGCACAACTTTATATTTACCAGAGACAGATTATTTGATATGTAGATCATATGTATTCAACCAAATATTAAATATACATACCAGGTATGTCCCCGCACATAGCGTACAAACTATGTATACATACATGTTGCATTCATGATATGTAAACTAGTATGAATAATCGTTGCCTAGAATTGAATTAGAACACTGAGTTTTGTTCTTTGAGAAATATTAATTTGTTAAATATACTTACGTACGCATTCCTGCCTTCCAATGAAAATAATTTTAATAATCTGGCTGATAATTGATGTTTCATCTCTCTGGATGTTATTTACGTGTTTTCTTAATAAAGGGAATCAGGTTCACGTGTGCTGGGGTAAAACTCTACTGTGGAAATTAGGTATCAGCAGTTATATAACTACCTGTATACAGGTCACTCATTGTGGATCAGACTGTGGTATGAAAAATGACAAGGTGATACAGTGAAGATGTGGGAAAAAGATACTGCTGTGCAGTTCAGGACATTTATTACAGGAAACTTTTCGCCAGGAGTGACTTCTTCAGTCCTCAGGACTGAAAAAGTGACTCTGGCGAAACGTTTCCGATGATAAATGTTCTGAACTGTATACGAGTATCTTATCCCACAGACTGTGATAAGCCTTTCCATAACAGAGGTATAAATTCTTAACAGTCGGTCACTGTAGTTCACGAAGCAGTTCCAGGAGCTGACACCCGACCACCTCCCACTTAAACCAACTAGGAAATGAAAAAACCACACACCACCTTGGGCTGGATTTTAAAGTGTTGGTGTAGGGTATCGGGTGGGGGGGCCCCAAAAACTAACGAAAATACACCCACCAAGCTGTCAACTCATTAAAAATCGTATTTCGGGTTTTTCCACTGACAAGCCCCCTTAACATTTGCATAAATTTGCCCCTTTTTAATTGATTCTGATTATAATGGCCTTAGCGTCGAAGCTCCCAATCTTTTGGGATCTCGGGCAACAGTTAAAATTTAGAAACCTCATAGGGCTCGAAACCCTTCGAACTTCTATTTTTACTTCTAAGGTTTCTGTCGCATTAACGGGGGTATTTGGCCGGGGTGGAGGCCACAGTTTTACAGCTTCTCCCCACCCCATATGCTAAAGAGGCCCGTCTTTGCATACAGGGGCCGGCCTCTACCCTCCAATTTTACATTCAAAACGCGGCGTTCGCTGTTTTTTGCTTCACGCTCTTCCTCCCCCCGACCCCACAGGTCCTCCCCCCGACCCCAAAACTGGGCCTCCCACGACCCCCCAACTGGTCCCCCCCACACCCCCCACACTGTTCCTTCCCCCCGACCCACAATGTTCCTCCCCACGACCCACACAGTTCCCTCCCCCCGACCCACAAACTGTTCTCCCCCCTACCCACACATTTTCCTCCCCACGACCCCAAAACGTTCTTCCCCACGACCCACACACACACACGTTCCTCCCCACATCCCCACCACGTTCCCCCCACGACCCACAAAAAAAACAACGGTTTTCCCCCCCACGCCCCCAAAACACACTGTTCCTTCCCCCGACCCACAAACACATTCCCCCCGACGACCCAAAACCGTTTCCCCCCCACGACCCCCCCCCACCACACTGTTCCTCCCCCCCGACCCCCCACACACCTGTTCCTCCCCCCGGACCCACACCACTGTTCATCCCAGACCCCCACACACAGTTTCCTCCCCATACCCCCACACCACTGTTTCCCCACACCCCAAAAAAAACACTGTTCCCCCCCGACCCCCAAAAAAACCCCCCTGTTCCCCCCCACGATCCAATACTGTTCCTCCCCAACCCCCACACACACTGTTCCTCCCCCCGACCCCCAACCACACTGTTCCCCCCCCACGACCCACCACACGTTCCTCACCACGACCCCCCCCCACACACATGTTCCCCCCCAACCCAACACTCCAATATTTGCTTCCCTTTTAGAGTTCAGTTTTTTTAGCTGTTTAAAGAGGAACGCAAAAGAAATAAGGTTTCTAGAAAGTCGTGTTTAGGGTGCTTCTACCCAGCTATCAGTCAGTGGTTCAAGTGTAAATGCAGCAGTAAGAGTATTTTTGAAGTGTTTTTTGGTTATCCATTTAGGTCATCACCCCGCAACGCTGTCAAGGGTGAAGAAAACTTTAACCGTCAACTGTGAAGACATTGCTGTCATGCTGTCAACTGTGGAAAAACGCTGTCAAAAGCTGTCAAGTGTGAAACCATTGTCAAGGCGTCACAACTCACTATAAAACAGGGAAAAATACTCTCCCCAAAAAAACAAGTATCAAAAATAAATTCTTTTTCGGGCTCACAGTTGTAAGTAAAAAACCCAAAATGCACCTTTTTCTTCGTTTTTTTGTAATTAGTAAAAAATCCGCTAGAATTAATGTTGAATATTTTGTATACCAAGAAGACTTTCTTTACGACAGAGGTTATGTTGTTGCTATTGTTGTTGTTTGTGTTGTTGTTTGTGATGGTGGTGTTGTTGGTGATGGTGGTGTTATTGTTTGAGGTAGTGTGGGGTTATTGTTGTCGTTGCTGTTGATGTTGCCGTTGTTGGTGGTGTTATTGCTGTAGATGGTGGCGGTAGTGTTTACTGTTGTTGGTGTTGTTGATGGTGGTGGTAGTGTTACTGTTGTTGGTGTTGTTGATGGTGGTGGTAGTGTTACTGTTGTTGGGTGTTGTTGATGGTGGTGGTGGGAGTGTTACTGTTGCTGGAGGTGCTGGTGTTATTGGTGTTGTTGGTGGTAGTGTTGTTGTCGTTGTTGTTGTTGGTGTTGTTTTTGTTAGTAGTAGTGTTACTGTTGTTGGTGTTGCTGGGGGTGTTGGTGTTGTTATTGGTGTTGTTGGTGCTGATGGTGGTGTTTTGTGGTAGTGTTTCTGTTGTTGTTGGGGTTGTTGTCGGTCGTGCTGTTGGTGGTGTTGCTGTTGTTTTCTAGTGTTGTTGTTGATGGCGATATTGTTGTTGTTATTGCTGTTGGTGGTGGTGTTGCTGTTGTTGTTTCTGGTGTTGCTGGTGTTCTTGGTGTTATTGTTGGTGGTGGTGTTGTTGGTGGTGTTATTGTTGTTGGTGGTGTGTTATTGTTGTTGGTGGTGTTATTGTTGCTGGCGGTGTGTTGTTGTTGTTGTTGTTGGTGGTGGTTGTGTTGTTAATAGTGATGTTACTGTTGTTTGTACTGTTGTTTGTACTGTTGTTGTCATTGTTGGTTTTGTTGTTTTTTGTTGGTGTTGTTGTTGGTTTTGTTGTTGTTGTTGAGTGTGGTGTTACTTTTGTTGTTGATGTTGCTGATGTTTTGTTGTTGATATTGTTTACTGTTATTGTCGTGTTGATGTTGTTGCAGTTTTTTTTATGTTGTTGTGTGTTGTTGTTTCTTGTTGTGTATTGTTATTGTTGTCACTGATGGTCTAACTATTGGTGTCATTGTAGGTGGCGGCGGCGGCGGCGGCGCCTCCTCATTATCTAAAGTTTGTGTCGCGACTTTCACCAGCTGGACTAGTTCTTAGTGAATATTGACCGTGTATCCCTCCTTACTCCCGTATCCCTCCCTCCCTCACTCCTGTATCCCTCCCATTCCTGTATCCCTCCCATTCCTGTATCCCTCCCCATTCCTGTTCCCTCCCCTTCTTGTATCCCTCCCCATTCCTGTATCCCTCCCCATTCCTGTATCCCTCCCATTCCTGTATCCTCCCATTCTTGTATCCCTCCCATCCTGTATCCCTCCCCATCTGTATCCCTCCCCCAGTCCTGTGAACTGTGCCATGTTTTTGGGTGTACGAGGCTGTACTCGTTGTTTCCTTGAGTTGCCAACGCCCAGTACCAGCCATGATCCCCGGGTATTGAAATATTTTTTAATGTGTAGTTGATAAAATTTTTGGTACTCCCTAGTTGAGGTTGGGGGGTCGGTCCTAGCCTGGCCCCCCTTTTCCCTGGTCGCTAAAAGGCCTTTCCCTGTAAACGAAAAAAATGCTTCTAAAAACCCCTGTGCCCCATCTGAGTCTTCAAATTCAACTGTGCCCCCTTGTTGCTTTTTGTCCATTCTGGAAACATCCTGTCTCTTTTCCCCTTGTCTAACCTCTAAAATTTTATATGTTTTTCATATCCTCCCTTCTTTCTGTTTCCAGTGCCGTCAGGTCGATTTTTCCCTTAATCTCTCCGCGTAGGAATCCCCCTTTAGCTGGAAAACTGTTTTTGTTGCAAAACCTTTGCAATTTCTTAGTTTTTTACATGCTTGGTGGTGGGGTTCCAAACTGGAGCTTATATTCCAATTGGGCCTAAGTACAGGTTGGGAAAATGCTGTTTTAGGTTTGGGGCGCTGTTGCTGCGGGTTATTCGGTTATGGCGCCTCAGTGTTCTGGTGTTATACTCACACCAAGACCCTTTTTCCCTTGGGTGAGGTTTGTAGGTTTGGGGCCCCCTAGATGTATCCATCTGGGGTTACTTTGCCCTTCCCCAACTTAGACTTTGTACTAAACGGGTTGAACTCCAGGGGGGCCAGTTGCTGGACCAGGCCTGCAGTCGCCAGACCCCATGTGTTCTTTCCCCGGTCCTCGTCCGTTTAATCTTCTCAACTTCACTCATCTGCAAACAGGGACATTTGGGGTTATTCCTTCCGTATGTCGTTACAATACCAGAACAGCATGGTACTAGGACTGATCCCTGTGGCACCCCCCCCCGGTTACAGGCGCCCCCTGCACCCGCCCCCTTTCATGATCCTGTTGTCCCTGAAGTATTCTTGATCCATTGTTGTGCCTTTTCCCTTTTATCCCTGCTGATCCTCCCGCTTCCGCACTTCCTTGTGTGGAAAAGTGCAACCCTTTTTTACAGTCCAAGAAAAGCAATCTACCCCCCCTCTCCCTTGTCTTTCACCGTCACCCTGTATTTGAAATCCGTAGGTTTTTGACAAAGGATTTCCCGCCCCGAAACCGTCTGGCTGTCCCTTGATCGTCTTCCTTTTTAGGGTCACCACTCTCTCCCGATAATTTTCTCCTTTACCTTGTACTATCACTCGTAAAAACCCGGTCGTAGTTTTAAAAGCTTGTTTTTTGTTCCTTTTTTTTAAAAAAAGGGGACTACATTTGTGTCTTTATACTTCTGGTTGTCCTGTTTCGAAGATATGTTTAAAATCATCTTGTGGACACAAGCACCTCTGCTCCCTTTCAGGACCCAGGGGGAGAGATGTTTTCCAGCCTTTGCCCTTTTAGGTATCTACCCCTCTTAAAAGCCTTTCTTTCATTTCATCCTCAGTTGTATGTTTTTGTTCAACACTTGATGGGTACCCTACCTTCTGCCTTTTCTGTAGGCCCTTTGGGTCTTCCCTGTGAACACTTCTTTGAATTCTTTGAGCTCCTCACTACTTTGCAGTCTTTTTTTGTGATCTCCCTCCCTTCCTTCCTTAGCCTGATTATCTGGTCCTTGACTGTTGTTTTCCTCCTGATGTGGCTGTACAACAGCTTTGGGTCAGATTTGGCTTTCACTGCTATCCCATTCTCATATTGCCTTTGGGCCTCCCGTCTTACCTGTGCATATTCATTTCTGGCTCTATGACTGGTCTCCTTATTCTCCTGGATCCTTTGCCTTCTATACTTCTTCCGTTCCCTAGCACATTTGATTTTGGCCTCCCTGCACCTTTTGGTGAACCAAGGGCTCATCCTGGCTTTTTCATTTTTCATTATACTAAGTTCAGTCTCGCTGGTTCATCCTCTCCTCTCTCTCTCTCTCTCTCTCTCTCTCTCTCTCTCTCTCTCTCTCTCGGTAGTGTCCCTTACGTGTTGGTACATGAGGTTTTCCAATACCACCTCCATCATCTTAGCCCTCCACGTTTCTTGGCTCACATGCGGCTCCAAGTTTTCCAATCAATTTCCTTGTGGTTGAAGTCACCCACGATCAGTAGCTTTGCCCTGCTTACATGAGCCCTTCTGGCCACCTCAGCCAGTGTGTCAACCATCGTTCTATTACTCTCATCATACTCTTGCCTTGGCCTCCTGCTGTTCTGTGGTGGGTTACACATCACTGCAATCACCACCTTGGGACCTCCAGACTGAAGCGTTAGTACTATGTAATCTCTTGCTTCTCCTCTAGCTCCTCTCTCCAGCTTATCAAAATCTCATCGGTTTTTGATCAGTGCCACTCCTGCACCCCCTCTGTTCCCTCTGTCTTTCCTCAGGATCTGATATCCCATTGGAAAGATGGCATCTGTTATCCCTGTGACCTTGGTTTCTGTGAGAGCTATGATGGCCGGTGATGCCTCTTTGACTCTTTCGTGCCACTCCTCCCACTTATTATTCCATCAGTTTCCTCTCCAACACTGTGTTTTGGGGGGTCTGCGAGGGTGGAGGACCCAGCAGTGTACTGCGGGGTTCTGCAGCGTAGTGTGGGGTGGGGGCTGTGAGTGTATATTGTGGTCTGTGTTGGGACAGCGTGGTTGCTCTGCCCTGCGGTGCGTGTGTGTGTGTGTGTGTGCGTGTGTGTGTGTGTGTGTGTGTGTGTGTGTGGGTGTGTGTGGTGTGTGTGTGTGTGTGTGTGTGTGTGTGTGTGTGTGTGTGTGTGTGTGTGTTTGTAAAAGTCTTCGGATGTATCAACCCTTATATTATAAACTAATTATAGACAGCGTGTACTGGAATGTAAAATGTATAAAGTGTATTGAGATGTAAACTGTATACAAGAATGATTATTCGACTTTACCGCCGAAGACAGAAGTGCCCACATATCCGTCCTGTAGACAGAAGTGACCCACATATCCGTCCTGTAGACAGAAGTGCACCACATATCCGTCCTGTAGACAGTGCACCACATATCCGTCCTGTAGACAGAAGTGCACCACATATCCGTCCTGTAGACAGAAGTGCCTCACATATCCGTCCTGTAGACAGAAGTGCCCCACATATCCGTCCTGTAGACAGAAGTGCACCACATATCCGTAGTGTGGACGGTAGCACAAGAACATATTAATGCACCCAGCTGACGTATGTTTCGAGTAAATTTAGGAAATTTGCTTAATATATCTGATAATATATAAGATATCTTTACCTATTCCTCAATAAGTGGACAATTAAGCACGCAGTTTTCAGACCATAGTTCTGGCCACATGGCATTTGGTTTGATCATCATCTGTGTGTCTGCCAAACTTCCAGAAGTACTTGTAACCAAACCTAAGCCTGGCCACTACAACATCAGTCAGTCTGTTCACATTGCAAGTTGTCATATGTTATTATCTACTCAGGTTTCTGTGTTTATATTACAGTTTCAATATTCGCTTCTCTCCTGATATTATTTCTAATGCTAGACACAGACATGCGAACTTATTAAATTTATTATGGAGTAATACAATGTATACAGGACTGTAGACAATGTATTGTGATGTATATTGTACGCAAACGTGTATACAAGAGTATATTGTGATGTATTTTGGTTACGAAAAATGATTTGATGTGAAGTGAAAGGTGGGAGGAAGATGTTAGATGGGAGAAGAAAGCTGGGAGATGGAAGGTGAAGGATGGAAGATAGAAGGAGGAAGATAGAAGAAGGAAGATGGGAGATCGAAGAAGAGATATGAGAGATGGAAGAAGACGGGAGAAGGAAAAAGAAAGATGAGGAATAGAAGAAGAAAGATGGAAGAAGAAGAAAGATGGGGGAAAGAGAAAGTAAAAAAGAACAAGGAGAAAGAGGCAATAAAGGGAGGACGACAAAGAAAGAGGAGGAAGAGACGATGAGGGAGAGCGAGGAGAGGAGGAGGAGGGGAGGAGGAGAGGAGGAGGAATGGATGGTGCAGATGCATCAGCTGGTGGAAGTGGCAAATAAGGAAATAAATAGGAAATAAAGATGCCAGGACTAACTGGGAAAACAAGGAAGCAAGACAAGATATGAGATGAGGGGAGAAAGGAGGAGGCGAGGGGAAAAGGAAGGAGGAGGCGAGGGAGGAGGAAGGAGGAGGCGAGGGAAGAGGAAGGAGGAGGCGAGGGAGGAGGGAAAGGAGGAGGCGAGGAGAAGGAGGAGGCGAGGGGAGGAGGAAGGAGGAGGCGAGGGAGGAGGAAGGAGGGGGCGAGGGAAGATGAGGAGGCGAGGGAAGAGAAGGAGGAGGCGAGGGAAGAGTAAGGAGGAGGCGAGGGGGAAGAGGAAGGAGGAGGCGAGGGGAGGAGGAAGGAGGAGGCGAGGGAAGAGGAAGGAGGAGGCGAGGGGAAGAGGAAGGAGGAGGCGAGGGGAGGAGGAAGGAGGAGGCGAGGGGAAAGAGGAAGGAGGAGGCGAGGGGGGAAAAGGAAGGAGGGGGCGAGGGGAGGAGGAAAAGGAGGAGGCGAGGGGAGGAGGAAGGAGGAGGCGAGGGGAGAGGAAGGAGGAGGCGAGGGGAGGAGGAAAGGAGGAGGCGAGGGGAAGAGGAAGGAGGAGGCGAGGGGAGGAGGAAGGAGGAGGCGAGGGAAGAGGAAGGAGGAGGCGAGGGGAAGAGGAAGGAGGAGGCGAGGGGGAGGAAGGAGGAGGCGAGGGGAAGAGGAAGGAGGAGGCGAGGGAAGAGGAAGGAGGAGGCGAGGGAAGAGGAAGAAGGAGGCGAGGGAAGAGGAAGAGGAGGCGAGGGGAAGAGGAAGGAGGAGGCGAGGGGAAGAGAAGGAGGAGGCGAGGGGAAGAGGAAGGAGGAGGCGAGGGGAGGAGGAAAAGGGGGAGGCGAGGGGAAGAGGAAGGAGGAGTTGAGGGGAGGGGAAAGGAGAGGAGGGAGGGGAGGAGGAAAGGAGGAGGCGAGAGGAAGAGGAAGGAGGAGGCGAGGGGAAGAGGAAGGAGGAGGCGAGGGGAAGAGGAAGGAGGAGGCGAGGGGAGAAGAGGAAGGAGGAGGCGAGGGGAAGAGGAAGGAGGAGGCGAGGGGAAAAGGAAGGAGGAGGCGAGGGAAGGAGGAAGGAGGAGGCGAGAAAGAGGAGAGGAGGGAAGGAGGAGGCGAGGGTAGGAGGAAGGAAGGAGGGAAGAGGAAGAGAGGAGGAAAAGGAGGCGAGGGGAAGAGGAAGGAATGGAGGCAGAGGGGAAAGAGGAAGGAGGAGAGAGAGGCGAGGGGAGGAGGAAGGAGGAGGCGAGGGAAGAGGAAGGAGGAGGCGAGGGGAAGAGGAGAGGAGGAGGCGAGGGGAGGAGGAGGAGGAGGCGAGGGAAGAGGAAGGAGAGGCGAGGGGAAGAGGAAGGAGGAGGCGAGGTGGAGGAAGGAGAGGGCGAGGGAAGAGAAGAGAGAGGAGGGAGGGAGGGGAAGAGGAAGGAGGAGGCGAGGGGAGGAGGAAGGAGGAGGCGAGGGAAGAGGAAGGAGGAGGCGAGGGAAGAGGAAGGAGGAGGCGAGGGGAAGAGGAAGAGGAGGCGAGGGAAAGAGGAAGGAGGGGGCAGGGGAAGAGGAAGGAGGAGGCGAGAAGAGGAAGGAGGGAGCCAGGGGGGGAGGGAAGGTAGGAGGAAGGCAAGGAGGTAAGGGAAGACAAGGATTAGGGGAGAAGAGTAAGAAAGGGGTTCAAGGAAGGAGCTAAAGAATAAGGAAAGTGAGGGAAATGAGCAATAAGTGAGCAAGAGAGAGATAGAGAGAGAGAGAGAGAAAGGTAAGGTAGTGGAGAGAACGATAACGAAGAGAGTAACAAAGGAAGAGAGAGAGTTCAGCAGATACCATAGAACGGAAGAGGAAGTGAGGAGAGGGTTGAGATCTGGCCGCAGGGAGAGTTGCAGCATCTGTCTACAAACCACAGAACGGGTGGAACTTGAACCTATGGCAAGTGAATCCTAAAATTCACAATAGTTGACGCACTGTCCTGTGAGGTTCACGACTCGCCCACCATGGATTCATACCTCACCCGTTCTCTTGTTTGTTTGCAATCGTGTTATAACGATGTGTCTAGAAGTGTCACGGGTGTGAGCCATCACTGTCATCAAGTTAGTCACCCTCGCCTCACCTCAGGAACACTTTAAGGCAGAGAGACGGACGCTGGTAACACAACACACAACAATAAACACCACATAGAATCGTCTAGCACACAGTAAGGCACATAACGCACAGTAACACCACATAATGCATTGTAACACCACATTACGCACAACCGGAAGCCCTGGGTTAAATCAGCGGGAATTGGTCTTAGTCGCCTTATACACTGTGCACCTCATCCAGCAGTAAATAGGTACCCGCGTGATAGTCGTGGGTGGCAGACTGTGAGAAACATTGCATTAGAGAAGATACCACCATTATCACCTTTGTTACTGTACACAGGGAATTATATATTGTTAATTTCACACGCGCACTCACATGCCGCATCGCGACCAGTGAAGAGGCGGGGCCAGGAGCTATGATTCGACTACAGCAACCACAAATAAGTACACACACACGTACTTTAGTAATTCCATGTATGTGTCTTCAAACTTTCTTGAATGTGTCTTCACACACCTGATCTTGGTTATGTTATACTTCCTTTCAAACTCCTCTGTGGAAGTGAGTTTGAATCCTTCACCCGGTATGAGTACACTGAGAAACACACACACACCTTTAAGTGTATGTACACAGAGGTGAATGTACACCTCCGGTGTTTGTACACTGAGTGATGCACACCTTCAATACACAATGTATTTGGTAAAATACATGGAAATAAGATGTTCAGTGTTCGTTGATGTTGTACAGACTCTCAGACAAATGTGCATTAAATTGTACAGATCTTCAGCCGAAATGATTAGTAAAAGTTTTTTTTAACGTAACAGCAAACCAGAGCGCAAGGAAGATGTTACATGATAGTGTTACAGTGTCACATTATAGTGTTACAGTGTTACATGATAGTGGGTACAGTGTTACATGATAGTGGTACAGTGTTACATGATAGTGTTGCAGTGTTACATGATAGTGGTACAGTGTTACATGATAGTGGTACAGTATTACATGATAGTGTTACAGTGTTACATGATAGTGGTACAGTGTTACATGATAGTGTTGCAGTGTTGCATAATAGTGTTACGGTGTTACTTTATAGTGTTAGTGTTACATGATAGTGTTAGTGTTACATGATAGTGTTACAGTGTTACATGATAGTGTTACAGTGTTACATGATAGTGTTACAGTGTTACATGATAGTGTTACAGTGTTACATGATAGTGTTACAGTGTTACATGATAGTGTTACAGTGTTACATGATAGTGTTAGTGTTACATGATAGTGTTAGTGTTACATGATGGTGTTACAGTGGTACATGATAGTGGTACAGTGTTACATGATAGTGGTACAGTGTTACATGATAGTGTTACAGTGGTACACGATAGTGTTACAGTGGTACAGGATAATGTTAGTGCTACATGATAGTGTTACAGTGGTACATGATAATGTTACAGTGATACATGATAGTGTTAGTGTTACATGATAGTGTTACAGTGGTACATGATAATGTTACAGTGGTACATGATAGTGTTACAGTGGTACACGATAGTGTTACAGTGGTACAGGATAATGTTACGCAGGTACAGAATAGTGTTATAGTGGTACAGGATAGTGTTGCAGTGTTACAAGATAATCTTATAGTGGTATATGATAGTGTTACAGGACAGTGTTACAGTGGTACAGCATAGTGTTACAGTGGTATATGATAGTGTTACAGTGGTACATGATGGTATTAGTGTTACATGATAGTATTACAGTGGTACATGAGAATGTTACTGTGGTATATGATAGTGTTACAGTGGTTCATGATAGTGTTGGAGCAGTACAGGATAGTGTTAGTGTTACATTAGTTTTACAGTGTTGCATGATAATGTTAAATGATAGTATTACAGCGGTACAGAATAGTGTTAGTGTTACAGTGTTGCATGATAATGTTAAATGATAGTGTTACAGCGGTACAGGATAATGTTAGTGTTACAGTGTTGCATGATAATGTTAAATGATAGTGTTACAGCGGTACAGAATAGTGTTAGTGTTACAGTGTTGCATGATAATGTTAAATGATAGTGTTACAGCGGTACAGGATAATGTTAGTGTTACATTAGTGTTAGTGTTGCATGATAATGTTAAATGATAGTGTTACAGTGGTACAGGATAATGTTAGTGTTACATTAGTGTTACAGTGTTGCATGATAATGTTAAATGATAGTGTTACAGCGGTACAGTATAGTATTAGTGTTACATTAGTGTTACAGTGTTGCATGATAATGTTAAATGATAGTGTTACAGGATAATGTTAGTGTTACATTAGTGTTACAGTGTTGCATGATAATGTTAAATGATAGTGTTACAGCGGTACAGAAATAGTATAGTGTTACATTAGTGTTACAGTGTTGCATGATAATGTTAAATGATAGTGTTACAGGGTACAATAGGTTAGTGTTACATTAGTGTTAGTGTTGCATGATAATGTTAAATGATAGTGTTACAGCGGTACAGAAAAATGTTAGTGTTACATTAGTGTTACAGTGTTGCATGATAATGTTAAATGATAGTGTTACAGCGGTACAGGATAGTGTTAGTGTTACATTAGTGTTACAGTGTTGCATGATAATGTTAAATGATAGTGTTACAGCGGTACAGATAGTGTTATGTAATTAGTGTTAGTGTTGCATGATAATGTTAAATGATAGTGTTACAGCGGTACAGAATAATGTTAGTGTTACATTAGTGTTACAGTGTTGCATGATAATGTTAAATGATAGTGTTACAGCGGTACAGTATAGTATTAGTGTTACAGTGTTGCATGATAATGTTAAATGATAGTGTTACAGCGGTACAGGATAGTGTTTGTGTTACATTAGTGTTACAGTGTTGCATGATAATGTTAAATGATAGTTTTACAGCGGTACAGTATAGTGTTTGTGTTACATTAGTGTTACAGTGTTGCATGATAATGTTAAATAACAGTATTACAGCGGTACAGGATAATGTTAGTGTTACATTAGTGTTACAGGAGAGTATGTTAACTGGTGTGGGAATGGGTGTGGAGTACATAGTGTACAGTGTTGACTGGATAAAACAAAATAGCTATTACAGAGTCACGGGTAAAAGTCCAGTGGAACACTTGTGTTCAAGGTGTCTTCCTGGTGGTGGTGATGACTGTGATGAAAATGACAATTTTAAAAAAAGCTATTTAAAAGTAAAATGACAATCAACAGTGCAACCCTCTTTTTGTGATGAGATTTTATTAAGTGGCAAGTGTATGTGCTTTCCAGGAGCTTTGTCAAGCCGTTACAAACAGTACATGGACACAGAGGGTATATATAGGTTCAGAGTGAGGTGTAATACTAGTGGTAGTAGTAGTAGTAGTGATATAAGTAGTAGTAGTAGTAATAATACAATATATTTGAACAATTAACTTGCACACGAGTAAAGGATATAAAAACTATTACTTGAGAAACATAAAAATTGGTTAGACAAATATTTCTATTGGAGGCTGGATAGAGAAGGTCTGTTTCAATGTTCATTCTCTGTAATGTGCTTGTGTAGTATTAACAGGAGAGACTATGTGATGGCAGGGTTTACTGCTTTCAGGAGGATTCCACACACACACACACACACACACACACACACACACACACACACACACACACACACACACACACACACACACACACACACACACACACAGCACAGAAAAACTGAAAAAGTACATGAAGACATAAACAGGGTTTTCCAGTGGGCAGTGGAAAACATGACGTTCATTGGTGATAAGTTCCAGCTGCTTAGGTATGGAAAGAATGAAGAACTCAAAAGGAGCACTATATACAAAACTGAAGTGTCACCAAATAGAACGTAAGGAACACGCAAAAGGCCTGGGAATAATTGTCAGCAGACCTTTCTTTTAAAGACCATAACAAGACAAAGATCACGACAGCCAGGAAGATGACTGGGTGGGTGTTGAGAACTTTCAAAACAAGGGAAACAATGCCGATGGTGACACTCTTCAAATCGCTAGTGCTCCCTCACTTAGAATATTGCTCAGTACTGACGGCTCCGTTCAGGGCACGAGAAATATCGGAGCTGGAACAAATACAAAGATCGTTTACGGCTCACATTGAGCCAGTAAAGCACCTAAACTACTGGGAACGCCTGCAAGTCTTGAACATGTACTCACTGGAGCGGAGGAGAGAGAGGTACATGATAATATATACCTGGAAGGTACTCGAGGGCTTGGTCCCAAATCTGCACACTGCCATAACAACATACTGGAGTGAGAGATATGGGAGGAAGTGTAAAATAAACCCAGTGAGGAGCAGGGGTGCGGTGGGGACAATAAAGGAACACTGTATCAACATCCGGGGTCCCAGACTGTTCAACATCTTACCAGAAGATATCAGAAACACTGCTGGAACAAGTGTAGAAGCCTTCAAGAGGAAACTAGACAAGTATCTTCACCAGGTGCCAGATCAACCAGGCTGTGATGGATATGTGGGGCAGCGGGCCTCCAGCAGCAACAGCCTGGTTGACCAGGCGAGCATCAGACGAGCCTGGCCCATGGCCGGGCTCAGAGAGAAAATATACTCTCGAAATTCTTCAAAGGTATGTCAAAGGTAAAGGTAAGGAAACAAATACTTAAAATTCAACAATTTGTATTTTTTACTTCCAACAAAATACATCAACAGCTACAAAACTGGTCCTGGACCGACATGTAATAATTAATTCACGAGAAAATAGGCGTCTGTGAGCACCCTCTATTTATCTTACTGTTTAACGAGCATGTGGATATAGCATGTGTATGTGTGAGCATGTATGTGTGAGCATGTGTTTGTGTGAGCACGTGTTTGTGTGAGCATGTGTATGTGTGAGCATGTGTTTGTGTGAGCACGTGTTTGTGTGAGCATGTGTATGTGTGAGCATGTATATGTGTGAGCATGTGTTTGTGTGAGCATGTGCTTGTGTGAGCATGTGCTTGTGTGAGCATGTGTTTGTGTGAGCATGTGTTTGTGTGAGCATGTGTTTGTGTGAGCATGTGTTTGTGTGAGCATGTGTATATGAGCAAGTGTTTGTGAGCATGTCTGAGCAAGTGTGGGCATGTGTGTATATGGAGATGTGAATTCCGTGATATGTGTCGACATGTGGCATGCGTCGTGTGCCAACACGTTTTGACATGTGGCATGTGGGAACATGTCTGAGAATGTGGCCTAAACGCGCATGTGGCGTGCATAGGCCTTCAGGCAGGTGGTTTTAATTTTTTTCATTTCATCCTCAGTATGCATCGACCGACCAGAGATTTTTACAGTGTAGAATTCTCAGAACAGACGAAATATTCACTGGTAATTCATATGGTAATTCATGTATGGTTGCTTGATGGGGATTTACAAGCAGCCGATTTTTGCCTCAGTGGAGATTTAATTAAAATCTTCCTGAATTTATACAGGAAAAACTTGTACTTCTTCAATTCCGTAGCTACTGATGGTTGGTAGTGTTGAGTGCCTGTGTGGAAGATACTTCCATGTTGATGTCACGGTTGTTAGTACCTCTTGACAGTTGCTTCCAGTCTTGATAGTGCATGGTGTTAGTAACCTTCTTGGAGATTCTTCTGTTATGTGTCTTGATGTTCATGGTTGTTAGTACCTCTGTGTAGTTCTTCTGTTTTGATGTTCATGGTTGTTAGTACCTCTGTGTAGTTCTTCTGTCTTGATGTTCATGGTTGTTAGTACCTCTGTGACGTTCTTCCATGTTGATGTTCATGGTTGTTAGTACCTCTGTGACGTTCTTCCATGTTGATGTTCATGGTTGTTAGTACCTCTGTGAAGTTCTTCTGTCTTGATGTTCATGGTTGTTAGTACCTCTGTGTAGTTCTTCTGTCTTGATGTTCATGGTTGTTAGTACCTCTGTGTAGTTCTTCTGTCTTGATGTTCATGGTTATTAGTACCTCGTGTGTAGTTCTTCCCTCTAGCAGTAATGTCTGCAGCTGTCCATGTTCACTACCTCGCTTCTTGTCTGCTGAGGATATCCATACACAGTAAACTTTCCGAATTAACGGCATCCTTGGGGATTAAAGGTGCCGTTATTTCGATTTTTTTCCCGTTGTTTAGAGAGTTTTTGTTTTGACAGTTTAACATCAAACATTGTTGACGACCCAATGTTATATTCTGTCCCTATATACTTCTACTTACGCCACGTTCTAGTTTCTTTTATTAATTTTGTCACTAAGTTTTATCGTTGTTCGTGGATTCTTCAGTCCATTTACAAGTTTAGGAGATATTGCTATGGGTTAACTTGCTTTTATTAATTACATATACAGAAAAGATAAAATGACAGTGTATGCTGTAGCATGCTATGTGTATGTTGTATGCTATATGTATGTTGTAGCATGCTACGTGTATGTTGTAGCATGCTATGTGTATGTTGTAGCATGCTATGTGTATGCTGTAGCATGCTACGTTATTGTCATAGTTTAGTATATGTATGTTGCTAGTGTATGTTGTAGCATGATAACGTGTATGTTGTAGCATGCTAGTGTAGTTGTATGCTATATGTATGTGTAGCATGCTACGTGTATGTTGTAGCATGCTATGTGTAATCAGTTTGTATGCTATATGTATGTTGTAGCATGCTACGTGTATGTTGTAGCATGCTATGTGTATGTTGTATGCTATGTGTATGTTGTATGCTATGTGTATGTTGTAGCATGCTATGTGTATGTTGTAGCATGCTATGTGTATGTTGTATGCTGTGTGTATGTTGTATGCTACGTGTATGTTGTAGCATGCTATGTGTATGTTGTATGCTACGTGTATGTTGTAGCATGCTATGTATATGTTGTATGCTATGTGTATGTTGTATGCTATGTGTATGTTGTAGCATGCTATGTGTATGTTGTATGCTATGTGTATGTTGTAGCATGCTATGTGTATGTTGTAGCATGCTATGTGTATGTTGTATGCTGTGTGTATGTTGTATGCTACGTGTATGTTGTAGCATGCTATGTGTATGTTGTATGCTACGTGTATGTTGTAGCATGCTATGTATATGTTGTATGCTATGTGTATGTTGTATGCTATGTGTATGTTGTAGCATGCTATGTGTATGTTGTAGCATGCTATGTGTATGTTGTAGCATGCTATGTGTATGTTGTAGCATGTATGTGTATGTTGTAGCATGCAGTGTATGTTGTAGCATGCTATGTGTATGCTGTATGCTATGTGTATGTTGTAGCATGCTATGTGTATGGTTGTAGTATGCTATGTGTTTGTGTAGCATGCTATGTGTCATGTTGTAGCATGCTATGTGTATGTTGTAGCATGCTATGTGTATGTTGTAGCATGCTATGTGTATGCTGTAGCATGCTATGTGTATGCTGTAGCATGCTATGTGTATGTTGTAGCATGCTATGTGTATGTTGTAGCATGCTATATGTTTGCTGTAGCATGCTATGTGCATGTTGTAGCATGCTATGTGTATGTTGTAGCATGCTATGTGTATGCTGTAGCATGCTATGTGTATGTTGTAGCATGCTATGTGTATGCTGTAGCATGCTATGTGTATGCTGTAGCATGCTATGTGTATGTTGTAGCATGCTATGTGTATGTTGTAGCATGCTATGTGAATGCTGTAGCATGCTATGTGTATGTTGTAGCATGCTAAATATGTACTGTAGCATGCTACAGTGCTATGTATATACTGTAGCATGCTATAGTGCTATGAGTATACTGTAACATGCTATCCGGAGTTCACTTTCAAAATGGTGTATGTAAACCAGCATACGCGTGTGTTGCAGAATTCTGCCACTGCACAACAGAGCCGGTTTCAATGTGCTCGAGTGTGCCGTTATTTAGGATGCCGCAATACCCACAATTTGCTGTATTTGGGTTTTTCTTTAAATCTCATTCAGAAAGCTGAATATCCAGAAACGACTTTGACTCTCCACCATCTTCGCGCTGAGAAGCGTCTTTGTTCCAGTGTTCGAAGCGCCGCCCCTGAGAATGAGTTTTGGAAGACATCCGAGTCTTTGAAGGATGCTGGAAATGGCATCGACAACTGAATAACAACAGTAATAATAATAATAATAATAATAATAATAATAATAATAATAATTGTAGTAGGTTAGACAGCAACCACCCAGGGAGGTACTACCATCCTGCTCAATAAGTGTGAGACGGAAGCCTGTAATTGTTTTACACGATGGTAGGATTGCTTGTGTCTTCTCCCTGTCTAGTAAATACTCTGGATAATAGGTATATCTTGCTACTTGTACTTTCACTTAGGTCACACTACACACATGTATGTACACACACTCATCTGTGTTTGATTTTTTGTCTCAACAGATTATTATTATTTTCCGTTCATCTCCATGGGGAAGTGGACAAGAATCTTTCCTCCGTAAGTCATGCGTGTCGTAAGAGGCGACTAAAATGCCGGGAGCAAGGGGCTAGTAACCCCTTCTCCTGTATATATTACTAAATGTATAAAGAATAACTTTAAGGTGACCTTAAAAGGAAAACTTTCGTTTTTCTTTTTAGGTCACCCTGCCTTGGTGGGAAGCAGCCGGTGCGTTGAAAAAAAAAAATTACTGATAATAATAATAATACTAATAACAACAACAACAATAGCAACAATAATAATACAAAGAACAAATAATGATAAAATAACTGATAACAAAAATAATAATCATAAACGTAACTGATAATAAAAATAATTATACTATCACTCATATTAATAACAAGTGCTGTACAATGTGTTTTCGTGTTTACATTAGTGATGTGTTTGAGTGGTGGCGATGTCAAGTGAGCAACCACACGTCATGTCACTCCTGACATGTTTAACCTTCACTGCGGTGCGCATAATTCCCCACAGCGCCGCACAATGGCGCACCCGAGGGGAGGGGAAGGGAGGAGCCATGAATTGACGTTATTAAAATTCAATAAAAACATATCACACGGGATGGGGCGGGTATGAGTGATGTCCGGGGGGGGGGGGCGGTAGAGGGTGTGTTGCGGGCACGTCCGTGGCGGGTGTGTTGCGGGTACTAAAGTGGCTGGTGTGTTGCGGGCACGTCCGTGGCGGGTGTGTTGCGGGTACTAAAGTGGCTGGTGTGTTGCGGGCACGTCCGTGGCGGGTGTGTTGCGGGTACTAAAGTGGCTGGTGTGTTGCGGGCACGTCCGTGGCGGGTGTGTTGCGGGTACTAAAGTGGCTGGTGTGTTGCGGGCACGTCCGTGGCTGGTGTGTTGCGGGCACTCCCATGGCTGGTGTGTTGCGGGCACTCCCGTGGCTGGTGTGTTGCGGGCACTTCCGTGGCTGGTGTGTTGCGGGCACGTCCGTGGCTGGTGTTGCGGGCACTCCCGTGGCTGGTGTGTTGCGGGCACTTCCGTGGCTGGTGTGTTGCGGGCACTCCCATGGCTGGTGTGTTGCGGGCACTCCCGTGGCTGGTGTGTTGCGGGCATTTCCGTGGCTGGTGTGTTGCGGGCACTTCCATGGCTGGTGTGTTGCGGGCACTCCCATGGCTGGTGTGTTGCGGGCACTCCCATGGCTGGTGTGTTGCGGGCACTCCCATGGCTGGTGTGTTGCGGGCACTCCCCTGGCTGGTGTGTTGCGGGCACTCCCGTGGCTGGTGTGTTGCAGGCACTTCCGTGGCTGGTGTGCTGCGGGCACTCCCATAGCTGGTGTGTTGCGGGCACTCCCATAGCTGGTGTGTTGCGGGCACTCCCATGGCTGGTGTGTTGCGGGCACTTCCCTGGCTGGTGTGTTGCGGGCACTCCCCTGGCTGGTGTGTTGCGGGCACTCCCCTGGCTGGTGTGTTGCGGGCACTCCCCTGGCTGGTGTGTTGCGGGCACTCCCGTGGCTGGTGTGTTGCGGGCACTCCCGTGGCTGGTGTGTTGCGGGCACTCCCCTGGCTGGTGTGTTGCGGGCACTCCCCTGGCTGGTGTGTTGCGGGCACTCCCGTGGCTGGTGTGTTGCGGGCACTCCCGTGGCTGGTGTGTTGCGGGCACTCCCTGGCTGGTGTGTTGCGGGCACTCCCCTGGCTGGTGTGTTGCGGGCACTCCCCTGGCTGGTGTGTTGCGGGCACTCCCGTGGCTGGTGTGTTGCGGGCACTCCCGTGGCTGGTGTGTTGCAGTCACTCCCGTGGCTGGTGTGTTGCGGGCACTTCCCTGGCTGGTGTGTTACGGGCACTCCCGTGGCTGGTGTGTTGCGGGCACTCCCGTGGCTGATGTGTTGCGGGCACTCCCCTGGCTGGTGTGTTGCGGGCACTCCCCTGGCTGGTGTGTTGCGGGCACTCCCGTGGCTGGTGTGTTGCGGGCACTCCCCTGGCTGGTGTGTTGCGGGCACTCCCGTGGCTGGTGTGTTGCGGGCACTCCCCTGGCTGGTGTGTTGCGGGCACTCCCCTGGCTGGTGTGTTGCGGGCACTCCCGTGGCTGGTGTGTTGCGGGGACTCCCCTGGCTGGTGTGTTGCGGGCACTCCCCTGGCTGATGTGTTGCGGGCACGACCACCCAGATGCTTCTCGTATGCTTCTCCCATGCTTCTACCATGCTACACCCATGCTTCTACCATGCTTCTCCCATCCTTCTACCATGCTTCTCCCGTTCTTCTGAAGTTCTTCTACCATACTACTACCATGCTATTCCCATTCTTTTACCATGCTAATACCATGCTTTCTCATGCTACTCCCATGTTTCCCCATGCTACTCCCATGTTACTTAAATGCTTCTTACGTGCTACACCCATGCTTCTGCAATACTCCTCCCATGCTACTCTCATGGTACTATCATGCTCCTTACATGTTACCCCTATGCTTCTCCCATGCTATTACCATGTTCCTCGCATGCTTCTCCCATGCTATTACCATGTTCCTCGCATGCTTCTCCAATGCTGCTCCCATGTTACTACAATGCTTCCACCATGCTACTCTCATGCTTCTCCCATGCTACTCCCATGCTATTAAAATTCTTCTTCCAATCTACTCCCATGCTGCTCCTATGCTACTATCATGGTGCTCCCTTGCCCCTATCATGCTACTCCCACGCCACTATCATGCTGTTCCCATGCTACCATGCTACTCTCATGCTTCTAACATGCTTTTCAAATGCTTACCATAGTTCTACCATGCTTCTGTTGTGCTGATACCATGCTACTCACATGCTGTTCCAGTACTACTACCATGCTGCTCGCATTCTTTTCCCATGCTTCTATCATCCTACTCCTATGCTTCTACCATGCTTCCATCATGCTTCTACCATGCTTCTACTATGCTTCTACCATGCTTCTTCATTATTATATTTCTACCATGCTTCTGCCATGCTACTCCCATGCTTCTAACATGCTATTATACTACTCCCATGCTTCTCCATTATTATTCTCCTACCATGCTACTCCTGTGTTTCAACCATGCTACTCCCATGCTTCTACCATGCTGCTCCCATGCTTCTACCATGCTACTCCAATGTTACTACCATACTACTCCCATTCCTCTTCCATGCTTCCATCATGCTACTTTTATGCTTCTACCATTCTACTATCATGCTACTGCCATGCTTCTACCATGTTACTCCAATCCTTCTACCATGTTACTAACATGCTACTCCCATGCTTCTAAAATGCTTCTACCATGTTACTACCATGCTACTACAATGATTCTACCATGCTACTCCTATGCTTCTACCATGTTACTCCAATGCTTCTCCAGTGCTACTACCATACTACTCCCATTATTCTTCCATGCTTCTAGCATGCTACTTTCATGCTTCTACCATGCTACTCTCATGCTAATACCATGCTTCTACCATGCTACTCCCAGGCTTCTACCATGCTACTCCCAGGCTTCTACCATGCTACTCCCATACTTCTACCATGTTACTACCATGCAACTACCATACTTCTACCATGCTTCTAACACGCTACTACCATGCTTCTACTATGCTTCTACCATGCTACTGCATTGCTTCTACCATATTACTACCATGCTACTACCATGCTTCTACCATGTTACCACCATGCTACTACCATGCTTCTTACATACTATTAAAATGATTCTACCATGCTACTCCCATAGTACTTCCATGCTTCTACCATGCTACTGCAATGCATCTACCATTCTTCTACCATGCTAGTACCATACTTCTCCCATACTTCTGCCATCCTTCCATTCTACTTCCATGCTACTACCATACTTCTTCCATGGTGCTACCATGCTACTCTCTGTCTTCTACCCCGATGCTACTCCCATGCTTCTTTATTTCTACTCCCATACTACTCTCGTGCTACTCTCATGCTTCTCCCATGCTACTCTCATGCTACTCTCATGCTTCTCCCATGCTACTTCAATGCTACTCCCATGTTGCTCCCATACTACTCCCATGTTACTCCCATGCTACTCCCATGTTATTACCATGTTACTACCATGCTGCTCCCATGTTGCTCCCATGTTACTCCCACGTTACTCCCATGTTACTCTCACGTTACTACCATGTTACTCCCACGTTACTACCATGTTACTCCCACGTTACTCCCATGTTACTCCCACGTTACTCCCATGTTACTCCAACGTTACTCTTGGTACTTTTTTTGAGATGAAATTGTAGGATTAGTTAGGTTGTTCTGGGTTACTTGTTGTTGTTGTTAGTTTTTGTTGTTTGTCGTTTTTATCGTGTTTTATTGTTGTTAGTTTGTTTCTTCTACTCCTTTTTCGTCATTATCATTATTCTCGTACCCCTGTGTGAGGCTCCGTACACTCGTACCCCTGTGTGAGGCTCCGTGCACTCGTACCCCTGTGTGAGGCTCCGTACACTCGTACCCCTGTGTGAGGCTCCGTACACTCGTACCCCTGTGTGAGGCTCCGTACACTCGTACCCCTGTGTGAGGCTCCGTGCACTCGTACCCCTGTGTGAGGCTCCGTACACTCGTACCCCTGTGTGAGGCTCCGTGCACTCGTACCCGTGTGAGGCTCCGTGCACTCGTACCACCTGTGTGAGGCTCATCGTACTCGTACCACATATGTGAGGCTCCGTGCACTCGTACCCCTGTGTGAGGCTCCGTGCACCCGTACCCCTGTGTGAGGCTCTGTGCACTCGTACCCCTGTGTGAGGCTCCGTGCACTCGTACCCCTGTGTGAGGCTCCGTGCACCCGTACCCGTGTGAGGCTCCGTGCACTCGTACCCCTGTGTGAGGCTCCGTGCACTCGTACCCGTGTGAGGCTCCGTGCACTCGTACCCCTGTGTGAGGCTCCGTGCACTCGTACCCCTGTGTGAGGCTCCGTGCACTCGTACCCCTGTGTGAGGCTCCGTGCACTCGTACCCCTGTGTGAGGCTCTGTGCACTCGTACCCCTGTGTGAGGCTCCGTGCACTCGTACCCCTGTGTGAGGCTCCGCGCACTCGTACCCCTGTGTGAGGCTCCGTGCATTCGTGCCCCAGTGTGAGGCTCCGTGCGCTCGTACCCCTGTGTGAGGCTCCGTGCACTCGTACCCCTGTGTGAGGCTCCGTGCACTCGTACCCCTGTGTGAGGCTCCGTGCACTCGTGCCCCTGTGTGAGGCTCCGTGCTCTCGTGCCCCTGTGTGAGGCTCCGTGCACTCGTACCCGTGTGAGGCTCCGTGCACTCGTACCCCTGTGTGAGGCTCCGCGCACTCGTACCCCTGTGTGAGGCTCCGTGCATTCGTGCCCCAGTGTGAGGCTCCGTGCGCTCGTACCCCTGTGTGAGGCTCCGTGCACTCGTACCCCTGTGTGAGGCTCCGTGCACTCGTGCCCCTGTGTGAGGCTCCGTGCTCTCGTGCCCCTGTGTGAGGCTCCGTGCAATCGTACCCCTGTGTGAGGCTCTGTGCACTCGTACCCCTGTGTGAGGCTCCGTGCACTCGTACCCCTGTGTGAGGCTCCGTGCACTCGTACCCCTGTGTGAGGCTCCGTGCACTCGTACCCCTGTGTGAGGCTCCGTTCACTCGTACCCTTGGGTCAGACTTGATGCACTCGTATACCTGGATCAGGATCTGTGCACTCGTACCCCAGGGTCAGGTTCCGTGTACTTGTATCCTTGGGTCAGGCTCCGTGCCCTCGTACACCTGGATCAGGCTCCCTGCACTCTTACTCCTGAATCAGGCTCCGTGCACTCTTACCCCTGGGCCAGGCTCCGAGCACTCGTACCGTTGGATCAAACTCCGTGCACTTGTACCCCTGGGTCAGAATCCGTGTACTCATACCCTTGTGCCATTCTCCGTGCACTCTTAACTTTTTTGTCAGTTTCCGTGCACTCGTACCCTTGGGGTAGACTATGTGCACTCGTACACCTGGATCAGGATCCGTGCACTTGTAACCCTGGGTCAGGTTTTGTGTACTTGTAACCTTGGGTCAGGCTCCTTGCACTCGTACCCTTGGGTCAGACTCTGTGCACTCGTACACTTGGATCAGGCTCCGTGCACTCATACCGCTAGGTGAGGCTCCGAACACTCGTACCCTTGGGTCAGGTTCCGTGCACTCATACCCCTGTGTCATTCTCCATGCACTCGTGATTCTTTGTCAGTTTCCGTGTACTTGGGTCAGATTCCGTGCACTCTTACACCTGGATCAGGATCCGTGCACTCGTACCCTTGGGTCAGACTCCGTGCACTCGTACACCTGCATCAGGCTCCGTGAACTCTTACCTCCGGATGAGGTTCCAGGCACTCGTACCCTTGGGTCAGGCTCCCTGCACTCTTATCCCTAGGTCAGAATCCGTGCACTCTTACTCCTGGGTCAGGCTCCGTGCACTCGTACCTCTGGATCAAAATCCGTGCACTCGTACCCCTGAATCAGAATCCGTGCACTCGTACCTCTGGGTCAGGCTCATTAATGTCTCGATTATCACCACTTTGATGCACTGCTGTTGATATCCTGTTGTCTGTCACTGTTGTCTGCCTCTGTTGTCAGCAGTGCTGCAGTGTTTTTGTCTGCCAATGAGGGTACGAATATTGCAAGATATTTGTCTGCCGGGGTGGGTAGGAATACCAGAATATACATATGCATGAGAGAGAGAGAGGGAGAGGGGGGTGAAGTGAGAGTGAGAGAGAGTTTAAATTTGCAGCGAGCAGACCCAATTAACTTAGTGATGGAAACTACAGAGTCCCTTCAACCTTACCGTAAATGTCAACATATTACTGTTATTGGTGACCTCAACCAATATCTTATACTGAGGGATTTTAATGAACTTCTTGCAGTGTTAGACGTGAACGACGTTTTACACTTCCCTACTCATTTCTTTGGCTCCTTCCTTCACTCAGTAGTGAGTTGCTTATTTGAACGTACAGTCTCTGGCAAACCTCTTGGTTATGTTGGCTCATCGGATGAACAAGGCCGTCTTTTCGATACTGAAGATGCCCACAGAACGAAGTGAAGAATCATCACTCTCAGCCTGGATAAGGGTAAGAAGAAACTGGCCTGCCCTTTATTAGGAGCTTGTAGCCTCCCAATGGAATATTTGTTTTCTCCAAGGTGATGTTAGTAAGCAAGTGAACGTCTTCGCTAAACATATCCTTAATCTCTACTACAAGCACATCCCTCACAAGCAGTATGTAACGAATCTTTCAGATCAACTTTGGTTTGGCTATCATTACCAGGAGGCCGCTCCTGCTAAGTACAAGGCCTGTTTAAGGAATCGTAATGACACGATTGCAAATAAACCATACCCCCGGCCGGGATTGAACCAGCGGTCATAGAGTCTCAAAACTCCAGCCCGTCGCGCTAACCACTAGACCAGCTAGCCACAATAAGATTCATCCAACTAGGTATATTTCTACACCATGAATCTTATTGTGGCTAGCTGGTCTAGTGGTTAGCGCGACGGGCTGGAGTTTTGAGACTCTATGACCGCGGGTTCAATCCCGGCCGGGGGTATGGCCTGTTTAAGGCCCATGAGGCATCCCACTAGCTTACAACAGGAACCTTCACAAGCAATCCTGTCAGTGAATGAATGAAGTCAAAAACTGGGCCATCTCTTGATGGGAAGCCGACATAAAACGAAAACTAGCATTAGGAAGAGTGGTCTCCAAAACCTGGTGATCCTTGGTGAAGGACCGACAATGATATTCACCTGATGAGGCCATTCCAGCTCTAAATCGACTATCGCTGCGAGCTAGAATCTAGAAAAAGCTGACCTACTTGCTGAACTTTTTGCTGCCAGTATGCAAGTCGCTGATCCAATTAGGGAACTTCCATTACTAGCGGAGAGAACTGCATGAAAGTTGTCAGATATGGCATTAAGACAGGATGAGCAACAGTACTCATTTATCTCTTCTTTAAATTACTGGACCAAGAAAAAGCTTTTTGGGCCCTGATATGTTTGCAAAAGATTGCTGAGCAGATGTGTTGACTAGTTAGTCTCACCCTTAGTTCACAACAATCAACTCTGCTTAATCATCTTCGTAGAGAAGGGCAAATATAATCCCTGTTCACAATAAGACCTGAGCGATGATCACTCTTACCAATGACTGACAAAATTCTTGAGATAATTTCACGGCAAATGACATCATTTATTTTTACTCTCACTAGCTTCTTTGAGACCGTCCCTATGACTTCAGAAAATGTCGCTTTGCATCTGATCTCGTGTCGAACCTCTCCACTATGTGGCAAGATTCACTGGATGAATCCAAGATCAACTGTGTAGTAGCATTGGACGTTGATGATGCCATCAATCGAGTAATAGCACCAGGGATTATTGGTAAAGCTAGAAACACTTTAGAGTTTCTGGCTCTGTGATACACTTCCTTAGTGATTACCTTCAAATTAAATCTCCAATATTAGTTCTCAGTTGAGCAGAATCAACAAACCATTTAGTCGGGTCAGTGTTCCACAAGGAAGTAGTGCACTTGGTCCATTGTTATGGACAATAACATGATTTTAATATTTGTGTTCATGGATTTACCTCTGGTTCTGGAGAAGACTGAAATTGCCTCTTTAAGGCAGAGATTCATAAAAAGCAACACATTTGCTCTTAAACATGTCTTTTAGTTTTGTGGAATATTTCACTTTGAACGATGAAAGGTAAATATTCATTACTGGAAGAAGTGCTAATATCTCTTTGTTCAATGTAATATTGCAAACAAATTCCAGACTTTATGCAGTATACTTATAGCCGCTTTGATAGACAATGCTAGGGAAGGATTTTATGTGAGGTAAATACCAGCTCATAGCATGTAAATAGAGACAGTAAATCTTTCTCTCTCTCTTACGATGGTAGACAGAGAGAGAGAGAGAGAGAGAGAGAGAGAGAGAGAGAGAGAGAGAGAGAGAGAGAGAGACAGAGACAGAGACAGAGACAGAGAGAGAGAGAGAGAGAGAGAGACAGAGAGAGAGAGAGAGGGAGAGAGAGAGAGAGAGATTCACTCTTTAACCTTCCCTTACTTTCGTTTTTCTTCGCTCCTATTCGTCTTCCTCTTAAGGTATCGCGTCTCCTCCACACCATGTGTTATCCTCTCCTTCATTTATTTTTCGTTGACATTTCCTCCTATCCCTCTCTGACTTTCATAAGTTTTCTAATTTACTCATCAGCTCTTTTCTATTTATTCTCTCATTCACATATCTACTCTCTATCTCTTTTTCCTCTCTCCCCCTCCCAGAAACTCGCTCCCTTCGCTCATTTGAGTAGAGCAGCAAAAAAGCCTCTCATTTGCATCTGTTGTGGTCATAAAATCCATCAGTGTCTCGCCACAAGAGACACGACATTACTCGCCCGTATCAGCACCTGCGACATACCTCTCAATATACTCAAGTATGATGCATTATACTCCTCAAAGTTGACGGCCGATGGTAGGGGAAGGGATGCAGGAGGGAGGGAGTGGAGGATGGAGGGTGGAACGCAGATGACAGACTCAGTGAGGATAAGTTAATGGGAGTGATTGACGTTTGGACTTTATAATTCACCCGCTCATCCCTCTGTCTAAATCCGTCCGTTCACCCACTTACACCACCCGTCCCTGCGTTCCTGCACCCACCTACCTAGCTATGTGTCCACCAACCCACCCCCACATATCCGTCCACCAAGTAAGTTATTCGTAGAGATCCCACTTCCACCACACACACACACACACACACACACACACAACACACCACACACACACACACACACACACACACACACACACACACACACACGCTTTCAGTAATGACATAAAATTAGTAATAATCAGAATTAAGTTCAGTGTTATAAGTAAACTTTAGCTTCATTAGGATGACAAACAATTCAGTTTGCATTGTAAACACCCAGTTGTATATTCGTAATCTAACTCAACATAGTTGCTAGAGTTATTATCTAGGAAGGTGTCAACGTTAGTTACATATTGTCAATCTGGTAACTAACTAACGTTGCTGCCTCCCTTGAAAAGAACTCTAGTAACATGTTAAGATATACATAAGAATTTACAACTGGGCGTTTACACTGCTAACTGGATTGTTTGTCATCGTAATGACACTTAAACTAGCGTCATAAGTTTAGTTAACTCTTTGATTATTACATATTTTGTCATGACTGAAGGTTCTTGACTCGCATAATAACTAACAACATGCTCAGTGAAAAACACATTAATGTACAATTTTTATGGATTTCACCACTCACTGAATTACTCTTTCATGATAAAGTTGATTAATTACTCAGAGTACACTGAAGGAAAACGTAGAAATGTAATGACTTTGGTATATCTGTATATAGCATTAGAAAAAATATAAGAAGAGAAGTAAATAATGAAATTGAATGTCACATGAATACACTGAGTAGATTTATAGCAAACTTATGATAACATGAGAGTGGAAAAGAATATTTATGGAGCAACTTGCAATATTAACAAACTGGCTGATGTTGTATTAGCCAGACTGAGGCTTGGTTACAGCTACAGGCAGTTAGGCAGGCACTCACAAGATCAAACTATAATGCAAAGTATATAGTCAGCTTTATGCTCACTGTCTTGAACACTTGGTGCTTCATTGTCCTCTCTTTGAAGAATATAGAGACAGACAGCATAATAACCAATACCATATGTTAAGATACCTTAATAATGAGAATAAAATACAGACTTATTAAGCGAATATCCTAAATCTGCTATAACAAAAAGATACAAATTATAGATATATCCTGGGGCTTAGTTCCTTGTCCATTTGTGAATCCATAGGCTCCTACGCTACTATCCACAGGATGCACAATAAACTAGCCGCTAGCCTCCACAGTATGGTTACGAGGTGCATAATAAATTACACGATTTGTCAGTAAAACTCGAAAATATTTCTCGGTTTACTGATTGTAGAGAATAAGTTCAAGAATATGAAATATGCGACACTTTTTTAAATATTTATTTCTACAAATACATGATACAAATTATACAGGCCTAGTTGACACCAGTGACATAATGTATAGAAAGCCCCTGGTTATGCAGAGCATTTCGGGCAATTAGGTTAATTTTGTCTCAAGGATGTGACCCCCATACTAGTCGGCTAACATCCAGGTACCTAATTACTGCTCGGTAAAGAGGGACAGCAGGTGTCTTAAGGAAACCCGCCCACTCTTTCAATTTTTACCTGGGATCGAACCACGGAGACTATATGAGCTGAGTGCGCTACCAACCGAGCTACGGGTCACCTTGGGGACCTTTATTGTCCAAACGCTTCACCTTCGCAGCAAGTCTCTTCAGTCGAATATATACATATATAGCACTGAAGACAATAGAAGCAGCAATTTTTAGGTAATCAGTCGAACAACCTAATGGAGAAACCTGATGCTAACCATTTACACTGAAGGAGAAAGGAGGTGTAGCAGCTAGAGGTAACGTCACAGGTGAGCCTGGCCCACTAAAGAAAATATGTCATATTAAACAGTGTTATAATCGACTGTCTTCTACTGAAGAAGCTTACTGAACAGGCGAAATATTACGGAGCAAAAAACACCCCAAGTGTTGGACATATTTCTGTTCACTAAAATATTTTACAAGGAACAGTCGCATATATTGATGATTACCAATACCACACTGATAGTAATATCACACTAATGTTTAGTAATACCACACTGATGTTAGTAATACCACACTGATGTTTAGTAACACCACACAGATGTTAGTAATACCACACTGATGTTTAGTAATACCACACAGATGTTAGTAATACCACACTGATGTTTAGTAATACCACACAGATGTTAGTAATACCACACTGATGTTTAGTAATACCACACAGATGTTAGTAATACTACACTGATGTTTAATGACACACACACTGATGTTTAGTAATACGATATTTATGTTAGGTGATACCACGCTGATGCTTAGTGATGATGCCAGACTGTTGTTTAATAATAACGCCACACTGATGCTTAGTGATGATACCACGCTGATATTTAGTAATACCACGCTGATGTTTAGTAATACCACGCTGATGTTTAGTAATACCACGCTGATGTTTAGTAATACCACGCTGATGTTTAGTAATACTACACCGATGTTTAGTAATAATACCACACAAATATTTAGTAATACCACAATGATGTTTAGTAATAATACCACACTGATGTTTAATAATACCACACTGATAGTAATAATACCACAGTGATGTTTAGTAAAAATAGCACACTGATATTTAGTGATGTCACACTGATGTTTACTGATATCACATTGTTTACTGATATCACACTGGTGTTTACTGATATCACACTGATGTTTACTGATAACACACTGATGTTTACTGATATCACACTGATGTTTACTGATACCACACTGATGTTTACTGATACCACACTGATGTTTACTGATACCACACTGATGTTTAATGATACCACACTGATGTTTACTGATACCACACTGATCAGGATATCAAAAAATGCAAAATTATAGAAACAAATATCAGGGGAAGGTAGCAGATACCAGGTACCAGGGAAGGAGGCAGCAGATACCAGGTACCAGAGAAGGAGGCAGCAGATACCAGGTACCAGGGAAGGAGGCAGCAGATACCAGGTACCAGGGATGGAGGCAGCAGATACCAGGTACCAGGGATGGAGGCAGCAGATACCAGGTACCAGGGAAAGGGGGCAGCAGATACCAGGTTTCCCAGGGAAGGAGCAGCAGAACCAGATACCAGGGAAGGAGGCAGCAGATACCAGGTACCAGGGAAGGAGGCAGCAGATACCAGGTACCAGGGAAGGAGGCAGCAGATAACAGGTACCAGGGAAGGAGGCAGCAGGTACCAGGGAAGGAGGCAGATACAAGGTACCTGGGAAGGAGGCAGCAGATACCAGGTATCTGGGATGGAGGCAGCAGATACCAGGTACCAGGGAAGGAGGCAGCAGATACCAGGTACCAGGGAAGGAGGCAGATACCAGGTACCAGGGAAGGAGACAGCAGATACCAGTACCAGTGAAGGAGGCAGCAGATACCAGGTACCAGGGAAGGAGGGCAGCAGTTTACCAGGTCCAGGGAAGGAGGCAGCAGACACCAGGTACCAGGGAAGGAGCCAGCAGACACCAGGTACCAGGGAAGGAGGCAGCAGACACCAGGTACCAGGGAAGGAGGCAGCAGACACCAGGTAACAGGGAAGGAGGCACCAGACACTAGGTACCAGGGAAGGAGGTAGCAGACACTAGGTATCTGTGAAGTAGGTAGCAGACACTAGGTACCAAAGAAGGAGGTAGCAAACACTACCAGGGAAGGAGGCAGCAGACACTAGGTATCTGTGAAGGAGGTAGCAGACACTAGGTACAAGTGAAGGAGGCAGGAGACACCAGGTATCAGGGAAGGAGGTAGCAGACACTAGGTACGAGGGAAGGAGGCAGCAGACAGCAGGTACCAGGGAAGGAGGCAGCAGACACTAGGTACCAGTGAAGGAGGCAGGAGACACCAGGTATCAGGGAAGGAGGTAGCAGACACCAGGTACCAAGGGAAGGAGGCAGCACACACCAGGTACCAGGGAAGGAGGCCGCAGACACTAGGTACGAGGGAAGGAGGCAGCAGACAGCAGGTACCAGGGAAGGAGGCAGCAGACACTAGGTACGAAGGAAGGAGGCAGCAGACACCAGGTATCAGGGAAGGAGGCAGCAGACACTAGGTACGAAGGAAGGAGGCAGCAGACACTAGGTACCACGAGAAGAGGCAGCAGACACTACGAGGGAAGGAGGCAGCAGACACAAGATACCAGGGAAGGAGGCAGCAGACACTAGGTACCAGGGAAGGAGGCAGCAGGCACTAGGTACCACGGAAGGAGGCAGCAGACACTAGGTACTAGAGAAGGAGGCTAAAAACACCAGGTACCAGGGAAGGAGGCAGCAGAGACCAGGTATCAGGGAAGGAGGTAGCAGACACCAGGTACCAAGGGAAGGAGGCAGCGCACACCAGGTACCAGGGAAGGAGGCAGCAGACACCAGGTACGAGATAAGGAGGCAGCAGACAGCAGGTACCAGGGAAGGAGGCAGCAGACACTAGGTACGAGGGAAGGAGGCAGTAGACACCAGGTACCAGGGAAGGAGGCAGCAGACACTAGGTACCAGGGAAGGAGGCAGCAGAAACCAGGTACCAGGGAAGGAGGCAACAGACACTAGGTACCAAGGAAGGAGACAGCAGAAACCACGTAACAGGGAAGAAGGCAACAGACACTAGGTACCAGGGAAGGAGGCAGCAGACACTGGGTACCAGGGAAGGAGGCAGCAGACACTAGGTATCTGTGATGGAGGTAGCAGACACTAGGTATCTGTGAAGTAGGTAGCAGACACTAGGTACCAGGGAAGGAGGTAGCAGACACTAGGTACCAGGGAAGGAGGCAGCAGACACTAGGTATCTTTGAAGGAGGTATCAGACACTAGGTATCAGTGAAGGAGGCAGGAGACACCAGGTACCACGGAAGGAGGCAGCAGACACTAGGTCCCACGGAAGGAGGCAGTAGACACTAGGTACCACGGAAGGAGGCAGCAGACACTAGGTACCAGGGAAGGAGGCAGCAGACACTAGGTACGAGGGAAGGAGGCAGCAGACACCAGGTACCAGGGAAGGAGGCAGAAGGCACTAGGTACCACGGAAGGAGGCAGCAGACACTAGGTACTAAGGAAGGAGGCAGCAGACACCAGGTACCAAGGGAAGAAGGTAGCAGACACCAGGTACCAGGGAAGGAGGCAGCAGACACTAGATACCAGGGAAGGAGGCAGCAGACACCAGGTACCAGGGAAGGGAGCAGCAGACACTAGGTACGAAGGAAGGAGGCAGCAGACACTAGGTACCACGAGAGGAGGCAGCAGAAATACGACGGAAGGAGGCAGTAGACACCAGATACCAGGGAAGGATGAAGCAGACACTAGGTACGAGGGAAGGAGGCAGCAGACACCAGGTACCAAGGAAGGAGGCAGACACTAGGTACTAAGGAAGGAGGCAGCAGACACCAGGTACCAGGGAAGGAGGTAGCAGACACTAGGTACCAGGAAAGGAGGCAACAGATACTACATACCAGGGAAGACGGTAGCCGACAGTAGGTACCACGGAAGGAGGCAGCAGACACCAGGTACCAGGAAAAGAATCAGCAGACACTAGGTACCAGGGAAGGAGGTAGCAGACACTAGGTACCAGGGAAGGAGGTAGCAGACACATGGTACCAGGGAAGGAGGCAGACACTAGGTACCACGGAAGGATGCAGCAGACACCAGGTACCAGGAAAGGAGGCAGCAGACACTAGGTAACAGGGAAGGAGAGAGCAAACACTAGGTACCAGAGAAGGAGAGCAGCAGACACTAGGTACTAGGGAAGGAGGCAGCAGACACTAGGTACCAGGGAAGGAGGCAGCAGACACTAGGTAACAGGGAAGGAGGCAGCGGACACTAGGTACCAAGGAAGGAGGCAGCAGGCACTAGGTACCAGGGAAGAAGGTGGCAAACACTAGGTACCAGGGACCAAGGCACCAGACACTAGGTAGGGAAGGAGGCAGCAGATACTAGGTACCAAGGAAGGAGGCAGCAGACACTAGGTACCAGGGAAGGAGGCAGCGGACACTAGGTACCACTGAAGGAGGCAGCAGTCACTAGGTACAAGGGAAGGAGGCAGCGGACACTAGGTACCAGGGAAGGAGGCAGCAGACACTAGGTACCAGGGACCGAGGCAGCAGACACTAGGTACCAGTGAAGGAGGCAGCAGACATTAGGTACCAGGGAAGGAGGCAGCAGACACTAGGTACCAGGAAAGGAGGCAGAGGACACTAGGTACCAGGGAAGGAGGCAGCAGACACTAGGTACCAGGGAAGGAGGCAGCGGACACTAGGTACCAGGGAAGGAAGCAGCGGACACTAGGTACCAGGGAAGGAGGCAGCAGACACTAGGTACCAGGGAAGGAGGCAGCGGACACTAGGTACCAGGGAAGGAGGCAGCAGACACTAGGTACCAGGGGAAGGGGCAGGGGGACACTAGGCACCAGGGAAGGAGGCAGCGGACACTAGGTACCAGGGAAGGAGGTAGCGGACACTAGGTACCAGGGAAGGAGTCAGCGCACACTAGGTACCAGGGAAGGAGGCAGTGCACACTAGGTACCAGGGAAGGAGGCAGCGGACACTAGGTACCAGGGAAGGAGGCAGCGGACACTAGGTACCAGGGAAGGAGGTAGCAGACACAAGGTACCAGGGAAGGAGGCAGCAGACACTAGGTACCAGGGAAGGAGGCAGCAGACACTAGGTACCAGGGAAGGGGGCAGAGGACACTAGGTACCAGGGAAGGAGGCAGCAGACACTAGGTACCTAGAAAGGAGGCAGAAGACATTAGGTACAAGGGGAAGAGACAGATGATACTAGGTACCAGGGAAGGACGCAGCAGACACTAGGTACCAGGGAAGGAGGCAGCGGACACTAGGTGCCAGGGAAGGAGGCAGCAGACACTAGGTATCAGGGAATGAGGCAACGGACACTAGGTACCAGGGAAGGAGGCAGCAGATACTAGGGACCAGGGAAGGAGGCAGACACTAGGTACCAGGGAAGGAGGCAGCAGACACTAGGTACCAGGGAAGGAGGCAGCGGACACTAGGTATCAGGGAAGGAGGTAGCAGACACTACGTACCAGGGAAGGAGGCAGCGGACACTAGGTACCAGGGAAGGAGGCAGCAGACACTAGGTACCAGGGAAGGAGGCAACAGGCACTAGGTACTAGGGAAGGAGGGAGCAGACACTAGGTACCAGGGAAGGAGGTAGCGGACACTAGGTACCACGGAAGGAGGCAACGGACACTAGGTAAAAGGGAAGGAGGCAGCGGACACTAGGTACCAGGGAAGGAGGCAGCAGACACTAGGTACCATTGAAGGAGGCAGCACACGCTATGTACCAGGGAAGGAGGGAGCAGACACTAGGTACCAGGGAAGGAGGCAGCGGACACTAGGTACCAGGGAAGGAGGCAGCGTACACTAGTTACCAGGGAAGGAGGCAGCGGAAACTAGATACCAGGGAAGGAGGCAGCGGACACTAGGTACCAGGGAAGGAGGCAGCGGACACTAGGTACCAGGGAAGGAGGCAGCGGACACTAGGTACCAGGGAAGGAGGCAGCAGACACTAGGTACCAGAGAAGGAGGCAGCAGACACTAGGTACCAGGGAAGGAGGCAGAAAGACGCTAGGTACCGGGGAAATGGAGGCAGCAGACACTAGGTACCAGGGAAGGAGGCAGCAGACACTAGGTACCAGGGAAAGAGGCAGCAGACACTAGGTACCAGGGAAAGAGGCAGCAGACACTAGGTACCAGGGAAGGAGGCAGCAGACACTAGGTACCAGGGAAATAGGGAGCAGACACTAGGTACCAGGGAAGGAGGCAGCAGGCACTAGGTATCAAGGACCGAGGCAGCGGACACTAGGTACCAGGGAAGGAGGCAGCGGACACTAGGTACCAGGGAAGGAGGCAGCAGACACTAGGTACCAGGGAAGGAGGCAGCAGACACTAGGTACCAGGGAAGGAGGCAGCAGACACTAGGTACCAGGGAAGGAGGCAGCAGACACTAGGTACCAGGGACCGAGGCAGTAGACACTAGGTACCAGGGAAGGAGGCAGTAGACACTAGGTACCTGGGAAGGAGGCAGCAGACACTAGGTAACCATGGACCGGGGCCCAGCAGACACTAGGTATCAGGGGGGAGGCAGTGACACTAGGTACCAGGGACGAGGCAGCAGCATAGGTAGCATGGAAGGAGGCAGAGACACTGGGGGTACCAGGGAAGGAGGCAGCGGGACACTAGGTATAGGGAAGGAGGCAGCAGACAACAGGTACCAGGGAAGGAGGCAGCAGACACTAGGTACCAGGGACGAGGCGGGGAGACACTAGGTACCAGTGGAGGAGGAAGCAGACACTAGGTACCAGGGAAGGAGGCAGCGGGACATAGGTACCAGGGAAGGAGGCAGGGGGACACTTTTGTACAGGGAAGGAGGCAGCAGACACTAAGGTACAGGGAAGGAGGCAGCGGGACGCTAGGTCCAGGGAAGGAGGCAGCAGACACTAGGTACCAGGGAAGGAGGCAGCAGACACTAGGTACCAGGGAAGGAGGCAGTAGACACTAGGTACCAGGGAAGGAGGCAGTAGACACTAGGTACCAGGGAAGGAGGCAGCAGACACTAGGTACCATGGACCGAGGCAGCAGACACTAGGTATCAGGGGAGGAGGCAGCTGACACTAGGTACCAGGGACCGATGCAGCAGACACTAGGTACCAGTGAAGGAGGCAGCAGACACTAGGTACCAGGGAAGAAGGCAGCAGACACTAGGTACCAGGGAAGGAGGCGGGGGACACTAGGTACCAGGGAAGGATGCAGCAGACACTAGGTACCAGGGAAGGAGGCAGCAGACATTAGGTACCAGGGACCGAGGCAGCAGACACTAGGTACCAGGGAAGGTGGGTAGTTTTTATTTTAGTTTTAATCACAAGAACGCGCTAAGCGGTAGAGTTGAAACTGACGTAGTGTCTGGAGAATGAAAAATGTTCAAGGTTTAGTGTGACATGACCCAGAGTTCATTGTGACAAGACCCAGGGTTCAGTGTGGCTAGACCCAGGGTTCAGTGTGGCTAGACCCAGAGTTCAGTGTAGCAAGACCCAGGGTTCAGTGTAGCAAGACCCAGGGTTCAGTGTGACAAGGCCCAGGGTTCAGTATGGCTAGACCCAGAGTTCAGTGTAGCAAGACCCAGGGTTCAGTTTAGCAAGACCCAGGGTTCAGTGTGACAAGGCCCAGGGTTCAGTGTGGCTAGACCCAGGTTTCAGTGTGGCAAGACCCAGGGTTCAGTGTGGCTAGACCCAGGGTTCAGTGTGGCTAGACCCAGGGTTCAGTGTGGCTAGACCCAGGGTTCAGTGTGGCTAGACCCAGGGTTCAGTGTAGCAAGACCCAGGGTTCAGTTTAGCAAGACCCAGGGTTCATTGTGACAAGGCCCAGGGTTCAGTGTGGCTAGACCCGGTTTAAAGAAATAGCAAGCCCCGGGGTTTTTAAATTTGGGCTAGCCCCAGGGTTCAGTGTAGCAAGACCCGGGTTCAAATGTGACAAGCCCCAGGGTTCAAGTGGCTGGGACCCAGGGTTCAGTGTAGCAAGACCCAGGGTTCAGTGTGGCTAGACCCAGGGTTCAGTATAGCAAGACCCAGGGTTCAGTGTGGCTAGACCCAGGGTTCACTATAGCAAGACCCAGGGTTCAATGTGGCTAGACCCAGGGTTCAGTGTAGCAAGACCCAGGGTTCAGTTTTTAGCAAGACCCAGGGTTTCAGTGTAGCAAGACCCAGGGTTCAATGTGGCTAGACCCAGGGTTCGTGTAGAAAAGGACCCAGGGTTCAGTGTGCAAGACCAGGGTTCAGTGTAGCAAGACCCAGGGTTCAGTGTAGCAAGACCCAGGGTTCAGTGTAGCAAGACCAGGGTTCAAGTGTGGCTAGACCCAGGGTTCAGTATAGCAAGACCCAGGGTTCAGTGTAGCAAGACCAGGGTTCAGTGTAGCAAGACCAAGGGTTCGGTGTAGCAAGCCCCAGGGTTCAGTGTAGCAAGCCCCAGGGTCGTGTAGCAAGACCCGGGGGTTCAGTGTACCCAAGACCCAGGGTTCAGTGTAGCAAGACCCAGGGTTCATTTTGTAGCAAGACCGGGGTTTTCAATTGTGGCTGGGACCCAGGGTCAGTGTAGCAAGACCCAGGGTTTCAGTGTGGCTAGACCCAGGGTTCAGTGTAGCAAGACCCGGGGGTTCAGTGTGGCTAGACCCGGGGGTTCACTATAGCAAGCCCCAGGGTTTCAATGTGGCTAGACCCAGGGTTCAGTGTAGCAAGACCCAGGGTTCAGTGTAGCAAGACCCAGGGTTCAATGTGGCTAGACCCAGGGTTCAGTGTAGCAAGACCCAGGGTTCAGTGTAGCAAGACCCAGGGTTCAGTGTAGCAAGACCCAGGGTTCAGTGTAGCAAGACCCAGGGTTCAGTGTAGCAAGACCCAGGGTTCAATGTGGCTAGACCCAGGGTTCAGTATAGCAAGACCCAGGGTTCAGTGTAGCAAGACCAGGGTTTCAGTGTAGAAAGGACCCAGGGTTCAGTGTAGCAAGACCCAGGGTTCAGTGTAGCAAGGGACCCGGGGTTTTCAGTGTAGCAAGACCAGGGTTCAGTGTAGCAAGACCAGGGTTCAGTGTAGCAAGACCCAGGGTTCAGTGTAGCAAGACCCAGGGTTCAGTGTAGCAAGACCCAGGGTTTAGAGAACATTGTATCAACATCAATGATACAATAGATCCATTATAAGAGAGAACATAATCTGTACGAAGATCTACCAACACTACGTCTACTTTACATAAAGGTCTACTATCTGTCACCACTTCTACTTTACATAAGGGACAGCCATTTTGGAACGACCCTCACAGCTCTTCAAACAATCATTTAACTTCCCCTCGATGGATTAACCATTTTTTATCGACTCCTATTAACCTCAATTACGCACGATCTCCTCCCCTTCCTCTCCCACCTCCCCCACCCATCCCCCTACCTTCTCATCGAGGGTCCCCTCTTTCCATACACGCCTTCCCCTTCACCCACGTGACAAACAAGCCAATCGTGTAGTAATTGGCTGTTAACTCCCTCGTAACTACCCAACCCTTTGATGGTTCACAGGAGATGGTCTGCTGGGGTGGTCACCAGGGGTGCTGGGGTTGTTACCACGGGTACTGGGGTTGTTACCACGGGTACTGGGGAAGTGGATAATTTATTGTACACCACATATCTAAAAAAAAAAGCATATGGATACACGATATCTAACACATATCTAAAAAAAGAGCATATGGATACACAAAAGACCTACGAACTAGGCTCTCAAAAGAGTTAACAGGAGCACATCTGGATTTATATCTACAGTTGTCTTATCAAATACAAGGAATCTGAGATATGTGCTGATATGTCTTGTATCTTATTTTCATTATTAAGATACCGTGACATATAACATAGATCATTATACTGCCTATCTCTATATTCCTCAGTAAGGAACAGTTAATCACCAATGTTCAAGAGAGTGACATAGGCCTGGCTACATATCTTGCATTTACTTGATCATTTTCTATGAGTCTGCCAGACTGCCAGAAGTACTTGTAACCAAGCCTAAGCCTTGGTACTACAACATCCGCCAGTCTGTTTATATTGCAGGTTGATCCGTAAACATGCTTATATCTACGCTTGTGTTATCACAGTAAGTGACAGATCTTCTCAAGCTTCTAACTGTATACCTATAACGTTCACTTTCATTATTAGCGTATTTCCTAATACTGTTTTTTTTTCTGAGTTCCGAGTACCTTTGGCTTCTCCAGACACATTATGCGAGTCAAGAAACTTGAGTGATAACGTATAGAATCGGGTTATAGAGATGATGGCAGAGTCAGGGATATGGTGAATGAGAGTAGGTAACGCTCAGTACTTCTGAGCGCTTGGTAATTAAGGATGGTGGTTCAGTGGATAGAGGGATGCGTACTTTGTGCAGTTCACACAGGGCTGGGCATGGGAATGCAGGATCGATTCCTGGCCAAGCGGCAGTTCTGTTAATGATTCAAAATCACTTGTTTCGTGATTTCACTGATGTGTATATATGTGTATATGTGTGTGTGTCGTGCTGATAGGTAAAACTTGATATTTTCTCTTGCCTTATTCGGCAAGAAGAGCGCTGCCATTTTAGCCAAATTCGCAAGTTTTACCTATTCGACATATATATATATAAAATTTTTTTATATTTATATATATATATATATAATATATATATAATATAATATATATATTATTATTAGTATTTTATTTTTATATATAATATATATATTATATATTAAAATATATATTATATATATATATATATATATATAGTTTGGAGGGTATGTTGTATATCTTTATTATGCTTCTAAACTGTTGTATCTGGGCGCCTCTGCAAAGACAGTGATTATGTATGAGTGAGGTGAAAGTGTTGAATGATGATGAAAGTATTTTCTTTTTGGGGATTTTCTTTCTTTTTGGGTCACCCTGCCTCGGTGGGAGACGGCCGACTTGTTGAAAAAAAAATATATATATATATAGGGAGTTACCACCTTTCGAACTAGTCTGGGGACCCTGACCCTCAGAGAAGAGAATATACGTACTTCACGGAAAACTCAAGATTCTCCCCGGAACTGTCTGAATATTTTCATCTACCACCCACTATATTCTGTGTAAACGTTATTTTAAAAACAAAATACATTTACAAAGATACAGTGGAAAGGAGAATAACATAGATGATATCTCAGAGCCTACATCTCAAATACTTTATCCAGCTCCCCGGTGGTGGGCCGCATGCCCGGAATCCTGCAGGCATTTTGCCTCTGGATCGTATCACTGAGTCTCTGAAATAGGAAGATTGCTGCTCTGGAGTCCTTGGATTCTGTGATGAATTTCTCACTTAACTCGTTCAAGAATTTTAGAGCACACTTCCCTCATGCTCCGAGGGTTTCCTACCCTACTGGGACAAAGTTATAGCATGGTAGCAGACCTCTGTATTTGTTGATCTTTTGGGTCTCTGAAACTGGCAGCCCCACCCCCTTCAGCCTCAGAGTATGGCAGTTAGGCATTAGCTAATGTAGAGGCACAGGTGTAGTCCCATGCAATCTGCTTACCATCCTTCCAGGGTAACATAGTGACTCCATCTGGACGCTTTTGGTTTCTGTCAGACCTCTGTACCTAAAGTTCCCATTCTGCTGCGTAACGGGCTGTGGCGAGACTTCTCTTGATGGTATCGTTGACTTCCTCATATCTATGACACACACACATACACATATATATATGTGTGTGTACTCACCTATTTGTGGTTGCAGGGGTCGATTCATAGCTCCTGGCCCCGCCTCTTCACTGATTGCTACTAGGTCCTCTCTCTCCCTGCTCCATGAGCTTTATCATACCTCGCCTTAAAACTATGTATGGTTCCCGCCTCCACTACTTCACTTTCTAGGCTATTCCACGGCTTGACTACTCTATGACTGAAGAAATACTTCCTAACATCCCTTTGATTCATCTGAGTCTTCAACTTCCAATTGTGACCTCTTGTGTCTATGTCCCATCTCTGGAACATCCCGTCTTTGTCCACCTCGTCTATTCCGCGCAGTATTTTATATGTCGTTATCATGTCTCCCCTGACCCTCCTGGCCTCCAGTGTCGTCAGGCCGATTTCCCTCAACCTTTCTTCGTAGGACAATCCCCGTAGCTCTGGGACTAGTCTTGTTGCAAACCTTTGCACTTTCTCTAATTTCTTGACGTGCTTGACTAGGTGTGGATTCCAAACTGGTGCTGCATACTCCAGTATGGGCCTGACGTAAATGGTATACAGAGTCTTGAACGACTCCTTACTGAGGTATCGGAATGCTATCCGTAGGTTTGCCAGGCGCCCGTATGCTGCAGCAGTTATCTGATTGATGTGCACCTCAGGAGATATGCTCGGTGTTATACTCACCCCAGATCTTTTTCCTTGAGTGAGGTTTGCAAACTTTGGCCATCTAAACTATATTGTGTCTGCGGTCTTCTTTGCCCTTCCCCAATCTTCATGACTTTGCATTTGGCGGGGTTAAACTCAAGGAGGCAGTTGCTGGACCAGGCTTGTAGCCTGTCCAGGTCTCTTTGTAGTCCTGCCTGATCCTCATCCGATTTGATTCTTCTCATTAACTTCACATCGTCTGCAAACAAGGACACTTCTGAGTCTATCCCTTCCGTTATGTCATTCACATATACCAAGAACAGCACAGGTCCTAGGACTGACCCCTGTGAAACCCCACTTGTCACAGGCGCCCACTTTGACACCTCGTCACGTACCATGACTCGTTGTTGCCTTCCTGTAAGGTATTCTCTTATCCATTGCAGTGCCTTTCCTGTTATGTGTGCCTGATGCTCTAGCTTTTGCAGTAACCTCTTGTGAGGAACTGTGTCGAAGGCCTTCTTGCAGTCCAAAAAAATGCAGTCGATCCACCCCTCTCTCTCTTGTCTTACTTCTGTCACCTTGTCATAAAACTCTAATAAGTTTGTGACACAGGATTTTCCCTCCCTGAAACCATGCTGTTGTCAATTATACACTTGTTCCTTTCCAGGTGCTCCACCACTCTCTTCCTGATGATCTTCTCCATGACCTTGCATACTATACACGTTAGTGATACAGGTCTGTAGTTTAGTGCCTCATGTCTGTCTCCCTTTTAAAAAATTGGGACTACATTTGCCATCTTCCATACCTCGGGGAGTTGCCCAGTTTCAAATGATGTGTTGAAGATCTTTGTTAATGGCACACACAATGTCTCTGCTCCCTCTTTAAGGACCCACGGAGAGATGTTGTCTGGTCCCACCGCCTTTGAGGTGTCAAGTTCGCATAGCAGCTTCTTCACCTCCTCCTTGGTTATATGTACCTCATCCAGCACTTGCTGGTGCACCCCCTGCTCTGATTTCCTGGAGTCCTACTGGTTTCCACTGTAAATACTTCTTTAAATCTTGTGTTGAGCTCCTGACATACCTCCCGGTCGTTTCTTGTGAATTCCCCATCACCCTTCCTCAGTCTGATTACCTGGTCCTTGACTGTTGTTTTCCTCCTGATGTAGCTGTACAACAGCTTCTGGTCAGTCTTGACTTTCGATGCTATGTCATTTCGTATTGCCGCTGAGCCTCCCTCTTATCTGTGCATATTCGTTTCTGGCTCTTCAGCTAATCTCTTTATTTCCTGAGTTCTCTGTCTTCTGTACCTTTTCCATTCTCTAGTACACCTAGTTTTGCCTCCCTACACCTTTGGGTGAACCAAGGACTCGTTCTGTTCTTCCCATTATTTCTGTTTCCCTTGGGAACAAACTTCTCCTCTGCCTCCTTGCATTTGTTGTCACATAGTCCATCATTTCTTGTACTGGTTTTCCTGTCAGTTCCCTCTCCCACTGAATGTCTTGAAAGAAGTTCCTCAAGCCTGAGTAGTTCCCCCTTTTGTAGTTTGGTTTTTCCCACCCTATTCCTGCTGCTGTCTCCACTTGGAGCTCAACTATGTAGTCGAAGCACAGAACCACATGATCACTAGCTCCCAGGGGCCTTTCATACATGATATCCTCGATGTCAGAAACTACTCAAGGTGAATACAAGGTCAGTCTTGCTGGTTCATCCTCTCCTCTCTCTCTCTGGTAGTGTCTCTAACATGTTGATGCATGAGGTTTTCCAGTACCACATCCATCATCTTGGCTCTCCATGTTTCGGGACCCCCATGGGGCTCCAGGTTTTGCCAGTCAATCTCCTTGTGATTGAAATCTCCCATAACTAGTAACTTTGCTCCCCTCAAGTGTGCTCTCCTGGCCACCTCGGCTAGTGTGTCGACCATTGCTCTGTTGCTCTCACCGTATTTTTCTCTTGGCCTCCTGCAGTTCTGTGGTGGGTTGTACATTACTGCAATTATCACCTTATATCCCTCAGACTGGATTGTTCCTACTAAGTAGTCCCTTTCGCCCGTGCTATCCATTCCTTCCATTTTCTCAAACCCCCACTGGTTTTTAATGAGTAGTGCAACTCCTCCTCCCCCTCTCCTCCCTCTGTCTTTCCTGAGGATTTGATATCCGGATGGAAAGATTGAATCTGTTATTATTCTGGTGAGTTTTGTTTCTGCGAGTGCTATTATGTCTGGGGATGTCTCCTTGATTCTTTCGTGCCACTCCTCATACTTATTTGTTATTTCATCTGCATTTGTATACCACACCTTCAACTTCTTTTCTAAGATTGTGGTCTGGGAGGTGTATTGGGGTTGGGGAAGTGGGAGACCTGATAAGGAACTATGGATGGTTGCTGTGGGGGTGGTTTGTAATGCAGTGGGTGGGGGCATTGGATGTGGCATGGGTGTTTTGGTTTAGAGTGTTTGGTTGCACTGGGGTTGACCTGGTTGAAAGGCTTCTATAGGAAGTTGTAAGGGAGGCTGTATTTGATCTTCCTGTGTCTGGGATCTCCTGTCTGTCTTCTCCATCCCCTCTCTTTCCTCCTTTCGCCTTTGTACCATCTCTCTCTGTTTCTGCCTTTCTGCTTGTATTCTGTTGCGGTCGAGATACACCTTCCTGTATGCCGGCATGTCCCTTAATCGTGCTTTCTCCTGCAGGATCCTGTTCCGAGTCAATTTTACCTTGAAGGTTACTTTCACTGGCCGGGTTCTTTTTTTTACAAACCCCCATATTCTCCGAAAATTTTCCAGCTGGGTCATGTCGTCTTTTCCTATTGCTTTCATGATGCTTTCAATTGCTTTTTTTCCCTTTGTTTTCTTGCATCATATGTTTCCCCTTCAACTTCCTGAAGCCCATACACAAAGACTGACCTCACCCTTTCATTCTCCCACTGCATATCCCTCTGTATCCCCTCTTTCAATTTGATTTCCTCCATTGCAGCTTTCCTTTCTTCAGTTTCACTAGCTAATGTACTTGGCTCAGTGGCCTGTCATTTTCCCTTCTCGGCTTTCCCTGGGCTCTGCTGTGGTCTGTTAGGGCCTCCACATATAGCTTAGCTCTTTCATTTACTACAGTCTCCACTGATTGAGCTTCTACATGCAGTTTTGCTCCTTTCCCTACAGTCCCCTTATTTGTGACTGAGGTAGCAGTCTCTGTTGTCAATCCCAAAATGTTCTTTAGTTCTTTAGGCTGTTTCAGATTTTTCAGTTCCTCTTCTAAACTCTGTATCCTGGCCTCTGCTGCTTTGACTTGCACCTCCCACTTCCTGCTTTCCATGTCTATCCTCTCTTCCATTCTCATGCTAAGTTCTTCTAGTTTCTTTTCCCATTCATGTTCCCTTTTTGTGAGCTCTGCTGCCCAATCTTCCTTTGCAGTTTCCTCCTCCTGTCCCTTGGTTTTTTTTGTTGCTCTCTGGCAACTCATTTTTGTTTTATCCTGATTGCCTCAGAGTGGGAAACCTATGTAATTCTGTATGTTAGGTTAGTATTATGTATGTCAGAGTGTGGGGGGGGGGGGGGCAGAGGAGGAACTGTGGCTATGTGGGAGAGTAGTGGGGAGGGGGAGTGGGAAGGAGAGTGAAGCAAGTGGGTGAGTGGGAGAGGGAGAGGTGGGGAGGGAGGGGTGAAAGAGGGAGGGGAGGGATCAGGTGGAAGGAGTGAGATGTTGGTGGGGGAGGGGGGAGTGTATGTGTGTGTGTGTGTGTGTGTGTGTTGCATGTGTGTGTGCATGTGTGTGTGTGTTGTGTGTGTATGTGTGTGTGTGGGTGTGTGTGGGTGTGTGTGGATGTGTGTGGGTGTGTGTGGGTGGGTGTGCATGCACACACTAGGCTATGCTACACTACTCTTTTGAAGATTATAAATTTTTTTTCACAATCAATTCCTTATTAATATACACTAATATATATTATATAATATTAATTGCGTACACTTGTGTTTGTGTGTGTGTTTACTAGCTTGTCGTTCTTTGAAAAAGAGGGGGGGGGGTCACGTTAACACTATTTGTTATTGTTGTTGGTTCACCGGTACTCTCCCGGCCCAGATCTCCGCACACTACGCTACTTTACTTTTTGAAGATTATAGGATTATTTTTTCTCACTCAATTCCTTATTAATATATACTGTTTATTATAACAATAATTACGGGTGCACACGTGTGTTTGTATGTGCGTACTTGTTTACCAGCTTGTCCCTCAGAAAAACGGGGGGGGGGGGGGTTCACTAGGCTACACAACTCTTCTGGAGTTTACCTGGAGATATTTAGATAATTTACTAAACATTATCAGGGTTACCACTATCTATCTCCTGGTACTGAAATAGGGAGAGAGAGATGGTATAACATACAACCAGCAGGGCGAGACACTGAGACTTTAGACACTAACCAAAATTAACCACACATAGGCAAGTGATGTCGTCTGCACAACAATGGAGGTTCCTGCTGGTGGCTGCTATCAACTCCTTCAATTTTGTAACTCCTTCAGGAACTTTATCATGCATTCAAGTTTTTATTTTCTTTTTCTTTTAAGACTTGGTATTCACTCTTTTTTCTTTAGTACAGTATTGTGGTCATAACAAGTCTGATGATATTAACTACATTCACAACACCAACAGCTGGGGATTGACTAATTTTTTCTTACTTTCAGTATTTACTTAATCACTCGTTTATGACCTTATCACTACACTGCTGTTATAACCAATATCTGTATTTGTTAATATTTCAGATCACACCGTTAACCCAATTAATATGTTTGGATATTTTGTGTCAACACTGCAGCCAGCAGCCTCATCAGCTGATGCTTACCCTCCCTCACTCAACATTCATTCAAATTTAAATTGTAAAATTCTTGATCTTATCACATTATTCGCACTCTTGAAAGCTATTACACTCTTGTAGGTATGTTCACTGATTCACTCACGTACGATGACCGCTAATAATATCTTAGGACAGCCACTAGAACACTAAATCCTGGGAGCACTGTTTAGCGATACTGCTTCACGTGTGTGTGTGTGTGTGTGTGTGTGTGTGTGTGTGTGGGGTGTGTGTGTGTGGTGTGTGTGTGTGTGTGTGTGTGTGTGTGTATGCATGTATGTATGTGTGTGTGTGTGTTTGTGTGTGTGTGTATAATCTCACGAGGAGTCAGTAATATATTACATTCAATATATATAAATAATTGAATCAGATTTATTAGTGTTAAAAAATAAAACTGAAAAGCCTTTTTTTTTAACATTCAACAAATCTTTTGTTTTTCGATCGATCGTTTATTGAATGTATTATAACGCAGACTTATAATAATGGTGGAAGATTCACCGGATTTTTAATAAATGCCTCTAGAAAACAGATTTTTCTCACTTGATATATATTTTTTGACCACATGGACCATCTCCCACACAGGTAGTGCGATCCAAAAACGGAAACACATTCACCATCATTCATTAAATAACTGTAATGACAGAAGTGTGCAGACATCACAGTACAGATGATCATCCATCAGTGTACAAGAACTGTTCTTTCCACTAGCAGGAGGATGGAAGTCCTGCTTATTATTTTCTCCCTGTTTCCCTTTCTAAGAACAATGTCACCTTGCTCATCTCTCTAGCAGCATATGAAACCCTTAAATCCACTTGTCTCCTCACTCTGATCTAATAATCTCGCACAAGCCTGTTTAATGCTCAAGCCTCTGCCACTTAAAATCTCCTTCACTTGTTCCCTTTCCTTTTTTTTACACAGATCAATATTACGGGCTAAAAGCTGTTATCTTGATCCGGCTCATTTCAAAGCCCAGGCTGTCTGACGTATACTATCACCCCCAGTAATGCGACCCACAGCAGCCGACTAACACCCAGACACCTACTTCTACCCCTCACTGGGGTGGTAGGGGAAGTGGAATATTCAGCTGGCTTTCAGGAAGAAATCAAAATGTTCTTCCTTGAAGCCTTTTTACCCACTCTTAGTTATGCAGTTTTGCTACATGTATTACATTAAATCCTCAATTGATTATCCTGTTTCTGTGTTAATGCTAACTAAGAAAATACAAAACGAAACTCTCAGAATTATTCTTGGCTGTCATAAAGCTACCAAGGTTCTTAAGATGATGAATGAACTTGGTGTTCTTAGTATCAGTGACAGAATAATTAAGATTAACCTGTACTTGGTATTAGAATGCTAAGAAATGAACCAGACACTGCCAGTATAAATCTTACTAAATGTCTGAAAGTAAACAATCACAGATCTAAATGGGTAATGAAAACATACAAGTATATTAAGTTTTATATCCTGTATGAAGTGCATCTTCGTAAACAACAACATTTCATCCCTCCATGAAAGATTTATTCAATTTAATATCACGTATCTTACAGTTTCTTCCAAGAAATTCCTTACATTACATCCTCAGACAACTGCTCAAAAAGGACTTTTTTGCTTATTTTTGTAAACAGCCGACCAGCTAAAACATAAAAGTCATAATACCATGACTGGAACAACACACAAGTAACCCGCACACAGGAGACAAACTTATGACCACATTTCGGTCCAACTTTGACTATTAACCGTAACTATTAATGGTCCAAGACGGACTGAAACGTCGCCATTAGTGTCCGTCTCCTACGTGAGGGTTGTGTGTATCAGACCAACTGCCACCGAGGGTAGGTCACTCTCACCGTCATTCATTCAATCTCTTTGTTTCCAGAAGCGTGCTGACGTCACACCCCCACCTCTCCTTCAGAGTGAAAGCATTCGAAAGTTCGGTTAATCGATTTCTCTGAATCCTTTTAGAAATTTTACCCTGCTCACACTCCAACAACACGTCAAGTCATAAAAATCATTTGCTTCCACTAACTCCCAGTTCTGAAAACCTTTTTCACCTCCTCCCTCCGTCCTTTCCTAGCATGACCCCTACCTATCCTTCCCTCCATCACAAATTTATACACCCTCCTACTGACTCTATTTTCTCCATTCTCTCGAATTGCCAAAACTACCTTAACACCCCTTCTCAGCCCTCTAATTAATACATTTGGTAACCAAACATCTAATTTCCAAGCTCTTAATTCTCTGCATAATATTCACACTACACATTGCCCTCAAACATAATTTTCGCTACCTCCAGCCTCCTCCTCGCTACAGTGTTTAAAATCCATGTCTCACACCCACATAACAGTGTTGGTACTACCACTTTGGTACATTTCCCCGTTTGTCTCAATGGATAAGGTTCGTCTCCACAGATGCCTCAGTGGGCCACTTAACCTTTTTTTCCTTCGTCAGTTCTAAGGTTCATCTCGTCTAACACAGATCCAGCCACCAGCTGGAATCCAGTCTTCCACTGCCTAATTTTTTTTTTTTGTTACTTTCATCACATTGTTCTTTACTGTGTTCATTTTTTCTTTCTTTCTTTTACTCGCAAAATCCCTCCATCAACCTTTACAGCCTCTCATCAGAATTTCCCCCTACCCCCCATCCCCAAAGAAAAAAGATTGTATCATTGGCAAAAACAAACTGTAACAAGCTCCATTTTCAATCAAATTTGTTTTCTTTTTTTCTCGCACTTCTTCCCAACACCCAACGTTCACCTCTATTACATCCTCAACCGAGACTTCACACATCCCTGTCTATAGCCTACTTTTACTAGAGGATAATCAGCCCTCTCTCCTACATAACCTAACCTGAGCCTCACTATTCACAAAAAACTCATTACTGATTATTAGGAACTTACCACCTTTACATTTGAATCATCTCTTATATTGCTCCCCGATTCAACTTATCGTCTGCCTTCTCTAAATCCATATATATATATATATATATATATATATATATATATATATATATATATATATATATATATATATATTATATAAAATCCTTACCTTTATTCATGTATTGTTCACTTTCATGTTTCACTATAAACACTTGGTCTATACTTCCCTTGATCTTCCTAAACTTTCCATGTTCCTCTACACTCCTGTTCTCTGTCTTACCATTAATTCTTTCAATAATAACTACCATACACTTTACTCAATATACTCAACAATCTTATTCCCAATAATTCTCAGAAGCACTGCCAATCCCTAGGTACCCTCCTCTCTTCTACGCACACATTGAACAAATACACTACCCACTTCGGAACCATATCCCCACCTGCTTTTATCATTTATGTCTAGATCCCATAAAAACCACTTGCTTTACCCCTTTTTATTCTAACCACTGCCTCCTGCAGCTCCTTCACGCAAAAATCGAGCTCTTCCTTACTCTTTCATGATGTTAAGCTGTATAGCCCTTGTGGCTTAGCGCTTCTTTTTGATTATAATAATAATAGTCATGATGTTATACTTCCGTGTTCAGTGTATGAAGTCACTTCCTCCCTTTCGTCATTAGCATTCAGAAAATCAAAATATTCCCTCCATCTTCTCAGTATTTCCATCTTCCCTCATCTAGTGTATCTTTATTTTGATTTTAAATTGCTATAGCCATTTGTTCTCACTTCGACTGGAGTTTTCCACTGGTGACTCCGCCTCCTGCTTCGTCAACTCGTCTGTATGCCGTATATAAGCCACGTCTCCGCGCATATGATGTACTTTTCTCAAGATTAACGGACTGAATATATGGACTCCAGGCTGAGGGACTGATTACCTCAAACTCCTCATCTCATATAGTTCTTCTCTGTATTGGACTGAAGAAGCCACTGGATGGCAAAACGTTTCTACAATCAAGATTCCCAAATGTTGCACAAGTGTCTCATCAACATTCTTTTTGGTTGTTTAAGTAATATACCAGTTGTGTTGGCAATATCAAATGCGGGTTAGAGATGAAGGAATATAGCAAAACTATCAGTGTGTGCAGTGAGAAAGATGGAAATACAATTCTGCACACTTTTTTCGTTACATGAAAACATTGAATTGAAGTGAAAGATGCCTGTGATTGTATGGTGAGTTTATTAAGTATTCTTTCAAATATTTTACAAAGACTAGTTAATGGGAATTAAGTGCATCAGGTAGTAGGTTCTTAAGAATAGAGTGAGACTACTGGTCCAGGAAGTAGGAAGAACACCCTCGGTGTAGCTGAGATTATATACCGTGAGAGGGAAGAGGTTAAAGGTTGGTAGAATGAGAGGCAGATAAGAGGAGAAGAGAAAGAAGGTAGTATACGTAGCTTATTTCTTACCGTGTGAGGGAGGAGGGTCGAGTCGTTTTTCGTGGTGGGGGTCGTGGGGTGAAGTGAGGCTCGTGGCGGGGTCGTGGTTGGGGTCACCAGGGCAATTGGGGGTCAACACCCTACCCTCCATCCCGTCCTCCTGTCACCCAAGCTCGTTTACCTTGCTCATCCTTCCTGCTCTCTCTCTCTCTCTCTCTCTCTCTCTCTCTCTCTCTCTCTCTCTCTCTCTCTCTCTCCTCTCTCTCTCTCTCTCTCTCTCTCTCTCTCTCTCTCTCTCTCTCTTTCTTTCTGTTTCTCTCTCTCTCAACTCACCGTTCATCTTACATTCACCCTGTCATTTCCACTTTATCCACCACCACTCACCCCCTAACACACCCGCAAACACACACACTCAACCAAACACACACACACTCACCCAAACACACACACACCCAAATACACTCATCCAAACGCACACACACACGCACACACACACAGCATTCCGACACCTTAGTAAGGAATCATTCAAGACACTGTACACCGTGTATGTCAGGCCCATACTGGAGTATGCAGCACCTGTTTGGAACCCGCACTTGATAAAGCACGTCAAGAAACTAGAGAAAGTACAAAGGTTTGCAACAAGGTTAGTTCCAGAGCTAAGGGGAATGTCCTATGAAGAAAGATTAAGGGAAATCGGCCTGACGACACTGGAGGACAGGAGGGTCAGGGGAGACATGATAACGACATATAAAATACTGCGTGGAATAGACAAGGTGGACAAGGACAGGATGTTCCAGGGAGGGGACACAGAAACAAGAGGCCACAATTGGAAGTTGAAGACACAAATGAGTCAGAGAGATAGTAGGAAGTATTTCTTCAGTCATAGAGTTGTAAGGCAGTGGAATAGCCTAGAAAATGACGTAGTGGAGGCAGGAACCATACACAGTTTTAAGACGAGGTTTGATAAAGCTCATGGAGCGGGGAGAGAGAGGGTCTAGTAGCAACCGGTGAAGAGGCGGGGCCAGGAGCTAGGACTCGACCCCTGCAACCACAAATAGGTGAGTACAAATAGGTGAGTACACACACACACACACACACACACACACACACACACACACACACACACACACATATTTGCCATTGATTTAAAAGAGGAAGAAATGGAATTACAGGCAGAAAAAGATTAGGGAAGAGAGAAGGATAAGGAGGAGAAGGAGGTGGAGGAGGAGGAGGAGGAGGAGGAGGAGGAGGAGGCAGAAGAGGAGGAGGAGGAGGAGGAGAAGGAGGAGGAGGAGGAGGAGGAGGAGGAGGAGGCAGAAGAGGAGGAGGTGGAGACAGGAGGAGGAGGCAGTGTGGTTGTCATGGCTCACACTACTGAAGCAACTCTACTAACGTCAACTTACGTCTTTACGTGCCATGGTGTTATGTGTCATGGTGTTATGTTATGTATAATAGTATTATGTGTTATGTGTCATGGTATTATGTGTTATGTGTCATGGTATTATGGGTTATGTATCATGGTATTATGTGTTATGTTTCATGGTATTATGTGTTACGTGTCATAGTGTCATTTGTCATGGTGTTGTGTGTCATGGTGTTCTGTTATGTATCATGGTATTATGTGTTATATATCATGGTATTATGTGTTGTCATAATATTGTGTGTTATGTATCATGGTATTATGTGTTATGTATCATGGTATTATGTGTTATGTATCATGGTATGTGTTGTGTCATGGTGTTATGTGTTGTGCCATGCTATGTGTTGTGTCATGGCATTGTGTTATGTGTCATGGTATTATGTGTTATGTATCATGGTATTATGTGTTGTGTCATGGTGTTGTGTCATATGTGTCATGTGTCATATGTATCATGGTATCATGTGTTATGTGTCATGGTATTATGTGTTATGTGTCATGGTATTATGTGTTATGAGTCATGGTATTGTGTTATGTGTCATGGTATTATGTGTTATGTATCATGGTATAGTGTGTTGTGTCATGGTGTGTTATGTGTCTTGGTATTATGTGTCATGGTGTTGTGTCATGATATGTATCATGGTATCATGTGTTATGTATCATATGTGCCATGGTATTATTTGTTGTGTCATAGTATTGTGTTATGTGTCATGGTATTATGTGATGTGTCATGGTATTGTGTTATGTGTCATGGTATTATGTGATATGTGTCATGGTATTGTGTTATGTGTCATGGTATTATGTGTTATGTGTCATGGTATTATGTGTTATGTATCATGGTATTGTCATGATATTATGTGTTGTGTCATGGTATTGTGTGTTATGTGTCATGGTATTATGTGTTGTGTGTCATGGTATTATGTGTTATGTATCATGGTGTCATGTGTTATGTGTCACGTTTCTTGATGTCACGTATCTTTAACAAACCCCTGGGGATCCCACTGGTCTTGTTTCCTCTCTGTCAGCCAGTCAGTGAGCCAGTCACTACTGCTTGTCAGTGAGCCAGTCACTACTGCTTGTCAATGAGCCAGTCACTACTGCTTGTCAATGAGCCAGTCACTATTGCTGGACAGTGAGCCAGTCACTACTACTTGTCAATGAGCCAGTCACTATTGCTGGACAGTGAGCCAGTCACTACTGCTTGTCAATGAGCCAGTCACTATTGCTGGACAGTGAGCCAGTCACTATTGCTGGACAGTGAGCCAGTCACTATTGCTTGTCAGTGAGCCAGTCACTACTGCTTGTCAATGAGCCAGTCACTACTGCTTGTCAATGAGCCAGTCACTATTGCTGGACAGTGAGCCAGTCACTATTGCTTGTCAGTGAGCCAGTCACTATTGCTTGTCAATGAGCCAGTCACTATTGCTGGACAGTGAGTCAGTCACTACTGCTTGTCAGTGAGCCAGTCACTACTGCTTGTCAATGAACCAGTCAATACTGCTTGTCAGTGAGCCAGTCACTACTGCTTGTCAATGAGCCAGTCACTATTGCTGGACAGTGAGCCAGTCACTATTGCTTGTCAATGAGCCAGTCACTACTGCTTGTCAATGAGCCAGTCACTATTGCTGGACAGTGAGCCAGTCACTATTGCTGGACAGTGAGCCAGTCACTACTGCTTGTCAATGAGCCAGTCACTACTGCTTGTCAATGAGCCAGTCACTATTGCTGGACAGTGAGCCAGTCACTATTGCTTGTCAGTGAGCCAGTCACTATTGCTTGTCAGTGAGCCAGTCACTATTGCTGGACAGTGAGCCAGTCACTACTGCTTGTCAATGAGCCAGTCACTATTGCTTGTCAGTGAGCCCGTCACTATTGCTTGTCAGTGAGCCAGTCACTATTGCTGGACAGTGAGCAGTCACTATTGCTGGACAGTGAGCCAGTCACTACCGCTTGTCAATGAGCCCGTCACTATTGCTGGACAGTGAGCCAGTCACTATTGCTTGTCAGTGAGCCAGTCACTATTGCTTGTCAATGAGCCAGTCACTACTGCTTGTCAATGAGCCAGTCACTACTGCTTGTCAGTGAGCCAGTCACTACTGCTTGTCAATGAGCCAGTCACTATTGCTGGACAGTGAGCCAGTCACTATTGCTTGTCAATGAGCCAGTCACTACTGCTTGTCAATGAGCCAGTCACTATTGCTGGACAGTGAGCCAGTCACTATTGCTGGACAGTGAGCCAGTCACTACTGCTTGTCAATGAGCCCGTCACTATTGCTTGTCAGTGAGCCCGTCACTATTGCTGGACAGTGAGCCAGTCACTATTGCTGGACAGTGAGCCAGTCACTACCGCTTGTCAATGAGCCCGTCACTATTGCTGGACAGTGAGCCAGTCACTATTGCTGGACAGTGAGCCAGTCACTATTGCTTGTCAATGAGCCAGTCACTACTGCTTGTCAATGAGCCAGTCACTATTGCTGGACAGTGAGCCAGTCACTATTGCTGGACAGTGAGCCAGTCACTACTGCTTGTCAATGAGCCAGTCACTACTGCTTGTCAATGAGCCAGTCACTATTGCTTGTCAGTGAGCCAGTCACTATTGCTGGACAGTGAGCCAGTCACTACTGCTTGTCAATGAGCCAGTCACTATTGCTTGTCAGTGAGCCCGTCACTATTGCTTGTCAGTGAGCCAGTCACTATTGCTTGTCAGTGAGCCAGTCACTATTGCTTGTCAATGAGCCAGTCACTATTGCTGGACAGTGAGTCAGTCACTACTGCTTGTCAGTGAGCCAGTCACTACTGCTTGTCAATGAACCAGTCAATACTGCTTGTCAGTGAGCCAGTCACTACTGCTTGTCAATGAGCCAGTCACTATTGCTGGACAGTGAGCCAGTCACTATTGCTTGTCAATGAGCCAGTCACTACTGCTTGTCAATGAGCCAGTCACTATTGCTGGACAGTGAGCCAGTCACTATTGCTGGACAGTGAGCCAGTCACTACTGCTTGTCAATGAGCCAGTCACTACTGCTTGTCAATGAGCCAGTCACTATTGCTGGACAGTGAGCCAGTCACTATTGCTTGTCAGTGAGCCAGTCACTATTGCTTGTCAGTGAGCCAGTCACTATTGCTGGACAGTGAGCCAGTCACTACTGCTTGTCAATGAGCCAGTCACTATTGCTTGTCAGTGAGCCCGTCACTATTGCTTGTCAGTGAGCCAGTCACTATTGCTGGACAGTGAGCCAGTCACTATTGCTGGACAGTGAGCCAGTCACTACCGCTTGTCAATGAGCCCGTCACTATTGCTGGACAGTGAGCCAGTCACTATTGCTTGTCAGTGAGCCAGTCACTATTGCTTGTCAATGAGCCAGTCACTACTGCTTGTCAATGAACCAGTCACTACTGCTTGTCAGTGAGCCAGTCACTACTGCTTGTCAATGAGCCAGTCACTATTGCTGGACAGTGAGCCAGTCACTATTGCTTGTCAATGAGCCAGTCACTACTGCTTGTCAATGAGCCAGTCACTATTGCTGGACAGTGAGCCAGTCACTATTGCTGGACAGTGAGCCAGTCACTACTGCTTGTCAATGAGCCCGTCACTATTGCTTGTCAGTGAGCCCGTCACTATTGCTGGACAGTGAGCCAGTCACTATTGCTGGACAGTGAGCCAGTCACTACCGCTTGTCAATGAGCCCGTCACTATTGCTGGACAGTGAGCCAGTCACTATTGCTGGACAGTGAGCCAGTCACTATTGCTTGTCAATGAGCCAGTCACTACTGCTTGTCAATGAGCCAGTCACTATTGCTGGACAGTGAGCCAGTCACTATTGCTGGACAGTGAGCCAGTCACTACTGCTTGTCAATGAGCCAGTCACTACTGCTTGTCAATGAGCCAGTCACTATTGCTTGTTAGTGAGACAGTCACTATTGCTGGACAGTGAGCCAGTCACTACTGCTTGTCAATGAGCCAGTCACTATTGCTTGTCAGTGAGCCCGTCACTATTGCTTGTCAGTGAGCCAGTTACTATTGCTGGACAGTGAGCCAGTCACTATTGCTGGACAGTGAGCCAGTCACTACCGCTTGTCAATGAGCCCGTCACTATTGCTGGACAGTGAGCCAGCCACTATTGCTTGTCAGTGAGCCAGTCACTATTGCTTGTCAATGAGCCAGTCACTATTGCTTGTCAATGAGCCAGTCACTATTGCTTGTCAATGAGCCAGTCACTATTGCTTGTCAATGAGCCAGTCACTATTGCTTGTCAATGAGCCAGTCACTATTGCTTGTCAATGAGCCAGTCACTACTGCTTGTCAATGAGACAGTCACTACTGCTTGTCAATGAGCCAGTCACTATTGCTTGTCAGTGAGCCAGTCACTACTGCTTGTCAATGAGCCAGTCACTATTGCTGGACAGTGAGCCAGTCAATACTGCTTGTCAGTGAGCCAGTCAAACTGCTTGTCAATGAGCCAGTCACTACTGCTTGTCAATGAGCCAGTCACTACTGCTTGTCAATGAGCCAGTCACTACTGCTTGTCAATGAGCCAGTCACTACTGCTTGTCAATGAGCCAGTCACTACTGCTTGTCAATGAGCCAGTCACTATTGCTGGACAGTGAGCCCGTCACTATTGCTTGTCAGTGAGCCAGTCACTACTGCTTGTCAATGAGCCAGTCACTATTGCTGGACAGTGAGCCAGTCACTACTGCTTGTCAATGAGCCCGTCACTATTGCTGGACAGTGAGCCCGTCACTATTGCTTGTCAGTGAGCCAGTCACTACTGCTTGTCAATGAGCCAGTCACTATTGCTGGACAGTGAGCCAGTCACTATTGCTTGTCAGTGAGCCAGTCACTATTGCTGGACAGTGAGCCAGTCACTGATCCTCTTACTGCATACATATCTCTGCTACTATCACGTATTCATTCTTCCCTGCCAGTGTTGCAAGTGATACTTCTCAACAACACTGTTAGGATCCTTGAGTTGGGTTGAAAGGAAAACGAAAGTAATAGTTGTAAATGGTAAATGTTCCACTACACATGTGTTATTACTTTATTGCTCAGTTTTAGTGTCGTACTTTATTACTCAGAGATTCAGTGTTGTACTTTATTTAAAATACAACACTGAATCTGTGTGCCCTTCATGATTTAATGTCAGGATTCGACTGGGAGGCTACGCTAAATTCTAGTATTATTTCCTTACTTTTTACACTGCTTTTGTATATATCATTTTGAAGATAATAATTCTAGTTTCTCTTTACACAAGTCAATTTTACAGGCTGAGAGTTATCCTACCTCAGCTGTTATCCTACCTCAGCTGTTATCCTACCTCAGCTGAATTTAAAGCCCAGCACTGGGTCGCATCTGAGGGATGCGACCCACACCAGTCGACTAACACCCAGGTATCTACTGGCTGCTGGGTAACCAGGGACAGCAGGTGTAAGGAAACATGACCAATATATCCACTCGTCCCGGGGATCGAACCACAGACACTCAATGTGTGAACTAAGTGCGCTACCAACCGACATAGGGTGTTTATGGCAAGAAAGATTATTGTATATATTATGGAAAAAAGTTTTAGGACATTGTGAATTGTCTGTGAGAATAGTAAGGTTGTTTGTTCTTTGGAATTTGTATGGATATACGTATTTATACGAGGAATTTCCTTGTCTGACTAGGTAAGATGATGATAACTGATAAGAGAAATAATCTACGAATAAAGTGACATGTTATGCTGATATGATTTATAAAAGAGATGTTCCAATCTGTTGTTGAAGTGAAAACACAGATATTGGATAGTCGATGGCTACTAAAGCAAATATCTGCAAATATCTGTACATGATACGGAAATTTCCTGGAATACAAGTTTGTTGTAATCAGGAGAACCTGCTGGTGGACTTAATAACTCTCTGTTTATGCTTGAATCTGTCTAGTATCTAGACACCCTTCATCTCTCTCTCTCTCTCTCTCTCTCTCTCTCTCTCTCTCTCTACATGTGAACGAACAAAATGTTGCAGGCTGATAGGAGATTTAACGAGTCAATTACAATGGCACCTTCTAACAAGGATCTTCCACACACGCACACACACTCTTGTACACACACACACACACACACACACACACACTGATGAAAAATATGGCCGAAAAGTGCAGGGAGACAGAGGAGAAATTTGTAACAATAAATAAGAGAAACAGTGAGAAGAACAGAGTCTATATTTTACCCATAAGAGCAGAGAAATCAAAGTTAAATGTACAAGAGGATGAAAAAAGTACAGAAGGTAAAGTACTTGGGAAAACAAGGAACTGAGCCAAAGAGCCAAAAATGATTATGAATGGGTAAAAAGAGAGACTTAGCGAAAGTGTGCGAAATTTATAGCATCAAATGTCAGCTCTGACCCAAAGTTGTTACACAGCCACATCAGGACGAAGACAACAGTAAAGGACCAGGTAATCAGGCTGAAGAAGGCTACCAGCGAGCCGATGTAACAGAGTGCACCAGTGAGCGTTAGATACAGTACATATAACTGTGAAGGAGGTGAAGAAGTACTATGTGAGTTAGATACCTCGAAGATGGTGGGACCAGATAATATCTCTCCTTGGGAGAGATATCTGTTATCTACTCAGAGGGAGCAAAGGTACTAGCACTAATCTTTAAAATGTTCATGAACACATGGTAACTGCCGGAGATGTGGTAGACAACAAACGTATTCCCAACTTTCAAGAAAGGAGACAGGCAGTGTTAAACTGCAGACCAGTGTCACTGACGTGTACACTATGTAAAGTTATGGAGACGATTATCAGGAGAAGAGTGGTGGAGTACCTAGAAAGGAGTAGGTTCATGTATGACAACCATCAGCACATCTTAAATGATGGTAAATTCTGTCTGACAAACCTACTGAACTTCCATAAAGTAGCAGAAGTATGGCAGGAGAGAGAGAGGGATGGGTGGATTGCATTTTCATGTACTGTGGGAAGGCTTAGGACAGTTCTGACTAGAGACTGGGTCAAAAGCTAGAGGAGCAGGCAGGAATGATAGGAAAGGCTTTACAATGGATCAAAGTATACCTGACAGGAACGAAACAAATGGTGATGGCTGGTGATAAGCGGGGTTCCACAAGGATCAGTACTAGAGCCGGTGCTGTTTCTTATATACGTGAATGGCATGAGGAAAGAGATAGTCAGTGTCCCTGTTCACAGCGATGTGAAACTAATGAGAATACAAGCACACCAGGACCAAGAAAGACTAAAAATAGACCTGGATAGGCTGTAGGTCTGGTCTAACAAGTGGATACTGGAGGTAAACCCCAAACAGTGTAAATTTATAAAGTTTGGGGAAGAGCAAAGAAACAGCAGACGAAGTACAGGCTGCAAACTTTACTCAAGGACAAGGATCTTGGAGTAAGTACTGCATCGAGCATATCACTTGAGATGTACACCAAATAATTGCTACAAAAAATACCTGCCTGTAAAATGTAAGACTAACTCTCAGAAATATAAGTAAGGAATCCATACATAGGATCCACGCATAGCTTTAAGAAGAGGTACGATAAGGCTCTGTAAGAAAGAAGAGAACCCAGTAGACACCAGTGAAGAGGCCGGGCCAGGAGCTGAGATTCGTCCTCCGCAACCACACATATAGCTGAGTACATACGGGTGAGTACATGTGCACAATCTCAAACGCTGACATTACGTTACAAATCTTGGCACCGCGACCTGACACTCTGCCTGAGGGAGGAGGATAGGGGAAGAGAGGGGAGAGGAGGAGGTGAGGGGAAAGGGAGGGGAGGGAAGGGGAAGGGAGGTTAAGAGTAACGTGGGTATGATAAGCAAGTCATGACAAGAGACTTATGTGAGAAAATGCTCCATATTGGGCACTCAGGGGAAGGGGTAGGGGAGGGTGAGGGGAGGGGAAGGGGGAAGGGAAGGGGGGGGATGTGTATTGAGAGATCAGGTGAGGAACAAGGAAAGGTGGAACTTAAATGATGGAGAGGGAAGGGGAGATGGCGTAGTGTGGAGTGGCGAGAGGGAGTGTCGAGAGGAAGTGGAAGAGAGGGAGTGGTGAGAGGGAGTGGAGAGGGAGTGGGAGGGGGGGGAGTGGAGAGATGGAGTGGGAAAGGAATTGTGAGAGGGAGTGGAAAAGAGGGGGGATGTAGAGAGAAATTTAGTGTGGTAGGGGGACTGGGGAGGGTGGAGAGAGGGAATGGAGAGAGGGAGTAGAGAGATTGAATGGTGAGAGGGGAGGAGTGGGAGAGGTGGATTGGAGAGAGGAGGGAGGTGAGAGAGGGGAAGTGGTGAGAGGAGAGTGGTGTAGAGATGGAGTAATGAGATGGGAGAGTAGTGATGAGTGGGATGGAGAGAAGGGAAGTGGGGAAGGGAGGGAGTGAGTGGGGGGAAGTGGAGAGAAAGGGGATGGGGTGAAGGGAAATGGGAGGAAGAAACATGAGGGAGGAAAGTTCTGTAGACTCTGGGAGATGGGACCGGCAGGAGGGAGAGATATATCATAATTACACTTGGAAAATCTTGGAAGAATGGTCCCAAATCTGCACACAGAAATCATCCCTACGAAAGTAAAAGGAATGGGCAGGCGATGCAATATGCCGCCAATAAAAGTAGGGGGCCATTGGTACACTAAGTAGAAAAACACCATAAGTGTCCGGGGCCAAATCTGTTCATCAGCCTCCCATCAAGCATGGGGAATTGCCAATAACCCCTGGTCTGCCTTCATGATGAGGCGGACAGATACCTAAAGTCAGTGCCGGATCAGCCGGGCTGGTGGCTCGTACGTCGGACTGCGTGCGGCCCGCAGTAACTGCAAGTTGATCCAGGCCCTGATCCATCGGAGGGCTGGTCGTGGACCGGGCCCGCGGGGGCGTTGATCCCCGGAATCACCTCCAGGTAACCTCAGGATATATGGAGGATGGAGAGAGGGTGGAGGAAAGGAGAAGAGAGAAAAAAAGAAAATAAGGGTGACATAGAGTGAGGAAAGGAAGGGAAGAAGGGAGGAAGGGGGAGAGGGGGAACAGAAGGAGGGGGGAGGGAGGGAAGAGGGTGGGACGAAGGGAGGGAGGAAGGGATGGAGGGAAAGGGGAGGAAGAGAAGCATCCATCAGTGGTCCAGGTGGAGTGTTGTGAGAATGATAAGAGCGAAAGAGTGACATTTCTTTATGCAGGGCGAGGGAGGGAGGGAGGGTGAGAGGGAGGGGGGAAAGGATGGGGAGGTGAGAGGGAGGGAGGGGAGTGAGAGAACGGAGGGAAGGAGAGAGAGTGAGAGGGGGGAGGGAGAGTGACGGAGGGAGGGAGAGTGAGTGAGGAGGGAGGGAGGGAGAGTGAGAGGGAGGGAGGGATGGAGGTGAGGTTAGAGGGGGGAGGGAAGGAGGGAGAGTGAGAGGGAGGGAGGGAGAGTGAAGAAGGGAGGGAGGGAGGGAGAGTGGAGGGAGGGAGAGTGTGAGAGGGAGGGGGAGAGGGAAGGAGGGGAGGAGTGAGAGGAGGGGGGAAAGGAGGGTGTGTGAGAGGGAGGGAGGGAAGGAGGGGAGTGAGAGGGAGGGAGGGAAGGAGGAGAGGGGAGAGGGAGTGGAGGAAGGAGGTGAGTGAGAGGGATGGGAGAGTGATAGAACGGGAGGGAAGGAGGGAGGAGTGAGAGGGGGGGAGGAGAGTGAGAGGGAGAGGGAGAGTGAGAGGGAGGGAGAGTGAGAGAGAGGGGAGGGAGGAGGTGAGAGGGAGGGAGGGAGAGAGAGGATGAGAACGGGTGATGGGAAGAGGGAGAGTGAGAGGGGAGGGAGGGAGGGAGATTGAGAGAACGGGAGGGAAGGAGGGAGAGTGAGGGAGTGGGAGGGAGGGGTGGGAGAGTGAGGCGGAACGGGAGGGATGGCGGGAGAAGTGAGGAGGGGAGGGAGGGAGGGAGAGTGAGATGAACGGAGGGAAGGAGGAGAGTGAGCGGTAGGGAGGGAGGGAGAGGGGGGGGGGGGCTGAGAGATGCGGGAGGGAAGGAGGGAGAGTTGAGAGAGAAAGGGAGGGGAAGGAGGGAGAGTGAGGAGGGAGGGGGGAGGGAGAGTGAGAGAACGGGAGGGAAGGAGGCGGAGGATTGAGAGGGAGGAGGGGGGAGAGTGAGAGAACGGGAGGGAGGAGGGAGAGTGAGGTGCTGAGACGGGAGGGAAGGAGGTGAGAGGAGAGTGAGAGGGAGGGAGGGAGGGAGGAGATTGAGAGAACGGGAGGGAAGGAGGGGAGAGTGAGAGGGAGGGTGGGAGAGTTGAGGAGAGGGGAGGGAAATGAGGAAGAGTGAGAGGGAGGGAGGGAGGGAGGGAGAAGTGAGAGAACGGGAGGGAAGGAGGGAGAGTGAGAGGGCAGAGGGAGGGAGGGAGAGTGAGAGAGAGGGCACGGAGGGAGGAGGGAGAGTGAGAGGGAGGGAGAGTGAGAGAGAGGGAGGGAGGGAGAGTGAAGCAGGGAGTGAGAGCAGTAGAGGGGGGTGGGAGAGTGAGAGGGAGGGAGAGGAGAGAGTGAGAGTGAGGGAGGGAGAGTGAGAGTGTAGGGAGGGAGGGAGGTGGAGGGAGAGTGGGGGGGAGGGAGGGAGACCCGAGGGCGGGAGAAGGAGGGAGAGTGAGGAGGGAGGGAGAGAAGGAGGGAGAGTGAGAGGGAGGGAGGAGGGTAGGAGAGGGATGAGCGAGGGAGGGAGGAGTTGAGAGAGGGGAGGGAGAGGAAGAAATAGAGAAGGAGGAGGAGAGGGAAAGAGAGGTAATTATAATAACTTTATTAAAATGTGAGAGGTAGTCTAACCATACCCATCTGTGAGAGATAGTACACCCCATACCCCATCCTGTGAGTGGTAGTCCCCCATACCCATCCTGTGAGAGAGAGGCAGAACCCCCCATACCATCCTGAGAGAGGTAGTCACCCCATACCCATCCTGTGAGAGGCAGTCACCACCTTACCCATTCACTGTGAGAGGCAGTCACCCCTTACCCTCCTGTGTGAGGTAGTCACCCCATACCCATCCTGTGAGAGGCAGTCTCCAATACCAATCATTGTGAGGGTTAGTCACCCCCATACCATTGTAGAGGCTGGTCACCACATTACCCATCCTGTGAGAGGCAGTCCTCCCAATACCCATCCTGGAGAGGGAGGTCACCCCCATACCCATCCTGTGAGAGGTAGTCACCCCCATACCCATCCTGTGAGAGGTAGTCACCCCCATACCCATCCTGTGAGAGGTAGTCACCCCCATACCCATCCTGTGAGAGATAGTCAACCCCATACAATCCTGTGAGAGGTAGTCACCCCCATACCATCCTGTGAGAAAGGCAGTCACCCCCATTCCCATCCTGTGTGAGGGCAGTCACCCCCATACCCATCCTGTGAGAGGTAGTCACCCCCATACCCATCCTGTGAGTGTTAGTCTCCCATTAACATCCTGTGAGTAGGTAGTCACCCCCGTACATTCCTGTGAGAGGTAACACCCCCATACCCTTCCTGTGAGAGGTAGGCACCCCATACCCATCCTGTGAGAGGCAGTCACCCCATACCCATCCTGTGAGAGGTAGTCACCCCCCATACCCATCTGTGAGAGGTAGTCACCACCATACCCATCCTGTTAGAGGTAAGTCACCCCCATACCCATCCTGTGAGAAGGTAGTCACCCCATACCATCCTGTGTGAGGTAGTCACCCCATACCCTTCCTGTGAGAGGTAGTCACCCCCTTACCGCCTGTGAGAGGTAGTCACCCCATACCCATCCTGATAGAGGTAGTCACCCCCATACCCATCCTGTGAGAGGTAGTCTACCCCAATACCCATCCTGTGAGGAGGTAGTCACCCCATACCCATCCTGTGAAGAGGTAGTCACCCCCCATTACCCACCTGTGAGAGGTAGTCACCCCCATTACCCACCCTGTGAGAGGAGTCACCCCCATTACCACCCTCGTGTGAGGTAGTCACCCATACCCCATCCTGTGGAGGTAGTCACCCACATACCCATCCTGTGAGAGGTGTCACCTTCATACCCATCCTGTGAGAGGTAGTACCCCCATACCCCATCCTGTTGAGACGTGTTAGGTCACCCCCATACCCATCCTGTGAGAGGTATTCACCCCCATACCCATCCTGTGAGAGGTAGTCACCCCCATACCCATCTATGAGGAGGTAGTCACCCCCTACCATCCTATGAGAGATAGTCACCCATAACCATCTTTGAGAAGTATCAACCCCATAACCATACTGGATGAGAGGTAGTGACACCATACACATCCTTTGAGAGGTAGTGAACCCCGTACCATCTGTGGAGGTTGTCCACCCCCATACCATCCTGTGAGAGGTAGTTAGTGACCCCATACCAATCCTTGGAGAGGTAGTCACCCCGTACCCATCCTGTTGAGAGGTAGTCACCCCCATACCCATCATGCTACGGTGAGAGGTAGTGACTCCCATACCCAGCATGTGAGAGGGTAGTCACCCCTGTACCCATCCTGTGAGAGGTAGGTACCCATTCCCATCCTGTGAGAAGGTAGTCACCCACATACCCATCCTGTGAGAGTTAGTCAACCCATTTACCCATCCTGTGAGAGGTAGTCACCCCATCCCATCCGGTGAGAGTAGTCACCCCATAACCTCCAGTGAGAGGTAGTCACCCCATACCATCTTGTGAGAGGTAGTCACTCCCATACCCATCCTGGGAGAGTGTTTTCACCCCATACCATCCTGGTGAGAGGCGTCACCCCCATACCCCATCCTGTGAGAGAGTAGTCCACCCCCTTACCCATCCTGTGAGAGGTGTCACCCCCATTACCCATCCTGTGGAGGGTAGTCACCCCCGTACCCATCCTGTGAGAGATTGTCTCCCCCGTACCATCCTGTGGGAGGTAGTCACCCCCATAACCATCCTGTGAGAGGTATTCACCCCATGACCCATCCTGTGAGAGGTTAGTCACCCCCATACCCATCCTGTGAGACGGTAGTCACCCCCATACCCATCCTGTGAGAGGTCACCCCCATACCCTTCCTGTTGTGAGGTTAGTCACCCCATACCCATCCTGTGAGAGGTAGTCACCCCCATACCATCTGTGAGAGGTAGTCACTCCCATACCCATCCTGTGGAGATTGTAACCCCTTATACCATCCTGTGAGAGGTAGTAGTCACCCCATACCCATCGTGAGAGGTAGTCACCCCCATTCCCATCCTGTGAGAGCAGTCACCCCTTTACCCATCCGGTGAGAGGTGTTCACCCCAACCTATCTGTGAGAGGTTGTCACCACCATACCCATCCTTGTGAGAGGTAGTCTCTCCCATACCCATCCTGTGAAGAGGTAGTCACCCCATAACCATCTGTGAGAGGTAGTCACTCCATTCCCAATCCTGGGAGAGTAGTTCACCCCCCATACCCTTTTCTGTGAGAGGCTGGTCACCCATTACCCATCCTGTTGAGAGGAATCACCCCCATACCCATCACTGTGAGAGGTAGTCACCCCCATTACCCATTCCTGTGAGAGGTTGTCACCCCCATACCCATCCTGTGAGAGATAGTCACACCGTACCCATCCTGTGAGAGGTAGTCACCCCGTCCCATCCTGTGAAGAGGTAGTCACCCCCATACCATCCTGTGAGAGGTAGTACCCCCATTACCCATCCTGTGAGAGGTAGTCACCCCAACCCATCCTGATGGAGGAGTCACCCCCATACCATCCTGTGAGAGGTAGTCACCCCATTACCCATCCTGTGAGAGGTTAGTCACCCCCATACCCATCCTGTGAGAGGTAAGTCACCCCCATACCCCAATCCTGTGAAGAGGGTAGTCACTCCCATCCATCTGTGAGGAGGTAGTCACCCCATACCAATCCTGTGGGGTAGTCACCCCCATACCCATCCTGAGAGAAGGTAGTCCACCCATACTCATCCTGTGAGAGGTAGGTTCACCCCATACCCACCTGTGAGAGGTAGTCACCCCATACCAACTGTGAGAGGTAGTCACCCCATACCCATCCTGTGAGAGGTAGTCACCCCCATACCCATCCTGTGAGAGGTAGTCACCCCATACCCATCCTGTGAGAGGTAGTCACCCCCATACCCACCCTGTGAGAGGTAGTCACCCCCATACCCATCCTGTGAGAGGTAGTCACCCCCATACCAAATCTGAATATGTTATTATGAAAGAAATTATGTTGAACTGTCTATGATTTGGTGATTTTTCTCATTCAACTACAGACTGGAACAGTGTTTATGTTTGGTTACGTCTACATCAGCTGATGGTGTACTGATGTAGTGTAGGTGAAGCCAGGCTGTTGCAGCATGCAAGTGTTTGTTGACAGTGTTGTAGCATACACGTACTTGGTCTGTGTCTGGCATTCACACTAGGTCTACTAGTGTGTTGCTGTTGTGTTGGTTCTGGTTTCGGACTCAACACTTGGGGGTCTTGATCATGGCCCACGATCATGGGTTAGTCTTCCCATGCGGCCATGATCATGGGTCAGTCTTCCTATGCGGCCCATGATGATGGCTCGGTCTTCCCATGCGGCCCACGATCAATCATGGGTCGGTCATCCCATGCTGCCCATAATCATACGCCAGTCTACCACTGCCACACACACTCACACAACAGTGTGGCTAAAGCTCCCGCTTCACACACGGAGGGCCCGGGTTCGATTCCCGGGGTGGAAACATTTCGACACGTTTCCTTACACCTGTTGTCCTGTTCACCTAGCAGCAAATAGGTACCTGGGTGTTAGTCGACTGGTGTGGGTCGCATCCTGGGGGACAAGATTAAGGACCCCAATGGAAATAAGTTAGACAGTCCTCGATGACGCACTGACTTTCTTGGGTTATCCTGGGTGGCTAACCCTCCGGGGTTAAAAATCCGAACGAAATCTTATCTTATCTTATCTTAACACAACACTGACTTCTTATGCCAATACACAAACACACACACGCACACACACACACACACACACACACACACACCACACACACACACACACACACACACACACACACACACACACACCGGGGGGTTATGATAACGACATAAAATACTGAGAGGAATCGACAAGGTGGACAAAGACAGGATTTTCCAGAGATGGGACACAGCAACAAGGGGTAACAGGGACGTTAGGGAGTATTTCTTCAGTCAGAGTTGTCAGGAAGTGGAATAGTCTGGGAAGTGATGTAGTGAAGGCAGGATCCATACATAGCTTTAAGAAGAGGTATGATAAAGCTCACGGTGCAGGGAGAGTTACCTAGTAGCGACCAGTGAAGAGGCGGGGCCAGGAGCTGTGATTCGACCCCTGCAACTACAACTAGGTGAGTACACAAACACACACACTAACCCACAGGACCACGCTATCCTGGTAGGATTGCGTGGTCCTGTGGGTTAGAGCGTCATGTGTTTTCGCTCACCATGAGGCGGGAAAAAGCAACATGGGTTTGAGTCCTTGGCTAGTCACAGTATTGTTATTGATATATATATAGATAACATATATTAATGGATATAAAGCTAAACATATATTAGTGGGTATTAAGTTGATATATAGCAATTGGTACTAAAACACATGGAAAGTTGTAAATAAACTAGGTTTATTATCTCTAAAGCCCTTGTAGAAAAGACACAGATGTAGGTAGGGAGAGAGAGAGAGAGAGAGAGAGAGTGTACATGTATTTAAAATTAACTGGCATTCCATCTTCACTTCTTTATCCGGCTTAGGTCGAGTTGCATTTTCAGTAAACACAAAGAAATGTTACTGTGTCGGGTCCGTAGACACGTTGTTATTGAGGGCAATGAAGTGGCAGACTCAGCCGCCCCGTCGACTATTCATGACCTCCCGATTTTCTTCAAGAATAGTATTCCCTTCTCGGCTAATTTTCAGTGGTCTCTCAACAACTCCCCAACTGTTGAAAACAACGCTGGTCTGAGCTAGACCATAGTAAATTGCTTTTTGTCGATCCACGTTTAGGTTTCTAGCCGTCATCTTCCCACCGCTGTCAAGTTTGGGAGACTACACTTTCACACTCACATATTGGATACACGTGACTCACCTCTCTGTGGAGACTGTCAGGTTACACTGTCAGTCCAGCATATCCTAACAGATTGTCCTGTCTATCAGAGGGTCCTCAGGATACACTTCTGACATCTGCACTGCATCAGAACACTCTCACTGACCTCCTCACTGAAAGTCCCACCCTTGACGCAGATTCTCTCTTTGACTTTATGATGGAAATTAACCTAATGGACCAACTCAGATTTATTCTTGCACCCTGGACCCATTATGTACCTCTGTAATCTTTTGACTACCGCCCACAGGATGGGTATGGGGTGCATAATAAAGATATTAAACTAACCCCCACCAACATGGTGCACCTGGAGAGAGTTCTTAAGGATCAGTGCCACCCTCAGCCCATTTCTTGACCCAGCCTCCCAGCAAATCAAGGCCTGATCAATCAGGCTGTTGCTGCTTAATGCATGCAGTCCAACATATGGACCACAGGCTGGCTGGTCATAAACTGACTTTAGGAATCTTTCCAATTCCTGTTGAAGACAGATAGGAATCTATTGATAATCCCCCATATGTATGATGTGAGTCTGTTGAATAGTCTTGGGCCCCTTACACTTACTTCACTGTGTTTTCCTTTAGTGTACTCATGGCACTCCTGCTTTGCAATGGGATATATTACATCATCTGCCGAGTCTTTTACTTTCATATGTCTGCATATTTGGGACAAATACTTCTAGGATTTTTCCAGGTTAATATTATGATGTCTCTCACTTGCATTCCAAGGATTACAAGTCAAGGGACTTCAAGCGTTTCCAGTAATTAAAGTGTTTGACAAAACTTGCACATGCTTGTGAAAGTTCTCGGTTTATTCTCTAGAACCACAATTTCACCTGCTTTGAATGGGGTTGTTAGGGTACAGCAGTATTCCAGCCTAGAGAGAACTAGTGACTTAAGAGGATCATCACTGGCATGGCATCACTTTTTTGAAGGTTTTTATTATCCATGCTATCAGACAGTTTTCCTCGCAGTTGCGATAATGACATTGTTGTGGCCAATGAAAGTGAGATCCTATCATGTTGAAATGAGATCCTATGACAATCATTTCGCTCTCTTGTGTTATTAGAATTTGTTTTATTTTCCGTTCTAGTTTTTATTTCCTCAAGTTTTCCGTAATGGACTAACTGAAATTTGTCCTCATTAAATTTCATTTTGTTTTCCGTAGCCTAATTGGAAAACTTGGTTTATATCTGCTTGGAGATTTGCAGTGTCCTCAGTGAATGACACCCTCATGCAAATTCTAGTTCCATGACTCACGAAATCGTAATGACACGATTGCAAACAAACCATACCACGGGAGGGATTGAACCCGCGGTCAGAGAGTCTCAAAACTCCAGACCGTCGCGTTAGCCACTGACCAGCTAGCCACAATAAGATTCGTCCAACTAGGTATATTTCTACACCATAGGAAGGCTAGCATAGGCACCACTGTGACCTTGTGGCTAGCTGGTCCAGTGGCTAACGCGAAGTTCTGGAGTTTTGAGACTCTCTGACCGGGGTTCAATCCCGCCCGTGGTATGGTTTCTAGTTCCATCTGGAGATGATGAAAAGGTGCAGTGATTTACATCTCTGTCTATGCCAGTCATGAGGATGAGGAAAAGAATGGTGAATACTGTACCTTGGGGAACAGAACTTTTCAGTGTGGCAGCCTCTGACTAACTGGTCACTATTAATGTTTTGTTAAAACTGTGTCTGCCCACTTCTCCAATTATTCCTTTTGCACCATGATCGCTCTTGTCGTAGGCTTTTGCAAAATCTGTGTATACTACATCTGCATTTCGTTTGCCCTCCAGTGCATCCAATACCATGTCGTAGTGATCAAGTAGTTGGGAGAGGCATGAGCGACCTGCTTTGAATCCACGCTGCCCTGGGTCGTGCAGTTCGGAATCCAAGTGGTTGGCGATCTTGCTTCTTAGAACCCTCTCAGAGAATTTACACACTGAGGGACGTTAGTGCTATCGGTCTGTAATTCAAATCTATTTCTTTGCTGCTACCTATGTGAGGTCGGGCTGTATCCATTGTGGATGACCCCCCCTCACCCAGGCTCCGTCGCAGGCACACAGCCTCTCGCTCCCTCCTAATCTCGCGTTCCTGCTTTCGCACGCCCCTCCGTGCACCTCTATGACCCTTACGGGTTTCGCACTTAATCTGAATTAACAATAGTAATAATATTATTATTATTATTTTAAAATAGCTGAGATGGTATAACAGCTCCCATGTTGTTAGTAAACTGAAGCACGATAACAGCTATTATGTTAATAAGCTGAGGTAGGATAACAGCTTCTATCTTGTTATTAAGCGGAGGTAGGATAAGAGCGTCTACCTTGTTAATAAGCTGGGGTGGGATAACAGCTTCTGCCTTGTCAGTAAACTGAGGTAAGATAACAGCTTCTACCCTGTCAGTAAACTGAGGTAAGATAACAGCTTCTACCCTGTCAGTAAACTGAGGTAAGATAACAGATTCTACCCTGTCAGTAAACTGAGGTAAGATAACAGATTCTACCCTGTCAGTAAACTGAGGTAAGATAACAGCTTCTACCATGTCAGTAAACTGAGGTAAGATAACAGCTTCTACCCTGTCAGTAAACTGAGGTAAGATAAAGATTTCTACCCTGTCAGTAAACTGAGGTAAGATAACAGCTTCTACCCTGTCAGTAAACTGAGGTAAGATAACAGCTTCTACCCTGTCAGTAAACTGAGGTAAGATAACAGCTTCTACCCTGTCAGTAAACTGAGGTAAGATAACAGCTTCTACCATGTCAGTAAACTGAGGTAAGATAACAGCTTCTACCCTGTCAGTAAACTGAGGTAAGATAACAGCTTCTACCCTGTCAGTAAACTGAGGTAAGATAACTTCTACCTGTCAGTAAACTGAGGTAAGATAACAGCTCATATCTTGTAAAACATAAACAGATCCTCTGGGTTTAACTCCCACACATCCGTTAAGTGTAAAAGAAAAGAAGAAAAAGAGAGACTTAAGAGAAAGTGAAATAAAGTGACTGACGAGAGAGAGAGAGATGAGGAGAGAGAGAGAGAGAGAGAGAGAGAGAGAGAGAGAGAGAGAGAGATTCAGAATATTATGTATATGTGTCAGCCTTGTATTACCCTTGGAAGTTTAGCGCTTAGTTATGATGATAATAATAATAATAATAATAATAATAATAATAATATGTATATGTGTATGCGTTTGTGTATGTGTGTGTGTGTACTCACCTAGTTGAGGTTGCAGGGGTCGAGCCCTAGCTCCTGGCCCCGCCTCTTCACTGGTCGCTACTAGGTCACTCTCCCTGAACCATGAGCTTTATCATACCTCTGCTTAAAGCTATGTATGGATCCTGCCTCCACTACATCTCTTCCCAAACTATTCCACTTACTGACTACTCAGAGGCTGAAGAAATAATTCCTAACATCCCTGTGATTCATCTGTGTCTTCAACTTCCAACTGTGTTCCCTTGTTGTTGTGTCCCATCTCTGGAACATCTTGTCTTTGTCCACCTTGTCAATTCCTCTCAGTATTTTGTATGTCGTTATCATGTCCCCCCTATCTCTCCTGTCCTCCAGTCTCATCAGGTCGATTTCCCTTAACCTCTCCTCGTAGGACATACCTCTTAGCTCTGGGACTAGTTTTGTTGCAAACTTTTGCACTTTCTCTAGTTTCTTTACGTGCTTGGCTAGGTGTGGGTTCCAAACTGGTGCCGCATACTCCAATATATGCCTAACGTACACGGTGTACAGGGTCCTGAACGATTCCTTATTAAGATGTCAGAATGCTGTTCTGAGGTTTGCTAGGCGCCCATATGATGCAGCAGTTATTTGGTTGATGTGCGCTTCAGGAGATGTGCCTGGTGTTATACTCACCCCAAGATCTTTTTCCTTGAGTGAGGTTTGTAGTCTCTAGCCCCCTAGACTGTACTCCATCTGCGGTCTTCTTTGCCCTTCCCCAATCTTCATAACTTTGCACTTGACGAGGTTGAACTCCAGGAGCCAATTGCTGGACCAGGTCTGCAGCCTGTCCAGATCCCTTTGTAGTTCTACCTGGTCTTCGATCGAATGAATTCTTCCCATCAGCTTGACGTCATCTGCAAACAGGGACACTTCGGAGTCTATTCCTTCCGCCATGTCGTTCACAAATACCAGAAACAGGACTGGTCCTAGGAATGACCCCTGTGGGACGCCGCTGGTCACAGTCGCCCACCCTGACACCTCCCCACGTATCATGACTCGCTGCTGTCTTCCTGACAAGTATTCCCTGATCCATTGTAGTGCCTTCCCTGTTATCTCTGCTTGGTCCTCCAGTTTTTGCACTAATCTCTTGTGTGGAACTGTGTCAAACGCCTTCTTGCAGCCCAAGAAAATGCAATCCACTCACCCCTCTCTTGTCTTACTGCTGTCACCATGTCATAGAACTAAAATAGGTTTGTGACACAGGATTTCCCGTCCCTGAAACCATGTTGGCTGCTCTTGATGAGATCATTCCTTTCTAGGTGTTCCACCACTTTTCTCCTGATAATCTTCTCCATGACTTTGCATACTTTACATGTCAGTGACACTGGTCTGTAGTTTAGTGCTTCATGTCTGTCTCTTTTTTTTAAAGATTGAGACTACATTTACTGTCTTCCATGCCTCAGGCAATCTCCCTGTTTCGATAGATGTATTGAATATTGTTGTTAGGGGTACACATAGCGCCTCTGCTCCCTCTTTCAGGACCCATGGGGAGATGTTATCTGGCCCCATTGCCTTTGAGGTATCTAGCTCACTCAGAAGCCTCTTCACTTCTTCCTCGGTTGTGTGTACTGTTTCCAGCACTTGGTGGTGTACCCCACCTCTCCGTCTTTCTGGAGCCCCTTCTGTCTCCTCTGTGAACACTTCTTTGAATCTCTTGTTGAGTTCCTCACATACTTCACGGTCATTTCTTGTTGTATCTCCTCTTTCCTTCCTTAGCCTGATTACCCAGTCCTTGACTGTTTTCCTTCTGATGTGGCTGTATAACAGCTTCGGGTCAGATTTGGCTTTCGCTGCTATGTCGATTTCATATTGTCGTTGGGCCTCCCTTCTTATCTGTGCATATTCATTTCTGGCTCTACGACTGCTTTCCTTATTCTCCTGGGTCCTTTGCCTTCTATACTTCTTCCTAGTTACTCACCTTGCTCCGCCTCTTTACTGGTCACTACTAGGTCACTTTCCAGCTCCATGAGCTTTATCATACCTCTTCTGAAAGCTATGAATGGATCCTGCCTCCAATACATCGCTTCCCAAACTATTCCACTTTCTGACTACTCTGTAACTGAAGAAATACTTCCTAGCATCTCTGTGATTCATCTGAGTCTTCAGCTTCCCTTGTTGCTGTGTCCCATCTCTGGAGCATTCTGTCTCTGTCCACCTTGTCAATTCCTCTCAGTATTTTATGTTATCATGTCCCCCTATTCTCCTGTCCTCCAATGTTGTGAGGTCGATTTCCTTTAACCTCTCCTCGTAGGACATACCCCTTAGCTCTGGGACTAGTCTTGTTGCAAACCTTTGCACTTTCTCTAGTTTTTTACGTGCTTGGCTAGGTGCGGGTTATATGCTGGTGCCGCATACTCCAACATGGGCGTAACGTACACAGTGTACAGGGTCCTGAACGATTCCTTGTGTGTGTGTGTGTGTGTGTGTGTGTGTGTGTGTGTGTGTTGTGTGTGTGTGTCTGAAAGAGCAAGGTAAAAGAGCAAAAATACTGGAGATTTACAAGAGTAAATTCTCTCCCACAACTCACACTGATGCAGCCACACACTGTTTACATTTTGACGCCGAAGCAGCGGGTTTATTGTGTACCTCATATCCATCCTGTGGATGATAACACAAAACATATAGATACACAACAGCTCTAGGAACTAGACCCTAAAAAGGGTTAACAGGAGTACATCTGAATTTATATTTGCAGTTGTCTTATCTGTTGCAAACAAACTTATATATTTGCTTAATGTGTCTGGTGTCATATTTTTATTAAGATACCTTGATATATCACACAGGTGATATATCAAACACATAGTTGTGCTCAAGATAGTGATCATAAAACTGTTTACATACTTAGCTTTTAGTTTTATCATCTGTGTGTCAACCAAAGTGACAGAAGTACTTGTAACCAAGCCTAAGCCTCTCCACTACAACACCAGTCAGTCAGTGTATCTGCCAGACTGCCGGAAGTACTTGTAACCAAGCCTAAGCCTCTCCACTACAACACCAGTCAGTCAGTGTATCTGCCAGACTGCCGGAAGTACTTGTAACCAAGCCTAAGCCTCTCCACTACAACATCAGTCAGTCAGTGTATCTGCCAGACTGCCGGAAGTACTTGTAACCAAGCCTAAGCCTCTCCACTACAACATCAGTCAGTCAGTGTATCTGCCAGACTGCCGGAAGTACTTGTAACCAAGCCTAAGCCTCTCCACTACAACACCAGTCAGTGTATTTGCCAGACTGCCGGAAGTACTTGTAACCAAGCCTAAGCCTGTCCACTACAACACCAGTCAGTCAGTGTATCTGCCAGACTGCCGGAAGTACTTGCAACCAAGCCTAAGCCTGTCCACTACATCATCAGTCAGTCAGTGTATCTGCCAGACTGCCGGAAGTACTTGCAACCAAGCCTAAGCCTGTCCACTACAACATCAGTCAGTCAACTTTACAAGTAGCTCCATAAACATTCTTATGAACGTTCGTGTTCCAGCACTCACTTGTCATCTGGAAAACGGGGAACCGCTTCCCTCTAATGTTTATTTCTTCCTAACATCCTACTCACACCTTTATCTTACTTCTTCCTCATTTCCTTGCTCCCCCTCCCTCACTCCTTCATTAGTGCTCTTGTCCCATGCCATTCTTCCCTCCCTCCCTCACCTTCCCTTACACCTTTATCCCATCCCATCCGTTTTCCCCCTCTCATTTATTTCGTCTATATATCCTTCACTTCCTCCTTCCCACTTCTATTCTTTCCATCCCTTACACTCTTTGCTTGCTTCTCACACTCTCTCCTTCCCTTTCATCTCTAGCTTTCTTCTTAAACAGCTTGCTTACCTTCCCTCTATTCTTTTGCTCTTTCCTTATTCTCTTTTCCTCCCTTTCCCTTCCATTTTCTCTCTTACCCCTCTCCTTTGCTCTTTTATTTCCCCTTTCAACCTTTCTCTCCCCCCCTTCCCTCCTCCTCCTCCCCCTCCACGCCCCCTCCCCCCTCCCCATACACACAGGGTAAAGAACAAT